>CAJGYO010000006.1:40130363-40730363 GCA_904845875.1 Miscanthus lutarioriparius
GCTTTTGCGAACGTCGTGCGGCTAGGGCTGGAGGAAGAGGTCGTGGCTGACTCTGACTCTGGCCCTTGTGTCCGGCCTGGCTTGCTTGACTTGACTGGGCTTCGGTCGTTCGGGCCTTCGCTAGCTAGCGCATTGCAGGCCTCGTGGCCTGCTAACTAATCGGTGTCTTGAGACACCTCGGGATTATAATCCCGACAGATAATATTTAATTAGATATATGCCCTTACGTTGCATGGGGGTACGAATTGCCCGTGCGTTGCACTGTAACGATGAATGTTTTCCAACAATTATGGCTACATGTGGCTTGCGGCCTAGATGAACATATTAAAAAAAATCAACCAATCTAATTCCATAGAAAATATGAAGTCTGCTATTTATAATTATGCATTTTACAAGTTTACTAGGCTGCTTTGATTATTTTCAGAAAATAATGAAAAGGTAATAAATGATTTTGTATTGGAATCTAAACTATTTTCAAATCCATTCAATTCTATTTACTCCCCACGTCCTTCGCCTCTTTTCCGCTAGGAGCGTCTGTTCCCATCATTTTTTTTTTCATTTTTCCTTTTTGTTTTCTTGGTTCAGTCAAAGTGACGTTGAAATTCACGTTTTGTACAAAGTGTTTTTTTTTTCAGAAAGAAGCTTACACAGTTTGGTACGTATGCTTCTGTCGTCTTAATTTATACTTGGTGGGATTCTAAAGTGTCAAATGAAACATTTCACAATCTTGAAATTAATTGCATGATAGAGCAAAATTTGTCTGGCTCAACGTGGCTCCGCCACGTGTTCAAATGTTCATGTGGCTACTGACACAAGGAAGGATCCAATGCCGAAAAAATCTACATCGCAAACATGTGCTGCCGGATGCCACATGCGAGGTCTGCAATGAGCAGGATGAAACTTCGGAACACATAATGGGTGGCTGCTCAATCGGTAGGCACTTCTGGGAAAATATTGGTTTGAACTCACTAGCGGGAATGGCCATGGACAGCATCCACACCTTCAGTCCTCCGACAGGAGTCCCGAAAGAGGGGTTTTCAGCGCTAGTTGCCTTGTCTTGCTGGCAACTTTGGAAAACAAGAAACGCTGCCGTCTTCAGAAACGAAAGGCAAAGCATCACTCAAGTTCTTGCAGCGTGCAAAGCGACAGCAGAGGAATGGCTATGCAGGTTCCCTAGGAAGAAGCGGCACGTCGCCGATCAATGGTGCCAGTTGTTTGAAACGGCTAGACAAGGATGATCACATCATTTTGTAACTGATTGCCTTTTCAGTCATCACCACCTGGGTGATGCTTGAACCATGTAAAATTTCTTGTAACACTGCTAAACTACCTAACGGCCCGTTTTGAGCCAATATATAAATTCAGATGGGACCGCCTCCCCGTTGACCGTAAAAAAAAATTAATTGCATGAGCACGTTAGCTTTGAGGATTTCATCGAACACATTTACGTGCACATGCCAGCAAGGTGGAAACCACGCCAGGTGCAGTTCACCACCGTCCGCACGAGAGGCGCCATGCACAGGTGGCCAGCCACAGGCGGATCCATGACAAAAAAAAAAAATTGACCTACGACGAACTTTGGACTGCTAGTTTTTGTTCGCGAAGCGATTGTATAAAATACGGTGTTAAAATATCTCTTTAATCCTACAACTATCAATTAAAAAATTCAGTAAATCAATTGCTCCAGCCCTTCAGCTTCATCGCAAACCTTATGTAATTATCGTGCAGCCTGTGCAAATGTCGTCCATTATTGATCCTGTCGTCGCTGATCGCAGAGAACTCCCGCCCTTCAGCTTCATCGCGTTGGTAGCCAGAACCTTGTCGTCCTCCTCCAGCATGACACGTCGCACCATGCCTCCGCGACGCCGTCTCTGTTGAACGAGCCGTCGCTATCGTCCCTCGCCAGCCGCCACCTCCACGCCGACGCCGCGCTCAGCTATCTGGTCCCACCGAGCGGTGCGACCTTGCTCCAGGGGCCCGAGGAGCTGCTCCCACGCCATCTTCCGCGGACGCGAGAAGTGGAGATCGTTTCAGTCTCAGACCGGATAGTCAGGACATAGCGCGCGCACGAAGTTGCCTGTTTGGACGAGCGTATCTGGAGCCCAGGCTGCAGCGGCACAGGGAAACTACCGAGACTCCACTCGGAGTTTGGCAGAGGCGCGCACACGATTTTTTTTCCTGTGGACGAAACCAGTCCGTATCTTTTAAGTAGTAACAGATACCTACACATATACCTATAGATAACATTTTGCACCTCCCATCAGGTATGATACCCGTATGTATCCATACCCACAAGTTATATTGTAACTAGAATAGATAAATTCCTATTTAAGCACTAATGAGTCAAGCAACATATTTGTATTTATACCTCGGATAAAAAATTCATACTCATACTCAAATAGTCACATCTGTTAGTGAAATTTTGTACCTACACTCACATCCACAGATACAAAATGTCCAAGGATAGGATTGCCATCTCACACGTCACCTTATTAGATACCTACACCGTGGATACAGAAGAAGACTGAAAGCGTGATAAGTTTGAGAAGAACACATCCACAATATTGCTCATTGATCGGTATACATATAACGTACTGAGTACTCTACAGTACAATCAAACTATCAAAGGACCAACGCCACGGTATTTCCATGCACGTTGATCTGTTGAGATAATAATGTGTGTTTTCCTTGGCAGTTTGGCACACTATTGCCTATTGCCTTGCCTTGCCTGTGCCGTGTCCGATGAACGCAGGAATGAAGCTAGTTTGATGGGATTGCCAAATTCGACGGACCTAGAAAATTCACAAGACTTTCCAGTAGGCTGCCGACTGTCGCCAAAACTTCCGGGATATCCGGATATGACATCAAACTGGACGAGGGCCCATGCGTGATAGAAGGCCGATAGTGCCGGTTGGGCCGGATTGAGAGGCCACGGGTTGCTGACCTTGACTTATCGATGATTCGGCGCGGAGGTTTGTGCTTCCATTCCATTTGATCGGAAGGCCTGTGTACCCAATAAATCTTATATAAGTCAAACTGATGAAGAACTTTTTTTTTATCAAATTGATGAAGAACACATATGACATTAGTCATCATAAAGATTCCAATTAAAAAGTTTAAACCCTTACAGTAAATACATCACTGCTCTGTTAGTTATCAACCGTACGTGATACAATGTGATTTATTTTCTATTTTCTGCAAGTGAATTTAAGAACACAGAAGATACAATTTAGAACCATTTGATAACAAAATAATCTAAGCAAAACAAAAAAAAGCACGTGGCAGCCGTTGCATAGTATGTGAGAGGGGCGTCCTATGGTTTATGGCTTATGGGCAACCTCGGAGCTGTCCACAACTTTGATAACAACGCCAAGAAGGCTAACATGAAGTATTATTGACATAGCATGTTGTTTTTATGTATACCTAATATTGAAAAGCCAAAATTTCTGTCATAAATAACTTTTCGTCGAGTCTAATCATCGAGGGTCTCCCCCCCCCGCCATCAACTTTGAAAAAGTTCCCGCATCTTTCTCGTGTCGGATGGAACCGCCAATTTTTTTCCGGAGAATAAAAGGTTATCAAAGCCAATTAGCAAGAGACAAACCCACTTGGCAAATAAAAGCTCTTGAAACCAATTGACAAAAAGGTTATCGAAGCCAATTGAGGAAAATTGTCTCTCCAAAAAATTCCAGTCCCTAAAGACATGGGAAACAACTCAGCACAACGGAGACAAATAATCCATGGCTCCTCAAAAAGAGGTAAAGGCCCAACGCGGCCATGAACAAAGCACAAATCACATAAAGCACCAGTTCCTCAAGAAGAGGTAAAAGTTCAACACAATCGGACGCAAAAGATGCATGTCCCCCCTCAAATTGTGGACTCTTATGGCATATGAATGCATTATCCCCCCTTGCTTGTGTAGCCCCCTTTTCTGATCCCTTGTTGACAACGCAATCATCAAGAAGAGGTCAAAAATATCTCAAATTGAAAGAACATAATCAAAACGTACCAACTGAAGGGAAAACACAAAAAGCACTTGATACCAATTTAAGGACAAACTTAAAGGCATTTGGTACCAATTCAAAACAAGAACTCCAAAGCATGAATGCCATGATACGGGGGTGCAATCCTAGAAAAGCTTCTCAAGTAAACCACAAAACACTTGCAAGTTCTAGGGATGACAAAGTGCTACAAGGAGAGCTATGTTGCTTACTCCACTAGGTGACAACCATGGTCGCCAAGCTGCGGACAAGCAAAGCTAGGTGTGGCTAGGGCTTCGTACCTTCATGGGGCGGCGATGATAGAGGTTGGGAAGGAGCGACAATGCTTAGGAACTCCACGGACTTGCGCCAAAATAGAGAAAACCGTGGTCGAAGTAAAAAAAAAAAACCAGATGTTAGGGGGGGGGGGTATGGGCTTCCTATCCTGGAAGGCTACGAGTTGGAGGTGAGTTGTGCCAACTTCTTGTTTTCAAAGAATTGTTTTACCAAGTTGTTAGAGGGGTGTTTTTTCTTCGTTTTTGCCAAAAAAGAACTCAAATAGGCAGTTCATCTACGAAGCTCGCCGGTTAATACGAATGAATGTCTTCCCGTGGTGTTGTGCGATCGATGAGTATGCCAACAGTTTCTGTTCCTAATGAGATGTTCAACAGTTTCTCATCCTTCATCCCATGTCCGCGCGCTGGCCCGACATACAATACAATAGGATAGCCACGGCAACCATCCATAGATAACATATAAACATCCATTTCTGGTCCAAGTGGCACATCAGTGCGTCCGTCCCCAGCAGCTAGCTGCTCGGTGGATCCATCAGCGTGCATGCCTTCATTCGCACGACCCGTCGGCATCACCAGACCAGACACAGTGCATAACAAACCGGATGGCAACCGGCGACCGCAGCAGATCCAGACCAGGGTACGTAATCGCGCCCTCACCTAAAAAGAAAAAGTCCATCCATTCGTTTGGCCGTCACTCCGGGCAGGGGAAGGCTCTCGCGCACGCAAGAGAGCTTTCCCTTGTTTTTTTGTCTGGCTTTCGCTCGCGGAGTCGCGGCTGCCTCCGTCTCCGGCCCAGACGAGGAAAGGAAACGATGGAGTGGGACGTGCCGCCGCGCGCTCCGGCTCCGCGGTAGGCGAACTCGTAGTAGTTAGTTAAAGCTGTAAGCAGGAAGCAACATGATTGCAGCAGGGGGAGGAGAGGAGATGCGCGTCGTCAGTGCGCGGTGTGGTGTGACCGCTGGCCGCGAGTCTGTTACTCTGATTTTCCTAAGGCGGCTGCGGCTGCCGCGATCGAGGTGGTTAGCGAGCGCCGAGAGGGACTCACCCGTGAAAGCAAAGCAAGCTCGATCCATCGGAGCAAGCCCGCTGCCTTGCGTTGTTGCGAACGGAGAGATGAGCCTTCACTGTCACTGACCGCGCGAGGATGCATGCCATGTAGGAGCAATTTGTGTGTACCCGATAGAGATACTCCTATGTCGTGCGTGTACATCTGTAGCTTCTGAGCACTCTTCCTCAGTCGAAGGTTGGCAATGAACTGAAGTAGCTACTCAATCCATCCCAAATTATAAGACGTTTGACTTTTTTGACATCAAGTTTGACCATTCGTCTTATTCAAAAATTTGTGTAAAATATCACTTCTTTCGTCGTGGTTTGGTTTATTAATAAAAATCCTTTAAGAATGACTTAAATTTGACTATATTTGCACAAAATTTTTGAATAAAACGAGTGGTCAAACTTAGAGCCAAAAAAATCAAACGTCTTACAATTTGGAATGGAGGGAGTAGCTACTAGTAGAAACGAAAGCAGGCGATACAAGAACAGAGGACAACGGTGGTACTACTGGCTACGCACTACGTTCTGGACTCTTGGATTATGCACGGGTTTCTTGGATGTATACAGAAAATGGTCACTTCCTAGATTGTGCTGAGGCTGGAGAGAGATCGTTTCGGGAGCTCAGGGACTACTGTAGGAGTGGGAAATGCAACCTCCCCGACCTGACATAAAGCCCAAGGCACAGGCCCGACATGTCCGCATCGATGAAGTGTGGTCGAAGAAATTAACGTTAGCACCCTCCCGTGCTGGCACGACTGCCATCTCCCCAACCGGATGGATCGATAAGGTGAACGGGTGGTCATCTGTGAAAAGAACACATGATCTCTTTAGAGTCCTCAGCCATCGGTAAAATATCATGTTGTTTGTGCAGTCTCAGCCATCGATTTCCACAAGACGGGACAAGACAATCTCACAACCCTGATGATTAGCACAACCGCAGCAGCACTGGCACATACAACATGCTCCAGTCCGGTCTGTACATTGTGCGGAACACTCGAACCGTGATTTGCAAGCATCACAGCTCGAACCGATCGGGCAGTCAGTCGTCGTGCGGCAGCGGCACCAAACTGGTACTGCTAACGGTTCCATTGACGGAGTAAAACAAGCGAAGCTCACAGAGGTCCAAAAGCAGAGCCAACTTGCCAACCACCGACTGGCCGACTGGGAAAATAGGGAGAAGGAGCTAACCGGACGTCCCGACCCCCGACCGTGCTCCGGAACGATCGGGCCGGGCGGCTCATCCCCCCCTGCCGTCTCGGTCTCGCCGACGCGCGGGCCCCACGGTCTCCCCTGCTCCTGGCATGCTCCCCAGCTATATAGGCACTGACGCTACGCGTTCCTTCCCAGCACCCGCCTCCCCTCCACAGTCCTCGATCGTCCTCTCCAACATACCCTCCTCTGCTTCCATCGCTTCTTCGTCCACGAGGTACGATTGATTGCTCGTGGTCCAGCAGCTCAATTTAATGGCTTCTTCGTTGCATTTTTGGTGGCTAACGGAACACCGATCGCAACTCTTTCTGTCGATCACGATTGCACTCTTTTCTCTCGTATGGTTGTTTCGAGTTCATCCAAGGTCAGTGGTGGTTACACGTTAGTACAGGGGAGCCAGTCAAAACTTGGATCGTGCATTTGGCAGCTTGCTGAATTCAGTGAACCGAACGCCTTTGTGCTGCAAGAACACCATTTCAATTCAACCTGTTTCTTCAATTCGCAGATCGAGGCTACTTGTCTGCCTTGGAAGAAGAAGCCTCTGACCATGCAGGAAGCTCTCATCTCTCCGGGCAATGCCAGCCGCCTTCACTCGGCCTTGGAGCTCAAGCTGTTCGCCGCCTTCGGGGACCAGCGCCTCGCCTCGCCGCCGGGCTACCTCAATAACCTCGCCTCCGTCGGCATCGGTGGCGGCGGCGGCGACGACGCGCTGTTCCGCTGCTCGTCGCCGTTCAGCCCCAGCTTCGGCTTCTCCTCGCCGTCGCCGCTCGCCACCACCTCCTCCGTCTCGCTCTCGCCGTCCTCCTCCGCCTCGCTCGTCGACGACTGCGACGACGACGCCGCGGCCGCGGACGCCAACGCCGTCGCCACGGGCCACAGGCTCCAGCTCGCCCGCCTCGCGCTGCAGTACCAGGAGGTGGCCGACCGCTACGAGCTCTGCCTCGCCCGCCTCGCCGACGCCGCGGACGAGGCCGCCGCGCTCCACCGCGAGAACGCCGAGCTCCGCGTCGCCAACGCCGACCTCACGCGCCGCCTCGCGCTGCTTAGCGGCATTGGCAAGCAGGCCGCCGCCGCCGCCATCGCCGACGAGGTCCGCCGGCTCGGCTTCGGGGACCACAAGCATGCCGCCAAGGAATGCGCTCCCGAGAAGCCCGCCGTGCTGCCCAAGAGCATTTCCGTCCGCACCAGCGACTACCTCAAGATGAACAACCCCGCCACGCCGGCCGCAAACAACCGCAAGCCTCGCGCGTCGAATCAGACCAACGCAAGCTCGGTGAGCCCCAGTTCACGCCTCGCCAACCCTCATCACACCCCGCTTGTTAATCGGCATCTGACATTGTTGCATGCACCTTGATGCGATGCTCGCATCAGCAGCGCGTGTACAGCAAGGGCAATGGCGGCGACAAGAAAGGCGAGGAACCCAAGGAGCCGCCACACACGGCGGCGGCGGGTGGCATGGAGCTGGATGGGGAGCTGGAGGTGTACAACCAGGGCACGTTCAAGACGGAGCTGTGCAACAAGTGGGAGGAGACAGGGGCGTGCCCCTACGGCGATCAGTGCCAGTTCGCTCACGGCGTCGCCGAGCTCCGCCCCGTCATCCGCCACCCGCGCTACAAGACCCAGGTCTGCCGCATGGTGCTCGCCGGCGAGGTCTGCTCCTACGGCCACCGCTGCCACTTCCGCCACACGCTCACCCCCGCCGAACGCCTCCACCTGCCCCGCCCTTAGGGCCGACACGCGCGCGGCAGGGCGCGGCGAAGGCCAGCCTTTCGCCGCCCTAGAACCGTTGGTTTTTGTTTCATCTAAAGTCGGCAAGTCATGTATGTAATTCACACGAAAAATGTATAAAAATACGAACAACAACGTAAATAAATAAGATACATATATACGAGTAACATACATAAGAGCATAATGTGAATATTCATACACAAGATAGCTTCATTGTCAGTCAGCTGTGGGTTCTCAGTCTCACGTACTTAAATTGTGTCTTCAGTTCATGTAATCTTTTTTTAAACGACATGTAATCTATTTTTGGGGGTGTATTTGTTTAGTGGGTAGCTGCACTGTTTATTCGATTTTTGGGATGCAACAGGCATGAAGCGTGATACAATATGGGCCTGTGCAAGCCCCAGCCCAGCTACGAGCGAGACACAGGTGTAGTAGTGGGCTTGGCACACGTGTATGCATGATATGGCCATGGGCCTAGTGGTATAGTAGTGGGCTTGGCCCGTGTGTGTCTGGGCGGGAGAATGGAAGCCCATGTAATAACCGTCTCGCAGTTATAAGCAACGAGCGAGCGGAGGGGAACGACACACAAGAACGAAAATCTGCTGTAACCGCCTGAACTACGAATTCCCACGTGATACAGCCCTGCGTTCCTGTCCTAACTCTAATTGAAGTTTTCAGGATTGCGCACGAGTATCAATGTTGTAGCTAAAAGACCAAAATGTCTTCAGAGAGGAATGGAGATAGAGATGTATTATTATGAAAAGGGAAAGATGTATTGTGCAAAGAGAAAGGTGCATTGAGAAGCAAGAAGATCAAGTATTTTGAGACTATGTTTGAATGCTGTAACGTCAACTATTTTTGGGATTGATCGCAAAAAAAACTATTTTTAGGACGGAGGGAATATGTTAAGTTGTATTGGGAAAAGTGGATTGTCTGAGACCAGTTCGTCAACTATTTTTAGATGGAGGGAGTATGTTAAATTGTATTGGGGAAAGTGGATTGTCTTAGACCAGTTTTTGTCTGGAAGTAGGAATCCACTTAGTCACTTCCTTCAATTCCTTACCACTAAACAAACACTTCAATCCATTTACGCCATTTTGGGAGGAAGCCTTTCATTCTTAATGACCGTTGCAAGAATTTTCCATTTTATTTTAACATAAACTTTTTATTAAAGTTACTTCAGTTTGCTTTTAGTATGTGGCACATGGATTGTTTCATGTAAAACAACTATTCCTTCATAATTCTTTTCCTAGCAAAGAAGCTCTGTTATGGTCCAATAATTTGTTTGTTCTTTGGGAAGTTAGATGGTCCCAGCATCTACCGCCGCCGCTCAGCTAGGGCTCCAAGCCACCGCTGCTGTCTAGGGGCCCTCTATCTCAAAGGAAAATTTAGGGATATATTATGCCAAGTTTTAATATAATTCTCCTTTATAGTCTGAACATCTATGAGAACCACAAATCACAAAGAAACCGCGGTTGAAGCGGTTACATCGTTACATTGGTCACTACAAATTACTGGGATTGGAGAACTTTAGCAGAACCACCCCATGCTTTATGTTTGTGCACGTAAAGACGTATCATGTACTACTGTTAACCAGAGGCAAAGAAATGTGAAAGACTTGTGTTGCTGGTCATATATACTGACTTGCCACAGCAGGACATCTGGTTTCGCTATCGCGCCACCGACGCGCGGAGCATGCCCGAGAGGTTCCTGGACGCGATCACGGACTTGTACATCTCCATGACGAGCCTCTGGCCGAACTCATCGGGCTTCTGCCGGGCCTGCTGGCTACTGGACCGGCGCACGGGCACCCGCTTCTGCCACAGCGCCTCGGGCGCGCTGGGCAGCGCCCGCGCCACGGCCGGTCGCGTCTTGGCCGCGCCCAGCATCACGTCGACGTAGGCGTCCCGTATCCGCCCGAGCACGCGCATGGGCGCCTTGGCCACGGTCGTCGCCGCCGGGGACGGGGCCGGCGCCGACGCTGGCGCCCTGACGCGGCGCGCCGGCCGGAACATGCCGCCGATCTTCACGGCCCACGGCCTGGGCCCGCCGCTGCCATCCCCGTCCCCGAGGCGCACCAGCCCGCCGTGCCGGCGCCTGCCGCGGCCCGCCGCGCCACCGCCGCCGTCCACGCGCGGGTCGTAGTCGCACCGGCGCCAGTAGGACCTGATGCCCTTCGTGAACCGAATCGGGAACGCCTCGGCTTCCATTGTTCGTTCTCCCCGCTTGCTGACCAGGTCGTCGCCTTCGTCCGGCGGAGTTGTGGTGCCTGGTGAGAAGAGAGGATTGAACTGCTGTTCTGGATGAATGATCATGCCGGCTCCCTTTTTATAGGCTTATCGTCGAGAGCTGCTGCCGTCACGGCGTCACGTGCGCGTCCGAATCGAAACAGAGAAATGTTCAGAAGCTTTAATCTAGCGTGATCGCGTGCGTGGCGTTGTGTAGAGGCGGTAGGTGCAGTGTAGAGGCGGTAGGTGCAGTGCTGGCTTGTGTCAAGTTACAGAGAACCGAGATGCAACGTCAATTCGAAAAGACGATCGCTCGTTCAGCTGCGAGTTACGGCCGCGAATGAGTCTTCCAAATTTTAGGTGTATAGTATAATGATAGATACCGGCTATATGGCAAGGTGAGATGCACTTCCCGAACCGTGGAGTAATTATCTCGTTTAGATTAAAATGATGAGTCATGATAATGTGGTTAGCGAGGACTTTCTTTGTATGACTAGGCTTCCTAGGTGTTGGAGATTCAGTCAGAACAATCCGTTCCATAAAAATGTGTGTGACCCTTATCTCAACATGTGGTTAATCGGTCGTTATCACTTTCAGGTTTATTGTTAGAAGAAGCTCACTTGTTCCTTGTTCGTTATCGTTGACATTAGCAGTAATAATAGTAGTAAGCAACATGGCACGGCAGGAAGAATTAAGCACGAGAGAAATGAACAAGTTTCATCATAAACAAAAAAAAAAACAAGGAAATGAAGGAGCACACGTTTCGTCTTGGCAAAACAGGTACTAGTAAGATAATTGATCCACTGTTAATAAGGCTTTGACAGTGTGGTGGCGGCGCAGGTTGTGGTGGACGGGCGTTGAGTTGTAGATATACTGATGTTACAGTATTCTGATGGCCGGGGCATAACAGTCTAGTTCCTCCGAACTGATGATTCGGTTTATGTCACAAAAAAGGGTAAGACCTCCCAAGGCCGCATTGCTTTTAAAATTAGAACCCAGCCTAACCAGCCAAGGAAATCTCTGAGGAGATTGTTTTAAAGAATATAAATCCGATTTTCCGCGGAGAAAAACTCAGGAACCGGAGGTGCTATTAAAGCATTATGACCACTAGACTATACTTAAAGCATTATGACTGAGGGCACGCTGTCCACGCCATGCTACTAAAAATTTTAGATAGCTGAACCATTAGCAGTGATAAGAGTGGGATAGGGTATATATACTTCAAGACAGATCTACTTATATATTTTTTTATTAAGTATCCAAACTTACTACATATAGGTACTCTATAATCAAATGTAGATATGACTGATTTAAAATAATAACTCCAAAATATCACTTATTTGCAATGGAAGCGAATAGCAGTTTGTGAATTGTGACTCTTATCCAACCACCAGCTACAAGGTTACAAATTTCTTGGTCCAGTCTTGTGTTGGGTTTATTTGTTCGTCCCTTGAGGATTTATATTTTTCTCGTAGACTAGACTATAGATAAGACTTCAGAGTATTAGTGTCTATAAGGTTTATTTCGTCTGCCGTCACAAATTTCTTGGTCCTCTCTTTGTGTTTGCCTGTGTGAAGCTTATCAACATGTGCTTAATCGGTCGTTATCGGTTTCAGCTTAATCGTTAGAAGAAGTTCACTTGTCCATTGTCGTGGGAACAGTTGGATTGACATTGCCAGTAAAAATACAAGGAAAATGGCACAACGAAGCATGAGGAAAATGGGCAATCACAGGTTGTCTAGTAAAAGAAAGTTCCCCTATTAGGCTTTATTTGGAAACTCTTATCCGCAGGGCTTTCCCTGCCTTTTTTCCGGGCTGGAGCCCCACGAGGAAAATGGCCACGGGCCAAATTACCATGGCGTTTGGAAGCCCCACGCGGAGGGGCATGGCAACCCGACCCTCACGTTTCCCCGGGCGGATTCTCCCTGACATGCGAGGCCGGTCGGCGCTACCCTGTATCGGCGACATGCAAGGTGGTAACGTTGCGTCACTTCTCCAAATGCATGCTGGGGACTGGAGATTGAATGACCGCTGAAATCCCTGTGTGAGCGTCCGCACCCTGAGATAATCTGGCCCCAGCTCCCAAACTAGGCCTACAGTGGTGGCTGCCAGGTGGTTGTGGCCTTGTGGGTGAGCTGATGAGTAACTAGTAACACCACTCTGCTGATGAAGGATGGGGCTGCCATTTCTAACTTGTTTTGGGTATGGCAAAGAAAAACGTAACTTGACTCACGTTATTACCTTAGGTATGGCCAGATTTACCCAGACAAGGGTGGCCTGCTCCTCGAGCGGAAGCATCGTCCACGTTGCCCAAAATATTTTTGATCATTGGATTTTCGATTGGACGGTCTAGATTTATTGAAGCGGCTTCCCAGCGAAGTGGCTTCTCGTCCTGTTTCTCACCTTATCTTCGGCTTCTCTTCCGCTTCTTTAAATTCTGATCCGAATCCGGTGAAACGAATATATACACGGCTTCTACTTCTCTATCCAGATTATTCTTTACTCTTCCTCTCTCTCACGGTCCGTTTCTCCCTCTCCACAGACGCGGTCACGGGCGACGGCGCCGACAGCGCAGGGCGGTGGCGGCGGCAACGGCCTCCTCCTCTCCACCCATGCCGTCCTTTTCCTCCCTTCTCCCACGTCGTGCCCTCCTCCTCCTCTGTCCCTGTCTCTTTGCTCGCTGCCTCTCCCGCCGCGGTCACGCCAACGGCCGCCGCTGCACGCGAGCGGGGCGGCGCCTCTCCCACCTCCATCCCGCCTGCGTAGCTGCTTCCTGGTGGCGCCTCTCCCATCTCCACCCCGCCGGCGTCGCTGCTTCCTAGCGCCGCCGCCTCCTCCCTCTCCTCCACATGTCTTGTTGTGCTATAGGAAACCCTAGGTATGTCTTGATTTGTTAATTTGTATAGTTGAGTTGTGCTACTTTTTTACATGGGAGGCCTACGACGCGAACTAGGTGAAGATACATTGTCTCACTTTACCGTAGAGATCCTTGCAGAAACACACATCCACGTCACCCTAAATGTTTTCGGCTATGAGATCTTTGATTGGATGGATGCGGTGTGTTTTGTTCAATGAATCCCTAGCAACCATTTTTGTGTACTATTTGTTTAGGTTGACTATCTGTTCTATGTAGGTTGGATTCATGATTCGATTACTATTTCAAACTATTTTATTCAGGTTGGATTCGTGATTCCTCCACTATTTGAGAGGTCTGTTTGTTTATTTAACAATTTAACTTATTGTGCCTATTTATTATTGTCTATGCAGCTCACATGTAGATAAAATGTGATGTGCCGTGTAGGCACAATATGAATACTTTATGTGCGGTATCTTTCTTGCATGCCTCCTCCTTCTGTTGTTATTTGTTTTCTTTTCCTTTTTCACAATGTTATTTCTGGTTACGTGTTACACAATGTTATTATTTCTATATATTTCCTTCAGATTTCAACTAGGCTCATATTTCTTTTAGATTTCAGCTAGGCTCCTTAAAGAGGTGTATTTTTCTTCCTTTGTTTTCCAGTGTTAAAGAGGTGTATATTCCTTCCTTTGTTTTCCAGGGTACGCTTCATCTAACTCAAACTATAAGCTCTTTTTTACTTTTTAGCTACTCTGCTCAAACAAGGTATATGTATATATAGTGGTTCTTTGAAGTTCGAATATATGGTACCATCTACAATTCTAAAATATTTGAGTCTAAGTACATTTCACACTATGAGAATGAGAAGCAATTTCAAGCCCAGGCAATTCCAATAATTACTGGTCCCACACAAAAAAGAGGTTCAACTCCAATCGATCAGCTATTTAGTCCATTGCATTTGCTTAAAAAAAGTTGGGACTCTTATCTACGATTGTCTCCATGTTACTGCTTTTTATTATTGGACCACAAACATTATTTCTATAGTTCTTTTCATACATATCAGTTCATTATGTTAATGAAGGTCAATGTCGTCCTGTCCATATTTTTAGGTTCATCAAGTACCTGGCCAGCACAGGTAAAAAAGATTCAGCACATATTTTCAGGTTCATTCCTATCATATTGTCTCAATTTAGTTAGTTCATGGTTTCATCTATGATTCGTATTTATTTTGGTGGGTTCGAGTTTGATTTCATACATGTTCAATATTGAGAATAGTGCTTTGCCGTTTGTACAGTTTTACAGTGCACAGAGTTTTCCTTAAAGAGTCAAGATTCATAGTTTTGGAGTGAGTTCGTAACAAATCTTTTTGCAGGATTGGCACTACGGACAAAGTCAAAGGCACTACCTGTTGCCTTGCCACACTTTGATCTGGTATATTTTTCCCTACCTGCAAATGCTATTCGAATTCATATATAATTAGCATATCTTTTTAGCTAGCAATAATGCATTCTGTTTAGTACCAAATGTTTAAAACTCACAACTACCGATGGATTGGTTGCAGTTCATTTGAAGATTGGTTGTTCCTTTACAATGGCAAGGCCAATATAGATTAAGCTATTGTCATTACTGCAGGTCCGGGTAGAAACCTTGCTTGGAGATTTTTTTAGATGCTCAGATTATTAGCTCATTTTGTTGTTCCTCCAAATTAACTAAATCTGCAATAAAAACACTTGCTTACATGATGCTGCTGTGAATGAAAAATTGGATCATCAAGCAATTAGCTTCCATCTTCTTGAGAAGCAGTCTATTTCAATTGGACCGTTTCGATGGTTCACTACGGTGCCAACAACGACTATGCACAGCCGTGTTGGTTTAAACTATGAATCTATATAAAAAGTTCATAGTTTATATGATCTGATAAACTGTTGACATTCTCCCATATGATCTGATAAGTTTCGAAGCGCAATGCACGTATAATTTCGATATTGATTGCTAGACTGCTATATTGCTTAAGTATTGACGAGCGAGATCGTTGTTTGTATTTAGCCTTGTTTCATGCTTTTGCAGGCTGATTTGTACGTCCTCTACTATAGTTTATCTAGATGATACTTTGGGTGAGGCGATCGATCGTTGTCGTTGACTACCGCAAAAGGACCTGCTTTCTACAACAAATTACAACCAAATTCAGGTTAGATCATGCTCAAACAATAATATTGAATTGTTACAGTCCAACATCAGCTAGGTCTCACAAAATGATTCAGATTGATCATGATTATCTTATTTTTTACCTACCTGAAGCGAAATAATACACTCAAATAATGAAGCTTCAGATTTGGCTCCATGCTCCAGTAATATACCTCATTCAGACATACATAAAGCAATTTGTTATGTGTGTCACATAATTACACTTCACAACTTATGGCCATGAATTGTTGGCCCTTTCCTGTATGATCTGATATGTTTTAAAGCATAGTACACAAATTATTTCGTTATCAATTATTTGACTGCTACACTGCTTAGGTAATGACAAGCAAGATTGTCGTTTAGATTTGGCCTTGTTTCATTTCTTTGCATGTCGATTTGTACATCCTACTATAGTTTTTCCAAGATAGTAATTTGGGTGAACTGATCCATCATCGTCATTGACTAATGACTAACACAGAAGGACGTGCCAGCTCTAGCTAGGTCTCACAAAGTGATTTAAGTTGACCATGACGATCTTATTTTTATAAACCTACCTGGAGCGAAATGGTATGCTCAAATAATGAAGCTTCACATTTTGGTCTGTGCTCCGGTAGTATACCTCATTCAGACATAGAACAAGCATTTTGTTATGTGTATCATGCCTGCCATTTTTCACTTTCAAGACTCTAATCTTATTAACTAGGAAAAGATAATGCCTGTACTTCAATTGAACCTTTTAAAGTCTTGGTTCTGGCTCTTGGCATCTCCAATCAGTTTTATATGTACAATAATGTTTGTCAGAGGTGTTTGGAGTTAATTAGGAAACATATAAATTTGCTCAGTTACTAAGTATCAATATGCAATTTTTAACAATAGGACCCAAAGCTTCACATTTATTTTTCTGGTCAGTGTGCTTTGATTTCATAAGCTTTGTAGAGTGACACTAATGAATTAGGACTGGAATAACCATTTCTATGCCAGGTTTCCTATGCTAGCAGATTTTGGTTCGGTAGCTACCGATAACAACTACAAGTGTACCGATGTATTTTGAATGGTTACATATAGTGTTAAGCTGAGATCTTCTTAAAAAGGCATTGTTTTAGTATGAACTAACCTTCAACAACGGCTCTAGAGGTGGCCTGAAGATGCCTAAAGTTCATGCATCAGGTGGTTTCTGTTTAGTCGAGTATACTTTTAGGCGCCAAATCTCTCAGCTTATATGATCGAGTTAAGTAGGTATTGGGCCTTTGCCATTAGAATGTGAAGGCCACCTATCACTCACATTCCCTATGATGATGTATAGCTACAAGTATTTGTTTTTATTAGAAAAAAAAACAGGTTCTATTCCCCTACGTGTTTAAAGAAAGGCTATGACAAATGAGAACTTGACAATTTTTATACTGATACAGACCTGCTACTATATCTTCAGAGGTTTCTTTCAGTGCTCTAGATTCTATAGAATGAGTTCCCATTCATACAGCTAGCCACCTCAATTTACATCTTACAATGTCTATCATCTCTGCTTTCATAAATGTTGGGGCCAAACCTCAATCTGAGAAATTGTTGACGTCTAACTTTTTGACTGAATTTAAATTCAATTACTATGGTCTAGGTGCTGCAATTTCTTTTCATTGGTTTCAGACTTATCTACATAGCCCATTTCAGCAATCCATTGGTGATATCTGATGACAATTTGAAGCAGTTGGAGAAAAAGAGTATCCGATCCGGCGGATCTCGTTTCTGGTTCACATATAATTTGATTGGCAGTTTATTTGTAAGGTATGGCTGCCTGCTTCTTCATATCTATTTTATGATGACTTCCGTACATTCAAGTCTGATTGAATAAATTGGCTTGGCTGCATGTGTCCTCCTGAACACAACCTGTTATTACACACTGAACAAAACCTGCATAAACTGGCACAATCTCTCTTGCTCCCTCATTTTTACTTCTTAGATGTTCAGTTATGAATGACCACAGCACAGTGAGTGAAAAAAGGCACTACTATTAATTGTGCTGCAGGTAGTGACTTGCTTTGCTTAATTTTGCATGCCATTTTTTTACCAAAATGCGTTACTGTTTACCAATTATTTAAGAAAGCACCAAGAAATACCTGAGTTTGTAGGAAATTGTCCCCTTTATCCGCTATAGCTGCTCAACGACTAGATGTTAAGTGTACAACACTTTATCTTGCCTTCTATTATTTACATCTAGCACTTCTATTTTGCTTCCAAGCCAAATTCTTTTTCTTTTTTTTGCCACACAATACCCTTCTTCTATGGATGAATGCTTCCCGTTTATTTTAACACCCAGAGGCCTATCCATGGCCTATGTCCACTGCATTTGCTACATTTGGTTGACTTAGAACAATCTATGTATCCTCTGCTCATAATACAACTGTTTGATTGTGGTTCCTGCAGGTTGATACATATGGTTCCAATTCCAGCTACGCCAAAACCATGCCGTCTGTTGCTACTACTACCAACCTATTTGGCTTACATATCCGATCGTATCTAATTCTACATGTTTTCCTTCGCTCAATTCCATGGAGTGTCTCAGTTTACACAGGCCTCCATGTTCCATTCCAACATTTGCCTTTTTAGTTTTCGCAAGATGACTCAACATTGGCGCGCGACTTTACATACCTAACTTCTGAGTCTTGTGTGTTTAGTGCTAAAGACAACTATGTAATCCCTATGTACATTACAACCTGTAGTGAACTTCCGAGTCTTGTGTGTTTAGTACTAAACAGAACTGTGTAATATTCAGTATATGATCCACCATGCTATTTATGTGAACCTTGCTTGTATAATGCTCTAATGCCCTACCATGCTGGTTATAGGCATGCCTTTCGGTAATCTATATAAATAGACCAAACCACATTATCCGGCTGCTTCACGGCACATTCTGCACCCACATTTATCCTCGAGCGCGTGCATCACATTCTGCACCCACACTCATCCCCGGGCGCGCGAATGCGTGCGCCCTGACACTAGTTTTTAACATTGGTCATGCCACAATAGGTCACTCGTTGAGCCCAATGTGAATTGCTTTCGCGTGGATCGGAGTTGGGCATCCAACACTTGCTCGGAGGTTTGTTGACGTTTTCTGGACCCGTGGCTGTGAGCCGACGTGTGGTCCGCATGTTACCATGATATGTGTAAGGTTAATAATAAACACTATAAGCCATTAAGTTAGATTTTGACGTTTAATAAACGATATGATCATTTAGACAAACAATGCTTGCTAGTATTCTAGGAAAGTACAAATGAACGCAATGTTGGTTTGGACTTAAGCAACGTAAAGATCAAAGTGATCAACATCTCAAGCAAGACATTAGAAGCTATGTTAAAAACCTATGAGACATGCTAGAAGTCTAAGGCCTTGTTTAAATGCAGGGTGTAAAGTTTTGGGGTGTCACATCGGGTGTCATATGGGAGTGTCGCATGGGGTGTTCGAATACTAATAAAAAATAAATTCCAGAATCCGTCAGTAATCTGCGAGACGAATTTATTAAGCCTAATTAATCCGTTATTAGCACATGTGTTAGTATAGCACCACATTGTCAAATCATGGACTAATTAGGCTTAAAAGATTCGTCTCACAAATTAGTCGTAAACTGTGCAATTAGTTATTTTTAGTCTATATTTAATACTTCATGCATGTGTTCAAACATTCGATGGGATATGGAGTAAACTTTAGGGGGAGAAACTAAACAAGGCCTAAGACACCAAGAAGTGGTTAGGGTGATCTACTATACCTAAATAGGAGACCCCCACTAGCAGATTTCTCTATAATTCTATAAAGCCACGTCATCAAACAAGTTAAGTTCACAATCTCCTCGTGCGTCCCTTCAAATCACATCCACATTGAAAACTGAGATCATGCCAGAAGAGTCCCTTGCGCTTCACCTTCCATGCCACTGCTTTAAGGGCTCCTCCCACTCACCGCTGCACCTGAAACCGGCAATCCAATCTTCCCCAATAAAATGAAAACTACACGACTAGATCAGATCCAATCCTTTCTGGCTCCCCGGATGCATCAGTATGGCGTCGAGATGGTCACGAGGAGCACCGCCTACGGAGGGGATCTCGGGGGAGGAGGATGACGTCGAGCTGCTCAGCCATGAGGGTCGCCACCGTCCCGGGACGGCGCCTGTGGCAGGGGCCTGGGTGAAAGCTCTAGTTTGGTTTTGGTGAATTGATGAAACCCTATGTGCTAACCTAGTTTATCAAAGTGATTATAAGATAGGTGGCACATTCCAAGTGGTGAAGCAAATGAAGATCATGACATGATGATGGTAATGCCATGGTGATGATCAAGTGCTTAGACTTAGAAAAGAAGAAAGAAAAAAACAAAAAGCTCAAGGTAAAGGTGAAATTGATAGGAGCTTTTTGGTTTAGTGATCGAGACACTTAATGGGTGTGATCACATTTAGGATTGATTGTCATACTATTAAGAGGAGTGAAACTCGTATCGGAATACGGTTATCAAAGTGCCACTAGATGCTCTAACTCATTGCATATGCATTTAGGATCTAGTGGAGAGCTAACACCCTACAAAATATTTGTGAAAATATGCTAACACACGTGCACAAGGTGATACACTTGGTGGTTGGCACATTTGAGCAAGGGTGGAGAGGTTGGTGAAGTGAAGGAGGTGATAGTTATTGAAAAACTGTGACCGGACGCTGGTCACGTGGTGACCGAACTCAGGGGAGCAGCGTCCGATCAATTATAAAATCAATGGTGTGCTCGGGCTACTCTCGGCCTGAGACCAGACACAGGTGACTGGACTCTGGCTGAACACTGTTCAGCGTCCGGTCCTACTGACGTGGTGAAGCACAAAGAAGAGGGTGAGTAACCAAACGCTGCAGTGAGTCCCGTCATGGTGGACCGGACGCGTCCGATCGCGAAAAACCCTTTCTGGAACCTTATTGGAAATGACCGGACTCCAGTGATGGAGCGTCAGGTCACTTTGAGCAGCGCGTCCGGGCGCAACTTAACATGTGGCGCGAAGCTAACTAGCCGTTGAGATCGCATGGATGAGGTTAAACCGAGGGGCCACGTGGCGCGCATCGTGCGACTAAACGATGTGTGGTGTGCGTCCGGTCGCCCCGACCTACGCGTTCGGTCGGTGCGTAGTGGGCTGCTCTGTGAGCCCAATGGCTCTATTCATGGGGGCTCTTTATTTAAGCCCCATGGCCGGCTCAAGCTCACTCTCTTAGTTATTTGCATTGACATAGCAACCTTGTGAGCTTAGCCAAAGCCCTCTCACTCATCTCCATCATAGATTCATCATCTTTGTGAGACTAGGAGAGAATCCAAGTGCATTGCTTGAGTGTTTACATCTAAAGGCACTTGGTATTCGTGTTTCACTGCGGGATTCGCTTGTTACTCTTGGTGGTTGCCGCCACCTAGACGGCTTGGAGCAGCGATGATCGTCGAGCGGAGGTTGGTGATTGTCTTCAGCTCCGATCGTGGTGATTATGAGGGGTTCTTGACCTTTCCCCAGCGGAGAGCCAAAAGGTACTCTAGTAAATTGTTCGTGGCTTGTGTGATCCTCATCTTGTGTTGGTTGTGCGGCGCCCTATTGAGGGTTTGGTGTGTGATGCTAATTAGCGCGTGAACCTCCAAGTGAGTGAATCGCCACAACGAGGACTAGCTTGCCGGCAAGAAAGTGAACCTCGGTAAAAAATCATTGTGTCATCATTTGATTCTAAGGTGATTGGTCTTCATTGGTATTCATTCATGTGATTCATTGGTTCATTCCTTAACTCGGTAGTATAACCATCTTGTTCTCTCTTTACATTACCACAAACTAGTTGTCAAGTTATTTAGTGTAGCTAGTCGTGAGAGCTTGTTAGTTTGGTTAGTATGGCTCTTTAGTTAGCCTTTGAGAGCACACTAACTTAGTGTAGTGACATAGCCATTGTGTGGATAGAGACTATAGAAACTAGAATTGTGTTAGGTGGCTTGCTTTTTAGTAGGCTAGCGCAACACTCGCTTCGCCTCATATTTGTCTAACCGGTTTGCTAAGTGTTGTTGTAGAAATTTTTAATAAGCTATTCACCCCCCTCTAGCCATTCGGACCTTTACTGGGGAGGCTGGCTGCTGACAAGGCTATGGGGATAGTGGCCACCACCGGGGCTAGCGCATGGGAGATATCAAGGCCACATACCTGCGCTTGGCGCTCACCATCCACCTCCGTGCCCTGCCCCACACCCTACCTCCTACAATGAGGACTTCATCCACGTCCAATGGCTCGCTCGGTGCTCTACGGCCCCAACAAGCGTGCGACTACGACTGGCTCCACCAGTCCACCTTCTCTCTGACACCATTGGATGAGGGCTCTTCGGCTTTGGATCCGTATGTTGAGGAAATCAGCTTCGATGGAAACGGAAAGGTGTGATCAGGACCGATCCTGAATTTTTAGGGTCCCTGGGTGAAACAATATTTGGGGCCCTTACGTACACATGAACCACGAAACTCTTTTGGGTATTCGAGAAAAAAACACATGAACGACGTCGTAGCCACCGCGACGCACGACTTCAGCAAGGAAATGTTGCGGTGTAAGCGTATGTTGCAAGCGTATGTTTTAAGTGTTTTAGACGTTTCAGAGGTATGTTGCAATTGTTTCATATAGGTGTTGCAAAAGTAGATTAAGGATGTTGCACATATTGCAAGTGTTTCAGAGGTATGTTGCAAATGTTTCATATCGATGTTGCAAAAGTAGATTAGAGATTTTGCACATATTGCAAGTGTTTTCAAGGCATGTTGCAAGTGTTTCAGAGGTGTTGTTGAAAAGTTTCATTTGTTCCAGACGTATGTTGCAAGCATTCTAATCTAGATGTTGCACATGTGTTCACACATGTTTTGCAAGAATATGTTCTAAATGTTTTAGCTAATTCAGTCTTATGTTGCAGTACATATTTTCATGGTCGCAAGTTACAAGTGTTTTATCTGATGTTGCATATGTTTTACACATATGTTGCAAGTGTATGTTTTAAATGTTTCATCCGTTTCATACGGATGTTGCATTCAAATGTTTCATGTTGCACGTATTTCATACTGTTTGGAGAGTCAATGGGCACAGGGAGTGATGGTGGCATAGCACGGGCACAGGAGAATGGGCCGCGGCGAGCTAGAGACCGGCGGTCGGGGCACGACGGGGGCGGGGTGTGCATGCGGGACGAGGTGGGTGGCTGAAAGGTCCTAATATAGCTAGAGGGGGATGAATAACCTATTTTAAAATTCTACAAACCAATTAGAGCAATTTGATTAGTATGACAAAAAGCGAAATGCAAACTTGCTCTAGCTCTACAAGGGTTACAAGCCACTTATCCAATAATTCTAGTTACTATGATCACTAGGCACACAATTGACTATGTTACTACTCACTAAGAGCTCTTAAACTTGCTACACTAAAGAGCTCCACTAGATGAACTTAAACGATAAAGCAAGCTCTCAATTCTAGCTACACTAAAGAGCTTGGTACAACTAGTTTGTGGGAATGTAAATGAGAGAGTAGGGTGACTATACCGCCGCATAGAGAAGTGAACCAATCACAAGATGAATACCAATTCAAACACCAGGAGAATACCAAAGGGCAAGAGACAACCGATTTGTTTCCCGAGGTTCACGTGCTTGCTTACCGCACGCTAGTCCCCATTGTGTCGACCAACACTTGGTGGTTTGGCGGCTAAGAGGATTGTCTGAGACCAGTTCGTCAACTAGTTTTTGTCTGGAAGTAGGAATCCACTTAGGCCCAGTTTTGGAGAAATTGGAGAAATCTGGAGGAATTTATGAGAGCGTGAACAGTGAATTTCAGCAGTGAACAGTGAATTCCGGAGGAATTTTGCACCAGCCGAACTGCCCCTTAGTCATTTCCTTCAATTCCTTACCAGATTACTGGGATTGGAGAACTTTAGGCTCGCTTGGTCACTACAAATTACTGGGATTCAACTTCCAACCACGCCATGCTTTATGTTTGGCACGGAAGACCTTTCATTCTTAATGACCGTTGCAAAGAAATTTTCCACTTTTGTTTTAACATAAACTTTTTATGAAAGTTACAGCAGCACATCTGGTTTGCTATTAGTACGTGGCAGCATGGAGAGGTTCCTGGACGCGAAAACAACTATTCCTTCATAATTCTGGCCGAACTCAAAGAAGCTCTGTTATGGTCCAATAATATGTTTGTTCTTTGGGACCGGCGCATGGTCCCAACATCTACCACAGCGCTCGGGCGCGCTGGGGGCGCCCAAGCCGGCCGGTGCTGTCTGGGGGCCCCTATCTCACGTCGAAAATAGGCGGATATATTCCGCCAAGTTTTAATATAATTCTCCTTTATAGTCTGAACATCGCCGAGAACCGGGGCCGGCGCCGACGCTGAAACCCTGAGTTGGCGCGCGGGCCGGATCGTTACATTGATCCTCACGGCCAAATTACTGGGATTGGAGAACTTTAGCAGAACCAGCCCCCATGCTTTATGTTTGTGCACGTAAAGACGTATCATGTAGGACCTACTGTTAACCAGAGGCAAAGAAATGTTGAAAAGACTTGATGTTGCTGGTCATATATACTGACTTGCCACAGCAGGACATCTGGTTTCGCTATCGCGCCACCGACGCGAGATGCAACGTCGAAGGTTCCTGGACGCGATCACGGACAGCTGCGAGTTACGGCCGCGAATGAGTCGAGCCTCTGGCCGAACTCATCGGGCTTCTGCCGGGCCTGCTGGCTACTGGACCGGCGCACGGGCACCGTGGAGTAATTAGCGCCTAGATTAAAATGATGAGTCGCGATAATGTGGCGCCACGGCCGGTCGCTTTGTCTTGGCCGCGCCCAGCATCAACGTCGACGTGGCGTCCCTTATATCCATGTGAGCATCGGTCGCACTTTCAGGTTTATTGGCCACTTGGTCGTCGCCGTTATCGGGACGGGCAGTAAGCCGACGCTGGCAACCTGACGCGGCGCGCCGGCACGAGAGAAATGAACAAGTTTCCGCCGATCCTCACGGCAAGGAACGGAAGGGGCACACGTTTCGTCTGCCATCCCAGGTACTAGTAAGATAATTGATCCACTGCCGTGCCGGCTTTGACCGTGGGTGCCGCGCGCAGGTTGCCGTCCACGCGCGTTGAGATGTAGATATACACCGGCGCCAGTAGGACCTGATGCCGTGGCATAACAATCTAGTTCCTCGAACTGATGATTGTTTATGTTCAAAAAGGATTTTTGACCAGGTCGTCGCCTTCGTCCGGCGGATTTGTGGTGCCTGGTGAGAAGAGAGGATTGAACTGCTGATTCTGGATGAATGATCATTATTTTATTCATTTCTTGGCTTATCGTCGAGAGCTGCTGCCGTCACGGCGTCACGTGCGCGTCCGAATCGAAACAGAGAAATGTTCAGAAGCTTTAATTTAGCGTGATCGCGTGCGTGGCGTTGGTCAGCAGGTGCAGTGTAGAGGCGGTAGGTGCAGTGCTGGCTTGTGTCAAGTCACAGAGAACCGAGATGCAACGTCAATTTGAAAGGACGATCGCTCGTTCAGCTGCGAGTTACGGCCGCGAACGAGTCTTCCAAATTTTAGGTGTGTAGTATAATGATAGATGCCGGCTATATGGCGAGGTGAGATGCACGTCCCGAACCGTGGAGTAATTATCTCGTTTAGATTAAAATGATGAGTCATGATAATGTGGTTAGCGAGGACTTTCTTTGTATGACTAGGCTTCCTAGGTGTTGGAGATTCAGTCAGAACAATCCGTTCCATAAAAATGTGTGTGACCCTTATCTCAACATGTGGTTAATCGGTCGTTATCACTTTCAGGTTTATTGTTAGAAGAAGCTCACTTGTTCCTTGTTCGTTATCGTTGACATTAGCAGTAATAATAGTAGTAAGCAACATGGCACGGCAGGAAGAACTAAGCACGAGAGAAATGAACAAGTTTCATCATAAACAAAAAAAACAAGGAAATGAAGGAGCACACGTTTCGTCTTGGAAAAACAGGTACTAGTAAGATAATTGATCCACTGTTAATAAGGCTTTGACAGTGTGGTGGCGGCGCAGGTTGTGGTGGACGGGCGTTGAGATGTAGATATACTGATGTTACAGTATTCTGATGGCCGTGGCATAACAGTCTAGTTCCTCCGAACTGATGATTCGGTTTATGTCACAAAAAAGGATAAGACCTCCCAAGGCCGCATTGCTTTTAAATTAGAACCCAGCCTAACCAGCCAAGAAAATCTCTGAGGAGATTGTTTTAAAGAATATAAATCCGATTTTCCGCGGAGTCAAACTCAGGAACCGGAGGTGCTATTAAAGCATTATGACCACTAGACTATACTTAAAGCATTATGATTGAGGGCACGCTGTCCACGCCATGCTACTAAAAAATTTAGATAGCTGAACCATTAGCAGTGATAAGAGTGGGATAGGGTATATATACTTCAAGACAGATCTACTTATATATTTTTTTATTAAGTATCCAAACTTACTACATATAGGTATTCTATAATCAAATGTAGATATGACTGATTTAAAATAATAACTCCAAAATATCACTTATTTGCAATGGAAGCGAATAGCAGTTTGTGAATTGTGACTCTTATCCAACCACCAGCTACAAGGTTACAAATTTCTTGGTCCAGTCTTGTGTTGGGTTTATTTGTTCGTTCCTTGAGGATTTATATTTTTCTCGTAGACTAGACTATAGACACTTCAGAGTATTAGTGTCTATAGGTTTATTTCGTCTGCCGTCACAAATTTCTTGGTCCTCTCTTTGTGTTTGTCTGTGTGAAGCTTATCAACATGTGCTTAATCGGTCGTTATCGGTATCAGCTTAATCGTTAGAAGAAGTTCACTTGTCCATTGTCGTGGGAACAGTTGGATTGACATTGCCAGTAAAAATACAAGGAAAATGGCACAACGAAGCATGAGGAAAATGGGCAATCACAGGGTGTCTAGTAAAAGAAATTCCCCTATTAGGCTTTATTTGGAAACTCTTATCCGCAAGGCTTTCCCTGGCTTTTTTCCGGGCTGGAGCCCCACGAGGAAAATGGCCACGGGCCAAATTACCATGACGTTTGGAAGCCCCACGCGGAGGGGCATGGCATCCCGACCCTCACGTTTTCTCCGGGCGGATTCTCCCTGACATGCGAGGCCGGTCGGCGCTACCCTGTATCGGCGACATGCAAGGTGGTAACGTTGCGTCACTTTTCCAAATGCATGCTGGGGACGGGAGATTGAATGACTGCTGAAATCCCTGTCTGAGCGTCCGCAAGCCTGGGCATTCGGTTTAAACCGACAAATCGGTTCGGTTTGTTCGGTTTCAAAAAAATTCGGTTTCCAAGCTATGACAACCGATCGGTTTGTGAGAGAACTAAAAACCGACATATTCGGTTTCGGTTTGTTCGGCTCGGTTTTTCGGTTTAACCGAACTAACCCGAGCATCTGGTCCGCTGGTCACCGCCGCTGCAAGTCCTGCTCTCCGTCGCGTCTGGGCGTGGCCTCCCTGCCCGCTGCCGCGCCTTGGCCTGTCCTGGGAGCTGCGCTGAAGCGACCCCGATTTTCGCGAAGGGAAATTCACAGTGTCGAAATGTAATAAGACCGTTGTAGATGATATTACCCAAATTCCAGTCGAATATCACATTCATACAACGATAATATCAGAGTACAAATAGTGCGGAATTACATAAATTTATTACATCGCTGCATTGGCGGAATCAAAAGTAGCATTCATTCAGAACAGCTTGAAGATAAGATCACCAAACTCGAGCGTAGGAACGAACCCCTCAACCGTCAAACTCCTCAGAGCTATACTCCTCAGCAGAACCTGTGTGCCAAAATTTATCAGTACGATTTGTACTGGCCACTCCCACCCTATGAGCATTGCTTTGTGAAAATTGGATGCAAGTGGGATATAATCAAAAGGAACCTATAAGGCTAGGGTTTCCTATGTATTAGCATTTCAAGTATATATTAACAATTGATCAAGTTTCAACACCATTCCCACACCCATTCCACCCCATTCCTATTCCAGAGCCAGGTTTCGATCCTGAGATCGATATACCACCATCTCCACACCATCACCATACCACACCCATACCATCGCTTAGTCGACAGGCCAACTCTCTCTCGGCACTGTCTCAAGGCCCGTAGCCCTGGCTACGTCTGAACACTCACTCCCGGGGGAGAAGAGAATGACTCATCTCACTATCTAGTTTAAGCGAAACCTAGGAAAGGTCCATAGCCGATAAGTCGGCATATGTATCGATCGATCAACCATACACTCTGCAGAGGTTTTACATAACCACAAGATCCACCTTTCTCGCTGACCGTCGTCAACTGGGCTGATTCCGGACGCTTGCTAGCCTAGGATAATGCCACTCTACCATTCAACCCTGGTACACCCTAAGTCCGATCTGGGGTGGCTGAAACTGTGAGTCATGAACCAAGTCCACAAGGTCTCCATGAAGTCTCGGAAGAGTGTGGGGGGAATCCTCCTCACCCCGTACCTCCCTCACACTATCCGCTATCAACCTAGCAGTAGTGGCAATACCCTACCAAGTAGCCCGGCCGTCCCGCACCATATAGGGCGAGTGGTACGTAAGGCTTCCCGGTGAATCTGAGTACTAGTAAGTCCTTAGGGATGACCAAGCCAGAATGTCTTCATCAGGATTTTCATTTACCGTGCCACCACAGCACCTTCACTCTGGGCTCCTCCTATCATAGGTTCACACCCAGGGCCACCTTATTTACCATTTACCCACCACAGGTATCCATCCCAGGGGTGCCCAAGTAGCACCCCACGACAAGACTTGCCCTAGGCTCGTCGTATACTCCAACTTGGTCGACACAACCCTCACCCTCCACGCACCCAAGGCACACACGCAACACTCTCCCCATGGTCCAGATAACACCAGTTTCCACCACGCATCAATGTAGTGCAAGCGTAGTAGAAGTAATAAGCAATGAAATATAATAGCAAGCGTGTGACTAGCCTAACAGCAGGGTGAGCAGGGATAAGGTTGCGTCAAGGTAAAGGCCATCAAGAAAGCATACTACCATGCAAGTCCTACCATAGTGTGATAACGACAATAAAGTAAAACACTAGCATTTCTATTTTAGCCATGCGTAATAGGTGCTACGAGATTGGGTGAGATGTGGCACCTTCAGTTAGTCATCTCCGTACTCCTCACGGTACTCACGATCCTCGTCCGTCCAGTTCTCCTCCGAGTCTACAAACGATCGTATTATAGTCGCGTTAGCGACGTCTATAGAATAGCAAAAAGAAGCAATGAAAATTCAAAAGAGCCAAATGCACTCAAACATGGGTTCATTACGTAGAGCTCGATTTTAGATAAATTTTGGTCCTAGTTTCATATTTTTCTGAGGTCATATGAATTAGTTATGATTTTTAGAAGTTTAAATCATTTCTGAAAATGAAAAAGGCTGAATTAATCCTGGGTTGACACGTGTCACGCTGTGACTGGTCCACGTGGCATGATGACGTCAGCATGACGTCATCATCTCGGTTCCATGCTGACAGGTGGGGTCCAGCTGACGTCAGCAACGTCATCAGTTCTGACAGGTGGGTCCAGGGGCTCTAGGGTCACTGACATGTGGGTCCGATCAAAGTCAACGTCAGTCAACGATGAGTCAACGGTCAACGGTCAGGGTCACTGACGTGTTGGGCCAGGGCTGCTGACGTCAGCAGCTGATGTCATCGTGACGTCACCCTGGCTGTGTTGGCGTCTAACGTGTGGGTCCCGCGTGATGTCATCACGAGGTCAGCATGACGTCACCTACTGACAAGTGGGTCCAGCGACTCGGTGTCGCTGACATGTGGGGCCAGGTCAATGGTCGACGTTGACCGGCCAACGGTCAACATGGGCCGGGTCTCAAACGGGCTCTGGTGGGCTCGGTTTGGGCCGGTCTGGGCTGGGCCGGACACGTGGCAGGCTGTGACGTTGCCACGTCGTAGCCGTGGGCCTCTACTGGGCTTCGTCCACAGCGCTGGCTCACGGTGCGTGGTTCATGGTGGACGCAGGTTCACGGTCCATGGACCTAAGACAGGGTCCATGGTGGACCGAGTCCTCCCTTCATCTCCTCCGTTGCGGCCTTCGTGAACCGGGTGCACGCGCGTGTGTGGCCGACGAGGATGAATCCTCTGCTTCCTCCCCAGCGTGCTTCCGTCGGCGGTGAGCGCCCGGTGAGCCTCCGTGGCGGCGCTGGTGTCCAATTGGGGAGGGGAAAAGCTCCCCTACACCATGGAGACTGCGATGGTAGGGTCGAGGCGTCGACTAAGGATTCCTAAGGCCTTGGCCACAGTGATCGGCGGCTCGGCGGTGCTCGCCGGTGGCGAGGTCGCGCGTGTGGGCTCCCTGGAGGCTCGGCGGGGCGGCTAAGAGCTTCTGTGGGTCCGTGGAAGCACGGTGAGGGCGTCCAGGGCTCAAGGCGGGGCTCGGGTTCTCCTGTGGCCGGTGGGGGCTCCCCAGCGGCCACGACGACATGGTGACGGCGGCGAGGCGCGCGGGTGAACTACGGGGCTCCAGCGAGGTGGTCACGGCGTGGTCGCGGGTGTGCGTGTGGGTGCGTGTGTTCCCAAGGACCGGAGACGGCCCTGGCCTATGCGCTCCCGATGTGGAGCGCCATGGCCGACAAGGTGAGGTCCTGCGGCGGGCAGGGAGAGACCGGGAGAGGGCTCACCGTTGGTGTCGACGACGATAGGGTGGCGATGCAGTGGCGGTTCGAGGCCGTGTAGCTCCAAAAGCCGTGCAGTGCCGACCCGCGACCGTGATGACGACGACGGCATCGCCCTCGGCTCCGGTGACTTCGGCAGCACGCAGGGGGCTCCTTCTTCTTCCTCTATCCCCTCTCTCTCTTGGCTCTCTCTCTTGGCTCGGGTGAGCGGTGGACGACCACAAGGTGGCGGCGGGGCACAGGAGAGCGCTTGGGCATCCGAGGCCGAGGGTTTTTATAGCCGAGCTCATCCATGGAGCTCGGTGGACGGCGGATGGAGAACTAGGGGCGATCGGAGGGCTTCTAGCGAGGCTGGGCTAGGGTTCTGGGGCCGTGGCGCGGTCGTGGGCGCGACGCCAAGGGTGAGATATGGTCATGCTCCCGGCGTGACCCCTGGCCCGCTCCTACCATCGCTGTCGGGACTTGGTCGGAGAAGAATCGGCGTGGGGAGGAAGAAAGCACTGTTGTCGGAGGTGGCTGACGGGTGGGGTCCGTTAGCGTGACTCTGGTGACAAAAAGGCGCGGTGTGTGAGCGTCTGCAGGGTCTTGGGCTGCTTGTGAGAGCGTGGGTCGGGCTCTTCTTCTTGTGTGGCAAGAAAGTGGCCGATTCTTTGGGCCGGGCCATGAAGCCGAGTAGGCCGAGCAATTCATGAGGCCCTCTTCCTCATTTCCTTTTTCATTTTCTTTTTCTTCTTCCTTGATTTGAATTCAAATTTGGTTTGGGTATTTGAATTCAAAATGGGTGCACCAAATTCATTGGAGTTTTAGATATGAGGCCCACCACATTCTTTTTATATATATTAGGAATTTATTTAGCTATTTGTATATCAACATAGGTGTAGTATGTTATATATAAATATAGAATTAGTTTTTCTCTTTTACACATTTATCCTTTGGTTTGAATAGTAATTACTTTATGGCATTTTCTTTAAAAGAGTTGTTAAGCATGACATAAAACTTGGAAATCAAATCACGATTTGAGTTTACAATGTATGCATCACTTTATTTGTTGAAATTAAATAATCATAATCAACAAATGACATGCCAAATCGTTGACTTTGGTTGGGGTTAGACCTAATGCATCTCTTAGGTTGGGTTTCTATACATGACACTCATCATCACATGGGAGTTTTGAGAAAAATTTTGTAGTTGGTATTTTTGGTGTATGGATTTTTGGGTTGTTACATGCGCGGCCTACGCCTAGGCCCCTGCTTGCTGGACGCCGCTGCAGCTCGCCGGACTCCACCGCTGCTCGCTGCTCGCCGCTCGCCGCCGCCGCTTGGTCGATTCGTCGCTCCCCTCTTGTCTCCGAGCAGACCTGCTCCGCTCCTCGCTGATCTCACTTGAAGTTGCTCCTATGCCGCTCCTGGCTCCTGCCGCCACGGCCGCGGCCATGCAGCTCCTCTCCCTGCTTGCCGCGTCGCTCGTCAGCCGCCACTCGCTCGCTCCGGCACAGGGCGCTCGTAGCCGCTGCACGTCCGCCGGGCGCAGGCACTGCAGCCGCCAGCAAGCTACGCACGCAGCTCGCTGCTCCACTCGGGCGCTTCATGCTCGTCGTCGAAGTCGCACCTAGCTCGCCTTATGTCGCTCCCTTTCGCGTGGCCGTCGCGCCGTCGCCGCTCTCTCCTGGTAGGGTTTGGGGCAAGTTCGCTCCTGGCCGCTCGCCACTCGGCCGCTGGGTGCTGCGAGCCGCCGCCACTCGGCCGCTGGCGCTGGGTGTTGGGAGCCTGTTAGGGTTTGGTGGTATGTTGTGTGGAGTATTTATTTGGGGGAGCTAGTTGGGCCGACTTTGAGTTGGGCCGAACGACGGAAGGGAGGGCATGGGCGATTGTTTTGTTTGTGCGATTCTGGCATCCTAAGATGCAAATCTCGGTGGATCGGTTGCTCGGTTCGGCTCGACGCAGAAACCGAAGCCGACACCGATCACCGAACTCGCTGAAAGCAGAAACCGAAACCGAAACCGAACAACCGATACTTCGGTTCGGTTCGGTTCGGTTCGGTTTATGGTTTTCGGCTAAAGTCTGCCCAGGCTGAGTCCGCACCCTAGGATAATCTGGCCGCAGCTCCCAAACTAGGCCTACAGTGGTGCTGCCAGGTGGTTGTGGCCTTGTGGGTGAGCTGATGAGTAACTAGTAACACCACTCTGCTGATGAAGGATGGGGCTGCCATTTCTAACTTGTTTTGGGTATGGCAAAGAAAAACGTAACTTGACTCACGTTATTACCTTAGGTATGGCCAGATTTTTGACATTGGTCATGCCACAATAGGTCACTCGTTGAGCCCAATGTGAATTGCTTTCGCATGGATCGGAGTTGGGCATCCAACACTTGCTCGGAGGTTTGTTGACGTTTTCTGGACCCGTGGCTGTGGGCCGACGTGTGGTCCGCACGTTACCATGATATGTGTAAGGTGTCCTCAAAAAAAGTGTGTAAGGTTAATAAACACTATAAGCCATTAAGTTAGATTTTGATGTTTAATAAACGATATGATCATTTAGACAAACAATGCTGGTTAGTATTGGCCCTCTTCGGCTTACCCTATATTTGGTTTGTTCGGCTTCTTTTTCCTGACGGAATAGTATTTTTCTCTCACAACAATTCAGCCGAAACAATATTTTTTAGTCAGTTTCAACCAAGTTTCAGACCAACGAACGGGGCCATTCTAGGAAAGTACAAATGAACACAAGGTTGGTTTGGACTTAAACAACGTAAAGATCAAAGTGATCAACATCTCAAGCAAGACATTAGAAGCTATGTTAAAAACATACGAGACATGCTATAAGTCTAAGGCCTTGTTTAAATACATGGTGTAAAATTTTGGGGTGTCACATCAGTGTCATATGGGGATGTCGCATGGGGTGTTCGGATACTAATAAAAAAAATAAATTACAGAATCCGTTAGTAATCCGCGAGACGAATTTATTAAGCCTAATTAATCCGTCATTAGAACATGTGTTACTTTAGCCTCACATTATCAAATTATAGACTAATTAGGCTTAAAAGATTTGTCTCGCAAATTAGTCGTAAATTATGCAATTAGCTATTTTTAGTCTATATTTAATACTCCATGCATGTGTCCAAATATTCAATGGGATATAGAGTAAACTTTAGTGGGAGAACTAAACAAGACCTAAGACACCAAGAAGTAAAAGCCCGGATGCAAAGTCAGAAACGAAATTGAAGCCGAGACACAGAGATGAATGAATTGGACTTGTCTCATGATTTTGGATTTGCTCAAATTGATGTGATACCAGTTCAAAGTTGTAGGGCTCTTCATTAATTTTTCAAAAAGTCTAAGATCATAAAATCAGTGTTGAAAACTAAAAGCTATGTTCAAAATATGAAAGCGTGACGTGCTGAAAACAAGGCAGCAGATTTGTTCGGTGCTCACAAAAATCAGCCTGGTGCTAAAGGAAAAGTGCGAGCTATTTGTCCGCTGACCACCAGACTATGACTATCATGCATGTATGTGAGATGTCTTTAAAGCATCTTCAATAGTTTTCAAAATACACTCCCAATATAGATTTTCTTAGCAAGATTAAAAAACTGCTCTCCAACAACTCTCAATTTTTCTATACCTGGGAAAATCGGTCCAATCGTGCGGAAATATATCCGCACCTATTGATGTGTCAATCTGGAGGTGGAAGGACGTGGAAAGAATAAAGAGTAAAATATGATTTCTGATGCAAATATATAAAAGGGAAAATGAGTATAAAAATGGTTAGGGTGATCTCCTATACCTAAATAGAAGACCCCCACTAGCAGATTTCTCTATAATTCTATAAAGCCACGTCATCAAACAAGTTAAGTTCGCAATCTCCTCGAGCGTCCCTCTAGTTCCCCTTCTCGTGCGTCCCTTCAAATCACATCCACAGTGAAAACTGAGATCACGCCAGAAGAGTCCCTTGCGCTTCACCTTCCATGCCACTGCTTTAAGGGCTCCTCCCACTCACCGCTGCACCTGAAACCGGCAATCCAATCTTCCCCAATAAAATGAAAACTACACGACTAGATCAGATCCAATCCTTTCTGGCTCCCCAGATGCATCAGTATGGCGTCGAGATGGTCATGAGGAGCACCGCCTACGGAGGGGAGCTCGGGGGAGGATGATGACGTCGAGCTGCTCGGCCATGAGGGTCGCCACCGTCCCAGGACAGCGCCTATGGTAGGGGCCTAGGGAGGCTGACTACTGACAAGGCTATGGGGACAGCGGCCGCGACCGGGGCCAGCACATGGGAGATATCAAGGCCACATATCGGTGTTTGGCGCTCACCGTCCACCTCCGCGCGCTGCCCCGCACCCTACCTCCTACGAGAAGGACTCCGCGTCCAATGGTTCGCTCGGCGCTCTACGGCCCCAAGAAGCGTGCGACTACGACTGGCTCCACCAGTCCACCTTCTCTCTGCCACCGTGGGATGAGGGCTCTTCGGCTTTGGATCCGTATGTTGAGGAAAGCAGCTTCGATGGAAACAGAGAGGTGCGATTAGGGTCGGTCCTGAATTTTTAGGGGCCCAGGGCGAAACAATATTTGGGGCCCTTACGTACACATGAACCACAAAACTCTTTTGGGTATTCGAGAAAAAAACACATGAACAACATCGTAGCCACCGCGATGCACGACTTCAGCTAGGAGATGTTGCGGTGGAAGCGTATGTTGCAAGCGCATGTTTTAAGTATTTTAGACGTTTTAGAGGTATGTTGCAATTATTTTATATGGATGTTGCAAAAGTAGATTAGGGATGTTGCACATATTGCAAGTGTTTCAGAGGTATGTTGCAAATGTTTCATATGGATGTTACAAAAGTAGATCAGAGATTTTGCACATATTGCAAGTGTTTCAGAGGCATGTTGCAAGTGTTTCAGAGGTGTTGTTGAAAATGTTTCATTTGTTCGAAACGTATATTGCAAGTGTTCTAATCTAGATGTTGCACATGTGTTCACACATGTGTTGCAAGAATATGTTATAAATGTTTCAGCTATTTCAGTCTTATGTTGCAGTACATGTTTTCATGGTCGCAAGTTGCAAGTGTTTTATCTGATGTTGCATATGTTTCACACATATGTTGCAAGTGTATGTTCTAAATGTTTCATCCGTTTCATATGGATGGTGCATTCAAATGTTTCATGTTGCACGTATTTCATACTATTTGGAGAGTCAATGGGCACAGGGAATGATGGTGGCATGGCACGGGCACTAGAGAATGGGCCGCGGCAAGCTGTAGAACGGCAGTCAGGGCGTGATGGGGTCGGGGCGTGCGTGCGGGACGAGGTGGGTGGCTGAAAGGTCCTAATATGGCTAGAGGGGGGTGAATAGCCTATTTTAAAATTCTACAAACCAATTAGAGAAATTTGATTAGTATGACAAAAAGCGAAATACAAACTTGCTCTAGCTCTACAAGGGCTGCAAGCCACCTATCCAATAATTCTAGTTACTATGATCACTAGGCACACAATTGACTTTGTTACTACTCGCTAAGAGCTCTTAAACTTGCTACACTAAAGAGCTCCACTAGATGAACTTAAGCGACAAAGCAAACTCTCAATTCTAGCTACACTAAAGAGCTTCCTACAATTAGTTTGCGGGAATGTAAATGAGAGAGTAGGGTGATTATACCACCGCATAGAGGAGTGAACCAATCACAAGATGGATACCAATTCAAACACCAGGAGAATACCAAAGGGCAAGAGACAACCAAATTTTTTTTCCGAGGTTCACGTGCTTGCCAGCACGCTAGTCCCCGTTGTGTCGACCAACACTTGGTGGTTTGGCGACTAAGAGGTGTTGCATGAACCTCGTCCACACAATTGGACACCGCAAGAACCTACCCACAAGTGAGGTAACTCAATGACACGAGCAATCCACTAGAGTTACCTTTTGGCTCTCTACCGGGGAAGGCACAAGACCCCTCACAATCACCGGAGCCAGCCTCGAACAATCACCAACTCATGCCGAAGCTCCTCCGCTGCTCCAAGGCACCTAGGTGGCGGCAACCACCAAGAGAAACAAGAAATCCACAGTCACAACGATCCCCAAGTGCCACTAGATGTGCAATCACTCAAGCAAATGCAATTGGAATCACTACCAATCTCACTATGATGATGAATCAATGATGAAGATAAGTGGGATGTGTTTGCTTAAGCTCACAAGGATGTTAGGAATGTCAAAGTGCCAAGAGAGGTGCCTTGGAGCTAGCCAAACACTATTTATAGAGCCCCTCAAACGAATAGAGCCATTAGGCCAAAGTGGAGTGTCATGCGTACTGACCAGACGCGTCGGTGGGTTGACCGGACGTGCCCGAGCCAGCGTCCGACTGAGGATCCTATGCCACGTGTCACGTCCTTTGAATACCGAGCATCAATCTTTAATGGTCAATTGATCAAGCGCCCCAGGGTTAAGTTGGGACCAGACTCAGAGAAGAAACAACCGGACTCTAGATCACTTAGCGTAAGATCAAGTCCAGAGAGCATCCAGAGCCGGTTTTCTCTGACTGGACACGTTAGGTCAATGGCGACCTGATGTGCCCCAGCGTCCGATCTTCACATCTCTTCTCTACGTGCCCCCAGGAAGCCAACGTCATCCTATGTCACAGCCAACCTGATGCACGCCTCTGCAGAAGATGACCGGACGCACAGGTGCATGAACGCCAGCGCTGCCTCGCCTATAAATGACGGGATGCACCCGGGGTGAGTCCGGTCACCCCGCAGACAATGTTCAGTCATGGACCTTCTCCTCCTTTTATTTTTCTAAGTCCACAACCGCTTCACCCTTACTTCCAACTTGCTAACCATAAAGTGTAGAACTTATGTGCACGTGTGTTAGCATTTTTCAAAGCATTTTACAAGGGTCAAGGTTAGCACACTAGGTTTCTAAATGCATATGCAAGAATCATGTCACCTAGTGACACTCGATAAACCGTTTAGCCAAAGATTTCCCCCTTTATAGTATGGCTATCGATCCTAAGTCACTCACACCCTCTATGGTGTCTTGAGTACAAAACAAAAACCTATCTTATACCTTTGCCTTGATTTTTTTGGTTTTTATTCCTCTTTCTTCTTTTCCAAGTTGAGCTTGATCATCAACACATGTCCATCTTCATCTCCTTGGACCTCATCTTGCTCAATCACTTGGATTGGACCGCCTTTTCTAATTCACACACTTAGATCAAAGGTTAGTCCTAGGTTTCATCAATTATCCAAAACCAAACTAGGGCTTTCAACGGCTTTGAATCCAGTCAGACAGGGCGTGCTGCGGCGGCGAGACGAGTCATCTGGACACGTCGGTGCTGCGATAGGGCAGGTGCACGTGTGGGGTGAGAATAAAAATCAGCATCGGCGCACGGAGGCAGGCTGTGTGGGCATCCTGTCCGGACGTCCGAGCGCTAGCATAGCCCGTTGGGGGTGGTTTGGGTGACTTCGAATATTAGTGCATACCTAGTTCATACAAAGCTATTTACGCCTCATTGGAGTCTCACTCTGAGTAGGCCGCCCGCGGTGGCGCTGCCGTTGAGTTGGGTGATCACGTCGTAGTTGCTGCGTTGTGTTCTAGATTTGTGATTTTGTTCCAAGATAAGAAGTCATAGTCGCAGAGTCGACAAACAAATCGCTAACGCCAATCTGCTAGGCTACTGTTGATGGTTGTTAACGTTCATCATAAACCATCAATATAACTTATATAAATGCATAAAAAGGATTACCAACATAGGTCTAGGGGTTTCAACTAATAAATTCCACAAGTTTTGGTGAATCTATGTTTGTAGGAGGATTTAATTAGAAAACCGTCAAGGTGGACCTATATGTAAGAATTAATTGTGCTTATCCGTGGTGTAAACAACACTAGAAGACTCTAGAAGACCCCAGAAGACTCTCCATCGAGATCGAGCCGAGACGCTGACATGGGGGGCTAGCCGGCCTCACCTGCATCCAGGCCGGCCTATGGGACCCACATGTCAGCCTCCCTTCAAATGTCGGTTCTCCACCGCCTCCTAGATTGCATCTACGTCGTTCTTTCAAGTCGGTTTGATCCGAGGGTCTAGAATTGATGCTTTGGCCTATATATTGCAGCCCCTACCCCCTCCCTCAGGCTATCTTGGAAAGCCTAATTCATATGTCTCCTTCAAATCAACACACATCAGGAGGATTAGGTCTAGAGCTCTCCAATGTCATAGATTAGTAGCTCGGGAGTGAGGGTCGAGTTGGGCTCATGCTCAAATTCTGGATCTAGTCTTGGAGGCTAGGCAAAGCCTTGTAGCTTCACTTCTACATCTTGTAAGAATTATTATCAATTTATCATATTCTTATCTACATGACTATGCTTACTTTTAATATATATCATGCTTAGTTATGGTTATCATTACTGTCGGTGCAGAAAGTGACCAACAAGTAAATATTTGTAGTTTTGCCGTACATTGTGATCGGAGGTGGCCTAGCAAACAATGACACATGGTTTATACTGGTTCAGGCAACATGCCCTATGATCAGTTTGAGTCGGTCGATGACTTTATTCCTGAGCCCAGGTGCTCGAAGTTTACAGTGGGGTTACAAACGAGAAGGAGAAAGATGGGGGGTACAAGAGGTCTGATCGGACTTCGGTCAGAAGGGCCGAGAGTGATGGGAGCCCCGCTATGGGATAAGTGTTCAAGAGTGTCCTGGAAGGTCTTGCTGGGGCTGCTCGCCCGTGTGATCAGCTATGGCGACCAACGCAGAGTTGGCCGATCGGCGGCGATCTTTTCTGTTCTTTTTCCCCCTCTACGTGGAGGGGCCCTCGTCCTAATCCTGGCACTTGGCCTTGCCTTTACCTCGGCCTCCATTGGAGCGCGGCAGGAGCGGCGCTCGCTGGAGGCATTGGATAAAGGTCTGTGGTTCCAGGCCATCTAGGCTGGGACTCTGATCGCTGCTGCGTGCGTCTCGGTTCGGCCCGAGCCGCCTGTGTATAGGTGATCGGTGTGGAGCGGTCGTCAAGTCAAGACGAGGCATGGGTGCGACCTCTTGTGCCGCGCTCGGCGAGTTGTAGCGGTGAGCGGGTGGAGCGACTCGTCTGCTGCGTCCCCATTCCCCTAGTGGGGAGAGAGGCCATGAGTTGGTGTCGCGATACAGAGCTCTCCGCCTGTTGAACTGCGGCGGTCTCCACTAGTGCCCGGAGGTTTTGGTGGATCACTTGTTCCTGAGGGCCATTTGGCTCAGGAAGGCCGCGTAGAAGCATTGCCGTAGCGGCGACGTTCTTACTAGCCTGAGTGAACTAGAGGGGATCGTTCCCCCTGTTCATGATGTTGCGCTGGACCCGACGGGCGTGGCCCCAGGCGCCGCTCGCCGGTTTATGCGCACGGGGCGCAGTGTGGTGCGCCGAGCGTGCTGGCGCAGTCGGTGGCTGGTGCATCCACTGTTGTCGTAGTTCCTCGCCGTGCTTTCGTGTGAGCTCGGGGGTCTCCGCACGAGGGTCCGGAGGGGCGTGAATCTGCAAGGACGATGTCACCACCAGTGGCTATCCCGGAGCATCCACCATAGCGCACTCCTAGGACGGACGGTGGCTAGGCGCCATGTCACCGATGCTGGAGCCGTCACTCTCAATATCATCATCCATGAGGTTGAGGAAACAGGTGGGAGCATAGCTCGCCATCCCCATGAATTCGGACGTGAGAGGGGCGGCGCCGGCATCCTTCGGAGCCCTCGGGCGTACGTGTCAGCGGGAGATGTGAGGCCGCAGGGGAACCAGTCGTATGGCGGTCGCGATGGGGACAACGGGGTCCCTCCGGGTAATTGGTGGAAGATAGAAAATAGCAAGTAAATAACAGCATATACATTACTCACAGCGGGGTTTGAGCAGAGAGTTTGCTCGGAATGAAGCGTAGATGCCTTGTTGTTGAAATCGTCGCGCGTCCTAGAGCCAATGGAGGACACCCCTCCGACGGGCTCTGGAATGAGTGCCTCCTCGCCGAGGTGTAGTACACCGAGCCGGTCGGCGACGAAGTCCAGGCTTCCAAAGATGAAGGCCTGGGATGGCTTGGAGACGGGTGGAACCCACATCCCAACAGGTGGGAGTGAGGGAAACTCCAGTGAGCCGAAGCGAGTCGTATCGCTTGAGCCCGCCATGGCGAAGGTGGCGGAAAAGTGGGCCATCCGATGACCAAAAAGTGTTGAACGTACAACGTCTTCCCCACGGACGGCGCCAACTGTTGGTGCAGAAAGTGACCAACAAATAAATATTTGTAGTTTTTCCGTATGTTGTGATCGGAGGTGGCCTAGCACTCAATGACACAGGGTTTATACTGGTTTAGTTTGAGTCGGTCGGTGACTTTATTCCTAAGCCTAGGTGCTCGAAGTTTGCCGTGGGGTTACAAACGAGAAGGAGAAAGATGGGGGGTACAAGAGGTCCGGTCGAACTTCGGTCAGAAGGGCCGAGAGTGACAAGAGCCCCGCTATGGGCTAAGTGTTCAAGTGTGTGCTTGAGGTTCGAACATGGCGGTTCTGTGGTTGTGAACTTGATCGATCTAATGAATCTGGAATCACTTGAATGTTGGGAGAGAGCGCATCCCCTTTTATAGATGAAGGGGATGGCCTTACAAGTGAGAGGGAGAGAGTACGTATGCTTCTAAGCCTTGTTGCCCATGCCGGCGGGTACAGGATGATGGTAGGTGGCCGCAACACTGTTGGATGTCGGATGCACGTGGGAGGTTGCGTCGTTTTGTTTGGGTATGGCAGATGTCGGTACCTGCTATACTGTTGATGCCCAGAGGCATGTGAGGAGTTTTACCATGTTTACTCGATATGGTAAATACCGGCGCCCACAACACTGTCGATGCCTAGAGGCACGTGGGGGAGCCTTACCGTATGGGAGTTAACGACGCCCACAATACTGTAGGGGAAAATGTCGGCGCCTACAACATTGTTTGGGCTCTGTTGTGCCAGGGAGGTTGCAGAGTACTGTGTTTACAGGTGTACAGGGTATGGTCCCTGTATTATGGTTTGACTTGTGCGCCCTGCCTTGCTTTCTCCACCCGTTTTCTGGTCCTTACCGAGCGGGCGTCCCCGGTCGGTTGGTCCTAGTCGGCTCTGATTGCGCCAGTCGGTTTTTGGCGTACCCCGGTCGGAGACATGGGGTTGAGTCGGAAGTAGTGTTTTGGCCAGGCCTTCCGGTCAAAGAGGCTGTCCAGAGGCGGGCTGGAGATCGAAGTGAGCGCTCCGGTCGGAGAGGTGGGCCAGAGTCGGAAAACGGGCACCGCTCCTCCTCGGCCAGGCCTTTCGGTCGGTGATTGGATCGCTCTTCTAGCCTGTTGTTCAGATACTTGGGCCAGCCCATAAGTTGCACATTGTCTGCTTGGGTCGAGCCTTTGTTGGGTAGCCGGTCCGCGAGGGACCCCAGGTTTATGAACCCGACAATTACTTTTGTGAGCGGGTTCATAGAGCGCTTAGCCTGCTAGTTTATCAGCTAGGTTAAGTAGCCGAGTCTCCTATAAGAATGGTGCTTATACGATGCTCTGCCTATGAGTGCACCCTGTTCTCTGGTTGGGTGGTAGTAGCGGGAGGTGACAGTCCCATCTATCCTTTGTAGTCCACTCCGAATTGAGCAGGTTCTTAAATTGTAGGACCGTACTCGTGTCAGTAGAGTTATCTATTGTGGGTGCTCTACCGTCTAAGCGGCGTCCCAAAATGCACAAGAGTAGAGTTAGTCTTAGCTATAGTTGGATGTATATATACTTTGACCATGTAATAGGAACATCATAGGAATCTACCTCACTCGTTGTTCTCCCGAGTTAACTAGTTTATATTATCTTAGTGATCTATCCCCTGAGTGTCATTATGCTTTATTCCTATCATTACATTCACCCTTGCTTTAGCTATGCTGGTATGTTGATTGATAGATATTCCTTTATTACTCAATAAGTCTTTGCTCTATTGTTTCCCGGTGGTAAAATATAAATAACGATACCTGGAATACTCCCGGTAAAATGCTACAATGGTATTCTGTGAGCTTGTGGTATCCTTTATATTCTATTTGCACTTAATAAATACCAACAGCTGTCGTGGGCCTTAACGAGCCAACCAAGCCATATACTAATACAACTACGACTGAGTGTATACCTGGGGTGGAGCCCATGGGATTGGGGGCCTAGGGTGGCCGGCCGTGGGTGCGATGTGGGGAGGCGGCGGATACAACGAGGGAGATAAAACGAGTGGATAAGAAGCCATTAGCCGTCCGTGCGTGAGTGTATGGTCCATCTCTCTCTCTCTTTTTTATATATAAGGGTACAATTGCCTTTTTTAGGGAGACTAGATGGAATCGTTGATAAATATGTTGTGTGCACCGTTTTTACGAGTGGGGCTTTCCTATTTTTGCTCGAAGTCAAAAGTATTCATTTTAGCCTATGGCAGGCAGATACATGATCTCCCACGCCTATAATGAAAACCAGAGTATTGTCATGTTTTATACACCATTAGCCGTAGTGTATGGTCAATCTCTCTCTCTTTTCTTTTTATATAATGGTACAATTGCCTTTTTAGGGAGACGGATGGAATCATTGATAAATATGTTGTGTGCGTCATTTGTACGAGTGGGGCTTTCCTATTTTTGCTTGAAGTCGGAAGTATTCATTTTAGCCTATGGCAGGTGGATATACATGATCTCCCACGCCTGTAATGAAAACCAGAGTATTGTCATGTTTTATACACCATTAGCCGTCCGTACGTGAGTGTATGGTCAATCTCTCTCTCTCTTTTCTTTTTATATAAGGGTACAATTGCCTTTTTATGGAGACGGATGGAATCATCGATAAATATGTTGTGTGCGTGGTTTGTACGAGTGGGGCTTTCCTATTCCTGCTCGAAGTCGGAAGTATTCATTTTAGCCTATGGCAGGCGGATACATGATCTCCCACGCCTATAATGACAACCAGAGTATTGTCAAGTTTTATACACCATTTTAATGTTCTCCTGCCCTACTTTTTTTTAACTAAAATTGTGATAAGTTTGCACATTGGTCGTTTAAGAGGTAACTATAAAATAGGTGTTACTTTTTATCATATTCACAGTATTATGCATTGTGTACCTAAATCTGTCCCTTAAATCCTACGGCGACACACTATTGTGTTAATGTCAAATGGTGCTATAAATTTTTCCTGTACAATTTTTTTTCATGTTCATCGTAAAATTCCCGTAGCACCGCGCGAGGTATCATCTAGTTTAGAAATAGTTTGGAATTCCTCATGCAAAATGGTCTTCTATATTTTAGGAGGGGTGTTTTAAAAACTGTTGGAGAAAGGCAATAAATGTGCTCCCTACTTTTTTTAGACATTTCTAAAACTCATTAGTTTATCAACCAATTTTTTTTGGAAATTATTGGATATGCTCTTATTTTTTTTTAAAAAAAATGCATATTTGGGGAAAAAGAAGAAGAAGATGTAACTATAATAACCGGATCATGGCACAGCATACGCATTTGCATTCACATAATCACAGCTACTGCTAACTGTAGCAGCTCACTAGCTCAGATGGCCATATATGATTGTTGTGAATTGGTCGCAATCCTTGGGATGACTAATATGTTTACTATGCACAATCCTGACCCATGCAGACGAATCCTGCTGATGAATTAAAAACATTTGAAAACTGATGACACGCATGGTCACCGGCTCGATCCCGGCCACATGAACAGCGGCCGCTAAATAAGAGAACGAATAGATCACACCGATCGACGATATATACACACCATAAGTTGACTCTGAGAAAAACGTACAAATCTGGAATGGCCTGCTGGTCACACATTCTTCTTAAATCTGCATTGCAGTTCTTACAAGTGATTGTTCTAAAATCATCATCAGATTAAAAACGAAAACTAAAGCAAAGAAAACCTTCATACATTCCTGTTTTTTTTTAAAAAAAACCTTCATACATTCCAAGAACTACTGCAGCCCATATGAATATGATGGCAGTGAAAATTATTATGACAAGGAGCATGCATGCATAAATACACTGGGGAATCAATTAACCCGTGGAAGTGGAACGCCGCCGGCAGGATCTCGACTCCGTGATCCGTCGCGCTACTTACCGACGAAGCTCGATCGCCGTCCAGTTGTGACGACGCAGATCATCACAAGAAGGCCCATGCGCACGCGAACGCCGCGAGCGCAGCAACGACCGTGAGCGGCGCGGCGCGGCCCGGCGCGCTGGCGGGCATGAACCCCGGGTCCTGCGGGTACAGCGGGCCCTTGCCCGGCGGCGTGCTCCCGATCTGGATGTACGCGCCCGGCGGCGGCGGGCACCCGGCCCCGGGGTAGGTCGCGGGCGGCGGAGGGCTGTAGTAGTAGTACGGCGGCGGGGGAGGCAGCGCGGGCGGCGGCGGCGACGGGTACAGCACCGGGCAGTCGGCGCCGACGCAAGGCGAGCACCCACCGCACTTCTTCACCTCCCCCTCGACCGCCGCAGCGGCTGGCGTCGTCGCCGCCGCCGCGATGGCGATGATCGCCAGCGCGAGCACTGATCTTCCTCCCATCACCGGCCAGCCGGCGAGCTGCTGGCTACCTAGCACAACTAGGCTAACACACACTACGCTACGAGCCTACGAGGCTACGATCGAGAAAGGTGTGTGGTGCGGCTGGCCCTCGCAACCGCCCCCTCTTATGATGCGAGTGCGACCTCGAGGCTCCGGTGTACCTATCTACTACTCCCTTTGTTTGCAGGAAGATTAGTTGGGATTCGTTGGATCGGGAGAAGAAGGTAGACTGGCACTGGCAGTGGCAGTAGAACTGGAAAGGATCGGAAGGAATAAGCAGCAGAATTGTACTGTGGTGGTTTGAGAAGGTGTGCACTTCATCGTGGTCGTTGCGGGATGGCCTGGGCCCTGGGGCAGCGAGCGAGACCGAGGCATGAAGGCCGGTGGTTGCTGCTCGAAAGGGATGTGCGATCGGAGCATGTGGCGGCCCGTAAATCGGTGGGGTCCTCTGGCGGGTCAAATTGGCCGGCCACAAGCATGACTACGCGGTCGCGAGCCCCTCCAAGGCAAGGGCGCAAGGCGAGGGGATGCCCGTTCCACGCGGGAGCACCGACGCCGTTGGCGCGGCCGGCGCATGTGCGCCTGCCTGCATCAGCGCGCCCATCCGACTCTGTGCACAAGTAGTGCGTGCGTGACGCGGCGAGCTTGGCTAAGCTAGCGTAGTGGCGAGAGTTGAGGCTCATCATTGAAGTAGGGAGCGGGGTCGCGTAAAGGTGGCTTCACCTGCGTACCAAGTATAATAAAGCGCCATGGGGAGAAGCTTCTGTCTGGTCCGGGCTGTCCTGGGTTGTGCCATGTGAGGGTGGTGACCACTGACCTGATCCCTTTCATCGATCCACTCCTATTCCCGTTGCTTCCTCTGCCACAATACGTACTTCCCACTGCATTTTTGCATCTTGACGTGCAGATTCAACGCATCCAGGTAAGGAAGTGCACACTTTGATTTGTTCCGAAATAACGCTGTTAAATATAGCTGCACAAATCCGAAACATTTTCAATAAAAAACACACACATGTTTCTCACATTTGCTATAGGATGAATATACGCCAGGGCCATTTTGGTTCGTCGTCTAAGGTTGCTAACATTTGCTATAAAATTTTTGCTACACCTGTCTAAAGTTACATCAAAATGTGTTTGTCATACCTAGGCAAGCCTAATAAGAAAAAAAAATCTTGGAATAAAGTCCTTTTTTCAACCTTATCGAGACAAATTAGCTAGGTTCTCTCGTTGTTTTCAAAAGTGTTTTTACATTTTTGTAAGAATAATAAAGTATGGTTTAATCCCTAAAAATCATAGCTAATTTATTTAAACTAAAAAAATGTTGTTTATGTGTTGGTACTCTATTTGGAGCTTATTTACTTTAAATAAATATAATGAGCATGACTACGAAGACTAAAGCAATCAGAACATAAGTAAATATGGGTGTTTGGTTGTACTTCTCCCGTAAGCCATAACCCAGGCTAGTCCAAGCCTGTCTAAGTCCATGGGCGTGTTTGGTTGTCATGTGCTAACTAAGCCTAGATTGTTTAGATCTTATTTATTGCAATATAGGGCTTGTTTGGGACAATTGTCCTACTGAAAAAGTGAATCTGGATCTGGGATTCACCATGGAGCAGCTCCACTAGTGGATCTAGGGAACCGTTTGGGGGTAACACAGTGGTCGGAGGAGGGTCACGCGGGCCTCGCGGGGAGGGGCACGCAGAGCCAAGGAGGGGCATGCAGTGGCTGGAGGAGGGTTGTGGCCTCGCCAAGGAGGGGTACACAGGGCTGGGGAGGGGCTCACGATGAATGCCCCCTGCAATAGACGAGTTCCCTGCCGCTGGAGCCGCTACGGAGACAGCAGGACGAGTTCCTGCTCGCCGGGAGCGGGCGCGACCTCATCGGGGGCAGCAGGCGCGGCCTCTCCGGGGACGGGCGGAGCCTCGCGGTGCTGTGGCCAGGGGCGTGCTCATGGCCTTACCGGAGGCACGGGCGCAGCCTCACCGGTCGCAGTCACGCGGCCGCCCTGGGGGCGGGCGCGGTGAGGGCTAGCCGGCCATGGCGCGGGCGCCGGCGGAGAAGCGGAGTGCGGGATGGAAGGCTCGGGGTGGCGACGGGAAAGAGGATAGAGCTGGTGGAGAGAGCTGGTGGAGCTGTCCCAAACAGGCCCATAGGATGGTGCTCAATACCAAGGCAAGCCATTATGATCTGTACACACTCGTACATGGTTGTTGGAATGGCGAGCTTAGGTCACGGGCAATCAAGTGTACACGGGACAGGGCCAAGATAGGGTAGGCGTTGCATGCCGTGGACAATTAATCCACCGTGATAACATTTTGTTATCTGAGTTAAACATCTTCATGCCTAATAACAAAGGAATACGGAGGGAGTAGTTTGCAAAAATTTAATCTTATTATACTTGCTAGCTACAACCAAACCGCTGTCAAAGCACTTGATCAAACTTGACTAACTTAATTAGGGCAGTAAACTGTGGCAAGTTCCGGCCTAAAATCAAATGACCCCTGAAGCTGGGTCCGTTCGAACACCACAACACGCGCACGCATCATTTTGACCCATTAACGACAAAAAAGCAGGCGAATAAACAGTGCGGAGGAAAGTGAGTTGGCGCAACTGGATCTTGTTAATAACCCAATGATTAATGCTTTTAGGGCAAAAGATTCCAATGATTAGACATGTGTGGTAGGCAAAGCCAGCTAATCAATCCGCATGCGAGCAAACGACTGAAACTTCGATGCTTCACGGACTAATTCGCAAAACCACCTTACCTTAAACTAGAACTGGCAAAAACAGTTTAAGGTAAAATCGACCGTGTGAAACACTTTGGCAAAAGCATATGTTGTTGACATGATCTAAAAACATTTTTTTTTGAAAAAAGAAATCGACCGTAGGACTCAACTCCCTATGTTTTTGGTACTATTTGTCAGTCTCAGGATAGAAAGCGATAGTAATTAGATTTTCTTTTGCCACTATTACTTATTCACGTGCAAAATTGTTAAATCTCAACCGGTTGATTTGGCCTCTCCAATCAACTGATTTTGGGCCATCTAATTTTACGCCGACGGCTAGCAGGGGGCGCCGACGAACAGCCGAGGCACGCGCAGTCAGCGAGGGCCGGCGAGGCAGCAGGTGCGCCCAGCCTCAGAACTCGCGGCCCCGGCCATGGTGGCGCGTGCCCGGGCCGGTGGCCGGCGACGAGGAGGGCCGACGGCTGGCTATGAGGAGGGCGACGAGGAGGGGCTACCCCCGGCGGGATCACCGTTGCTGCTTCTTCTCCGAACTCTGTTTGCGTGCGCATTCGACGGAAAGGAAGAGAAGGGAAGGAAAGTGCGCAGGCGACGGAAGGGAAGGGATAAGGTTGGGGAGGTGGATCCCACCACAATTTGAGAAATTTTGTTTTGAAATTTATGAAAAATTTGTGAATATTTTGAAATATATTTCTCTGGTATCTGCAAATCATAAAAATAATTTGAAAGTATTTCTGAAAAATTTGGCATATATTTGTATTATCTCCAAATTACACCACCGTGTTCAATAAATTACACTGAAGAAATTATTGTAAATCTAGTAATAAGACAATGTAAATATAGCTAAAAGACACTGTAAGTACATGAAAAAAATTCAGTTAACAGGAGGGACGAAAACAACTGAATGCCACCTGGAGAGATCCTTCACATATATAGGGGAAAGACCACGCCATTCTTTCCACTCTCAAATTCTTTTGCTTTTGCTCCGTGCACAGATCTTTTTCTCTATATCTTTCTCCTTTTTCTAATTAAAGATGGCTCATGTGCCAAATTGAGCACGTACAACTGCTACGCACCTTCGTAATCAATCAATTATGCTCATCGGAGCCAAGCGCGGCTGCTGCATACTGCCGTCACTGAGAATCTTTGCTACAATAATCAACTTAGCTAGGCTCCGCGAACAATTGCTTGGACAGAACGGTTGCCCAGCCTCAGCTATCCCAGAAAAATATTTGTCGGTATATATTAGCTCACCTTTTTAATTATTTCCTCTTTAACCTCGAGGCTACAAAAGTCTAAAGTTCAGTATTTGAACCAAAATATAAGGTATTCTGGATTCTCATCATCATCTCTCTTCTTTCTTTTTTTGGCAAGAAAAATATTGAGATTCCTTTTAAACTCAGCGTCATGTGAAATAGGTAGCAAGTAGTTAAGCAAAAATAACAATTGAACTACTCCCTCTATCCCAATTAGTGAAGGGCAAGGTGGTATTTTGCCAAGCTCTTTGTTTTGTCTATAAATTGCTTGTATACCTTATATTCATGACGAGGAGAGTATATATCTGCCGAACCGTGGGCCCACTGATTTTCCAGGAAAAGACCACAAAGTTCTTCGTTTAGCTAAGAAAAATATTTTCTTTTGATTGTTTTTGTCACCTTCTTAATTGTTTCCTCATTGCCCTCAAAGCCCCTAAATATTACCAAACAGTGGGCCCAATATTTTTCCAAGGAAAGACCACAAAGTTCTTGATTTAGTTATGAAAGCCTAATATTTTCTTTTGATTGTTTTTGTTTTACTAGCATATTATTCTCGCTTAACACATACGAAGCACTACTACCGTACAGGTTTTCGCAGGCGGTCACCCTAAGATGAGGTGGTCACATCCCTTAATCTGTTAACGGAGGTTTACTTGGCTAGCTAGGCCGAGCATGATGGACCGGCCCAGGCACAACACTAATAAGCGCGGCCCAAGCACGGCACGGCCCGACTTACATCGTGCCCGTGCCTGGGCCTGCATAGCGGCCCGTAGTGCCGGCCCAGGCACGACACTAATAATGGGCTGGCACGGTGACGGCCCGATCATTCCCAGACGTTGGATCCTCTCTGAGTGAATGGCCACCGTTCGATACAATACATAGAATATATAATTATAAACATGCCCGAACCCTAGATATCATGGATTCCAGGTCCCTGCTCCTTCCATCCACCACTCCTCTACCTCTTTCTTTCCCTGTGACCCTGACGCCTCGAGTGCGCGGTCACGTCAGGCGCGCGGCCCTAGCACGCGCGGGTACTCGGCCTCGGCATCAGCCTCAGGAGCGGCGGCGGCGGCCTTGCGCAGCGGCAGCAGCAGCAACGACGGCCTCGCGGGGCGGCAGTGGTAGCAACGACGGCGGCACGGCAGCGTCGCATGGCACGGTGGCAAGACGGCCTCGGCGCGATGCGGCAGGACGACAGCCCAGCGGCGGCGCGACGACCTTGGGTGCGCGGTTGCGGGCCGACACGGGCACGCGCGGGCTGCCGTGCCTAGCAGCACGGCTAATAGCCTATAGTGTCATGCCTTGGCCAGGATACCAGCACGGCGGCACTACGCGGCACGGCACGGCAGCGCCGTCATGCCCCGTCGTGCCGTGCCTCGCCGTGCCAGTGGCCCTGTTCGCTTCTCTTATAATCCGTACTTTTCAGCTTGTTTTTTAGCCGAACAATGTTTTTCTCTCACAACAAATCAGCTGGAACAGTGTTTCGCTTGTTTTTTCAGCGAAACGAACGGGGCCAGTGTTGTGTCGTGCCTCGACGGCCCGTTTGGCCATGTATAAACGGAGGCAGCCGTACTGAGACTCCCATAGCAATTGCAGCCAGCCAGCAATAGCTGCAGCCTGCAGCCAGCCGTCCAGCAGCTCATTCGAGTTCTGGCAACTCAATTGGCGGGAAAAAATTGTTGAGCAACAAATAGGAGATTCCCAACAAATGGCGGGAACAAATTGCTAATGCAACAAAAATTGTGGAAGGAATTTAGGAATTTTCGTCCGCTGCCCAATTTGGATTTGTCAGTAGCATTCCTTTGAATTTGCATATGGCACATCACATCAATTTTGCCTGCGTCAAAATCTTGAATAGTTGGAGTAACTTATCTCAGACCAAGTTTATCAGTGATGCACCTCCAGATGGCATTGCCTTTATGCAAGGCTAGCTTAAGTACTGTTTGTAAAGTCCTTTTCGATTCTGTTTTCTGACCGCGTGATTCTGCAAAAAGAATAGACAGTGAATCTTATGGTTACAAAGGGAACCAAACCAATAAGGATTGGTAGAAAAGATAGCTACAAACATGCACGGCCTTTGCTAACTGATCATAGATTACTTGGATAGTTTTTTTTAAGGTGCAACCTGTCCATCTAGGTTCAGGTCCTCAACCTCGCATTTTTCTGAATTGATTCTAAGATTTAACAGCGCTATGCTTTCAATGGTAGACGACGTCCCCGTCGACAGCGAGACACCTGTGATGACTTCGTAAATTTCGAGATCTAACAGTTTAGTCATTCGGAGGTGCCCATAAGAATAAGACTTATCTACGTATGTTCATAGGAGGTGATTGTGTGTGCGTATTATGGACATCTACGTTGTACTGTGTAATTCTTAAAAAAAACTTGCACAGCCTTTGAAATATACTCTGTAATATTGGCCGACTATGAACTAGAGAAATGTCTGAACTGGTGTTACTTATTATGTACAGCATGTTTGAGGTTAGAACGTAGTTTTTTTTGCCTACGATTTCCAAAAGCATAAGATTGTGAAATACTGCTGAAGTAGTTCAAGCGAACAAGATCTACTTCAGCAGTACTTTACAGCGAACGAACAATGTTTTTCCCTCGTAACAAATCAGAATACACAAGAAACTTGTCTACGATTTGGACCAGTCGTCATCCTGGTTTGTTATAGAGCAAAGCAAACTAGAAAAATTGTCAAGTACCTTGAGAATAGAATGAATGCTTAACTTGGAGAAATAAGCTAGGCACGCTTGTTCAATATTCAGATGTTGTTTGCTCCAGCTTCACTTCCACCCTTCTCAGAGGATGCAGCTGCACATAATTATAGGGCTCATTTGGTTTCTCACTGCAAACAACAGATCCATGCGTGAATTGATTATGCTAATGGAAGGATAATCGATCTACAGGATCAAAATGCTCTACAAATTTTCATGATTCAGATTTCACAGGTACCCAATGCATGAAAGAACATGATGTATCCAAGAAGCGTACCCAATATCTGGTTTTCGCCACAAAATATCAAGGATATGTCAGTTACAAAGCTTCCGTTTGCAATACGTATCCACCGTTCCTTATTATGAAGTGGAGCTCACCGCAAGATTCGACGCATCGATCCTTCCTACGGCAGAGGAGGGCACACAACAGTTCAGCATCGATCCTCCCATACCATACGGATCGGAATAGCTAGGGCACACAACTGTTCAGCGGTGACAACGGCGGCGCTGCCCCTGGAAGCACAAACGGCGCAACCTCCCTCCGATCCGTCGTCCGCCGCTGCCTACCCACGGTGGGTGATGCTCCAGCAGGACATGGAGGTCGAGGCCGAGGGCTCCTCTTGCTCCACGTCCGGCGCGAGCAAGACACTGGCGGCCGCCCGAACCAGCACCAGCCACCTGATCCAAGTCTCCCTCCGCCTCACAGAGCCCCCAGGGCTTTCGTGCGTCTGCCTTCAGATTCCTGACGGCCTTGATGCGAAGTATTCTAGGGTCGTCGCGGCGCATGGCGACTCCGTGCTCATCGAGGTTCCACATGGCCACACGATAGACCACTTCGTGTACAGCGCAGGCGCCGCCGCCGCTGACCCCCCACGGCCGCCGTCGATGTCTTTGCTCCCGCCTTTCCGTCAAGGTCGTCCCACCGGCCTCGTGCGCCGTGGCGTGGACCTGGTCGTGGTAGCGCAGCTCGCGAGTGTGTCGGCGGGACCGGACACGCCAGAGCTGATGAGGGAGTCCGACCTCTGCCTGTTCCGTTCTGGTGACTGGTGAGTGGAGCGTCAAGCGTCTGCAGATCAGGTTCCGCGACGCCAGTGAAGTGCCAGGAGAGTTTCCTTCGTTGTGGAACGCCATCGTCCCTGTCGGCGACAGGCTACTCTGCTGGGTCGACATATGGCATGTCGGCGTCGTGCTCTGCGACGTGTTCAAGGAGACACACAGACTGCAGTATCTACGGCTCCCCTGGGAGAACATAGAGGGCCCGCCATCAAACCGGAACGTGTGTGCCACTGCTGGCGGCGACGCGCTCAAGTTCGTCAACATCTTCCCCCGCTGCTGCTGTGGAGGCGCCGGTGCCTCCAGCTGCGAACGTTCTTGTTAGCAGGAGGCAGGGAAGGGAAGAATTGGGGTAGGAATCAGACGAACAACATAGCAATAGGTGAAGAATGGGATCGAGGCAGGGAGAGTGCTTAGCGAGTTTAGGGATTTGGTTTACAAGTTTCTAAATGAATCCTCTCTTCTCACTTTGTGACTCATGTACTCGTTACACGGGCACTCGTCCAGTTACGTGCTCGCAGGCACCTTCACGCCCATTCTTTCCCAGCTAGGCGCACATTAGCCTTCTTGACGTGAGAGCTGGTTCGCAGCCCATGGGCTTCAGTGCTTGGAGGACTCGTAGATGGGCTGCTGCTGACATTCCCCGAGGTTTGAGAACCTGCTTGTCCCCAAGCAGGAGTGCGCGGAAGGACTGGCGAAGGTGGAGCAGGTTTTCCTAGGTTGCCATGTCAGCTGACCACCCAGACCAACGGACGAGTCCTTGCTCCACAGAACCAGTAGCAGTGGGAACCACACGAGTCTGCAATATCTCCAGAGGAACTCGAGGAAGTTCAGTATCAGTTGGCAGAGGGGGAAACCGGGGTACCTGGGAGTACAGTTGCTTTGAGTTGAGAAACGTGAAAAACCGGATGAATGGATGTCGTCGGGGGCAGCTCCAACTTGTAGGCAACAGAACCAACGCGAGCAGTGATATGGAAGGGTCCATAAAACTTGAAGGAGAGTTTCTGGTTGGTGCGAGGGGCCAAAGTTGACTGCGCATAAGGTTGGATCTTCAAGAACACCATGTTGCCCACTTTGAATTGTCGTTCCGAACGATTATTGTCGGCCTGTCGCTTCATACGCTCCTTGGCGCGAGCAAGATGTTGTCGGATCAAGTCAGTCACCACCTGACGATCCTGAAGCCAGGTTGAGAGCTCGGGCACCACGACATCATCCAGAACAGAAATCCCAAAATGGTGAGGAGGATACCCATATAAAGCTTCAAAGGGCGAGTAGCCAGTAGCAGAGTGGGGAGAGGCGTTATACCAAAATTCCGCCAAGGCGATCCATGAAGACCATTTGGAGGGGCAGACATTCACAAAGCAGCAAAGGAATGTCTCCATAGACTGGTTGAGACGTTCAGTTTGACCATCGGATTGAGGATGGTAGCTAGAACTCATCTGGAGCGAAACATCAGCTAGACGGAACAGTTCTTTCCAGAAGTGGCTTGTGAAGACACGGTCACGGTCTGAGATGATTGCCGAAGGTAAGCCATGTAAGCGGTAGATGTTATTGAGGAATACCTTGGCGACACCAGCTGCTGTGAACGGATGTAGCAATGGCAGGAAGTGACCGTACTTGGTGAAGGAATCAACGACCACAAAGATGCAGTTAGCATTGCCTGAACGGGGCAAACCCTCCACGAAATCCAAGGAGATAGTTTGCCAAGCAGAAGCCGGAACAGGCAGCGGCTGAAGTAGTCTGGGCAGACGAGAGCGATCGGGCTTGGCTTGCTGACAAGTGATACAGGAGCGGACAAATGAGTGTACTGCAGATTTCATACCATACCAATAAAAGAGCTACTTCAGGCGCAAGTACGTAGCTGGAAAACCCGAATGGCCACCGAGTACACTGGAATGGAGAGCATGTAGAATCTTCTGTTGTAGAGAAGGATTATCACCAATCCAAATACAGTAACCATAACGAATAATACCGTCACGTAATGAGAAACCACAGAGGGCCTGGGGATCCACTGCCAACTTTGCCAACATCTCAGCTGTTGTGGGATCTTTGGTATAACCCGATAACACCTCCTGGATCCATTGTGGTGTGACCACAGAGATTGCTGCACAAATAGATTCAGGGGAAGGCCGACGAGATAGCGCATTAGCAACTCTGTTAGAGGCACCCGGTTTGTATACAATACGGAATTGGAGGCCAACCAATTTGGAGAACAGCTTTTGTTGCCACGGGGTGTGCAGCCGCTGATCAGTTAGTTGTACCAAACTCTGCTGATCAGTATAGATAATGAACTCAGCTAGCTGAAGGTAAGGCCTCCACTGCTGTACTGCCATTAGCAAGGCCAAATATTCCTTTTCGTATGTGCTCAAGCCACGGGTATGGGGACCGAGTGCTTTGCTAAGGAATGCCAAGGGATGACCATCTTGAGTTAAGACAGCGCCAATGCCTGTAGCACTTGCATCAGTTTCAATGCTGAAAGGTCAAGCAAAGTTCGGCAAGGCGAGGACAGGTGATGTACTGAGAGCTGTTTTTAGCGCCTGAAATGACTGCTCATGAGAAGGCAACCACTGAAACATTGTGTTTTTCCGAAGGAGCTCAGTGAGAGGTTTAGCTAATATCCCAAAATGCCTCACAAATTTATGGTAATAACCTGCAAGGCCAAGAAATCCCCTCAATTCCTTTGGTGTCAGCCAGTTCACAACAGCTGAAACCTTCGCTGGGTCAGTAGCCACCCCAGACGCAGAAATCACATGACCCAGGTATGCAATGCTTTGTTGTGCAAAGTCACATTAAGATAACTTGATTTTCCAATCATGTACGTGCAGTTGCTGAAAAACCAGGTGCAGGTGCTCAATGTGTTCTTCATAAGAGCGGCTATAGATTAAGATATCATCGAAAAAGACCAACACAAATTTCCGAAGGAAAGGAGCAAGTGTGGAGTTCATAGCATCCTGAAACATTCATGGAGCTCCCTGTGAGTCCAAAAGGCATTACACAGAACTCGAAATGACCAAAGTGTGTCTGAAATGCTGTTTTAAATTCTTCCCCAGGTTTGAGAAGGATCTGATGAAATCCAGAGCGCAAATCCAATTTGGAAAACCAAGTAGCACCGCCCAATTCATCCAACAACTCATCAATGATAGGGACTGGGTACTTGCCTTTCACAGTGATGGCATTGAGTTGGTGGTAATCGATGCAAAACCGCCATGAGTTGTCTTTCTTCTTTACCAATAACACTAGAGAAGAGAAAGGGTTGGAACTCTTCTGAATGATGCCTGATTGTAGCATCTCCTGCACCTGCTTTTCCACTTCATCCTTGATGGTTGGAGACAATCTATAAGGTCGAGAGTAGACCGGTGCTGCTCCGGGAATCAACGGAATAGAATGGTCGCAGCTGCGTGAAGGAGGCAGCTGGTCTGGTGGCTCAAATAACCCAGAATAATGCTGCACCAATTGCTGAATTTCTGGAGGCCAGCTCGACTGATTAGATAGTTGCTGAGACTCAGAGGAACACATATGAAGGACTGCCCGGCAGGTAAGTCAGGAAGGATACCAATCAGCTGAACAGTAGCACCTTGATGTTGAACCTGGATCCATTTCTGACCCCAGTGAATTTCTATTGGACTATGAGCTTCTAACCACTCCAGCCCAAATATCATATCATAAGTTGACAGTGGTAGCACTTTAAGGTCAGAAGAAAACTGACAATCTTGGATAGACCAAACAGCTATTACAGCAGCTGTTGGTGAAGGAATCAACGACCACAAAGATGCAGTTAGCATTGCCTGAACGGGGCAAACCCTCCACGAAATCCAAGGAGATAGTTTGCCAAGCAGAAGCCGGAACAGGCAGCGGCTGAAGTAGTCTGGGCAGACGAGAGCGATCGGGCTTGGCTTGCTGACAAGTGATACAGGAGCGGACAAATGAGTGTACTGCAGATTTCATACCATACCAATAAAAGAGCTACTTCAGGCGCAAGTACGTAGCTGGAAAACCCGAATGGCCACCGAGTACACTGGAATGGAGAGCATGTAGAATCTTCTGTTGTAGAGAAGGATTATCACCAATCCAAATACAGTAACCATAACGAATAATACCGTCACGTAATGAGAAACCACAGAGGGCCTGGGGATCCACTGCCAACTTTGCCAACATCTCAGCTGTTGTGGGATCTTTGGTATAACCCGATAACACCTCCTGGATCCATTGTGGTGTGACCACAGAGATTGCTGCACAAATAGATTCAGGGGAAGGCCGACGAGATAGCGCATTAGCAACTCTGTTAGAGGCACCCGGTTTGTATACAATACGGAATTGGAGGCCAACCAATTTGGAGAACAGCTTTTGTTGCCACGGGGTGTGCAGCCGCTGATCAGTTAGTTGTACCAAACTCTGCTGATCAGTATAGATAATGAACTCAGCTAGCTGAAGGTAAGGCCTCCACTGCTGTACTGCCATTAGCAAGGCCAAATATTCCTTTTCGTATGTGCTCAAGCCACGGGTATGGGGACCGAGTGCTTTGCTAAGGAATGCCAAGGGATGACCATCTTGAGTTAAGACAGCGCCAATGCCTGTAGCACTTGCATCAGTTTCAATGCTGAAAGGTCAAGCAAAGTTCGGCAAGGCGAGGACAGGTGATGTACTGAGAGCTGTTTTTAGCGCCTGAAATGACTGCTCATGAGAAGGCAACCACTGAAACATTGTGTTTTTCCGAAGGAGCTCAGTGAGAGGTTTAGCTAATATCCCAAAATGCCTCACAAATTTATGGTAATAACCTGCAAGGCCAAGAAATCCCCTCAATTCCTTTGGTGTCAGCCAGTTCACAACAGCTGAAACCTTCGCTGGGTCAGTAGCCACCCCAGACGCAGAAATCACATGACCCAGGTATGCAATGCTTTGTTGTGCAAAGTCACATTAAGATAACTTGATTTTCCAATCATGTACGTGCAGTTGCTGAAAAACCAGGTGCAGGTGCTCAATGTGTTCTTCATAAGAGCGGCTATAGATTAAGATATCATCGAAAAAGACCAACACAAATTTCCGAAGGAAAGGAGCAAGTGTGGAGTTCATAGCATCCTGAAACATTCATGGAGCTCCCGTGAGTCCAAAAGGCATTACACAGAACTCGAAATGACCAAAGTGTGTCTGAAATGCTGTTTTAAATTCTTCCCCAGGTTTGAGAAGGATCTGATGAAATCCAGAGCGCAAATCCAATTTGGAAAACCAAGTAGCACCGCCCAATTCATCCAACAACTCATCAATGATAGGGACTGGGTACTTGCCTTTCACAGTGATGGCATTGAGTTGGTGGTAATCGATGCAAAACCGCCATGAGTTGTCTTTCTTCTTTACCAATAACACTAGAGAAGAGAAAGGGTTGGAACTCTTCTGAATGATGCCTGATTGTAGCATCTCCTGCACCTGCTTTTCCACTTCATCCTTGATGGTTGGAGACAATCTATAAGGTCGAGAGTAGACCGGTGCTGCTCCGGGAATCAACGGAATAGAATGGTCGCAGCTGCGTGAAGGAGGCAGCTGGTCTGGTGGCTCAAATAACCCAGAATAATGCTGCACCAATTGCTGAATTTCTGGAGGCCAGCTCGACTGATTAGATAGTTGCTGAGACTCAGAGGAACACATATGAAGGACTGCCCGGCAGGTAAGTCAGGAAGGATACCAATCAGCTGAACAGTAGCACCTTGATGTTGAACCTGGATCCATTTCTGACCCCAGTGAATTTCTATTGGACTATGAGCTTCTAACCACTCCAGCCCAAATATCATATCATAAGTTGACAGTGGTAGCACTTTAAGGTCAGAAGAAAACTGACAATCTTGGATAGACCAAACAGCTATTACAGCGTGACCACCAATGCCCGCAATCTTGGATAGACCGTATGCTCCAAAGGCGCTGCCCCTACCTCCTCCTCCACCACGCCTCGCCCTGCCGGGTCCCAAGCCCAAGCCGGCGGCTGAGGCTGTGCGTGCCCCTACAACTGAAGATCGCTGGGCCGCTCTACGCGCTACCAAACGTGCACAAGGCCTCTACATGAGTTGTTGGATCCAAGCATAGTGGGGAACAAAGCCACCCCTATTACAGCTGCGACTGATAGTGACATGAACAACTGATCTTGAGCAGGTTCAGATAAAACAACTTCTGGAAACATTGTCACTTTATTTTAATGACATTTGGTGTATTTTTTAACTTTGGTAATCAAAATACATATATTTTGCACCTTAATGGACTATTTTACTGTTCTAGCCTTACGTATCCTTTGCATGAGTCGGATATTTTATTTCGTTTCATCTTCCGACGTTTCATCGAGAGCGGCCCAGCGATCGTCAGTTGTAGGGGCAATCCTCCTCAGCCGCCGGCTTGGGCCATGGACCCGGCGAGGGCGAGGCCCACCGGAGGAGGAGGTAGGGCAGCGCCACCTCTGCCCATACGGCGCTGCCCCACCCACTGGATTCTCCCATCTCCTGAGTTCTCTCTGCTTTGCGGGATCAGCGACCTCCTCCTGCAATTTGGCGAGAAGGCAAGCAGTATCCAAATCCTTGGGACTCTCTCTTCAGTCTCACACACAAATGATTATTTGATCTCATTACCTAAACATTTTGTTGCAGATACAGATCCGTTAGGACCCATAAGCATTGGGGATCTGTTGGATTACAGAGCTGATGTGGATATTCCTAACCACACGTGTACAGGTATGTGTCTTCCGTTATGAAGAGCTGTTTCACACTGAGCATTGGTTCCCCAACATCACGCTGTAAAAAAAGGAATAGAAGGTGGGTAAACAGTTTTGACTTTGATCTGATTGAGCCATGTCTGCAATTGCAACCGGCCTCCATGATTTTGGGAGAACAATTAATTTGTTAATAAATCAGTTACATCTAAATGGCTTCTCATTGTAGTACAAGGTAATAGTACTCGTCGCCTTTTGCCAATCAGGTGTTTGAACTTTATTCTTTTAGCAAACATCCTGACTCACAGTGGAGCATTACCAACGGTAATAAACTAGAACTATAAGGGAATGATAAATTCATGTTCTGAAAAGATTCTTGATGACATCATTTTGCGTATTCAGTTGATACACATGTAGAGATGATGTCTTATGTTGCAAGCTCTCCAAATTAAGTCTGTGTTTTTTGCATGCACTGTTTTCTTCATATTTCTATCTGGTGGGTTATATTAATGTTGTTTCCAAGTTGGTCACAATTGGATATATTCATTCGCTTATGGCTTCATAGCTTTTGAAAACACAGATAATTGGACTTGGTTTATGGAACAATTAAAGAAGGTAATAGGTGATCCTCCACTGCTTGTTGTTTGTTCTAATGCTTGCAAGGGCTTGGAGAATGCAGTGAAGAATGTATTCCCAAATGCAGAGCAAAGAGAATGCTTTTATCATCTTGTCAGAAATTTCAAGAAGAGATTTAGAGGGTTTAGCCAGATATCCTGCGGCAAGGGCTTACAGAGAAGACATATTCTATGATAATATAGCAAAAATGGTAAGTGAATCAGCACAAGCAGTGAAATGGTTACAGATCAATCATAAGTTATTATGGTATAGGAAGTTATTATGGTATAGGTGTGGTTTCAATCTAGAAATTAAGTGTGACTACATAACTAGTAATATTGCTGAGTCATTTAATAACTGGATTAGAGACCATAAAGACTTACCTGTGCAGCAAGCTTGCGATGTTATTAGGAGAGGGCACATCTTCACAAACCGACAATACTTGTCCCATGAGGATACCTACAACGACATCACCAAAATAGATGACTCCGAAGAGAAAGCTACACATTGGATGAATTATTTTAGCTATGATGAGATGTAAACTCATGATTTATTTAATATGACTTGAATCTTGTTTGGAACAATATTATGATGTGAGATGAATTCATGTATATTTAATATTGTGTTTTATGTCCAGAATTTTACTCTAATTTTCTTGAATTCTTTACTATATTTTTGTGAATTTTAATAATATGTGATATACCCCGGCGGCAGCGGCAAACCTGCAAGCCAGCCAGGCCAGGCGGCGGCGGCAGCAGCCAGCCAGCCTGCCCACGCACCGGTCAGACGAAACGTCGGAAGATGAAGATGAAACGAAACGTGGTGACGAGCTTGGCTGTGGTGACGAGGATGAGTAAAGGTATTTATGTATTTTTGGTTTTATATTTCAAGAGGAAAAAGAAAGTATATGACATAGGCACGATGTCATGATGCCGTCATCAAGCTAACATCAGGGCAGGGCACGGAGCACGCGGCGGCTGCGGCTCAGCCGCGCTCAGGCTCTCAGCCAGAGCTTGCCGGCGCTGTGCGGCGAGCTGCACCGCCACCTCCTCCTCGTCGGAGTCACCATCGAAAGCATCGTCGTCGGAGTCAAGCGAGACGAGCTTGTGGCCACGGCGAGGAGGAAGAGCGGCAACGAGCGCGTACCGCCGTGGGTGCTCGTCGCGCTCTCGCGCGTTGGGTAGCAGCCAGCCAGCCTACCCAGGCTAGGCGGCGGCGGCAGCAGCCAGCCAGCCCACGCACAAGGGCAATACGGTCCTCCTAGGGCAAAATACATGTATTTAAAATGATAAAAATGATTAAAAGGACAAAACGTTATGTAAAACAAAGTGCCAACGTTTCAAATGTTGTTTTAGCGAAGTCGACGATTAAAATTCTATAATAACGAAGCTCATCGTTTCGTGTCCTATAATAACAATTTTCTCACTTCTGATCGTGCTCGGTGAAGCGTTTGTTGAGCTCGTCGAGGATGATTCTGGTTTCTGGGTTCATGACGCCGAGGCGATGTTAGCAGCGAGTGAAGTGATCGTGGGCTAGAGGTTGGGGAGGATCCAGATCGAGGCACCCACAAGCCGATTCGAAGCGTCGATTGGAATTACAGCGTTCCAAATCGCTATCAGCAGCTCACTGCTAGCGACTGGATCGAGCCGACCAGATCCGTTGCCAAATCGACCGATGGAGTTCGTGCGCTCGAGCAGAAACCTCCCAGAAATCGGTGTCTCCGATACCAATTTGTTAGCAGGAGGCAGGGAAGGGAAGAATTGGGGGTAGGAATCAGACGAACAGCATAGCAATAGGCGAAGAAGGGGATCGAGGCAGGAAGAGTGCTTAGCGAGTTTAGGGACTTGGTTTACAAGTTTCTGAATGAATCCTCTCTTCTCACTCTGTGACTCATATACTCGTTACACACTCTGTGACTCGTATACTCGTTACACGGGCACTCGCCCAGTTACGCTCGCAGGCACCTTCACGCCCATTCTTTCCCAGCCAGGCACACATTGGGATTCTAGACGCGAGAGCTGGTCCGCAGCCCATGGGCTTCAGTGCTTGGAGGACTCGTAGATGGGCTGCTGTTGACAGTTCTTGTCACGCCTACACAATCCAAACCTGGACGATGAGGATGGGCAATGACGATATGGAGTGGGTGAAGGATGGCATGGTCGACTCCTCTGAGCTCTGGGCCCTCGACACCTACAAGGGCCTCCAGTGCTTCCCACTCGACCACCTCGTCGTAAGCTTGGACGAACCTGAGGTCATCTGCTTCTGGTTGCACGAGCCCCCAGAGGACGGCTACTGGAGCTATAGAGACAGGACGGTACAAGTGCTGATGGTCAACACGAGAAGCAAAACAATACATTCTGTCTCACGCTACGAAGATGGGTTGTGGCACAGGGGAGATGGACTAATCCCTAGCAACGTATCATATTTCTTCAATTCTTATCTAGGTAGTGGTAGTGATGCTACATTCACAGGACAAAGGCAGGAGGACATTGAGAGGCCACCGCCGGTCATCGTTGACGAGCAGCTAAAAAGAGAAGATGACGATGGCAGCAATTCAACAAAACTTGCTTCGTTCGCTGAGTCTTCTGTGCAAGCATCAGAGATCTTTGAGGCATTTCAGGAGATACCTAGGTATGGATTGGATCATGATGAGCTAAAAGTGTATAGAATTCTTAACCATGACAACTGCCGCCGGTTCAGATCTCTTTTAAGGTTACCAAAGAATCTGAGGAAGGATTGGTTGTTGATGGAGATTAAGGCGAGCGAAGATTGATCTGTCAGCACTTCGTTAATTTATCCCCATAGATTGTTCCTAGGGTTCGACAAGTTGTGTGTGAAGTACATGGAGGTACTGCTTTTGTCTCAATATCAACTAGGAATCGTTCTGTTATGTGTGATTTATTTTTGTGCTAGCATTCTGAATTGTGATCATTTATTAATTGATGTGTTTGTCGAACACTACCTAGCATTTTATATAGCATATGTATCCGCGAACATACATCTTATAATTCAGTTGCAACACAATGCCTGTAACTTTTCCTTCCCACTTGACATATATCGACAAGACGACAATACATTCTTTTTTTTGGAAATTTTCAGTTTTCAATACAGGTCCAATATAAGTGATTAGAAGTTGCTTCTGCCAAGTGCATGATATGACTCAGCTAATATGCTTGAAGCTCAATATCATATGTTGTTTCAGTTACCTATGTATGCCGAATGCCATTTCCACATCAAAATAGTCCTTGTCATGTTAGTCCCGCTATACAAAGTTATGCAGGAACTATATGAATTTTTTTAGAAAGACGGCAAAAGCTTTGCCGAATTTTTATTAGACGAAAAAGGCGAAAAAGAGATATTTACAGAAAATTACGTGGAGAAAAATTTCCGAACTACTATGGCCTGAAAGCTAACAACTACGGCGCACAGCCCAACTAAACCGCCCCTATAAACAACTTATACAAGAAAACCAAAAAGTGCTACAACATCGAAGTTACCACAAACAAACCAAAAAAGCTATCACTCCCCATCGACAATGGGTGGTGTTGCCAACTGAAACTGTTGAATATCATCCTTGCATATATATATAGAGAGAGACTTGTCCTGGTTGTAACGATTTTTGTTGAAAGGTTCTTCTATTTCGCTCCTTTCAAATGTTCTACCAAAAATAGATCATGATTCCATCTATCCTTCACCTTTGTCTTCTGTGGAACTTTGAGCGTCATTTATGCCAGTAACTGTGAAGCAATCCGATCCATTCATTTCCACCGAGTCGAGCACCGTTAGATGTAGCCATTGTTTGAGATAGGATCAGACCTGCTTCGAGAAGGGGCAATCTTTGCAAAGGTGAGTTGGCATCTTTGGATAAACTCCACATAGGCTGCAAATAGGGTCGTGTGCCCAGTTTTGTTTCATTAAGTTGTTGGCGGTGAGTATCTTCTTATGCAGTAGGGTCCAAGTAAAAAACCAGCCTCTAGGTTCTGCTCTTGCCCTCCAAATCGGCGTTATTCTCAATTTGCTGAAGGTGCCTTCAAATTGGATTTGGTATGCACTCTTAGTAGTGTACTCCCCATCGTTTGTCCAACGCCAACGTATGGAATCATCACAGTTTTCTTGTAAATTGACTACACATACTTTTTTCCATAGCACCACATACTCTTGAATTTCTTGTGCCGTCTGAATGGGCATGATATGCAAGATCCATCTGTTATCTTGTAGAGCCTTTTGGACAGAAATCGTTTTCCTCTTTGCCTTCTGGAATAGAGATGGCGTGAGGTTCTTTGCAGTAGCGCCATCAATCCACGATGATGTCCAGAATTGTGTGGTTTTCCCATCTCCTAAAGCGACTACCGTGGACGCCGCGAACAGGGTCACGGTCCCTGCGGTGGCACGGCAGGTCCAGGCCGTTCCACACACGTTCCTTGTGTTTCCACTGAAACCAAAGCCATTGCAATCTTAGCACCATCTTGAAACATTCTAGGTCTAGGATTCCCAATCCAACTCTTTCTTTTGGTCGGCAAGTCGTTGGCCAATTTACTAGGGAGTGTCCACCGTACACCTTGTCTGGGTTTTCCCCTCTCCATAGAAATCCTTGCCGCAAGCGATCAATCTTTTTTATTAGCCATTTATGTTATGGGAAAGCCGTCATAGGGTAGATGGGTTGAGCTGTTAAAACTGTCTTTACTAAACTCTCCCTGCCCGTCGTGGAGAGGAGCCTTCCTTTCCAACCGGGTAGCTTTGCCCCTATCTTGTCAATCAAAGGTTGAACTTCAATTTTGTGCAGCTTATGAACGTGTAGGGGAAGACCAAGGTATTTGCTAGGGAATTTGCATATCTTTCATGGGAAGTTGCAAAGAAGATGTTTGACGACATTGTTGTCCAAGCGGATAGGGAATATCTCTGTCTTTGAAATGTTTATTTTGAGCCCTGAACATTCTCCAAAGAAGGTTAATATTCTGTGTAGTCGGTGTAGCTCCAAGGCTGAAGGGTCTGCGAAGATGGCCGCGTCATCAGCATAGAGGGAGCAACGTAGGTTTGCTGCCTTTGGGAGGATTGGCTTTAGAATTCCTTTTTGAGCTGCGGCCTCGATGATACGTTGCAGCGGATCTATAGCCAATATAAACCTCCTTGTCTTAGGAACGAGCATGATTAATTCCCTAAGTTGGCTGTCCATTAACTAGGATTTAGATGCAGTTCCACGTAAAGATGCTATCGAATCTCTCTATTTTAAACTAAAGCCCAACGCCTCCATGACCTCAAGCAGAAAGCTCCATCCGATGGAGTCAAAGGCCTTTGACATATCTAACTTGATGAATAGTGCTAGCTTCTTCTTTTTGTGAAGTAATTGTATGACTCTTTGTGCATATATGAAATTGTCATGTATGCATCTTTTCTTAATGAAAGGTGTTCTATGCATTGGACACTAAAGAGTTCATGTGAGGGGCAAGTTGGTTCCCTAGGATTTTTGTGATAATCTTGATGACGCTATTGATTTGGCTAATCAGCCTGAAGTCCAATACTTGTGATGCTACTTGGGGCACTAATACAATATTTGCCTCGTTGATGAGATTTAGTCTTGCTATTCGGTGGCAGTAGAAACTCAAAATAGCCTGGACTATATCATCCTTTACCACTGTCCATCATTTCTTGTAGAACATTCCGATAAACCCATCCGGTCCCGGTGCTTTTTCCTTAGGCATTTCCTTTACGACCGTTGCAATTTCCTCCTCTGTAGAAGGAGCATCCAGCTCACTTAGGTCATGGGCAACATATCAGGTGCAAACCAACCAACCTGTGCAAACTTGGAAACTATCAATCAGGACCACTAGATGCTGATCCAATGGATAGGGTGAGGGGGCTTAAGCGCAAAAAAAAAGGCCGGCGGGTGGGGGGCTTAAGTGCAAAAAAATCCCACCTCTCACCCCATCCATTGGATCAGCATTTAGTGGTCCTGATTGGTAGTTTCCAAGTTTGCACAGGTTGGTTGGTTTGCACCTGATACGTTGCCTCATGTACATATTCTAGCTCTCGCCAATTAATGGCCTTTGTTCTTGAGGACGATGATCCCAAAATATGGGAGAAGTGGCTATGCACCAGTTTTGATTTTTCATTTTGTGAGAATACTGTCCCCGTGTGATTGCTTAGAGAGGTTATGAAAGTTCTTTTTCTTCTCGCATTTGCATGTAATTGGAAGAATCGCGTATTTGTATCTCCTTTTCGCTTGAGCTTGTTTGGCTTATAAGCCGTACTTTTTCAGCCAACGAACAGTATTTTTCTCTCACACCAAATCAACCAATAGTACTTTCAGTCATAGCTTATCAGTCAAACAAGCCCAAACGAACAGGGCGTAAATCCAAGTTAGTCTTGAGTGCTGCGTGCCCTAGTTTTTTGCATTGTTGTAATTCCCAACGCTTTTACTTTTCGATAATTCTTGAAATAGGTTGTCCGTCCACCCAGACGCTCCCGCTGGTGGATCGATGCCAGCCCAAATGACCCTCTCTTATCTGCTCATGGCCAGAGTTTCTAAAAAAATCACTGTACCACAGCAGAGCTTGGCCGCACACAACGCACGCTCCACCCGCGCAGCTCACGACGACCGGCCAAGGAGGAGGCCGCCCGCACTCATCCCGTGCACGCCGTGGCAGCCCGCGCTCATCTCGGGTGGGGCGGAGGCTGCCCAGCTCGCCGCAGACGGGGTGGAGCTCACCCGCGTTCAGCTCACGGCAGCCCAGACGGAGCCTGTCTGCGCACATCTCTCGCTCTGCCTGCCCAGCTCGCCGTGGCTGGGGCGGAACTCGCGACAGTTGGAATGGAACTCGCCCACGCACAGCTTGCGACGGCCGGGATGGAACTCACCCACGCACAGCTCGCAGCGGACCTCACCCCGCACACATCTCGCGCTCCACCCTCATAGTGTGAAGACCCGCCATGGCCTTCTCCACCGGATCTGCCGTGGCCTTCTGAAAGTGCATCTAGTCTTTTAGTGGGTTTTGGATGATTGAATGACAACGTGATTAAAGGTCCAACCCGTTTGCTAAGTGTGGACAGGTAATATGTTATCTCACAGGTACTTAATGAAAGCCAAAATGATGTGTTGTTGTATAAACAATCCAGTTAAAGCACAAGACAACAATGCAAATGGAATTCATACAAAGGCTTATTTATTGTGAGATTTTCATGTACTATGTGAAAGCAAGCCCAGTAAAAAAATTAGTTGATGAGACATGGGGGATTGCATATAGAATAGTCTCATATTTGAAGCTTGCTAAATTAAAATGAAAAAGATAACAATACAAATGAATGGATGATTCAACACAAGATGTGACTTGATGGCTTGAGATGGTGAAGATAGCAAGAAAAGACTTCAAGGTACTAAGCAAGGGTGAAGAGCAAGCGACGGCTTGGCAGCCGAAGAACCTAGGTAGGGTGAAGAAGAAAGTACTTGCATTTAAGTTGAGGTACTAATCATGCTATGATGGTCATATTGATGTGGAGGATCAAATCTATAGTGGACAAAGTGTTGGAAGTGACTTGATGCATTTAGAGTTATTCATATTTAATGAATGGAATCAAGTCACGTGCTCAAGATGGCTATGCTCAAGTGATAAAGATCAAAGTTGACATATTGGCACCCTCACTTGATGAAGATTGGAATACACGGCTTCGGTTGAAAGAGATCAACTCAAAAGGTTTAAATTCGTTATACTCTTTAAATTTGAGTTAATAGGAATGTCGTACTATTAAGAGAGATGCATCATGTTGATAGATAATGTTTCATAAGTGCTCAAGCCAACCCATGTGAGTTTTGGGTGTTCGAGAGACAAAAGAGCTAACCTATATTTTGCTGGTCTGGCAATACCCGGACGTGTCCGGTATTTACCCAGCAATGGTAAAGTTATTGTTCTCGGGTTGGTTCGTCGGGAGTTCCAACGTGAGTCGGGAGTTCCGACGGTTGAGAGTTCCGACAATGGTTGGGAGTTCGACGTCTCGCGCTTAAACTGACTTGGAGAGTTCACTGTCCTGGTCATGCCGGACGTGTCCGGTATTCATGCCGGACGTATCCAGTATGGACGGCCAGAGGCCAACGGCTAGTTTTCAAATGCCTTGAGGGTCGGGAGTTCCGACGGTCGGGAGTTCGGCATGCGCTGGGAGTTCCGACACCTCACATACTTTAACTCAGTTACCATGGTTTTCAAATGTGCTGAGGGTCGGAAGTTCGACATTTATTGGGAGTTTCGACGCCTCACAACGTCACTATAACTCAGTTACCGTTGGCGTAGTGTAAGTCATATACCGGACGTGTCCGGTATGGCAATGGCTATAAAACGACTAGTTTTTCCAAGGGGGTTATAAATACCCCCAAGCCTCCACCTTTGGAGACCGCTGATTCTGCTGATACATATACATGTTTTTTAGCCTTGCCAACTTTCCTAAACCCTCTCTTAGTGAGTGTGTGATCCAAATCGCAAAATTCATTTGTGGGATAAGAGAGAATTTGAAAAAGAGAGCAAGCCACCACTTGAGCACTTATGCATATTGTCAATCTCGTGATTTGCATTTGTTACTCTTAGACTCTTCGATCCTAGATGGCTAGGCATCACCGGAGAGCACCCGAGAGATTGTGGTGTGCCTCGAGAAAGTTTGTAACGGTCGATTCCGCCACCTCGGAATCAACTAGTGGAAGGAGGAAAATGAGTTGGAAAAGACTCCGGCTAGAGTGACCTTCGTGGTACCCTCTAGGGCTGACCTTCGCTGGATCGCCCGTAGCCCCCTCAACGGAGAGCAGGACTCGAACGAGTCCGAACTTCGGTAAAACAAATATCGTGTCTCAATTCGCATTTCATTCGATATTTGTGTTGCTCTAGCTCTTGTGCAGGTTCTCTGTGTATATTGTCATCTCCAGTAGATACCTACAGTTTGATTTGAAGATAGAAATCGAAAGGAGCAAGTTTGGGGCTGCTCTGCAGAAACCGTGCATACCGGACACGTCCGGTATTTCCTGTCTATGCAGAATATATTTATTCTCTGTTCTAACTTTGTGTTGCAGGGTTGTAGCTTTTATATATATTCTTTATACCTTGTATACTCTGTGTCTAACTTGTGAGGGGTGGTATTACTCTTTATTTGGAGTTTCTATTTTAGAATCCCCCTTTACTAATCATTTCCGCATTTAAAGGTGCTAATTTTCAGAAATGCCTATTCACCCCCTCTTTAGGCGGCATCCTAGGTCCTTTCACCTTCTCTACCAGAGCGGCGAGCTCCGCGCCACCGACGAGCTCTACACTGATGAACTCCACACGCCGATGAGCCTCTATTCTCCTAAGTAGCAAGGAGATGTCGTTGACACCATATGTTGCAAGTGTATATTTTAAGTGTTTCAGATGTTTTAGAGGTATGTTGTAAGCGTTTCATATGCATGTTACAAAAGTAGATCAGGATGTTGCACATGTTTGCAATGGTTGTAAATATATGTTGCAAGCGTCTGTTCTAAATGTTTTATCTCTTTTTCTCAGACATATGTTGTAAGTGTGCGTATTTAGATATTGCATATGTCTCACACATATGTTGCAAGTGTGTTGTATGTAATTTTCATATGTTTTGCAATGGCTTTTCAAGTGTTTTCATATGTTTTTTTGCAAGTGTTTCGGACGCATGTTTCAAGTGTTTCATCTGTCTTCAGACGCATGTTGCAAATGTTTTGTCTCGATGTTTCAAGAGTAGATCGGTTGTTGTTGCTGGGAACCCATGCAGCTGCTGGGGCGCCGCCGAACGGGTGCAGACGTCCAGGCATGGGAAGTGGATGGGGCGTGACCAGTCCCCACGTGGGGTGGGATGGCGTGAGCCCGCGTGGGCGCGCGAAACGGAGTGCAGGCGCGATCGTTTGGACGGACTTCAGCTCGTCCGTCCGGACGTCCGGACGCTAGCACTGTTGTTTACTTTTAGATTTTTTGAACTCTAATTCATCCGTCGTCAGGATTCTGGACTCCTTGCTTTTTCTAAATTTGACAAAGTGATATTAATAACGGCCCAGCTAATTTTCCAACCACTGAACTGTGCGTGCCTCCATTTTTTTAGTGCCTTTGCTCCCATGCCTCTTGTATCGTTTCAGAGAATCCAGGGCAATTGGTCCAGAATGCTTGAAATCTGAATCCCCGGTAGAAGTCGAGCTGAACGTCCCCCTGTAGTAGTGGGCAGTTACAACTAATAATATCTTCTTTGTTTCAGGTTATTTGAGTGGACATATGATTTGGTAGCAGTGGCAAGGCGGCAATTGGAGAAGGCAGCCAAGGACTTTTTTTTTTCCGGGCCACAAGAGTGGTGGTCTAGTCTACACACGTTGATAGTGTATCTATTTTATTCAAAACTCTGTGGGCTATGTGCATTTTAAATGCAGGGGTCCAAAGTGATCTCAAGAAGTTTGCATCAACATAATGCAATAACTGCAATGAAATCAATAAAAATGCTTTCTTTTTAACAAAAATGAGGCTGTAGCTTGTCTGCCTGTTTACCATGAAAAAGACTTCTTGACCTTTGGAATGATCTGGGCTGCAAATGGTCTTGCCTGTATCTGGTCACGTTTAGGTGTTTTCTACACTTGAAGTGTTCCCTACTGATGGGCAGCGATCTTGGCTCTGTATGCATATGTGGAACAGTGGAAGTGCGTCTTTCATGATACATATGTTGAAAAGATTGCTGAATTACATGAGAATTTTTAGCAGACGTTGTATTTAAGATATATGTTTCATTTTCAATCAACGCATATTTCTAAAGTTCTGACAAACATAAACAAATTGTAATAATACGAGTATGTTTTACTAGTACATTCAGAATAGTGAAGATGCTTATATGTTAACATTAGCTGATATGTAGTTTGTACTGCTACAAAACATTCAGTCTGCCATTTTAACATTGACTGCTATCTAGTTTTGTAAAGTTGCCTCTTATCCGCGCTTCTTCGACCAAGGTTCTAGTCGTTTGGTCCTTATCAGTGGTTGGTTCCTCTAAATATCAGTGTTTTTGTTCATGATCTTCAAACCTGTAATGGCAATGATCAAGTACTACAGACATATATTTCATTTCAGAGTCTCAATGTATGAGCTTTTTCATGACCTTATCTGTATGTAGTAGTTTTGCAGTCAGTGTGATAGGCTGATAGCACATATATAATTTTCCTTTCAAATTTTTATGCACCAAGATGTACCAAATCAACGACGACCTACTGTGTAAGGGCTAACATCCCGATCTAATAGTAACAAGTAGCTATCTCTGCATTTTCACTGCTATGTTTATACAAGTTCTGGCAGCCCGATGCAAAATCACTAGGCTTGGATGCAGCCTTGGGTGAAGTTGATGGGCTGTGCTCCTAAGCAGCAGCTGCAGCTACATGGACTGCAGCCGAGCGGATGGGCTGTGCAGCTACAGCCCAACATCTGCAAGAAACAGAAACGAGCAGGCCCGAGAGAGCAGTTTTATTTTTTACACTACAAACAGCGGCAGGTGGTAGCAACGCACTGTTTCATGTTTTCTATCGGCAGAAGTTCCAGAAAATTCCTTCGCAAAAAATAAGTCCTTAACGGCCAGGCACGTGTTAGCTCTAGATTCGTGACATCCACCCCTACGGTACGTGGCAAACGAAACATCGCCGGCCTTTCGCCCGAACCCAGTACTCGTGTCCACCACGTAACGCTCTCGGTCGCGCCACGCGTCTCCGGTGCGAGCTTTTATAAACGCAGCGCGAGGGGGACACCGACACATGTGACAAGCCTCATCTCACACGTGCAGGGCAGAGTAGTTTTGCTTCCCTTCGCATCCATCCATCCATCAGAATTCACACTTCCATAGCAAGGCGCTTGCGGTGCCCGGCAAAGCTTTGGTTCCGTGCAACACTGCCAGTCTGCCACCACCAGTCCAGCAGCAGCAGCTGCCGCCAGCAACAAAGAAAAGAAAGCAGCCATGGCGTTCGTGCCGGTGTGCGTACAGTGCGGGACGCGGAGCAACCCGTGCCGGTGCAAGGTGGTCGGGCCGACGCTGGGGTTCGTGGCGTTCGTGGTGGCCGGGGTCATCGAGTGGCCGCTGGGGGCCGCCGTGTACCTGTTCCGCCACCGCAAGGGACGCCGCATCATGGCGCACCCAGCCACCGTCGTGTACCCGCGCGTCACCAGGGCCATCCCAATCTAATCGCCCGATCGACTCAGCCAGCCGCGGGCGCGCTTCGTCTTCGTGAATCCCGATCCATCCATCCTGTTTCATGTCCCTTAAGCCGGGTTTGTGTCGACACCGTACTGAGATGTCAGTCCTAATTTGTGAATCCTTCTACATCCGCCTTCTTTTTCAATAAGAGTCGCAAGCGTGTGGTTTCAGTTTGTATACATTCGTACTCCGCTTGTAAGAATCGCCGTCAATGTACGTAATACTCCGTATCTCTTCAATCTATCCGAGCAAGGCCGTTCGGCTGGTCACAAAAGTCAGTCGGCTTGGTTCGACTTCTTTTTTCAATCGGAACAACGTTTTTCTCATAACAATTTAGTCGAAACAGTATTTTTTAGCTAAATTCAGCCCAACGAACGGGGCCAATTCATGGAGCATGCTATCCTTTGGTTGGATGATCTTTTTACCGATTAAGGGCTGATAATGACCGAAAGCTCAGACAGCAAGAAACTGAATCCCGTTACAGAAGAGGATCAACTTCCGAGCCTGCAGACTCGTCTTGCTGGACCATCTTGCTGACCCAAATTAGGAAATACTGATCCTCCAATCCGTGCATGGCAAACCGCCCTTGACGTCCGCACGATGCAGCGTTCACGCTCAATTTAAAATATATTTTGGAACAAGTCATTTTTCTCCTCGTTATCTTTTGTTTAAAAAAATCCGGCAAACAATTATATTGGAATGTTTAGATATCCTATATCTGCTAGTCTGCTCGGCTGCACTTCTCGTAACCTTAGTAAACTGCCGCACCTGCAAGGCTGCGAGAAGTGCAGCCGGCTCGGGTGATTGTTTTTTCTATGGTTTAAGAACTTTATAAAGTGTTTTTACCAAAATATATTTTATTAGAAATGATGAAACCTCCTTAAAAGCATTCTAAGCAGAGTAAAAAAGATAATTTAAATGGCTTATAGTGTTGAGTTTGTTCGATTTTAAAATTTGAATAGAAAATCTAGACTAGCGATAGAAGGCAAAAAGAGGATTTTATTTTCATCTTTAGTGGAAAAACTTCATCACCTCAAATAGAATGTCTAAAGCCCTCCCTCAAGGCCCACATCAATAGGTGTCAAAGCCCAATCCAATTTTTGGCACTTTATCCTACAAAGCCTTGCATCGTAGTATTTGAAGTCCGTAACAATTGCTCTTGTTTTTGTTTTATTAAACGGCAGCACTAATGCTCGGATGTCTGTGTTTGTCCGGACGTCCACGGATGCTCTGTTCTGTCCGCTCGGATTCATGCGCCGTCCACTTTAGCTCCGTTTTCTATGCTCACATCCAAACCGTCCACTTCAGATCTGCTGCACACGCTGCTCGGACAACTCGCTTCCACCTCTTCCACACCGACGCGACGCCCCGTCTCTTCCAAGCCGCCGGAAGACTCGCCCCCGCCCTTTTCACGACAGCACCGCGTGCATGTGTCTCCTCCCCACACCGCCTAGCGGCGCCCTATGCCTCCTCCACGCGTCAGCGGTCGCGGCTTGGTCCTGCCCGCCCTCATGGATACCAACACCGATGATGTGCACCTGTAACATGAAACACTTGAACACAACATACATTTAAAATAGATAAAATATTTAGGACATACACTTGCAACTTGTGTGTGAAAACATATATAACATTCAGATAAAACACTTGCAACATGAAAAAACGCTTACTGCAACATAAAACTGAAACAATTGAAACATTTAGAATATACTATTACAACATATGCAACATCTAGACAAAAAATAATTGCAATATACGTCTAGAAACATATAAAACATTTTTAACAAACTCTTGCAGCATGCTTCTGAAACACTTGCAACATATGCAACATGTGCAACATTCCCCAACTACTTTTGCAACATCCATAAGAAACAACTGCAACATACCTTTGAAATGACTAAAAACCCGAAACATACATTTGCAACATAGGGGAAGGGAAGCCTAGGCCGGTCGATTCTAGGGGTTAGAGTCGGCGGCGAGCGGCAGCGCACGAGCACCATGAGTACCCCCTCCCCGCTCATGGGTGCCCTTGGCTCGGCTGAGAAAAACCTGAGGCGCCACGACACATGCACCCTAGTGGCCATGGTGGGGTCAGCGGCGTGCGCGATGGAGATGGGAGACGGATGGACGGACGAACAACGAAGCGGTGAGTGGCATAACTGTCTAGGACGGGTGCACGACGTGGCCGACGTTGGGGCGCGGGGCGATGGAGCATGGTGCAGCAGCTGACGAGCGCGTGGTAAGGAAAGAGGTGCGGACAATGAGCGACCATGCTGCTTCGGGGTCGGGCGGATAAGCACGAAAGAGTGAGGGGTGTGGAGCGGGCGGATAAGCATGAGGGAGTGGGGGATTTTGTTTTTTGTTTGGAGCTCTCTCCTGGGGAGCCACGTCTGGACGGGAGTCTCAGATAGACACCCGAGATGGATCATTGTCGTTTATTAAAACAAATTGTAAGGTTTGAATTTTGAAAGACTAATTTGGCCTAACTTTAGAGAACTAGTTATTTTCATATCAAAATAGACCCTAATATTGATCCTAACAGATTAGCAACCAGAAAAACATGCCCCAACATTGTTCTCAACATATTAGCAACCAACTTTATCAACAGTAGTGTATATCTTCATGGATAAAGAGTTGTAGAGCAGTTCATTAGTTTCATGCACCCAACGATAATGATGCACTCAGAGCAACTCCAAGAACCCTTTTATATCATTTGTATTGATAGGAATAGAAATTTCAGTAAAAAAGATCCTCCAACAATTTCTTCAATTAAATCTCCAATATTACCATCATCTATTCCTAGTTTGTCATTAGCCAAAGATGAAAAGTGGGAATGACTCTGCAAAGTGCACATAAGGTATAGAAAAGTTGTTGGAACGTGGATAGATAAAGAGAGTGAATTTTACTCAAATGACTCTCCAAGAAATACTACTACACAAAATCTTAACCGAGGCGTTTCCAAAACTTTCTCTGAGGCGGTTGGGCCGGTTGCCCGCCTCGGTTATTAGTGGCAGGACTGCCGGCCAAGCAACCGCCTCGGTTAATCATTAACCGAGGTGGGCAACATAAAAAATCACCTCGGTTAATGCCTATTAACCGAGACGGCGCCCTTCACTCTCTCCCTCCCTCCACTCTCTCTCCCTCGCACTCTCTCTCTCCCTCTCACCCTCTCCCTTCCCACACAGGGGCGTAGCGGGCTGGCGCGCGCGGCTGCCCTCCTCTCTCCCTCGTCGCACGGCATGGCGGCACCCTCCTCACCCACATAGTGGCGCAGCAAGCCGACACACAGGCCTCCCCTCCTCCCTCGTCGCACGGCCTGGCAGCGCCCTCTTCCCCCATGCAGCGGTGTAGCGGGTTGACGGCGACGCTCCTCCCGATGGCGGATTCGGTGGTGGAGCGACCGGATCCGGCGGCGGTGCTCCTCCTGGTGGTGGATCTGGTTATGGAGCGGCCGGATCCGGGGCGGCGCTCCTCCTGGTGGTGGATCCGGCTGTGGAGCGGCCGGATCCAGCAGCGGCGCTCCTCCTGGTGGTGGATCTAGCGGTGTAGCGGCCGGATCCAGCGGTGGTGCTCCTCCTGGTGGCGGATCCGGCGAGCGACGCGGCAGCGGCCCATGGATGGGCTCGCCAGGCTTATCCACGGGTTTTTCCTTTTTATTTTTTTATTATATTAACCGAGGCAAGTAGGGCAACCGCCTCAGTTAAGGCCACGATTAACCGTGACCTTTCGTCCAAAGCGGTTGCAAAAATCGCCTTGGTTAAGGCTTTTTGCCCTCCTCGATTAAGTTTTCTGTAGTAGTGAAACTTTCTATATCCTTCCTAATTGGTAGGAATAGATATTTTGGTGGAAAAGTACACTCCGACAGTTTCTTTAATTAGTTATCCAAATATTGCCCTCTTCTATTCTGGATCTTTTACTAGCAAAAAAATAGAAAAAAGAAGAATGACTCTCTAGAGTGTAAGAGCAGCTCCAACAGCTTGGCTCAAATTAGTAGCCAAATTCCATATTTAGCCATTTTGTAAAATAGAAAACTCCTCAAAAAAGAAGAGGTCTAAAACAGTCTTCCTATTCTCATCTCAGATAGCTAGTGCTCGTGGTTGGTTTATATGGCTACCAAAAATCAGGGGATAGCCAGCTCCCTATTTTGCGAAGCCAAATAGCATATCTGTTAGTCTATCTTTTGCTATACAAATTCTAAAGTAGCATCCAAAACAAAAATAGTCAAGCTGTTGAAGTTGCTCTAAACGAGATATAGAAAACTGTTGGACAGTGGAAAGATATATAAAACAATTTTTATGTAAATAACTATTCAACTAATGATTTAAAGAGTGAACTGTAGAAAGATTCTTGGAGCATCTCCAAGAATACCCAATAATCCTTTCCGATCCATGATTTTTGGGAAGAACAAAAAAAATATATCTCTAATAACTCTCAAACTCACCTCCCAATCTTTTGACACTTAGAAAAAAAAACTCTCTCTTGGTGTAAAGATGCAACTCTAGGTTGTGCATATCTTCTCCCACAGCTATCCAAACGCCCGTATACTTGGGCCAATCTAAAGATGGAAGGGCGGAGAAAGAATAAAGAGTTGAAGGGTTGTTGATGCAAATGTACAAGAGAGAAAGAATATATAAAAGTTGTTAAAATAATTTAGATATAGTATATAATTCTTGATGTAAAATTGTCTTCTATATTTTATATTTTAGGAGTGAGTTACTGGAAACTGTTGGAGATGATCTTATTTATTACTTCCATCACATTTTGGTGAGTTGGAAAACTCTATAGTTTTGGGAAGAAATTTTTGGAAACTCTTGGAGATACTCTTAGAGATGTTCTCATGGGTTGCCCGCGAAGCGTAACTCCAAAAAATTCTTTATATTCTTTTCACAGTAATAGGAATAGAGAATTTGGTGACAAAAAGACCCTCTAAAATAACTTAGTCAATTAAATCTTTAAATATTGTCATTTTCTATTTTATGTTTGTGCTAGTCAAAGATGTGCATATATAAAGAACAATTTTTTTTAAAAAATGATTCTAAATCTAAACGGGGATCTAGAGAGTGAGTTTGAAAGACCGCCGGAGATGCTAAAATAAATGTTGATTCTTATCAATCCAGTTTTCTATAACTGCCAATTACATTTTGGAAGCACTTCATGGGTGGAATCAGTTTCTATAACTGCCAATTACATTTGTCACTGGCAGGTGGGTTTGATGCACTTCAGGAGTTCAGGCCCACCTATATGGCACCTATATAGGCATACTAGGTGAATCGATTGCAAAAGATCTCACTTTCTTGTGGGCTGCTGAGGAAGATAATAATGTATCGATTCTTATCAATCAGTTTTTTCTATAACTGTCAATTACATTTTGAAATCAGTATCAGAAACAAAATGCCAATCGCATTTTTTAAGCACCTCACGGCTGCCGACGAAGATAATCAAATGTATTGATTCATATCAATCAATTTTTTTCCATAACTGTGAATTACATTTTGAAATCCGTATCAGAAACAAAATCCAGATATCAGCCGTGTGTGACGTTTAACGGCTCTCTAGTCTCGACGGTGGCACGTATCCGCTCGAATCGAATCAACACGCTCCGCCTGGCTCCTCGCTCCGAACCGGAATCGTGCGTACTACGTGCCGAACAGTTCGTGGCCTCCGCCCACGTTCTACGTAATGTACATAGCCCACGCCTACGCCTTCCTCCTCCGAAAATCACGACGGAAAGATGGAACCTACTCCAAAGAAGAATCCGATAATCATGGATACGGAGGCGGAGATTCAACCAAATCAGCTGCTGCCCGACGATCTCGTGCTCAAGATCGTCGCCAGGTGCGGCACCATTGGCGACGCCATCCGCTGCGCCGCCGCCTCCAAGTCCCTACGCCGGGGAATCCTCCACGTGCCCTTCCTCCGGCACCTCCGCGGCTTCCTCGGGGAACACGGCGACGACGGCTGCCCGTTCATCCCGACGTTCCTCCTCGGCCTGTACCACCAAAGCGGCGATCCGCACCTCCAGCCGTCGTTCGTCCCAGTTCCCGACGGCGCCTGCCCCCGTCACTGGCCGCGCTCCCGTCCGAGCCGAACCGCGACGACGGCGACAGCGCGTGCGACTTTGGGCCCTACCTGCCCGTGGCATCTCGCCGCTCTCTCCTGGTCCTCCGGAGGCGGTGCAAGAGCACAGCGAAGGAGCGCCACAGCCTGCAACCACTACCGGACTCAGGCTCTTTGCTGAGTGCACGTGATACTCGATAAATTCCCATATATATTTGACAAAGTCTTTGCGATCACTCGGTAAAATTGGTGACGGCAAAGGCCTCTTTGTCGAGTGTCTTTTATTGGGCACTCGACAAAGACTTTGCCGAATGTCCGTAAACCACTCGGCAAATAAAAGTTGCCTGACGGCGCCAATTGACGGTGACGGTCGCTTTGCTGAGCGCCTCACGGGGGCACTCGGCAAAGCCCGCCTTCTTTGCCGAGGCTTTGCCGAGTGCTTTACTTGTGGTACTCGGCAAAGGCAGGGAGGCTTTCTGCAAGCACTCGGCAAAACCTCCATGCCTTTGCCGAGTGCAATGGCCATAGCACTCGGTGTCTTGGTGATTACACTCGGCATAGCTGAAAAATTTTACTTTTTTTTTTGTTTTTTTTTGTTTATTGCCTCCACATATATATATATCACACAACCATCACATATCACACAACAATTACATATATCACACAACCATTACATATAATCCATAACCATGATAAATATCATCACAAGTTGTCCACAAGTATCACATAGTCCACAAATATCATCACAAGTTGTCCACAAATATCATCCAAGTGCCGCCACAAGTGCCACCATTCACAAAATAAGCATTACAAACACAAGTCCATCTACCTCTATTGTTGACGGCCACTCCACCGGTCCCACTGCGACAAAGGTGTGCCCTGAGCTAGAGGTGTGCCATGAACATCATTCGACGCCGCCGATTGCTCTGCAAAAAAAGAAGTGATTGTATGTGTGAGACAAGATTTAAGATATGTTCTAAAAACTTGAAAAAAGCAACATATTAGTGTAGTTCGAAATTTTGGCAGCACCTCCCCTGCACGGTGAGGCGTCCAAAACCTACAACGAAACAACGGTAAGATAATCGACAACCACATGTGCATATTCACGTATCATGGGGTAATGATCAGTGATCAACAAACGCGTATTGTCGTCATGACACACACAGTCCAGTTAGCAGCGGGGCCCCATCATCTTCTGGCGCATGCGGAAGACACACAACAGGCAGGCGCCAGCTGTTGGTCAGGCTAGGCTAGCGGCGGCTAGCGGCTAGCTAGCGACGCTGGTGCAACTGCCCAAGCGTTCTTCCATTTGGGCCTTCTTCTCTAGATTAGGGTTATGAATCAGTATTTAACACTGTAGCACTTTCATTTATATTTGATAATTATTATCCAATCATAGCCTAACTAAGCTTAAAAGATTCGTCTCGTAATTTACAATTAAACTGTATAATTAGTTATTTTTTTTATCTACATTTAATACTCCATACATATATCCAAAGATTTAATACGATGAAGAGAAAATGAAAAAACTTGCAATCTAAACAAGACCTTGGGCGTCATTCCAGGGTCTCTGATTGAGAGCTTCAGACAAGCAGAAGCAGGCCCATTGACTGCGTTCTGTGGTGCTGCTACCAGAGAAAACAGGTTTGGACTGTACTACCGCCATTTGAAGTTGGAACTTGGAAGCAAGCAGCTAGGCCAGACATCCATTTGAAAGGATCATTAGGGCAGAGCTACTGGACAGTTTTTACATAGACAAACACCGGTGGCATCATTTTCCTTTCCTTTTTTTTTTCAGGAAGAAGGTTCTGACTGAACCTTATGGGTTCACGGATCATGCATGCATACTACTAGTGTTAGTGTACTAGTGTACAGTTCATGTTTTATATATATACTAACTAACAACCTTGTTCTTTGTTTAAGAAAAACAAATATAGTTGTGGAACTAACAAACTATGGGAAGTAGTAAGAGAGGACAAGAGGTTTGTCCCCTTCGATGATGCACGCTGGTAGCAGAAAACCACTCATGATTGACTGATGAATTTGTGAAGTAGCACCAGGTTGTTTGCAGTTCCGAGCATCAACAAATTAGGTACCCCTTATTTTGCCATCATCGCTCCTCCTTTACTGCACCCTCACCAAAACCGCTATCATTTAGATTCACATTCATATATCCATATCCACATTCACATTTAGATTTAAGGTAGAGAAACCCACAGGAGTGACAGCAGGATCATTTGGTGGAGTGAATATCATCGGTGGCGGAACATAGTCTGAGTGAGCTCTAAGACCTTGAATATACTAAAACATCTGCTCCATCCTCCGTCGATCCTCCTCAGCCCTCGCCTTAGCCTCCTCCCGTCGCCTCCTCTCTTCCGCCACCTCGGCCTACAATATTTCACCCCAATGATACAACGCAAAGCAAATGTATGTAAAAATCAATGAACGACGAATAAAACAAAAATAACCTTGAGTACTTGCACCGTGTGCTGTGTACAATCTGGTCGTGTGCGTATGGCCAGGCTCGATCTCGTGCTCCTTGCTTGAATCTCGGAGAGAGACCTAGTACGGGCCGGGTCGATTGCGCCGTCGCCAATCCAGTACCGCCCGTGCTTCTTCCCTCACAACCTCATGACGACTTCTCCATCAAGGTCCTCGGAGGTGGGATCGTACTCTGGCCCATGGACCTCCCTTGCCATCGCTGTGTACTCAATGAGGTGGATGTGGACGGACGAGTTGCTGTACGCCTCGAGCGGGTCCTCCGGGTTGTAGTGGACGTCGGACGTCGCCTTGCCCTTGTGGGCCATTGCCCACGCCTCGAACTGGGAGACGGGCGTGCCACCATGTGACGCCGACTGCGAAAGAAACAGCAGGATGATTAGAAATTTGCATAGTTGAGCTTTAGAATAAAGAAATGGATTCAGCGTACCCATTTAGCTGCGTAGGCCGTGAGGCAAAGGTTGCCTTGATGGTGTGGTGCACAGGCATCATCAAACGCCGCTCTCGGTGAAGCGCCAGCGTCTCCCACCACTCGGGGCTGCACCACTTGTCCACCATTGCCTCCCAACAGTCTTCGTGCCCAGTGCACCACCACGGAACCACCTACACGACATCAAGTATATGTAGATCAAATTAAGCTTATTTAATCTTAGAAAAATCAGTATTAATCTTATATATTTACCTTCATGTATTGTTCCTTGGTCGGCGTCTCCTTTCTTGCCTCTTTTTTCGTGACCTTCCTAAACTCGAAGGTCGCGTTGTATGTCATCGACGGCACAGGAGGCGCCTCGTAGTGCATGTCACCCACGGGTTTGTGACAAGCTTTGTTGTTAGCCGCCGCCCTCGCTGCCACCTCCCATCCCGGCTCGCATATGAAGAGAAATCTGTATGTAGACGCAATGTATCCTATCATTATTTGAAGAATGTCCAATAAATGCGATGAATTGAGCAGTGTAGTGAGACGAAGACTTACCCACAGCTCCGTAATCACCCGCTCTGCCTTGTGGCCGTAGATCCTGCCATCCCGATCATATGCATCTATGCGGGCGGCATAGTGGGCAAACGTCCGAGGCGGCTGCCACACTCCGCAAAGTCAACAAAGCTGTGGAAGTGTGTCTTGCACAAAACACCAAGAACGCCATTGGGATGGCGTCCGTGACCACACTGCACCCACAATCACGAAACCCCCTGCCCAAGTGATCAAGAAAAATTATTAGTTTCAACATAACAAATGAGAAAATAGTGATGACATGTAAAGTTACTTACTTTGAACCACGGGTCGAACCATCGGGCGTCTCTCAAAAGGTATCGGTCGCTTCGGGAGTTGTGAGGGACCTCGCTAATAGAGTTTAGCCATGCCAGAGGAAGAGGAGCCCCCTACCGCCGCACCACAGGAAGAGGAACCCCCCGCCACCTCCTCAGCCTCGTCCTCCTCGTCCTCGTCATCGTCGTCCTCCTCCTCCTCCACCTCCTCCTCGTCCTCCACTGCCTCCTCGTGCTCCTCGGGCACGTCCTCCACCGCCTCCTCGTGCTCCTCGGGAACCTCCTCCTCCTCGGACTCCTCCACCTCCTCCTCCTGCCTCTGTGGCGGAGGAGCCTGACGACCCCCGCGTTTCCTTGGCGGTGGCGGAGGAGCTACCTCCTGCACCCTCTTGTATTTCGACTTTACTTTCCTTAAACTCCTTAAGAGACCCCCACCGCCTGGCATCTTTGTTCAATCACCTGCAATTACAAAGAGATACAAAATGAATAAAACATAATTAGAAAGAGATGTAAAATAAATAAGACGTATTGCAAAATGAACAAAACATAATTAGAAGGTAACATAATATTACATGTCTTAGAAATAATCATCATGATCGGTATTAGCTGGATCATAAGTCTCATCATCACTATCATGCATGTCTACTTCCATGTTGATATCATGACCATCCGGAGGAGCAATGTTGTCATCACTGTCATTGCCTAATTCTAATCGCCGAAGTAATTCTAAGTCCTTCACATTTTGAACCTCATCCCCATCGTCCTCATCATCAACCCTTTCATTGTCTACTTCCATTCTGACTGGATCGGTTATGTCTATCACAAAGCTCCCTTGTAGCCCCTCTTCTTGAAAGAACTCTCCGTCATATGTGTTTGGGTCAAAGTTGTAATCTTCATTGTTTGGGACAGGTAGTTTACCGTGTGGTGATACCTTGTTCACAACATCCCAACCCTTAAGATGCGGATCGTCTTGGCACGCTCATGGGAGATAATAAACTTGTGTGGCCTGTTGAGCCACGATATAGACATCGTCTCCTGGGTACTTGGAATCTTGTCGAATTTTGACTAGCCCAAGATTTGGGGTTCGTCTTATTTTTTTAGATCAAACCAATGGCATTTAAATATGACAGGATTAAGAGGTTTGCGACCATGAAACGTGAGTTCATATATTTCTTCAACTCTTCCATAATAATCGAGCCCATCAAGGGCGGGCGTGAAAACTTCGGTATTTGTGGTTCTTCGATTGGGCCGACTCTGCTAGTGTCTTGTTGTGTGAAAGCGATATCCATTCACGTCATAATTGGTAAATGACATGACCCTAAAGGCACAACCACCGGCAACCTGACTCAACTCGGCGCTCATAGATGCATCGGTTTGGCCCTGCAAGCTCAAGCATGATAGTTCGTTATATCATTCGCACGTACGAGCAACTTGTAATGTCAAACTAAGTACGAGCTAAATTAGAACGTACCTTGCGTTTGAACCAAGAAATGAAATTGGGTTTTCCATTTCCCGCACCCCGTTTAAGAAGGGTGTGAAATTCCCATGGGGTAGGCGCCCTTGATCGATGCCAGAATTCATGAGTAAATTCTCTGTACCGACTAGAAACAAGGGGGTTGGATGCAGAATAGTGACTAGTCGAGAACAAGTTTGTTGAAAATAGTGACTTACCCCATGTACGGCTCCACTTCTTCGAGGTTGGTCAGTACATATAGCATGATAGTGTGCCACTCTTCAGGACTCAAGGTCTTGAGGGTCTTACCACTTGCACTTTCGAGTTGCCCTCGGAAAAGGCTGAGGTTCGATTCATTTTCCCCAGTATTGTAATGAGGGGGTGGATTATGCACGCTAGGAAGGTTGTCACCATAGTATGTTGTTGTGAAGTTTGACACCTCCTCCAGAATCGATGCCTCTGCGATGGAAGCTTCAATCTTGCATTTATTTCTACATTTCTTTCGAACAACCTTTAGGGTTCTCTCAATTGAATAGCACCAACGGCCTTGCACAGGCCCCCCCATTCGTGCCTCATACGGGAGGTGCAAAATCAAATGCTGCATCAGATTGAAGAAGCCTAGTGGAAAGATCTTCTCCAGCTTATAGAGCAACATAGGTGCCATTTTTTCCATGTCTGCAACCACGGCCCGAGATAACTCCTTAGCACAAAGCTGTCGGAAGAAATAGCTCAACTCTGCCAGCACTTGCCAAACATGATCTGGGACATAGCCTCGAACCATCACCGGAAGAAGCCGCTCAAGCCATATGTGGTAGTCATGACTCTTGAGCCCATTGATTCGCATAGTAGATAAGTTCACTCCCCTCCTCAGATTTGCTGCATACCCATCAGGGAACATTAACGTTCGGAACCATTCTAGTACTTCCCTCCTTTTGGGCCTGCTTAACGTGAATTCGGCCTTAGGCCTAGTCCATTTCTTGCCATTTCTAGGAGGCTGCATCTCTTGCTTTGGTCTGTCGCATAACGTTGCCAGATCCACTCTAGCCTTAACGTTGTCCTTTGACTTATCAGTTTCCATGATTGTTCCCTAAAGTGCCTCAGCGATATTATTTTCAGTGTGCATTACATCAATGTTATGTGGAAGAAGAAGGTCATCAAAATAGGGGAGCCTCTCCAAGCCCGACTTGTGAGTCCATGCATGTTGCTCGCCATATCCCACAAAACCACCTTCTACTTCATTGACCTCGAGAGCATCTATCTGAGCATGGACCGCGGCACCTGTCATCATCACCGGTGGAGGGTCTGTAACTTCGAGGCCTTTCGTAAAGTTCTTGGTGTCTTATCTGAATGCATGGTCAAGAGGGAGGAATTGTCGATGTTTGTCAAATGAGGAATACTTGCCACCCTTCTTCAACCAAATAAACTTCAGAGCTGTCTTACATACCGGGCATGGGAACTTGCCGTGAACACACCAGCCATAGAATATTCCATATGCCAGGAAGTCATGCAGGGAGTAGTGGTACCAAACATGCATCTTGAAGCTTCTCTTTGTAGCTCGGTCGTATGTCTATACCCCTTTGTCCCAAGCATTGAGCAATTCATCAATCATAGGCTCCATGAACACACCCATACTATTCCCCGGGTGTTCAGGAATTATCAACGACAAGAATATGTTCTGCCGTTGAAATATGACGTCGGGGGAGAGATTGAGCGGGATAACGAACATGGGCCAACAAGTGTATGGGGCAGCCATCATTCCATAAGGATTGAACCCATCTGTTGCCAGCGCAACACGGACATTACGGGCCTCTAGAGCTTTCTCACGATGAATGTCATCAAAATGTTTCCATGATTCACCATCGAAAGGATGTACCATCTTATCTGGATTGTATCGACGTCCATTTTGTGCCATGTCATCTGTTTCGCGGACTCCTCGGTCATGTATAGCCGTTGGATCCTCGGTACGAATGGAAGGTACCGTAGGATTTTCACGGGGATGTCAAGCTGCCTCTTGAGACCATCACCATAGTCTACCTCAAGGAACCTAGAGGATTTACACTTTGGACAATGCTTAGCATCCGCGTGTTCGTTCCTAAATAAGATGCACCCCTTTGGACAAGCATGTATCTGCTCATATGGCATCTTAAGTACACGGAGGAGTCTCTGTGACTCGTACATGTTCCTTGGCAGAATGTGACCTTCCGGAAGCAAAGTGCCAAAAACTGTCAGCATAGCATCGAAGGCGTCTCGACTTAGGTGGCACTAGGACTTGAAAGCCATAAGGCGTCCAATGGCATCTAGTTGAGAGACCTTTGTCTGGCCATGAAGGGGTTTCTGTGCCGCAGACAACATGTCGTAATACGCCTTTGCGGTTGCCTCTGGCTCCTCATCCCTACATCCTTCACCGAAGTGTGCTTCATGATAGTCACCTAACATGTCTCCTACCCCACCATCAGCATCAAGATCCTCGATGCGTTGTCTCACGACCTCGTCTCTCCTACGTCCTTCACCATGGAGGGTCCACCGGGTATAGTCTACCATAAATCCATACTTGCCAAGATGTTTACCCATGTCCACCTTTGTTTGTTTACGCATGTTCTCACACTCGCTGCAGGGACACCAAACTTTATCCGTTTCATTAGCGTCCCGAAATGCTGCTTCCAAGAAAGCATTGGTCTTCTTCATCCATTCATCAGTCCAATCTCCATAACCCCTTCGGCCAGTGTACATCCACTCACGGTCATCCATCCTTTACCATATACGCGAGTAATATAAGAATCCATTGCATCTACACGAGGATCCTACTATCTAATAGGTGAAGATAGGTCCTAATCCCATCCGAGGATACGTAGATGAGGTTAGTTTCCATGCTCTACTCCTATTCGAGACAGAATTTTGGCAGCACCTCCCCGCTCTTCTCCAAATACACGTCCTGGCAGGGAGATTGTGTATCCGGAGAAAAACAGGGAGATGATGCCGAAACTCTGTCTCGGATTGGAGTAGACCATGAAAACTAACCCCATCTACGCATCCTCGGGCTGTCCAAAAAATGTGGACAATTCAAAACACATACGGTTATAGATATGCAAAGATCTGCATACTTCCAACCATATCCCTTTCGAACGGGAGACACCTAACTTGGTTATGTGATCTACGAACATGATACGGAAAGATGGGTTATACCTTGGGTGGCGGTGGAGTCAGGCTAGCGGGGCCGTGGCAGGTCGGTGCAGTGGCGAGGCAACGCGGTGCAGGCAGACCCGCAGTGGCGAGGAATACGATCGGGGTCGCCGAGGTACTCCGGCTCGGCTCCAACGGGCTCTTCTCTGCAAAAAAAGAACATACGGGCTTAATTGAAAATTTTGACAGAACCTCCCCTACACGGTGAGGTTTCTAAAACCTGAAAAAAAAAACGTACGGCACGATGGCCAATAACCACATATGCATATGCATTGGATTCACATTCATATAAGCATATATAATCACAACTACTGCTACCACCACCACCACCAGTCCTACTGCTCCTCCTCCTACTACATATATAATCACACAGTTTCATATGAATTACGTTAAGGCATCAAGTGCAGTTTAATAAGTCCATCCAACCATGAATCATGTAATAATATATATATATTATTTTTGACATTGATCCTGGCTGTGCTGGTGAGTTCACTAATTAATCGTTTATTTGTTGGAATTGTGTTAATTTATTATTATATATATAATATGCCAAACATGATAGCATGATATAGCATTCTGGTGCACAGATTCGAAAGAATTTTTGGATGCATGTGATACAAATATACAATACACCTAGAGCTAGCAGAATCCTAGCTAGGGGGGAATATTTGATGGTGGTATTTGAGAATCAACCCAAAAATCCTCACCTTTAGCGCTTTCCTGCAGTCCCTGCTGCTATCATATTACTTTCCAATGCAAGATGAGACCCAAAGCATGCATGTTTTAGTTAGAGAATTACAGTACAGTTTATATGCCTTGAGATGGTTAGGGTTTTGTGGAAGCAAGTGAGCTACTGTTTTGTAAAATAATATTCCAGAAATAATTACCATATGTTAAAAAAACTATTTCTGGAATTGTCCACTATATAGCATTATTGAGCCGCCAATGCTTTTTGTCACCGATACAACGTTCAATCTAAGCACCCATCATTGAGCCTGCACTAACCCTGTGGTGTAAAAAATTAGTAATAGTTCTAGGGTGTGGTATATGTATTCTTTTAGAAATATTTCTTGGTATTATAAGTTGTTTCTTGAAATATATATGATTCCGCTTTTTAGACTGATTAATTAATATGGACACACAGGACATAGATGACGACTATGAATATTTGATGGAAGGAATAACCGTGCTCCCGGACCTTACAACTCTGCACCTCATTGTAATGTCAAGTGGACATTGCTTTGGGGATAGCTCATTACATGTTCTCAGGATTTGTACTGCTATAAGAAAGCTGGTCCTGGAATTATCAAGTTTTCCCGAATTGAAGGTAAAGATGTGCTTTGCTTATCTAAGACTCTCTAGTTAGTTAAAAAGAAGAGAAATATAGCCCCAGATGTACAACTTGTGTGGTGGGTGCTAGTAGGTCACAGATATCGTAAAATGCTCAGCTTGGTCAATTAAGTTTCTTTAGATTGTATGTAATGATGACATGGATTGATTCAGCGTGGCTAATGATCTTGAAGTAATTTGGTTGTCTCATAATTTGTTTTTAGATTCCTCTACTTTCATGGCATCCAAATTTTTAGTTGATCTCATCATGCTAATATGCTTTGTTGTTGTGTCAGGAACCATGCCCATCAGGCTGTAGTTGTGGGCAGCAGTCAAACTGGCAAACTGAGGAGCTTGTGTTGGTTTCCCTACAAGAAATAGAAATCCAAGGATTTGGACGATCTGAACATGATATTGGTTTTGTGGAGCAGCTATTTGGTTGGGCGATATCACTGACAATGGCGACAATATTTTTTGATGAATCGGTCACTGAAGGCGTGGCCAAGGAGTTGTGCTGGATGTTTCAGTTCTTCCGTATGCCTAAATTACATATAGACTTTAGGTATCATAACAACAAGAAGGTGCCTGAAGAATCTATTCTACAATCTGTTAGCTTTTGGCAGCCGGACATGGATACTACTTGCTGTAAATATGTATCTTTTCTGCATAGTTATCAGTCTGTTTGAACTTTGAAATATACAGAGGTGGAAATATACAATCCCTGAAGTTTCAGTAGTTTTATTTGTATACTAAAAAAGAAATCATTTTAGCATAGAACAATCATAACTACTTCCTCTATTCCAAATTACAAGGCGTTTTAGCCTTTCTAAATACATAGCTAATTTTGTTATGCACATAGATATAATTTTGTTATGCACATAGATATACACTATATCTTAATACATAGTAAAAGCACACTACATAAAAGTCAAAACATTATATAATTTGGAATATAATGGAGGGAGTATTTGTTCTGCAATGTGTGTTAGCTACAGTATATCTCAGGGTATTTAGGCAACAACATAATCTGATAACCTTAGGCATGCTGCTCTTCTTATCTGATAGAATAACAGCAGTTAGTTTTGCAAGGATTTGGTCCCTGTTTCAGGCACAAACACTCCATCCTCATCCGACACAGAATTCCAGGGAGCTCTAATGGAATCTCCTTAGACAAAGTAGAAATCCATGATGAGTTGTGAGGATCTGAACTTGAAGCTATTTTGTGATCTGACTGTCCAATTGGGTGACAGTGCTAAAATAATTTTACAATAAACATTGTCAAGGAAATAGCCACTACTAGTTATCAGATGCTCTCTGGAGATCATCGTGCACTATATATATAGCGTCCCTGGCTATCAGAATTTTACAATAAACCTTGTTATCAGATGCTCTTTGGAGATCATCGTCCACTAGTCATCAATTCCAAATAACATGAAAGAGATGAACAAGAGATTACCTAGGTACTGTGCAGGAGGCCGGGCGCCGAAGCCTGCGCTCGTCGGGCTGTGGGGAGGGCGCTGGTTGGGACGCCGGGGCCAGCAGCTGGAGCTCTGCTGCATCGTCGGCGCTGCTGTGGGACGGGCACTGGTGCGGGCGATGAGTCTAGGCGGCGGGCCGCGGGCGGAGGCGGCGGCGGCGTGGGAGCGGGCCGGTGCTGGCAGCAGCGCGTGGCGCTGGGCGGGGTGGCGTCTTGGGCGGTGGTGGGTGGCTGGCGGGCCAAACTTTGCGGTGGAGGCGGCCGGGGCCCCATGACGGGGGCCAGGCGCGCGCCTGGGCCTGTGAGCATGGGGGGGGCGAGAAGGGCAGCGGGAGAAAGCGCGCGGTGAGGCGAGGATGATGACGGGGCAGAGCGGGGGGGGGCTGGCAAGGGCGGTGAGGGGGCGAGGGGGGACGGAGTGTGCGTGCGTGCGTGAGTGAGTGTCGGCCGTGCCAGTTAAGTCTTTGGTCAGGCCTTTGCCGAGTGTCCACGATCCGACACTCGGCAAATCCGGGATTTAAAAAAAACATTAAAAATCTTTCCCAAAAGTCAAGCCGATAAGGCACTCGGCAAAGATTATACTTTGCCGAGTGATAACCCTAGGACACTCGGCAAAGATATTTTTTTTAAAAAACTTTTCTATTTCCTTTCCCTTTTAACCGTTTTTCCCAAATTTGTTCCAATACACTTTGAAAATACCTCGTCAAATTCACTCAAGAATGCAAATTTGATGCTTCAGCGAAAAATAGACCATGATTTCATGTAGTTATAGCTCAAATTCCATTTATATAATTGCAATTAAAAATTAATAATTATTAAATGGATCCAAAAAATCACTAAAATTTAACATGACTGGATCTTTGATGTCTATTGGCTATACAAAAAGTTTCGGAGTCAAACCACAACTTGACCGTTACTTTCACTCCAAATCTTACCAGATCATTCTCAACAATCATGAAACTTCTTTCGGACTTCCTTTGCTTTTTATAGAATTTAAAAACCATTCAACCACACGCTCGGGGTCGTGTTTCCGAAATAAGATGTTCGAAACCCCTTATAATCTTATAGGTAAGGCCTCAAACTGGGTTGAATAACATGAATATCAATTTTATACTCATTTTTTCCAAATATTTGAATCACTTGCGGTTCAAATTTAACTTAATTCAAAAAATTGCTTGAAATGCAATTAATTAGTTAAATATAGCAAATAAATTCAAAAATACACCAAACTTAAGCATGGAGTACCACATGTGGTATGTGGAGAGGTGAAATTTTTTGAAGTGCAGAAGTCAAAAAAAAATATACTTTGCCGAGTGTCTGCTTTTGACACTCGGCAAAGAGCCTCTTTCCCGAGTGTTGCATTTGTACATTCGGCAAAGAGCTGACGGCCGCAGGCTGGTTTAACAATGAGGTAAAATTTGCGAGTGTGAGGCGGTGACACTCGGCAAAAGAAAGTCTTTGTCGAGTGGCAAAGAGAGAGCACGTCTTTCGGTAAACCGAGCAGCAAAGACCAGCTTTGCCGAGTGTCGTTGTCGAGCAGTTTCGGCAAAGACATCCTTTGCCGAGTGCCGATATAAAATACTCGGTAAAGTTCTTGTCGCAAATGGTTCGAGTTTGGGAGATGCATGTTGGCAAAGACATCATTTCAGTGGAAGTGCCCGTATTCCGCCCGAGCTAAAATACTCCATCAAAAGTTCTTGACACTCGCAGCAGCTAGTCTGGATTCGCGATTTGTGATTTCGGTAGTGAACCCGTCGAGCTGTCCGTGTGCAACCCGACTACGGGGGAGCGGCGCGTGCTCCCGCCGCACGACGTGCAAGACATGTCCCACGCCCTCCTCGACGAGGACCCGATCGTCGCCCCGTCATCGTTCAAGCTGCTCGTCGCGGAGCTGTCGAACAACAACGCTTCAACGACGCTCTACGTGCAGATCTTCTCCTCCGACTCTGAGCCCGAGGAGGGCGGCGGGTGGGGACCTGAGTTGGCCTGCCCCATCGTCAGCAGCTTCCGCGAGTCGCGGTTCAAGTTCGGCTGCAGCTACGGGAACACAGGGCGTCCCAGGCCCGTCGTCCTAGGTGACACCGTCTACTGGCCGTGCACCTCGGGACTAGGGGACCGCATCCTCGTGTGGCGGTGGCGCGGAGGGGTAGCTCGCGAGGCTTGGATTGCCGATCTCCCGCCCGGGGGGCACCCGGAGAAGTGCCTCGCGGTGCTGCCGTCGCCGGCCGACGCTGCGGGTGCGGGGTCACAGTCACAGGCATTGCTGGGCTTGATCGGCATAGAAGCTGGCGAGATTGAGGTGTGGGCCTGTGAAAAATTAGCGGCGCCGGATCCGCCACCGCCAGGGAGTGGAAATTGTGGCATCGTATCCAGGAGGCGGCCATTCCACGGCCGATGGATTTTAGCAGCCGATGGTTGCGCGGCGCGGAGCTCTCGTGGTTCTGCGAGGGGAGCGGCACGCTCTTTTTGCGGCCGCGCGATGGGACGATGAGCCCTTTGCTGTTCCGTCTGGACACCATATATGGAGGTGAGCAAGCTCGACGCCAGGGAATGGGAACTGAACCCGGAGCCCGAGTTCTGCCCGTACGAGGTTGATCTGCTCTCGCACATGCTGTTCGTGATGAAGCAGTTCTAATTCCTTCTGATTCTATATCAATTCATTATTCCAGTAGTATGCTCATAGGACTATAGAATGACTGTTGCTGATGCCTCATAGTAACCGTTTTTACTATCTCTGTAAACATATTATGATAATTTGGGTTTTCTCTCTCCTCCACGTCCTAATTTTTCTTTCACTCAATCTTCACACTCGGCACTAGCTAGTCTCCAATTCCAGGGAGAATCCTTAGTTCCCCACCCCTCCATTTTCTGCAAGAATACGCTTTCTCCAGCGAGATTGTGCTAGGGATTTGCGAATCTTAGAGCTAGGATTGCCAATGAAGAATTCCGGGCCTTAGAGGAAGGTTAAAATCCACCAACGTCCTATTTCCATGGCCACCGCCATGGAATTTTTTTTCTTCAAAAACACGTCTATTGACGCATGTTTCATTAAGAGGAAGAGTTGCTCACATTTAAAAAAGAGAGGAAGAGTTGCAAAATAGAACACGACGTGGCTACGAGAGACCTCATAGCGCATATTACAAAACCACAGAGATAGTGGTTAGCAACCTAGAGGAACCACGCAACAGAAAAAAGACAGTGAGAGAGGGACCCACCGACTCAAATCTTAAGTTCCTAACCGACTGGACTTGCGAAAGGAATTACACATCAACACAAAGGCTGCCGACAACAAAGATGAAGCCGCGGTGGCAAAGTATCCACCAAGAAGAGACAAGACGAACAATCAGCTGCCCATCACGCACTCACCGCCATGGAATCATACTCATCCAAGGAAAAGCCTTGACTATGCAAGAGGTGAGGTCGAATGGTGGCACTTGTGGTCTTGTGGAGCTCCGTGTGGACATGGGACAGTAAGACATCTATAGGGGATTAGGCTAACAAGTGGACTTCTGGCCCATGTGTAGGGTTTACTAATGCGAGATGAGATTATTAGACTTAAAGATGGTGGAGTGTGGATGGTGAGAGCTAACTACAGTTGAAAACCTATGCATCAATAAGAGCATTAAATCTTTGAAGGTTTTATGTATGCAACCTTGGAAGATGATTTACAGATGGTGATGCCGACGCTGCCACCTCCAACCTCCCTTCCCCCTCCGCTCACATGCCACACTATTGATCGAGTGCTCCGCCCCTTGCATCCATAGTCGCAAGGATGGCAGTGGGATGGTTGTTTTCTCAAGGATGCCTCCTTCACTTGGTGGCAGCACAGTCGGGGCCAGTCACCTTTGTCTTTTCAAGTCTTTGAACCAAATCAGGTGATAGGAATAGTAGATCTATGCTATATTGGTGCTTTCCTTGTTGGTGCCTCCTCTTTTGTGAGGTTTTTGCGGAGGGACGGCAGACTATAGGTGGTAGCGACAAGTAAAAAAGGAGCACTTGTGGGTGACAGATGGTGTCTTTGCTGCATGGTTGGACCACCATGCCTTTCAGAGGGTAGTCGGGTGAGCATGAGCTTTGGCGATAATAACTACCGCTTGCAGTGTTGGTGCACTCATGGGTGGCTACGAGGTTTGTGCGACTTGGGGATATCTGGGTGAAAGCCTTGCCCAACGTGTTATCAGTCCAGACGACAACGACACCTAGGGTGCCATTTCCCCATTGGGGCATCATCGAGTGGCTTCCCTCCCTACCTTTCACTTCTCTGAGTGAATATGTTGTCTGGTTTCTTAGACAAGCGACAGTGGCACCTCAGCGTCACTCCCTTCTTAGAGCCATTTTTATTGGAGGTGCAACTACCGACCAATGAGTTCATCTCTTTGTGCTTCTTATTACCTGGCCTATCTAGGTATGGATGAGGTTTTTGCCTCCTCATGCTATTGTTTTTTTTCGGCGTGCAATCACTCCTGGTCTAAGCTTGTAGTGGTGAAGTCAAAGTTGTTTCTTCATTAATTCTTGGGCATAGCAAAGCCTGATAACAATGATACATTATGGTCTCTCAAGATGTGTTGGTGCTAGTTGTCCGCAGGTAATGGATGCTTATTGGCGCTAGCCAAAGTCTACCATGGGAAGTCGGAGCTGCTTGCCTACTACGGTGTTAAAGCTCGGCAACAATAGTGTATGGTCTTTCATAAAAAAACAATAGTGTATGGTCGGCTTTGTCTTGAGGCATATGACCCCTTGTGTCTCTTATTATTTTAGGCGAACCATCGATATTCTAGAAGCGCTCATATTCTAGACATGGGATTGCGAGGTGAAGTCAAAGCTGCTTGTTGTTGGGGCACGATGATACTTAGATTGATGGCGATTGTATGGTCCCTATCTAGGTCTATGGATGCTAGCTGTATATAAGAGTTGGAGACATATGGTTATATAAGAGGTGGATGTGGCAGAACCCCCCGAAATAACACGCTTACGGAGGTGCTCGTCTTCCACCAGACACTAAGCACCCCGAAAACAAGCTACAGCGGACGGTATCCCTCGGGCATACCCCAAGGGAGAACCCGAAAGATCCACATTTTTCCCAAGGATCCAATAATGAGAACGGGTTACAATACTTGTCCATTTCATACATCAGAGTTTCTTAAAAGTACATTATTACAACACCAAATGTCAGAGTGCGGAATGATAAACAACGGAATTTAAAATAAACATCTAGCGATAAGAACGAGGATCCGTCTAAGCCCACCAGAAGAATCCTCCACACAAGGGTACTTCTCATGCATCACCTTCAACAGGGGTAAATAAACCCTGAGTACACAATATACTCGCAAGACTTATCCGACTAGTGGGAATAATTTCCCGACTCCAAAGAATATGATAAGATTTATGGTTTGTTGGTTTTCTTTTAGCAGAAAGCAATACTAATAGTGAGTCCTTATTTATGTTATTATTATCAGCCGTATTAAGTTATTATCTATCCAGTCTATATAAGCACCTATTCTACTTTCAAGCAAGAGTTGAGCAATTAGTTTCATTTCTTCTCCTTTCAACTTTCATTTCTTACTACGGTGCTAAACACGAGACAAGCCGTATCGCATCGCCCGGCGATTCGCGAATCAATGTGCCCAGCTGGGTGCCTCGAAAACACACGCCCCGCTTATACCCCAGGCATAAGCAGGACTAACCCATCACTCTCTGTCCCGGGTGTCCAGGTCCCCATCTAAACTTGGACTCCAAGCTCCCACTCCTGAGTCCCGGACTCGGTGTGGTGTAAGGACCTCCACCATCTCCACCTTCAAACGGAAAGAGCCGGATCCACGATAAGAGAGCAACAAGTTTTCCTGCGCCCATACCCAAGTATGCGCTCGGGACAATAAATCTGTGACTTGCCCACGATGCCTTATGAAACGACCGGTCCATCATCGACACAGGTAGGGAAAAAGTGTAACCAAGCCATGCCCTGTTGGCCGCAGGACACAACCCCTTACACCCACCAGTACCCAAACCATATTCCCTGCCCGGTCACTATTTTTTTTCCACCATTTTATCATGAGTGATCATCTTTATCACCTACCTGTGAGTAACGGCAGGTTATTCACGCTACCGATATCCTAAGCATAGCAGCTACTCGACCTGTACTAGTAGGACTCATAGGAAGATATATTTATGCATGTAGTTTTCCATAAAATGCATGTAACATGAATGCACATCATAGATATATATTCAGTGATAATTTAAAATAAGGGTTATGCACCGGAGCTTGCCTTGGGCAGGCGGGGTGTCAGCAAAGTCAGCAACTGATGGCTCCATGACGTCCTCCTACACGAGGATCTCCTCCTTGTACTCTTCGATGACTTCGTCGTACTCCTGCTCGCCAAAGGTCACGATCTCTAGTGGCTCGTTCTCTATATACATGCAGCGATGATGATGCAATAATTAATATTTATGCAACCGCAACTCTTAAAATAAGAACACGCTTATCATGCTGACAAGCTAGCTCTACTGATCTCATACCAACTAATTTCTTAAATGATTTCATATGCTTTAAATTAGGGCATGTTAGCTACCTTAATAAATTAGCTATTCAAAGGCTACAAAAATTACAGTGAACACATAATAATACAATAAACCTACTGTAAAATATTTTTAGGGCTAGCACTTCTACCAATGCATCACAAAAATTCATTCTCTAAATAACCATAATAATAATACGTATTTCGAAATAATAAAGTAACCCTAAATGTATCACTGAACTATACGAACTAATTACACTAACAGATAGATCATGAATTTAGGAATCTAACAAAATTTATTTCACAATAAATAAATAAATTCAAATGAGCTCTAGAGATGAAGAAAATGATATGGATGGGTAGAGCGTGATTTTAGATGAATTTAGGAAAAGAAATAATGAAATCGGAGCTTGGATGAAAGAGACATTGATTTTGCCAGGTGCCCGTTAATTAATCCCGTAAAGGATGATTAAGGAAAATGATTAGTGGCATTTGGCTAGCTGGTCACGTGAATTGGATTTCACGTGATAGACTTGGAGTGGGTCTTTGATCATGAGTGAATTAATTTAATTGATGGACTTTGAGTGGTCTTTGGACTTAACGAGCACATTAGGACTGGAGTGTGCTTTGGGCTAAACGTGCTTGGTGGTGGGGTGCTGGTTCATTCATGCAGGTTAAGGAATTAATAGAGAAGGAGAAGGAGGGGATTTTTGCAGGTTGGCTACCTCGGCCGATTGCAGCTTAGGGAGGGAGGTCGACGGAGCGCAGCTTTCTCGAGCAAGACAGAGAAACTTGATTTGAGGAGGAAGAAACAAGTGAGCAGCGGAGCGGGATGGCTCGGTGGCTTGGCGTATCCTTTTAAAGGCAAGAGACGCGAAGGCGCGATAGCGACGCGTCGTAAGGGTAGTGGCTAACTAGCTTGCTTAAAGGTAATAAAGCGTGGCTTGCACACGATGTGTTGCTCGGATGAACAGTGTTTTCTATGGTGAACAGTGTTTTCCACGATGAACAGTGTTCCTGCGTTGCTGTAGTGCTGCCGTGTGGAAAGGTGTCTGAGTTGCATTTGCAAAGCAACTGAGCAGCGAGCAAGCGGCGTGCGCTGATAATTTTGCAAGGCGATTAGCAAGCGAAGTAAAGGCGTGGGTGATTAGAACAACGAGAGAGGACAGTGGCGCGTCGCGAGATTGATGGAGATATAAATCTTGCCAAGTGGTATGCTAATAATTAGTGAATGACAATAATTTGTCATTTGACTTTGTGGCTATGGAGCTCTCACGTGGAGAGAGATGACATGCTGGAAGGGCAACTTGGACTTCATGACGCTTGTTGGACGTGATGACCGGGTGGATCCTAGTGAATGCTATTTGGGTATATTAGTGTGGGTCTAGAAATAATGGATGACACGCGAATTTCTACGAGCTGCTGCAGTCGGTCATCTTTGTTTGCTGAAGAGCACGTGCAACACGCTAGAGGCTGCTACCTAACTCGTCATTCATGACATGGTGAAGTAATGACACTGTGGCGAAACTTGCCAGTGAAGGGTACTGCAAGCGTGCTACGCGGGCCTGCTCTACGAGTGTGCTGAGGGCATGCTCCGAGGAGCAAGAAGGAGATGAAATAGCGAGAGATGGAGTTGGATCAGGATGACAATAGTGAGTTGAGCTGTGCTGGAGAGTATTTGGACAAGGAATAAATTAGAGCTCAAATTGAGAATTTGTGCAATAAAAATTAATTTCTCATTTTACCATATGCAATAATACATAAACATGATGCTTATGACATGGTTGTAGCAAAAACTGTACAATGTAACACCGAGGGTGTTACAGACATATGGTGGTGAAGGAAAGTAGGAATTGCTTGGCCGCTTCTATCATAAGATCCGTACCAATAACACATGGTTGTTCTATTGTTGATTGCCAGGAAGTGTGGATTTGTCATAGGACTATGTTTAGACGGCTATGTTTCATCTTATATTAAACTTGTCTTCTACTTATTTGAATGGCAAAGCTCCTAACGTTTTTATTCAAAAAAAATATATGTTGTGACATTTGGTGGCTAAGTTTTAAAAGAATGTGCTATGAGCCTATAATACTTCACTTTGAGCAAAAAAAAACCTTCAATTTCTCACACAAACGCTAGAGTGTTTTTTTATTTCTTTTTTCCAAGGATGATATATTGATATCCCAGCCGTCAAGAGATAAGTATGGCGACGGTTCTTTCAATAGACCGCCACTGGAAAACAAATGCACTGGCGGTTCACATAAGCGAAACACCAGTATTAACGGCCTATTTACACTGACTGTTTGCGTAAGAAAGCCGCCAGTGTAAATGTAGTGTAAATAGGCCATTAACAATGACGATTTTCTTATAGGAACTGCCAGTGTAAATGGGTTTACACAGGCGGTTCTTTGCCTAGGCCAATGGATTTTGCTCTACCGGTGCTTGCTCGTTTCAAACCGCTAGTGAAGAAAAAGGACACCGCCATGAGAAATCACCGCTATACTAGTGTCGGTCGCGGATGCAGAGTAAGACTAAAATGAAAAAGGTTAGTTCCTATGAATACTTTTGCTTGCAGCAACTTTTATGAACGAAAATATGAAACCATGACTTTATATGTGATACATTTGGTAAAGTATATCCATTCTTCGTCTCCCCTGGCAATTAGGCTATAGCAATATATTAATTGTACTTGGCTGGCCCTCCCTGTGTAAAAATTCCTGGCTCCGCCGCAGCCCGCGTTGGTATAATCCCACCGCATGTTGCCAATTCCCGCCCATACAGCCTTGCCTACATCAAAAGCGCTTTTTGTTATGAAGAAGGCAAGTAGTTGTTGTGCATGTGCATGGGAGGACATAAAGATGGAAATATCCTTCGAGGTGTGGGAGGTCTTGCAGTGGCATGACCAAGAGCTCGCGCAGGGCTTCATATAGACCTACTCCAGGCGCCGCTGCAATCCCGGTGGCTGTCGACGCCATGCAAGTGGACGGATGCCCTTCGACGTCAGCCTCATCGTCATATCTCTTTGCCTCCCCCCCGACTTGTCCCGACATGCCTGGGCAAGGACTTTCCCTTCCCCGCCGCTGTTGTATCCTCGGTCATTGGCATCGGCGTTAGGTTGGAACACATGGTAGTAGCCGTCAAAAGAAAGCAGAGGTGTGGGTGGTGGCGTTGACAGGACTCAAGGGCACGGGTCACTGCTGTGTTAGGTGCCTATGAACCATTTACTTGCTTTGGTTTGGAGGTGTGGGTTCAAGCCAATAGGAACCGGACCACTAACGAAGCTGGGCCTCGGCCCCCCTTACCACAACCTAAGTAGTAGTCATAGGTATTTAGATGATAATTTGTACTTAATAGAGTCTACTTTATATTTAATGTTGGGTTTTTGAGATATTAATTAGCATCAAATTTGTGATTAGTGACTAATTGTTCTAGCATTTGTGTACACATTGGTTTCGTAAGGCAAATTGCCCCCTCCTAAAATTTGCTCCTAGCTCCGCCACTGAACCGCACCTTCGTAACCCACTCCAAACCAAAAGTTTTCTTGTACGATCCATACCAAACCAAACCATTCATCAGGTCAGCCCATTTAAAAACAACCAAAACACAGCCAAAGACAAAAACAAATCGTTAAAACCATTTCACGCCAAGCAGCAGGGCTACTCGTGAATCATGGTATTTCCAAGGATCGCTTGCTCGTATACGATCGTGGATTATAAGCTGGAATAATATTTTTCTCTTATACCAAACCAACCAGCAGTAAATAATCCACGATCGTTTACGACGAAACAAACAGACTGAACGAAAAAAAAAACTCTAAAGAAGCTGTGGTCCCGAGGTTAATTGCTCCGTGTAAGATGCACAGCAAAATAAAGAAATTTACCGAACTTTTGAGAACATCTTTCTTCCGTGGGGTGTCTTCAAAGAAAAGTTAAAAAAATCAACTAATATATATATATATATATATTCGGCAACTGCTCCGGTACTCCTTCCTCTAAAGAAGGCACGAATCTCAATACAGCCAATCTAGAAAATCAACTATTTTCTGTTTGATATGTTGCCTAGGTCACCGGTTGGGCTCAACCTTTCCAACCCAGTCCTAGTCCAGCCCATGAGCTCTGCTGCGTTAATTCGTCAGATGCCGCTGGGCTCCTCGGCATGCCACTGTTCCCACTTGGCCTCCTACCGCCATCGCCGGATGGAGGCCGTGGCGCCGGCGAGAACAGAGATGGCGCCACCATGCGGTGGCTAGACGCGCAGCCACCCAAGTCGATCGTGTATGTCGTGCTGGGGAGCGAGGTGCCGCTGCGCGTGGAACTGGTGCACAAGCTGGATCTTGGGCTGGAGCTCGCGCTGGGACACGATTCCTTTGGGCTCTCAGGAAGCCAGCAGTGTCTCGAAGTTGGACGGTCTCCCACCCGGCTTCCAAGAGCGCACTCATGGCCTAGGGCTGGTACGGTCACCTTGGGGTGGGTTCCTCAAATCACCATACCGGTGCATTGCATGGCGTGGTAGGCGCGTTCATGATGCATTGTTGCCGGAACTCTCTCATCGAAGGGCTTCTGTATGTCCACCCTCTCATCATGCTGCAGATCTTCGCTGACCAAGGGCCGAACACAAGGCTCATGGAGGGGAGGGAGGTCGGGCTGCAGGTGACAAGGGATGGGGACGACGGGTCTTTTGATCGCCATGACATCGCAAGTGGGTCCGGGCCTTCAAGATAGGGGAAGATTCCAAAGAGGGTCTTTAGAGCAAATGCACTGAAGATGCAATAGATTGTAGCCGATAACAGCTTCCCACTCGAGCCTGTCGCCGGGGTCGTCACGGTGGACTCGGTGCCATCAAGGACGCCCTCGATGCGCGGGAGCTGGAGCTCCACAAGATCGACGCTGGCGTGGCGCCACGGCGGGAGGCGCGCGAGCTCCGCCAGCCGCTGATACACGTTGCTGTCTCTACGAATTAACCGAGCGGAGAGAGCTGGTGGGCTGGACTCAGGGGCTCAGGGCTGGGTTGGACAAGTTGAGCCCAACCGTGACCTAGGCATCAAATCAAACAGAAATATCGTGCCTTTTTTTTAAGGAAGGAGTACTTTGGCAGTTGCCTATATTCTATTCCACCTTTTGGTTACAAGAGCATCTCTAAGAGTTTTCTATTTTTTTTTCTAAAACTTGTAGTTTGTCAACTCCTAAAAAAAATTTAGGGAGGAAAAACGAAGATCATCTTCAAAAACTTCCAATAAATGACATCTAAAAACATCTGTGTACGTCACAGCTGCAATCGCTCCCCTCCTGCCGGTGGCGAGCACCGGGTGCCGGGCGCCCGTCGACGTCCATGTCCTCTTCCGAAAGATGCGCTGAAACACCAAAGATGCGCTGCAGGTGACAGTGAGCTAGTGTGTGTGAGTAGAAGCAGCAAGCTGGAAAAAATGGCGCCTTGCTCTGCTCCTCGCTCGTCTCCCGTCCACCATTTGTGTGTGCACATCCTACTAGCGTACTTGCTCGCGGCGCGGTGGCTCGTGCCATCCTGCTCGGCTTCGTCCTTCTTCTGCGTCCCTTGGGCCGCCGGGCGGCACGTACCGTGACGCGCTGGCCAAGTCCATCCTCTTCTTCGAGGGCCAGCGCTCGGGGCGGCTGCCGCCGGGCCAGCGAGCGTCGTGGCGCGGGGACTCCGGCGTGTCGGACGGCGCCGCGGCCGGGGTCGACCTGGAGGGCGGGTACTACGACGCCGGCGACAACGTCAAGTTCGGCTTCCCCATGGCGTTCACCACCACCATGCTGGCCTGGAGCGTCGTCGAGCACCTCCTGCCCGGGCGGCTTCCAGGCTGAGGACCCTGACGAACATGTCGAGGTCGCCGCTGGGCCCCGCCAGGAGCTCGAGCTGCTCGACGGCCTCCGCGAGGCGGTCCACCTCGGCGCTGCAGACGAAGAGCGCCTTGAAGCCCGCGAGGAAGCGGCGGGCGGAGCTGGCGACGGCCGTAGTGCGGGCCGCGTCGTCGAGCACCTCCTGCCCCCGCAGCGCCTCGGATCGGAGCACCTGCAGCCAGGCCGAGAACGACTCGTCCCGCACGGCCGCCCCCGCTCCGCCCTCGGCGGCATCCACCACGGCACGTACCTTCGAGACGAGCTCCGGTACACGAGCGTGGACACCACGCCGCGGACCTCGGCGGACACCGCGACGTGCCACGTCCCGTCGTCGCCGAGGGAAGGATACGCGGAGTCGGAGGTGTGCGTAAAGTTACGCGGATTGGTTCGTTTTCTCAGAAGTGTCTAAATTTTAGGAGTTAAGATTAGGAGTTGTTGGATAAGTTTTTTTTCTTATCTTTCTAAAAAATATATATGTATGGAGAGGAAGACAAGAGAGAATATATATAATTTTATTCGCTGGTTCTTGTAAATAATAATAAAACAATCTCAGTACATTTCTTCTGATTACAAATGTATCCTGCTCTCTACTATATAAAAGAAAAAACAATAACCATAGTATACATATGTACAAATTTCACTAACACACAGTTATCAACCAAACTTTACACAGTGCGCATTGGAGAAATGCTTAGCAGCTGCAACCATTCCGGCCGCTGGCGCTGGGTCATACGACCCAGCACTACCGGGACGGCCGGAGTCATCAGCCGCTTTAGCAGAGTCAAAGCAAGAGAACCACGATGCCACGGCCGCCCAGACACCGTAACCGGATTTGATCTTGTTTCTTCCCATGAGCAATCAGATGACGAGTCTATCAATGAGACTAGCTTTCAGTTTTGTCTATGTGTGTTCGATATGTGTTCCTGTGATGAAGAGTTAGTTGTGTTGCTCGCTGTTGCAGTTCTCACCGGGGACTTCAACTAGTATTTATATAGCTAAGGTAAGTGTGCTCGCAGTGGCGGCTTGCTTGGCGGTCAAGGTAACACGCGTATATACGTGCGTCAAGTGAGAATGACATCTATTTTGGGACGAGAGGAAGTATACTATATGTGAAGTGAATAATTTCTAGGTAATTTCCTTTTTTTCGAATAGGTAATTCTTATCTTAGTTTAAGTATGATTCTCCATACTACTGGCGTGGAATTACCATACCAGCGAGTGAGGAGAATTTCAATGAGAAGGACAACGCAGTTGCGTCAGATTGTCAAGGCAGAGTAGGCTGGACAATCCATTATTATATTAGTGAACAAGAAAGTGGTTACGGCAATTTCTTGCAATTATACCATTAGGATACATACAACCAGAATCCGGTTCTTAGTAGTCCGGCATCTTACGTAACTACTCCTCCTCCTATTTAACAGAACTTAACAGTATGGGCGCTGGAGAAATGTTGAGCCGCCGCAGCAATTCCGGCCGCCCCATCGCTCCCGCTCCCGGTGTGCCTACCGGAGCCTGCCGCCGTAGTAGCAGAGCAAAACCACGATAACCACGACGCCACGGACGACCAGAAATCGGCTCCGGCTTCGGATTCCATCTTCTCGCTTCCCCGACCCCGAGCGATGAACTATATATCAGCAAATTAAACACAACGCGCCGCCGAGTGGACGGACTTGGGTTTGATTTGTTTTTCGTCAAAGTCGTGTGCTGACTGCTGACGATGTGTAACTAGCAGCTATGGCCGCTGAAGGGTTTTTATATATATATCAGTCTTGGCCAGCGCGCGCGTGTGCGCAGCTACAGAGAATGCATGCTTCGCGATCAAGGTAGCAAAGCGAGGACTAACTACACCAAGGACGACTGTTCTTGGTTCTTGGTGTGAGGTCACTATGCTAGCAAGCAGCGCACGGCAACCATGATCTTGCTCTGTTATTTCGTGCTTGACAGGGAAAGCAACGAACTTGCTCGCCAAGATGGGTTGACCTGTGCGTCTAGCTGCGATATGACTGGGAATTTACTATCATTATGCCAGTTTACTTTGGCCAGCAACCAGGGTGTCCACATCGCCCCGAAAGCTCCTAGCCGTTCGATCTTCGATCCTGTGGACCAGATTAGTTGGAGCGGCTTTTTCCTAAAGCGGGTTTTCGCGCTTCTCGCTGGCTTCTTCAGCTTCAATGCTGCTTCTCCGGCTTCTAGTCAGAATTTACTATCATTATGCCAGTTTATTTTGGCCAGCAACCAGGGTGTCCACGTCGCCCTGAAAGCTCCTCGCCGTCCGATCTCCGATCCTGTGGACCAGATTAGTTGGAGAAGCTTTTTCCTGAAGCGGGTTTTCGCGCTTCTCACTGGCTTCTTCAGCTTCAATACTGCTTCTCTGGCTTCTAGTCAGAATCTAGAGAAACAGATATATACTCCAGCTTCCGCTTCTTCTTCCACTTCCCCTTCCCGATGGTTCGTTCTCCTTCTTGACCCCGACGCTCTCCCGCACTCCCGCACAGCAGCGCCTCCACTGCTCCCGTCACCGCCGTCCCTTCTTCTCTCCTTCTCCCCCTCCCTCTCCCTCTCCCTCTCTCCCGGCATCACGGCCTGCCTGCCAGGCCTCGGCGCTGCCTCCTCAGCGCGCGGTGCGCTGCCCGACCGATGGCGCCACCGATTTGGTGGGCGGCGGCGTGCGTGTGCCCCAGCGGCGGCCGTCCCTCGCCACGTCGCGGTGCCACCGCCGGTGGCCGCCAGCGTGCCTGCCCCACGGTGCTGGCTGCTCCCGCAGGCACGCGTGAGCTCCACGAAACCCTAAATCCCTGTGCTTGACACCCGTCGCTGCGCCACCACCTGCTCCCTCTTCTAATCTGCACTGGAGTTTGAGGGATTGATTCCGTTCGTAAAAAAAACAGGTGCTTGCCCCTAATCTCCATCTCCGTATCTCTATAGTCACATCATTAGATAGACCTTGTTTTTCATACTTGGATTCCCTTCTACTTTAATTCCAGATTCTTGTCCTTCCACAAATTGTTTTTTGTGATATATTGCAAAATTACATTTGAAGAAATACGCTAAATATTCCTTAAAGGCATTCAGTGCATGGAATACTCTTTTTCGTTTGCTGCCTGGTATATGAGATTGTCTGAAATTGGAGTCACCGTTTTTTTCACATATTTTATATTTTTAATCTTGTCATCACCGTTCTTCCATGTAGCAAAGAAAATACTGACAGGACAGGCAATACTCAGATCTAGGCACTGCCGGCCCTAAGTTTTCAAGGGCCCTAAGGCAAACTCATTACGATGGGCCCTCAAGACTATGTATATGTTTGTTTAGTATAGATATATACGTATATCTAATTTCACTTGCAAAACAAAAACAAATATAATGCTATATTCTCAATTTTTTCATGGGAATATATTCTCAATTTTAACATATATTTAATAGTGATCGATGAACAACACTATTATAAACTGATCACAGCCGTCATATCCATTGCCTGGATTGACCTGAATGCCTAGCTGTTGCTGGCATGCTGCACGGGCGATTGAGAGTTTAGAATTGAATCTTCAGACTTCAGGGTGTCACATGCTAGTGTTGATCCCTGAATCTGATGGCTGATGCCCGATGGCCATGGCCTGCTGCTGGTCAGGATACCAGGCTCCTGCTCGCTTGTTGCACGCGGCACGCCAGCACAGCTCGGCCGATGCCTGCATCGCGAGGAGCCATGGTGAATCGGCGATCGAGTAGTAGGCGCGGGCTGCTCATGCGTCATTGCATGAGGCAACTGAATCACCAAAGCACACAAGGCCAGGCCAGGAGTAGTGACGTGAGGATGAGTCGATGGATCATGGAGGCGCGGACGTTTCTTCTTCATACTGCTTGGGGCTGGCTCTCGTCGCTCCTCAGGGAGGCCTAACAGCTAATGGTCTATGGGGGATTGCATACCTGGGTTTGGGCCCTTGCGGGTTGGGCCCTGGGCGGTCGCACCCCTCCCCCCTCCCCTAGGGCCGGCCCTGGATCTAGGCTGTGCAAGGCAGCAACAAGGTTTTTTCCCCCCTTTGATCCATTTGCTATAAATGGATTTTGGGTAGTTGTGTTCATGGTACATCGAGATATGATCCCTTTCTGTTCATGGTACAAATCCATTTCCAATTCTTTGTATTTTCCAGATTTAACTACGCTGAGAAAAGTGTGAGCTTACATTCAGTTACACCGATCCATTTCTGATTCTTTGTATTTCCATATTTAACTATGTTGACAACGGTCTGAACTTAGATTTAGTTACACCAATTTATCTAGGCACAAATATGGAAACATCTTAGTTAAACTTAAATGATACTGTGTGGTTCAGATAATAATTTGATTTTCTATTTGTCTCATCAGGGGAGAATGTAAGGCAATCTATACTCATCCAATATTAGTTCTCATTATGGTGACCGATTTCTATAAGTAGTCCTTTTAGGGAAGCATGATCATCCCTTCAATGAGTGCGCCTGCCAGATTACTCTGCTTCTATTTTCTTTTGTTCTCTCCTTTAATGTTGATTTCTAACATATACCTGGTTGCTGGACTTTACATGTTTTCCTTTCATGAATAGGCAGCTTCTACTGCTACATATAACAATGATGGTTCTACTCTTAAAGTTTAGCTTTACCAACTAACATTACATTTCAACTAGGAGATCCAATATCATAGGGGTTGGGCACATATAATGATAGAGGCTCTAGCTATGGATATTTAGTTTACGGCTGAACTTTTCTCTTGGTTTTCTATGTTGACTCTGCATTTTCTTGGGATTTATCTTATTGATTACTTAAGTTCCATTCCAGAGATCCATTGTTTGCTTCAAGGGAGGGCTCTATTTCCTCTGTTTACAGGTCTGCAGATATAAGGTTACAACAATTTTGTTATTCTTTGCATTACATTGAAGTTTGATGGCTGGATCATGGTCTGCTTGTGCCGATCGATTTCTATTTTCTCTTCTTCCTCACCTCAATGAATCCATGCACATCAGGTTAGCACTCAGCATCGATGCGAGTTGTGGTGACCAATCATTCACCTTAGGACCTCTAGCTCCTTGAGGTTTATGTTTAACCATCCTGTAATACTACTAGAGATCCTCTGATACAAATAGGTAATATCTATTGGTACTACATAGAAGGTTAGCACTATGCATGATTTTTTTTCGCAGGAACTCTGAAAAAAAGCCTAACATGCTTTCTTAAAAATGCATATATACTTACATAAAAAGCTTGTGTAAAGTAACACCAGTGTTTTAAGGACACGCTACTGTCTCTACACAGATTCGAATATTTTGAAACTCGATTAAAATCTTGCCCATATTGATATCATGTACAGATAAAGGGAAATCTTTCTCTGGGTTTTCACATAGCTGTCAGATCGGTGCTATGTCAGACAAAGTGCCACTTCTGGCTGCGCTGTAAAATTGAGTCCATCAGATAAATTTTAGCTGTGCTCTGATGTACCACAGAAATACTGTTTCCATTCATTTGAATGTCTGCTCCTGTAATTGGCTTGGTTCCTTTGGGTTACAGGTACAAGGCTCTCGGCTGCAAAATATTTCTAGTAGAGCATGTGACCAATTTGGGGATTTCACTATGGTTCACTTATGCCATCTTATTCTTATGATTCATTAGTTGTGATTATAATCTGGATGCATGAAAAATATGCTCATCTAATACCTCCTCTTTATTTGCTCTTTGATTCACACACTTCTCCATTGGTTGACAGCCATCTGCACCGTATTTACAACCTGCTGACACAACATTAGAAGAGGCACCTACCAGGTAAGTAACCATGCCAGCTAGCTAATGTTCTTATGTTCGTGACTAAATGTACTTATCCTTCCACATCTAACAAACGTGACATCGGTGTGTTCCTATGTTTTACCAAAAAAAAAAACAGAACACATCGGCATTATGAACCCGGTGGTTTCCCTGTGCAACACCCCGCTGCAGATACCCATAAAGTATTAACCGTTGTCAGCACAAGTGCTCTTAACATTTCGGTGCGCCCACCTTATTTGTATCATTTATATTTATTTGCATTGCACTATACTAACATACATCTTCATCCTGCTATCATAGACACCACCTCCGAGTATTAATCTCCAACAAACACCCCAAAACGACACTGTCGCTGAGTAAGTCAAACTCTGATCAAATCTAGATATCCTCCATGCTTTTATGTAGGCCTTCATAACATATTTATATGCTTTTGAATTTATAGCTTCTTCCCAGAGAAGCAATTTGTCCAAAGGTCCCCCTTCCACAGTGCAGCAACACATCAAGAGGTTAGTAGCCGCTGTGGTGTAAATTTTTCCTTTTTTATTTTCGTTCTCATAGTATTTACAAATTTGGTCAAGGTTCTTCTCCTCCACATGGCCCTTCAATTTTCTATTTTTTCCCCTGTCCGCATAGGAGCAGCAATAAGAGTTTCTGTGATTAGATTTGGCTGTGATGCTTCAATTCCATGTGAGGCTGTTTTCCATACATGTTCAGTGATTCATCGTATGCAGGTAGGTTTCCCATTTGCCAATTGTTGTTGCTTTCTCTGGTACACGTCAGGTTCTTTTCAGATCTAACTATGCTATTTGTACAGTTCATATGAGCCTTCAATCTGTTAGAACGGCCCTTCCTAATTACTATGGGTGACCATATTTATTTGGTACATGTTAAATGTCTTTGTCGTTCATTCTTAGTCAACCTTCAGTATGATATGTAGCTTTTTTTACACTGCTAACATATCACTATCACATTACTACAATCATATCTGCGAGGTAAACGTTGTTACATGACCTGATCGCTATCTTGTGATTGTATATTCAGGTTAAAATTGTCAGTTTGAAGCATATTTTAGCCACACCAGAAGTTAAATTGATAAATTGACAAAACAAAAGGTATGGGTCTTAAGGTGCTCATGTATATTTTATTTGCCAACCTTTCCCAGCAGCTTGGCTTTTTGGTTTTCGGGATCAGCTAATTGGTACAAGCAACCACCAGATACAGCTTTTAGGTTGATGTATATACTATTAGATAGAGGTCAGCTAATCGACACATCTATCGTTTTAGTTTTTTTTAACAAATTTGGACTTCATTAGGTGTGGTGTTGCTACACCACACCTAATGAAGTACATCTTTCGTGGTTTTATTGATTCTCAATCTTGCTTTTCTTTATTGGCTTCACATTCACACTTGCTTTTTTTAAACTAATACAAATTTGATGGGGTTTATTCTAGCTATTGCTTAGTATGCCATTCCTTTGCTACACTATGTAATTCCCGTGCCTTTTTGACTAGCTTCATATGAGGTTCCATATATAATAATCTAAGACAGTCTAAATTAGTATATTTTCTCCTCTACTGTTTATATTGGTTGGTGGTTTACATAGTTCAAATTGAAAGCAGAGGAAGTGCCTTCTAATTTTCAGTGTTTGTACTTGCAGTGCTGGAGCAGAAATCGTCCATCATGGTATGTTTATCAGCCTAACCTTTCAGTTTGGACTAACAATCCTCTACATTAAACTCCTAATATTGTTTCTATGTAAAGATTAAACATATTTTTTTAACCGCGCCTTAACCAGGTGATTTGTCGGCGCGCGCGATGACGCGCGTCATGAACTAGTGTTCCAATATTCCTGCTAGCCGCGCTCCACCACCAGGACGTGAGTGGACCTTCCGTGGTGCATGCCTCAACTGGTTTTACGTGAGATGCATTTAGGTGCTGTTTGGAGTAACGACAATGGAATGGAAAGGATTCACGACCAGAATCGGCAATTTATGCGTGATTCTCTTAGTGTTTTAGCATTTAATATTTAGTATAAATTTTCTCTATCAAATGTCTTCTATTTAAGATTTTCATGTGCTATAGTTAGTGGTAGTGTTTTATTACTATTTAAAAACACTAGAAGAACTTCACCATTTTAGTAGTTATTGCTCCTGCTATTTGTTACGGTGTAATGATTATCTGATCCCACTGTGACCGGTTACAGCTTAATTAGCTCGACCAAACATAAAACGACGGCAACCAAATCACCCTGTAAACTGATTACGTGACCAACACACGCCAATGGATTGACAGAAGGAAACAACATAGATAAATTATTTCGCAAGGTTGGTGCTTATAACTGTGAAGTAATGTCCATCTTTCAAGGTTTTAAGTTACCCGTGACAATCAAGTTTTGCAATATAACTGTTTGTGTAGTACTCTCCCGTTCTAAATTGTAATACAGTTTAGTTTGTTCTAAATTCAATTTCTCCAACTTCAATTAAGTATCTAAAATGCAATAAATCCACAACATCAAATTAGTTTAATTACAACTACTAGAGATTATATCTTGATATCATATTTATTTTTTAACATTGTAAATATTAATATATATTTTCGTATACTTAGTTAGAGATGAAGAGCTCACTTTGGATTTTTAGAAAAAAAAACAATATAATAAAATGTTAGTTCATATGGCGTGGAGATGGAGAAAATATCCTGATACTACAAATTAATTGAGGTCCTCTGGCCTCCGCCACTCTCTTGTGCATTTTTTGGCATCTTTATTTAAATGAAGTTACTAGAAGAATACCCCTTGTTATAGCGGATTTTTTTTTTAGAAATGAAGTTGCATAGTTTCATGTATGAGATAGGCCATCAAATTAAAATCAAGCAAGCTAATAGAATATTAGATCGAATTGTTCGAGGATATAGGCCAGACAAATAATATAACGTGGAAATATATTGTATATTGATACGTTGAGAATAGTAATTATACTTAGTGAACAACGATGCGGCACTTAGTAGGAGATTATATAGCACTTAGAGCATCTGCAAGAGTTTCTAAAATCCACTCCCAATCTTAATTTTTTTACGGGATTGAAAAAAAAACACTCTTTAACAACTTCTTATCTCAACTACCAATCTTTCTGCACATGAAAATCGATCCAATCACATGGAAATATACACATGTGTATCAATCGGCCAATCTGAAGGTGGAAGGATGTGGGTAAAGAATAGGAGTAAGGAAAGTGTTTCTAATGCAAATGTACAAGAGAAAGATATAAGTATAAAAGTTGTTTACGTGATTTGAAAATAGTCAGAAATTCCTGATGCAAAATTGTCTTTTATCTTTTAGAAGCGAAATTTTAGAAACGGTTGCTACAGGAGATGTTCTTAGTATGAGTTAATAATGAGTAGCTTGCACACAGAGTTGAAAAGTTAGTGAGTTTGTTTTTTTTTCTTTTTTCTTGATCACATAAAAGGTTTGCACATCTTTATATTAAGGTAGAGAAAAAGTTTAATACAACACGTCTTAGTGGCGCCCTAGGGGATAGAAGAGTTTTACATGGACGCTCGGACTCTCCCTAGTGTACTGAAAGTTAAACTATTACATTGGACACTGATCAACCCGAAATCCGGCGCTGGCTAGGAGGCCTATAGCCAGACTGCCGAGCGGCGGTGCCGCCGCTTGCACGCACCCATGCCGCCGTCTAGCAGAACAACTCACGAAACGTCTGCATGTTATTGAGATCGCCGCTGTATATTTCATCGTATGCCTTCACGTCTTCATGGCCGACGTGGACGGAGAGGACATTCCGCTGGTGAGTCCCAGGCACTTCAAGACAAATTGCTCACCTCGTTTGGACGCCGGGATATGCGACAAGCTCTGCGCCACTATCCTGGAGTGAGGTGTGCAGTTTGTTTTCATAAGAGATAAGAGATATAGATATGTATGTTGTATTAGAGCATGTACATCCGTTACCCTGGAGTGAGGTGAGCAATTATCTAGCATCATCTTTCTCTTAACATCTCTTCTATGCATATGAAAGCTATTTAAATTTCATCTAAAAAGGTATGCTTCGTTTATCCAGTTATGATGCTCTGTGATTATCGGATCGCCTCTTGCCTGGCGACTGCCGTACCTCGCCTGATCCCGATCTAGAGTACCCGACCAACCTCCGGCGGGACCTCACCGCCGTCGTGGACGACCCCGTCTACGACGCCCAAGCCACGCCGATGGCACTCCAGCCATCGCCGGCCACCTGCATACCGTTGGTTAGCTTGTTCCGCGCCGACGTCCACAAAACCCTAGTTTTCCCGCTGGGGCTAGAGCGCGCCGCTTAGGACCCTTGCTGGGATCACGAGTTTGGCTGATCACAGGTGCGATCAGTGCCAAGTTTTTTCCTCCACCTTGCATAGCCATGGCAGCGATCGGTGGTAGTGGATCTCGCTCGGGGGATTTGGAGGAATGGGAGGATGTCACTGACCTCCTAGATCGCCTCAATCTCACCCTGGACGAAGGCAAACTTGCAAACCTCAGTGAGGATGAGGATGGAGAAGACGCTGTGGTGAAGTGGGCGGTGATCGGGAAAGTCCTCTCGTCATCAACTATCCACATCACAACCATCCGCAATACAATGAGGCCGGCATGGAGCAATCCATTTAGCCTCAAATTCTGCTCGGTCGAAGACAAGGCGGAGAACCTGTTCATAGTGGATTTTGGCTCCGGTGAGGACAAGAAAAAGGCGCTCGAAGGACCATCGTGGATGGTGGGCAAGCACACGGTAGTGCTACATGAGTATGATGAAGCTCTCAAACCCTCGGATGTGAGTTTCGCGAAAATGGAGATGTGGGTGAGGTTGCTCAACCTCCCCTTTGGATGGATGAACGAGAGAAGAAGCTCTAGAGCAGCTGGTCTCAGCTGGAGAAGTGATCTTCATGGATGTTGATGGAGACGGAGCGGGCCATACCTATGAAAGGTCCTAATGGTTGGAGGGGAGAACGAGTGAGAGAGAAGGAAGGGAGAGGGAGACAGCTAGGGCTGGACTAAAATACTCGTGGCTCGCCAACTCGCTCGACTCATGTCTGGCTCGGCTCGGCTCATTTTAACTTTTTCACGAGCTAAGCTAGAAGTCTAGCTCGCTGTTTTAACGAGCCAGCTCAAGAGCTTCTCATGAGCTAAGGCCTATCAGCCCACGACCATGAATCCAGAAGATGATGATGCTGACCTAGAAGCATACACCTATTCCATTGATATGTAATCCTTATTTTCAGCTGTTTCATATGAATTTTGATTTTATAATTATTGTGGTATTTAAATGTTGATTTATGGATTGTTTCTAGAGAGAAGATGATGATGCTGACATTGAATTTATGGACTTTCCTAAGTCTATGGTGGCAAGCAACTAGTAAGTATGCTGGAACTGCTTGGATCATGGATGGACCAGCTATGTTGCATGGTTGATACTTTTGATGAACCTGATATGTATTAATCATGTATGGTTGCATAATGGTGGACGTCACCTTCTGGAATTATTGTGGCATGAACATTATAAACATGTGTGTCTATTTTTTTAGTAGCTCATGAGCTAAATGAGCCAGCTCGAGCTCGCTAACAAGCCGAGCTGAGCTGCCCCTCTAGCTCGTAATATTAACGAGCCGAGCCGAGCTGGCTCGTTGGCCTAACGAGTAGCTCGAGCTAGACCGAGCCGAGCCAAGCTAGCTCGATATCCAGCCCTAGACACAGCAAGGGGGAAAGGGACAGATGGAAAGCAGGGCACAGGGCACCCGGCACGGTAGCGGTTGCCGGTGGCAGCGAACGCGGAGAAGGAGAGCAAGGCGGCGAAGAGGATGGAGGTGAGGGTGGCTCGGCAGGGGAGCAGAGCAGGGGAAAGCGGGGGCTGAGCGGGAGGGATGTGGCAGCGAGAGCAAGGAGAGATACCAGAGAGAGGAGAGAGAGAGAGAGGAGGGAGAGGCTGACCGGAGGGGAAGAAGGGAAGCGCGTAGAGCACTGCACAACGACGGTGGCTATTTATAGACGACGAGCAACCATGACAAGGCGGTGCCGCACAGCTCAGCCTTGGAGATTTTTGCCGGCAGGACGAAGCCGCCCGTGAGCTGGTGTCAATGGTGGTCGGTTCCGCACAACGGTAGTTGTGACATTAGCACAGGAAATCAGCGGAGAGGCGGTTTGCGGTGTGCTCCACGTGCTCAGCCACGGCAGCGGCGTCTGCACGCGGCGTCCACGTAGAGCCCTTGCGACGTCAACGCGAGGCCAGGCAGTGTCAGGGCTGTTGCCCGTGATGACTTGTGCACAGCGGATGCGCTGACCCTCTGGAGGAGAAAGAGATGACAGGCAGGGCCTGCCTATCGGTGAGAGGGAGGAGTGGAGAGAATGGGCTACAGCGTTGCTAGGCCGAAGGCCTGGTGGGCTACGCGCCTGACTTGGGCTGGGGTGGCCCAAGCGGGAGGGAAGATGGGGAGGAAGGGAGGCGGACTAGGCCAGCTGGTCGAGCCGGCCCACCGTGGGAAAGGAAGGAGGATGGAGAGGTGCGGGGAGAGGGGAAAGGGGGGCTGGGCCACAGGTTGGGCCAGACAGGCCCAATTCGGGAGGGAGTACGCAGAACGTATTTTATAATTTTCTAATTCCCAGAAAAGTAAAGAATACTAATATACTTGTATGCATGATATACTATATACGTTCTAGTATAGCTAAATATTTTATCCACTCTGTTATATTAGAAATTAAGGTAATGGCCTTATATTCCTACGTTTCTAATGTATATAAATTTGCTAAATGTAAATTGGGAGGAATTTTGGAAAGAAGAACTAAACCTATAATTTGTTAATGCGATGGCTATTATGATTCCTAGAGAGTATAATAGTATTTACATATACGGTGTATTATCTACCACTATATTGTATTTTAAGAATGCAATTAATAATTAAAGGGAGTTATTTTTTGTGCCAGAAATAAATTCCAGTAAAGCAATCACGTAGGCATTCAACAAGCACTCAAACATTCACTCAAGTAAATAAACGCAGGCAATGGAATTTAATATACGAGATGATCTTCTAATCCTATAAGTCATTCCTAGCGCTATAACTAAATCCTACGCGGCACACAAAATGCATATGGTGGGTTTTGATGGAGGGTCTTGGAAATACATTTTCAAAACGATTTTGTGGGAAATAAATAGTCAGGGTTTTAATTTGTTGTAAAGTTTTAAAAAGTTTAAATTTTTAGTGGATTTTAATATGATACAAAAACACGGGGTTACAAATCTACCCCACTTAGAAGAATCTCGTCCCCAAGATTCAAGTAAACTAGAGAGAGAGAGACCTAGAGAGAGAGGAAAAGATCTAGAGGGGAAGAAGGATCTAGAGAGAGAGGATTTCTTCGCCTTACTGTGCTGTCCTCCACAGAGTTCCTCGGTCTATTAGGGTACCACCCTATTGATACAGAGGTAGTATTCTATCGGGAAGAGTATAATCTCTATCACCTTGCCAGGGCGATTTCCGTGCAATTCGAACAAGAAAATACCACCCTGTGACCACCCTATCGGGGATCACATCTAGACGAAAGGAGGTATACTTCTTGCCCAACGATAGTTGTTTGATTTGTTTCCGCTCTTTGTTCCCCTTTTCTTGAATTATTTGCTTCGGGCCTAGGGGCTACCGCACTTAGGAGATTCGATTTTCTAAGTATTCTTCATCTTCTTATGTTCTTCCGGTTGTAGAGCTACCTGAGACGACTTGGTCTTCTGATGTCTTCTTAGCACATATATCACCCTTTTGTCCTGAGCTGCAATCTCTTTGTATGATTCACCCTGTTGATACACCCTGTCGTGATGTCTTCTTGAATTTCGATTCTTCCAGCTTCGTGGTGTCAACTTCCTTAGTATTGTTTCTTTTGAGCAACAATCACAGTGTTTAGGGTTCCATTTCTCATCTTCTTCAGATTTCATTTCTCATCCAAAAACTTGTATCTTTCTGCTTCAACTTGTTTTCCACCTTGTCTTATCGTTAATTCCTTTCTTTCCTGATCATGGGGTCTGGGTCTACCCCACTTAGAAGATTTACCCTTAAATCTTCTACTACCTTAAATCGATTATCCCTCGTGTAGATTATTCTTTATTTAGTGATCACCCATAGTGGGTTTCTTAGCGTATGAATGTCTTGAGATCGCAAGCCAAATGAACTGCTTCTTCATTATGACGGGAGGATTACAACAATGGAGGAGAGGGAGGTGCTACGCTACCAGTACATCTCCCTAGGGAGAAACTAGTCTACTTAAACGAACAGTGCGGCTTCATTCCGGTGCTCTTGGGGTCCTTCAATGGAGCTATGTCATGGGTCTACTTCTTCTCTTGGCAGTGGCTGGGTGAGAAGGATGAGTGGCTCAATGTCTGAGGCTTCCATAGGTGGTGGTGCTGGCGGTATTGCAAGATCCATCCTTCTTCTTTCTAGAGGGTAGATGGGGACTCCTTCTAGAATCACAAGCTCGGGTCCATGCTCAGTGGACATCCTTCGCTTGGGGCAGGTGATGAGGTAGGTGTTCTTCAACTCTTGGGTGTGTCGGTCTTCGACGGTCTTTAGGACTTTGGCGATGGTGGTCTCGCGGCATTCCATGGTGGCTGCTCGGGCATGTGCTTGAGCGGACTACACGTGGAGCTTCCTAGCATAGATCTCAGCTTCTTTAGCTCAGTGGATGCAATTCCTCAACTCGGAGGCTTGTCGGTCGTGTTGCTCATTGAGGGCGAGTAGGTATGTGACCATGTACTTCATGGCGGGGTCATCTTCTTGACCTTGCAAGGCTTCCATGCGGGCAATCCAGGCGGGGTAGTTCTTCTCTTGGGGCGAGAAGAATCTCATGGGTGTGCGGGCAATGGGCTCTTCATAGATGCGGCATATGTGTCATAGGGCTTTGTGGGTGATGGCTTGGTAGGTGTCGGTGAAGCAAAATTAGGTGGTGGTCGTACTCCAGGCTTCGGTGATGTCGGGGAAGTCTTCACTCTTGGCGATGTAGATGGTGACTTCACAACATTCGGTGCCATGTTCTTCATACTCGTGGCCTTCATACTCGGGGTGCACTTGGATTCCAAGTTTCTGCATGGTGGAGTAGAGAAGCTTGGGAAAACCTTTGATGTGGAGGCAGTAGCTGCTAATCCAAACTCCTTTGGTCATTTTTGTGGGCGTGGGAGAATTCGGTGGTGGTTTGCAAGTGAAAAGCTAAGGGTTGCGGGTGCTTTGCTTTTGCTCAAGGGTGGAGAAAGCTAGCAGTGGGGTTCTTTAGAGGTGGTGCTAAAAGGCAGAGGGGTTCCTTTTCTTATAAGGCATCGGGGGGAGGCTTCCTTGAGACTCTTTGACCGGTCTTGACTAGGCTTGAGGTGTGCGAAGGAAGGAAGAGAGTGAGGTGGGTTCCACTATACAGTGGAACACTATGGAGGCGATGTAGTTTTGACGACTGTGCGGTGGTCTTCGTTGGCTTGCGGTTTACTATTAGTCCTGGAAAATGAGGCGGCTAGGGTCTGCTGGTGACGGTGGCATTGATTGCACCATTTTTCTCTTTCTTCTTTTCTCTTTTTCAGAGGTTTAAGAGCAAAATTTTCAACAAGATACATTTGGCACCAATAAAAATCTCTGGGATTTTTATTCCATTCTTCTGATTTTAGTAATTAACTCAAGGCCTTTCATACAGTAGCAGGCGCATTACAATGATGTATAAGATTATTGATCCTATCAACATAGGGATCAGGATGGCGAGGATGAAGTTGGCGAGTTCATCTTCTCCGAAGCACATCTTGAGGTTTCAACTTCTGGCTTCTAACGGCGTACTTCTTATTCTTCTTCTTCTTCTTCTTCTTCTTCTTGATTTTTCTCCAAAAATCTTCGACTGGCAGTACTTCCTTCTGGCTTTTTCTTGAAGTGTTACAATAGGTTGGCACTTGGGTAGGGGTTTAGGCGGGTGATTTGCATTGCTGGCGGGGTGTTTCTGTCGTGAAGGGGCAGTTGAGGGGTGCTTTTATAGGCGATCAACGTCGGAGTTTAGAGGAGCAGGTGTGTGGCTGGGTGCACGACATCATCGGCAGCGTCAGGCGACATTGGATGCCGAGGGAATTGACATCGTGGGGGAACAGCAGCAGCAGCTTTCGGAGGTGAGGTGACAGCCGAGGGCGGCATCATGGGAGACAACTGTGGCGTGCGGGGCAAGCACGACTTTTGTAGGCGGTCCTCATAGTTTGCACAAGTGTAGAATGGGTGTAGTTGATTTCCTTCATTTTCTGGTGGTCTTCAAATATCTCTAGTGGTCTTCTTTTGTATTATTTCCTACTTGTCTACTCTAAGTAGAAGGGGGTGAGAGAGAAAAGCACAAGACGAGAAAAAGGAGATCAAATCCTAGAGAGAAAGCATAAGGGGAGAAGAGAGAGACCTATAGGGGTAGTTGTAACTAAGACACACTATGAAGATTAGCAAGGAATTAATCAAGGACTAGCAAGCATAAACATCATACTTTTTACTCTCGCTTTTAAACTATCATGATGGCGTACTTGTTGCCTAGGTAAGACTTAATCTTTATACTACCCTATTTTTCCTAATTAAGGCCTGATCTATCATGTCTGCTACTACCTGTAATTTTGAAGGGGATGAGAAGAGAGGGGAAAACTATTTTTGAAATAGAAGGTCAAGGTAAGGTGAGAGTCAAGGGTTATAAGCAAGGATTTTTGAAAATAGTTTTTAGAAAAAAACATTCCTATCTAATGACCATATATTCTAATGGTTTGTCCTACAACCCAAGTACGACTCTGATACCACCCTGTCGGGCCCCCTAATTCTAGGGTCCACTGTGCATATGTATCAGTCCCTGGATCAGTAGCTAATACGCACAACTCAACAAGATTGATATAAAAAACCCATACTTTTATTGCTAATGGGGAAAACATGTTACTTGGTTCGGGTTTACATAGCTTGGGCCACTGGCCTTATATCGTATATCATAGTTCTATGATAGCGGTCCTACGTCAATGTGGCTCCATTCCTACAGCCTGTAACAATAGACTTATCCCTTAAGCGTATTCCTAGATCTCAATGTTGTAATCCTAGCGTAGCTCTCTCGTACTGCTTCAACTTCAAGTGTACTCCAGCTATCCTATTCTCGCATAGCTCCAGAAGATCCATCCAAGTAGGTACTCCTATAGTTGTGCTCCTAAAAACATAGAATGGAGAGGGTTAAGTACATAAAGTACTCAGCAAGCCCTAATTTTGAGTGGAGGTGGAGTGGAAAGGAAGGCTATATGTGAAGGTGGGTTATAATGGTGGAGGTGGTTGTAGTGGTTGTGGTAAAAGTGGTAGGGTGAAGTAGTTATAATTATAGGTTGGAACCTGGCAGAGTATTACCATTCTTACCAGTTCCTGTTATTCATTATAATTACCAGTTTAGTAAAATACATCTTACCAGATCATCACAGTTATAGAAGTCTAATCATAGTATCCCATCCTAGCATTTGCCCATTCCAAGGGTGTGGCTATTCGAATAGATTTGGTTAACTCTGCAGAGGTGTATAAATTTCTCGACACGATAGACACAGTCCAACACCATCGTCAAAATTTAGACTGGTCTAACGAGATTCCATACCCATTTAGAAGCTAACCTAGATTTCTATATAATCTCTACCATGGCATCTCAGGGGTTGGAAACACAAAACTGGGAAGATACCAAATCCCCCCAAACATGATGATACCAAATCATCACAAAAGAAAAACATGGCTCGAATACGACCAAGAAAACATGGGCTCGAACGTGGCCAAAAACAAAAGCTTAACGTGGAAGATCACATAGCATCCACGCCAACCGAACCACAGAAGAAAACCTATGGTAGAACCGACCGAAATAACATGCTTTCGGAGGTGCTCGTCTTCCACTAGACATTAAGCACCCCGAAAGTTAGCTACATCGGACAGTTCCGTCGAGCGCACCCCACAGGAGAACTCGAATCACTCCATGTTTTACCTCTAGAATCCAATAATGAGTACGAGCTTATAATACTTAGTCCATTTCATATAACAAGAGTTCTTAGAAATTATTTATTATAATACTAGAGTTTAGAGTGCGATAATTAAGCAGTGAAATAAAAATAAACATCTAGCGGAAATGATACAAGGATCCGTCTGTGCCCACCAGAAGAATCCTCCACACAAGAGTTACTCCTCAAGCTTCAACTACAATAGGGTAAAATAAACCCTAAGTACACAATATACTCGCAAGACTTACCCGACTAGTGAGAATAGTTTCTCGACTCCAAGGGGTATGATAGGTAATATGGGTTTGTTGTTTTCTTTTTGTTTACGAAAAGCATTACTAGAAGTACGTCCATAAGATCAAGTTTAATTAGTAGTCATGATTACTTCATTAGCTAACCATTCTAGGTAAGCACTTGTTCTACTCTCAAGCAAGGGTTGAGCAATCAGAAAATTAATTTATCATCTTTCATATTCCAATTCTTACTATGGTGCTAGACCATAGCCAAGTCGTACCATCTCATGAAAATGGCAATTCATGAACTAATGTATCCCAGCTAGGTACCTCGAAACACATGCCCTATTTGTACCCTAGGCACAAACAAGACCAACCCATTCCACTCATGTTATGGGGTCGAGATCCCCATCCAAACTTGGACTCCAAGCCCCCACACTTGAGACCCGGTCTCAATATGGTGCTTAGACCTCCACCTTTCCCCACCTCCAATCAGTCGGTCCGAAAAGAGCTGGAACCCAAGACAAGAGCGTAACGAGCCTTCCCGCTCCCATAAGCAAGTATGTGCTTAGGATAATAAGTCTGTGACCTGACTACCATCCACAGCAACAGACGGTCCTCAATCAACACAGACATGGAAAACAGTGTAACTAAGCTAAGCCCTGTGGCTGCAGGACCCAACTCGTCACACCCATGAATACCCATACCATATCCCTGCCCGGTCTCCATTTCCTTTCATCATTTTCTTATGATAGTAAATATAATAATCACCTATTGTGAGTAACAGCGGGTTACTCATGCTACCGAAAACCTAAGCATAGCAGCAACTCGAACCACCACTAGTAAAACTCATAGGACAAATATATCTATGCATGTGGTTTCCATAAAATTCCTATAACATAAATGCACATCACATATATATATATATATATTCAGAGACTATCAAAAATAAAGGTTATGCACCAGGGCTGCCTTGGGCAGGTGCGGTGTCAATTGAGTCAGTCGGTGGTGGCTCCAGGACTTCCTCCCTCACGAGGATCTTCTCCTTGTATTCCTTGATGATCTCCTTGAACTCGCGATCATCGGTGGTCACTATCTCCACCAACTCGTTCTCTATATGCATGCGATGATGATGCAACACTTAGCATTTAGACAACTGTAACTCTGAAAGTAAGAATACGCATATTAAGCTACTAAGCTAGCTCTAATGACTAAGATACTAAGCTAACTATCATCTTCATCAAGCAAAGTGTTGGATTCAACTAACAAACCCTTAGCTTGGTAAATTAAGGATATATCTTTATTTCTACTAGTGATTTAATGTATATTGAAACAAAGACATTTAACTACCCTAATGCTTAGTCTATTCTAAGGCTACAAAAATTACAGTGAGCACATAATAATACCATGAAGCTACTATAAAAATTCCAGGATTAAAGCTATCACCAATTTACCACAAAAATTCCTACAATGATTAATTTAATAATATGAAGCATTCTCAAATGATTTAATAGCTCCTGGTATCAACATGTATATATATGAACTAAATACACCAACAGATAGAGCACAATTTTAGGAACCTAACAAAATTTGTTTCATCATTTTTGGACACCTACATGATTTTATATGATTTACCATAGATCAGCCCAAAAATTAAATTAGAAAACTTTTTCTAATTCCTTAGGAAAAGAAAAACATAATCTCACGCGTGGCCCGCGTGACATAGCGTGGGCGCAACCCACGCGAGGTCGGTCCGCTCGCGAGGCGGCCCATGGCGGGGGAGTCCCGCACGCGTTGGCGCTCTTGCAAAAGAGACCTCCCGAATTACAACTAAGTGCTAACACTATTTCCCTCTCTCAGACCTTCTCACTTAACCCCCTGTCCTTACCTTAATTCACCCGCGTGCACCCTCGGTGGCTCAGTGCACGGCGGCACGGCGGACGGCGACACAGCATGGTCGCACCGACCACCGGGACATGCGCCGCCCACCTATCGGGTCGGTCACCATCCCCGACCCAAACGGCTATGCTAAGCGGCAACATGGGGTGGCGGGACTCACTGGAGCTAGCTGCGGCAGCGCACGGCCATCCGTGATGGTGGCGCGATTGCCCCGACGATCTAGAGCACCTAAGAACCTAACTGGCTAGCGAGGGAGCATCAGTAGACTACCGTGGACATAGCCGAGGTGATGATTTGGGTGGAGGATGGCGGAGGAGGTGTGGCCACATGCGGCCGAGCCATGCGGTGGCGTACCGTGGTGGCGCGATCGCGTCAGCGGTGATGGGGAGGCGGTAGCGGTTCCATTGGCTTGCGTAAGGTGGAGAGGGAGGTAAGGTGAAGCTAGTGGTGCAAGTGAATTGGCTCAAGAGGGATGGTAGGAGGGCTGCCCTCGTCCACGACCAGACGCGGCCTTATTGGCACGGCACGCCAAATTAGAGCTTGGCAGTGCCTTCTTCATGGTTAGGTGGGGTCGGGCAGCGAGAGAACTTGATGGTGAAGCCGCAGACGTGCTGAATTAAATGGAAGTGATCACTCGGCGACCAATTTGATGGTGTGACTCGATGGCGGCAACAAAGGGATAGAGAGAGAGATGAGGCGGCAAGTGGGCTCATCTCGGTCTCGCCTTGGCAGAACATGGCCGGTGTGATCTAGGTGCGACACATGCGTAGACACAATGGACAAACATGTGCATCCACAACCGGCATGATCCGCGCTGCCGTACTGCCATAAATTACAAGGCGACTGCGAGCTCCACCACATGCACGTGGCAGCGACAAGCACCAAACTAGGCCAACAGAGGGGTAGGGGTGTAGAGGCAGTCACGGACATGACAGCGAGAAGACGGCACCGGTAGCAGCTGTGTCATGGCATGGGGTGGGTCGACAGTGCGGCAGCGCAGTGGGGCCGGCGGTAGTACCACTTGGCTGCGCAAGCAGCAGCGGCGACTCCGCACGCCAGAGGCCAGTGGCGGCCAGGCCACAGCCAGGCTATAGTAGCCAAACACGCGCGACATAGCACATGCGCACGCACAAAGCGAGCTGGCATGGCGACGTTGCGCCCCCGAGGCATGGTGACCGCGCTCACCTAGTGAACTGACCCGAGAACGTGTTGTGTATGAAATTTAAAGCGCCTATAACAACTAAATGGTTCCTTCTAGACCCAAACCATCTTTACCATGCTCAAGATGGCATATGAGGCTACCAATCCGAGCTAAAACATGACACCTTTTCTTAATGTGATTTCGCAAAATAAATGGTCAAACATGGCATTGTCTAGCTGTCTATATACTTAAAAATATTCTAAGTCTTTGGGCTGAACTTGATTCCAAGTTGCATTTCTAGGCTATTAGAAATGTTGGCTAGCAATGTTATTTTTCTACAGCAAGTATTTAATTCTCATCTACAAAGTTCATATTCCAAACTTTATTTAAGCGCCATATATATGTTCTATAACATTTTTGTTCAATAAAATTGTGTTTTAACCCTACTTGATATACATGAACTATTGAATCAACTTTCATTTAACATTTTTATTAGTCATTTTAGGTTACAATAAATTGATCTACACACTTTATCACATGCTTTATCACATAAACATGATGCTCATGATATGTTTTAGTAGTTGGTTTAGGGCGTAACACCGATGGTGTTACAGCTCTCCCCCCTTAAACAAAATCTCATCCCGAGATTTCATGTGAGTGCCTAGTGTGGGAAAAGGGATAAGAAATAAACTTTTACTTAACCCATTACCTCGATACTTTGGGGAGAAGATGGGGGTAATGCTCCAGAATATAACTCTCCTGTTCCCAAGTTGCTTCGTGCTCCGAATGATTTTGCCACTAGACTTTATAAAATTTCACCACTTTGTTCCTAGTGACTCTCTCTTTTTTATCCAAGCATTTTGATGGGATGCTCAATATAAGAAAGATCATGTTGGAGAGGGAGTCCTTCAATTTCCACCACTTCATCGAGAACTCGTAAACACTTTTTTAGCTAGGAGACATGGAAAACATTATGGACTACCGACAAAATATCCAGGAGCAAGATACGATAAGCAACAGTACCACACCATTCCAAAACTTTATAAGGTCCGACATAATGAGGAGCTAATTTTCCACGAACTCCAAATTGATGCACACCTCTCATCGGGGATACCTTGAGATACATGTGGTCACCAACTTCAAACTGCAAAGGTCTTATCCTCTTATCCACTTAAGCTTTCTGATGGTTCTAAGCCACTTTCAAATGACTCTGAATAACACTGACCTATTCTCTTGCTTCTTTGATAAAATCAGATCCAAAGTAACCACGGTCACCCACTTCAACCCAGTTGAGAGGTGTTCTACATTTCTTGCCATATAAAGCCTCGAAAGGTGCCATGCGAATGCTCTCTTGATATCTATTGTTATAGGAAAACTCAGCTAAAGTCAAGCATTCGTCCCACTTTTCTGGATAAGAAATGGCACAAGCTCTCAACATGTCTTCAAGTACTTGATTGACCCTTTTTGTCTGACCGTCAATTTGTGGGTGATAAGCTGAACTTCTGAGGAGGCAAGTACCAAGACATTTCTGGAGTTGCTCCCAGAAGCAAGAGATAAAGACTGACCCTCTATTGAAAACAATGCTAAGAGAAACTCCATGTAGGGTCACAACCCAATCAAAGTAGAACTTGGCATACTTCTTGGCTAAATACCTCGTATCCACCGGGAGGAAATGAGCAGACTTGGTAAGGCGATCCACAATGACCCAAATAGAGTCATACCCTTTTGTTGTGTGGGGCAAACCCACAACAAAGAACATGGAAATATCCTCCCATTTCCAAATAGGGATAGGCAAGGGCTGTATAAATCCAACCATACGTATATGGTCCGCCTTAACCCTTCCACAAATGTCACATTTTGAGATGTATTTGGTAATATCCTGTTTCATATTTGCCACCAATACAAGTGACACTAATCATGATACATCTTGTTACTTCCCGGATGAATGGATAATTTGGAGTTGTGAGCTTCATCCAAAATTTTTCTGCTAAGCTAATCACTTGAGGGAACCACCAATCGGTTCTTGAACTTCACCACACCTTGATCATCAATACTAAAATGAGGACCACGCCCTTCGGCGATTAGCTTCTTGATATGCGGAATTTCTGAAGCATCTTGCCTTTGCTCTATAATAATTTGCTCAAGTAGATCCAAGACTAGATCAATATGGGCTAACACCTCAGAATGGTTGAGAGACAAAGATTCTTCTTCAACTTGATGCGACTTCCGACTTAAGGCATCAGCTACCACATTAGCTTTTTCAGGGTGATAATGAACTTCTAAGTTATAATCTTTGATTAACTCAAGCCACCTCTGTTGTCTCATGTTCAGCTCGGATTGAGTGAAAATATATTTGAGACCCTTGTGATCCGTGTAGATATGCACTTTATTTCCCAACACGTAATGTGTCCAAATTTTTAGAGTGTGCACCACTGCAGCCGCTCTAAATCATGGGTGGGATAATTTAACTCGTGCTTTTTCAGCTGACGTGAACATAAGCGATCACACATCCATCTTACATAAGCACACATCCTAGTCTAGTCCTAGAGGCATCACAATACACATCAAATGTCCTATCAATATCTGGTTGGGCAAGAATCGGAGCAGAGGTAAGAAACTTCTTCAGGGCTTGGAAAGCTTCTTCACAAGCTGGACTCCATACAAACTTGATATCCTTCTAGAGCAACTTGGTCATTGGCTGAGATACTTTAGAAAACTCAGGGATGAAGCACCGATAATAACCAGCAAGACCAAGGAACTAACGAGTCTGATGCACTGACTTTGGAGATTTCCAATTTAACACATCCTGCACCTTGCCAGGATCCACAGAGATGCCTTCAGGTGTTATGGCATGTCCCAAAAACTGCACTCGATCCAACCAAAACTCACACTTACTAAATTTGGATACAGCTTGTGTTCCCACAATCGAGTCAGGACTATGCGAAGATGTTGTGCATGCTCTTCATTGTTCTTAGAATATATCAATATGTCATCAATGAACACCACCACAAACTTGTCTAACTCTAGCACGAAGACTGAATTCATGAGATACATGAAGAATGCAGGAGCATTGGTGAGACCAAAAGATATGACTAGGTATTTATAGATGCCATACCGAGTTGAGAAAGATGTCTTTGGTATATCTTGTGGCCGGATCTTAATTTGGTGATACTCAGAATGAAGATCAATCTTTGAAAACACTTTGGTACCAGCCAACTGATCGAACAAAGTATCAATACAAGGTAAAGGATACTTGTTCTTAATGCTTACCGCATTGAGAGGGTGATAATCCACACAGATCCGAAGAGTGCCGTCCTTTTTCACTAAAATAGCTAGACAACCCCATGGTGAAGAACTTGGATGGATGAATCCCTTCTCCAACAATTCCTCTAACTGTTTCTTGATCTCAGCCAATTCTTTTGTAGCCATGCGGTAAGGACGCCGCGAAATAGGAGCAGTACCAGGTTCTAACTCAATGGCAAACTTCGCATCCCTATCTGGTGGTAACCCAGGTAGATCTTCAGGAAAGACATCTGGAAACTCACAAACCACAGGAATAGAAAAAAGATTCAGAGAAGCTTCAACATGAGCAATAACTGGTAGGGTGGAAACTGAAGACATAAGGAGAGACATTATATCCTCAGAAGAAGGAAGCTTCAACTCAACAATTCTTTGCCTAAGGTTAAGGACTACCCCATAATTTCTCAATCAGTTCATTCCCAGAATTGCATCTATGCCTTGCCCAGGCAGCACCATGAACTAGAGATGATAAGAGTGAGTGGCTAGTACTAGTCTCACTATGTCCGTCTAAGTTTTAACGCACAACTGCGCACCCAGGGTTCTAATTCTATAGGCAATAGGAATAGCCATAGTAGATATATTATGCCTTTGTGCAGACCCCATACTCATGAATAAATGTGATGCACTAGAATCAAATAATACATATGCTGGGTGGGAATCAATGGTGAACATACCAGCCATCATAGGCTCTCCCTGCGGGATCTCCTTAGCCTCGGTGAAGTTAACCTGTCCCGAGCGGCTCACGGGCACCTTCTACCTGATGATAGTCCTCTTGACCAGACAAGAGTTGGCTGAAGGCTGAGAAGACTGAGTAAGCTGGTTCTGGGGGCACTCATGAGCATAGTGGCCTTCGTTGCCACACTTGAAACAGGCACCGGGCTTGTTCCCCTATCCCTAACAAGGCGGAACCTGCTGTCCTTGAGGCTACTGCACCTGCTGAGTAGGTGTACGGTACTGAGTGGAAGGTACCTGGTAAGTCTACTGAGTCTGACAAGACAACTATCCACCCGGAGAGTGATAGGACACCCGCCTCATAACCTATACCTTTTGTGATTGTGGGTGACTAGAAGACCCAATGATCACCCTCTTAGGCTTCCACTTAGCCTGAGAGTCATGCTGAAGTCCCTCCATAGCAATGGCAGCATTCATCAATGCACCAAAGGTCTGATAGCCCCCGGTATACAGCTTCTCTTGCAACATGCAAGAGAGACTGCAATTGAAATGACCCATCTTCTTCTCATCAGTATCTACATGAGTCCTAGCATACTATCCAAGGTGGTTGAACTTGTTCACATATTCCATCACAGTCATGTTTCCTTGCTTCAGCTCCAGAAACTCGGACAACTTCCTGTTCTGCAAACCAACATGAATATAGTACTGATGGAAAGCAGTGGTAAACTCCCACCAAGTCACTTGGTGGTCTACAGGCTGCATGGCATTGAAAGTGTCCCACCAAGCACTGGCAGATCCCAGAAGCTGTTGTGCGGCAAAGCACACCTTCTTCTCATCCGTCACATTGAGCATCTAAAACTTCTGCTCTAGAATACGAAGCCAATGCTCCACATCCAGAGGCTCAGCAGTCGACGTGAACATGGGTGAGTGTGTCCCCAAGAAGTCATGGTAGGAGCAGGGCCTCTCGGGACCACGGGCACCACCCCCATTCCCACCATTGCCACCGGGGCCTCCACGGGCGAAGCCACCAATAGCATGTGCCAGCATCTAAAGGGCACGGGCTGACTCACGATGAGCAGCCAACATCTCAGCCATCATCTTGGCATGGGTCATTGGAGGTGGTGGTGGTGGAGGAGGAGGAGGAGGACCAAGGAGTGGGGCCTTGTGGCTCTACCCGTTGGTATTGCCATGATCATCGCCACGACCATTTTCGCCATGGTCTTCACCAAGACCACGGCCCGTCCAAGTACTGGTGCTCCCATGACTAGATCTTAGGTTCATCTATAAATAGATAGGAACCCACCATTAGGGACTAGGCCTCCATACTTAGAAACAAACGCTAGAGAGATGATAAGGCCCAATAAATGGTTACAAGCGAGAACTTTTCCTTAAGAGTTAAAGCATTTCTCTTTATTTATTATCCTATCAATTTACTACCCAAAATTATACATATGGGGGAGTTTAGCTTAAACAAGATTCTCGTTTCATGATGCATGGATCGACCTATTCATTCGCTCAAGCCGGAATATAGCGGCATTCGCATATAATTTTTGGCATAGCGCACACTCACTTCCCATACACTAAATGATTCTTACGCAGCGTAAATTAGTGTACCTGCAGAAGATTGATTAGATAAAACTAGTGCCACTATCCTAGAAAGACCATATTACTAGGGCTCATACTTATTTACGTAATTTATCGCATCCTACTTTTCGCAAAGCTTTTGTTGGTCAAATTTTAGGTTTTGAAAAGAGTTTTTAAACTCGTAGACTCATTATTGGGCTCTAATACCACCTGTGGCAGAACCGCCTAAAATAACACGTTTTTTGAGGCGCTCGTCTTCTACTAGACACTAAGCACCCCGAAAGTTAGCGACATCGGACAGTTCCGTCGAGCCCACCCCACAGGAGAACTCAAATCACTCCATGTTTTACCTCAAGAATCCAATAATGAGTACGAGTTTACAATACTTAGTCCATTTCATACAACAAGAGTTCTTAGAAATTATTTATTATAATACCAGAGTTCAGAGTGTGATAATTAAACATCAGAATAAAAACAAGCATCTAGCAGAAACGATATAAGGATCCGTCTGTATCCACCAGAAGAATCCTCCACACAAGAGTTACTCCTCAAGCTGCACCTGCAACATGGTAAAATAAACTCTGAGTACACAATGTACTCGCAAGACTTACCCGACTAGTGGGAATAGTTTCCCAACTCCAAGGGGTATGATAGGAAATATGGGTTTGCTGTTTTCGTTTTGTTTGCAAAAAGCATGACTAGAAGTACGTCCATAAGATCAAGTTTAATTAGCAGTCATGATTACTTCATTAGCTAACCATTCTAGGTAAGCACCTGTTCTACTCTCAAACAAGGGTTGAGCAATCAGAACCAATTTACCCTCTTTTATATTCTAGTTCTTACTACGGTGCTAGACCATAGCCAAGTCGTACCGTCTCACGAAAATAGCAATTCGTGAACCAATGTATCCCAGCTAGGTACCTCAAAACACACGCCATGTTTGTACCCTAGGCACAAACAAGACCAACCCATTCCACTCCTATCATGGGGTCGAGGTCCCCATCCAAACTTGGACTCCAAGCCCCCACACTTGAGACCCGGTCTCAATATGGTGCTTAGACCTCCACATTTCCCCGCCTCCAATTAGTCGGTCCGAAAAGAGTTGCAACCCAAGACAAGAGCATAACGAGCCTTCCCGCTCCCATAAGCAAGTATGTGCTCAGGATAATAAGTCTATGACCTGACTACCATCCACAGCAACAGACGGTCCTCAATCGACACAGACAGGGAAAACAGTGTAACCAAGCTAAGCCCTGTGGCCATAGGACCCAACTTGTCACACCCACGAGTACTCATACCATATCCCTGCCCGGTCTTCATTTGCTTTCATTATTTTATTATGAGAGTAAATATAATAATCACCTATTGTGAGTAACGGCGGGTTACTCACGCTACCGAAAACCTAAGCATAGCAGCTACTCGAACCAGCACTAGTAAAACTCATAGGACAGATATATCTATGCATATGGTTTCCATAAAATTCCTGTAACATAAATGCACATCACATATATATATTCAATGACTATAAAAAATAAGGGTTATGCACCGGGGCTTGCCTTAGGCAAGCGCGGTGTCAACCGAGTCAGTCGGTGGTGGCTCTGGGACTTCCTCCCTCATGAGGATCTCCTCATTGTATTCCTCGATGATCTCCTCGAACTCGTGATCATCGGTGGTCACTATCTCCACCAACTCATTCTCTACATGCATGCGATGATGATGCAACACTTAGCATTTAGGCAACAGCAACTCTGAAAGTAAGAATACGCATACTAAGTTACTAAGCTAGCTCTAATGACTAAGATACTAAGCTAACTATCATCTTCATCAAGCAAAGTGTTGGATTCAACTAACAAACCCTTAGCTTGGCAAATTAAGGATATATCTTTATTTCTACTAGTGATTTAATGTATATTAAAGCAAAGAGCATTTAACTACCCTAATGCTTAGTCTATTCTAAGGCTACAAAAATTACAGTGAGCACATAATAGTACCATGAAGCTACAATAAAAATTCCAGGACTAAAGCTATCACCAATTTACCACAAAAATTCCTACAATGATTAATTTAAAATATGAAGCATTCTCAAATGATTTAATAGCTCTAGGTATCAACATGTATATATATGAACTAAATACACCAACAGATACAACACAATTTTAGGAACCTAACAAAATTTGTTTCATAATTTTTGGACACCTACATGATTTTATATGATTTACCAAAGATCAGCCAAAAATTAAATTAGAAAACTATTTCTAATTCCTTAGGAAAAGAAAAACAAAATCTCCCACGTGGCCCACTTGTGTGGCCCGCTAGCATGGCCCACACGAGGCCGTCCTGTTCGCGAGGCGGCCTACGACGAGGGAGTCCCGCGTGCGTTGACGCTTTTGCAAAAGAGACCTCGCACTTCTCCTGAATTACAACTAAGTGCTAACACTATTTCCCCCTCTCTCAAACCATCTCACTTAACACCCCCGTCCTTTCCCTAATTCACCCGCATGCACCTCCGGTGGTTTAGTTCACGACGGTGCGGCGGACGGTGACACAACACACTCGCACCGACCACCGGGACATGCACTGGCCCACCTATTGGGTCGGTCACCATCCCCGACCTGAGCGGCTATGCTAAGCGGCAACACAGGGTGGCAGGACTTGCTGCTGAGCTAGCTGCGGTGGCGCATGGCCATCCGCGACAGTGATGCAGCTACCCCGGCGATCCAGAGGTGACGGTTGGGGTGGAGGATGGCGGAGGGGGTGTGGCCATGTGCGGCCAAGCCGTGCGGTGGCGCACCACAGTGGCACGGTCACATTAGCGGCAATGGGGAGGCGGTAGCGGTTCACTGGCTTGCATAAGGTGGAGAGGGAGGCAAGGCAAAGCTAGTGGTGTAGGTGAATTGGGTTGGGAGGGACGGTAGGAGGGCTGCCCTCGTCCATGGCCGAACACGGACTTATCGGCACGGCGCGCCAAATTAGAGCTTGGTAGTGCCTTCTTCATGGTTAGGTGGGGTCGGGCAGTGAGAGAACTTGATGGTGAAGCCGTAGACATGCTGAATTAAATGGAAGTGATCACTCGATGGCCAATTTGATGGCGTGGCTCGACGGCGGCAGCAGTGGGATAGAGAGAGAGAGACAAGGCGGCAAGTAGGCTTGTCCTAGTCTCACCTTGGCGGGATGTGGCCGGCGTGATATAGGTGCGACGCCTTTTACGATTTAATGTGGCGGTGCTTGGCGGGGCGGGGTGGCGATACCGCTTAGGCTACGCATAAAGTAGCGATGAGCGGCTCTCCGGCGCGCGAGGAGGCCGATGGCGGCCGTGCAACATGCCGAGCTAGAGCAAAGCCGAACATGCATGGCACACGTGCGCATGCGCGCATAGAGCAAGCCAATGTGGCGACGTCGCGCCCCCGAGGCATGGTGACCGTGCTCACCAGGTGAACTAACCCGAGAACGTGCTGTGCATGAAATTTAAAGCGCCTATAACAACTAAACGGTTGCTTCTGGACCTAAACCATCTTCACCATGCTCAAGATGGCATATGAGGCTACCAAACCAAGATAAAACATGACACCTTTTCTTAACCTGATTTCACAAAATAAATTGACAAACATGGCATTATCTAGCTGTCTATATACTTAAAAATATTCTAAGTCTTTGAGCTGAACTTGATTCCAAGTTGCATTTCTAGGCTATTAGAAATGTTGGCTAGCAATGTTATTTTTCTACAGCAAGTATTTGATTGTCATCTACAAAGTTCATATTCCAAACTTTATTTAAGCGCCACATATATGTTCTATATCATTTTTGTTCAATAAAAACTAGTTTTAAACCCTAATTGATATACATGAACTATTGAATCAACTTTCATTTAACATTTTTATTAGTCATTTTAGGTTACAAGAAATTGATCTACACACTTTATCACATGTTTTATCACATAAACATGATGCTCATGATATGTTTTAGTAGTTGGTTTAGGGCGTAACACCGAGGGTGTTACAAAACCTATCCCCGTGTCGGCTCCTGATATTCCACTGCCTACACCAGCCTCCTAGTAGAAATTATACTTCTATCTAATGGGGTGTGAGATCTAGTCTACCCACATAGACATGTGGTTGTACGCAATATCTCACTAGGTGAGAGAGACTACGAACCGGTTCTTATGTGACCGATGCGAGTATCTCCCACAGGAATCCTCTCCAGGCATTTCTGCCAAGGCAATTTATCTCCATAAACTACCCCCACTCGCCCCATGTCGGGGTTTAGTCAAGTTTTACCAATTTTAAGTTCCATAGTTATTATTCTCAAGTTCATTAATCACATATCATATCAAGGTAACCCTTACCTTATCATCATTATTATAGTCAGGTTCATAATTATGGTTTCATGGGTTTTGAGTAGTATAGGTTGGGTTATTATTTAGCGGAGATGGATAGTGGAGGGTTTATAGTGGTGGCTAGCAATATGATGTCGTGGTGGAAGGAAGGTGGTTAAGGCGGTGGCCTGTAATATAGAGGGAGGGGTTAGGTGGGTGTTAGGACTTGCCTTCATTCGCTGATGATTATATCCTCGTCTGATTCCTTGTATCTTTTGCTCCTGTCTTCGTAACTCCATTGGGTTTTCTCACATCTTCAATCCTACGTGGTCTAGCATCGACAAACAAGGAAACACAAACAAGGAAAATAACAAGCATGGCATGTAAAACAATCATAATCAAACAAATGATCCTAGATGGGTTGGTCCTATTGGGTAGTGGTTGGCTAACTAGGGTTATCACTATTATGTCATTCTAAAGTAAGATTTGGATGGAGATATTCCATCCAGAAGGTAGGGTTTCTACGGGTTAGGTTAAGATGGGTGGTTGGTCTGATGGCAAACCAGACCACATTATTAGGGTTCACTATTATGTGAACCTGAAGGAGAAAAGGTGACTTGGTCAGGCTTTCTACATGTCCATCAGCTTAGCGACACATACACACATGCATATGTATGTGCCTAGGGCTAATTAGGTGGGCTAGGTTATGGCTAGGGTTAGCGGCATATACGTTCACACCTATGTATAATACCTATGACTAACTAATATTGATTAACTAGGTTGCTATATGTTCACACCTATGTATAATACCTATGACTAACTAATATTGATTAACTAGGTTGCTAGGGTTAGCCATACATAGGCGTATACCAGGATGTCGGGCATATTTATGTATGTATAGATATCCTATTATTTTAGGTGGTTGGGTATGGATATATTCGGGTATGTGTCATGGTACATACACATACACGATTATATGGGGTTTACTACTACTACGGCGAAGGGCTATTACTATACTTACTATTTAATCTAATTATAAAAGGAAAGCAATCAAACTAGAATTTAAATGGGCACCAAAAATTAGGGTTAAGGGTATGATTATGTAGGGTTTTATTTTAGAAGATCTATGGTGAAAGAATTACGGAATTCAGAATTAAGACGACAAAGATATAAATTATCTAGGTTTATTAATTAAACGTGAATGAAAATGAGTGGGCAACTATCTAGGTATGATCTAGGGTAACTCTAGTTTATTTAGTAAGTTTTCTGTGAATTTTTCTATAATTAATAAGTTTACCTTTTAATATCATGTGTACGTTTCCTATGTACCCCTAGCAATTTAACTCTGGCTGACGCGTGAGCCTGGTCAGCTGTGTGGGCTAACCGGCACTGTGCCCGTGGTCCCGTGTGCCGATCTGTGGACAGGCTCCCTTCCTCACCCAAGTTCACATGGACCGGGTCCATAGAGAAAAAGGGGGAGAGAGGGTGGGCACTACAGCGGCTACCCACCCTCTCTCCCATTCACCGGTGTGGGTGTCGTCGCCCCCATCGGTCCTTCCCTTCTCCATTTGAATGAGTAGAGAGGGGAGAATGAGTGAGAGAGAAGGAAGGGAGAGGGACACAAGGGGGAAAGGGAGAGATGGAAAGTAGGGCACAGGGCACCGGCACCGGCACCAGCAACAGTTGCCGATGGAGGCAGACATGAAGAAAGAGAGCAAGGCGGAGAAGAGGAAGGAGGTGATGGTGGCTCGATGGGGGAGCAGAGCAGGGGAAAGTGAGGGCTGAGCAGGAGGGATGCGACGGTGAGAGCAAGGAGACATAGCAGAGAGAGGAGAGAGGAGAGGGAGAGGCTGACCGAAGGGGAAGAAGGGAAGCGCGCAGAGCACTGCACAGCGACGGCGGTGACCTTGGCATAAGGAGCTCGATGGGGCGAGGTCCCCGGCAAGCCATGGTAGGCTATTTATAGCTGGCGAGCAACCAGGGTAAGGTGGTGCCGCATAGCTCTGCCATGGAGATTTTTGCCTGTAGGACAGAGCTGCCTGTGAGCTGGCGTCAACGGTGATCGGTTCCGCACAGCGACAGCGGCGACATCGGCATAGGAAGTCAGCGGAGAGGAGGTTTGTGGCATGCTCCACATGCTCGACCACAGCAGCGGTGTCTGCACATGGTGCCCACACGCTCACGCGGCGTCCATGTCGAGCCCCTGCGATGTCAACACGAGGCCGGGCGGTGTCAGGGCCGTTGCCCGCGACAACTTGTGCACAACGAATGCGCTGACCCTCTAGAAGAGAATGAGATGACAGGCGAAGCCCGCCAATCGGTGAGAGGGAGGAAGGGAGAGAATGGGCTGTTGCGTTGCTAGGCCGAAGGCCTGGTAGGCTGCGTGCCCGACTTGGGCTAGGGTGGCCCAAGCGGGAGGGGAGAGGGGGAAGGAAGGGAGATGGATTGGGCTGGCCCACTGTGGGAAAGGAAGGAGGATGGAGAGGTGCGGGGAGAGGGGAAAGGGGGAGAGTACACAGAACGTGTTTTATAATTTTCTAATTCCTAGAAAATTAAAGAATACTAATATACTTGTATGCATGATGTACTATATACGTTCTAGTGTGCTAAATATTTTATCCACTTTGTTATATTGGAAATTAAGGTAATGGCCTTATATTCCTACATTTCTAATGTATATAAATTTATTAAATGTAAATTGGGAGGAATTTTGGAAAGAAGAACTAAACCTATAATTTGTTAATGCGGTGGCTATTATGATTCCTAGAGAGTATAATAGTATTTACATCTACGGTGTATTATCTACCTCTATATTGTATTTTAAGAATGCAATTAATAATTAAGGGGTGTTATTTTTTCTGCCACAAATAAATTCCAGAAAAGCAATCACGCAGGCATTCAAGCAAGCATTCAACAAGCACTCAAACATTCACTCAAGCAAATAAACACAGGCAATGGAATTTAATATACAAGACAATCTTCTAATCCTATAAGTCATTCCTAGCGCTATAACTAAATCCTACACGGCACACAAAATGCATATGGTGGGTTTTGATGCAAGGTCTTGGAAATACATTTCAAAACGGTTTTGCGGAAATAAATAGTTAGGGTTTTAATTTGTTGTAAAGTTTTAAAAAGTTTAAATTTTTAGTGGATTTTAATATGATGCAAAAACACGGGTGTTACAAATCTACCCCACTTAGAAGAATCTCGTCCCCAAGATTCAAGTTGTGGGCACAAGCATAGGCTCGCAAGATTCTAATTGCTTTCAATTTAGCAACTGGGGCATATGTTTCTGCAAAGTCAAGACCTTTAACTTGAGTGTAACCTTGTGCTACCAATCTTGCTGTGTTCCTTACTACTATCCCATCTTGATCTTGCTTGTTTCTATAAACCCATTTGGTTTAAATCATATTGTGGTTCTTTGGTCTCTCAATTAACTCCCATACTTGATTTCTTATGAAGTTGTTCAATTCTTCATGCATAGCATTCACCCAATCAACATCCTTCAAATCTTCTTCTATTTTTTTTGGTTCAATGGATGACACAAATGAGAAATGCTCACAAAATTATGCTAATCTTGATCTTGTTTGTACACCTCTAGAAATATCTCTAATTCTAGTATCCAATGGATGATCTCTTGCAATATTAGTTGGTTGGAATATTGGAACATTGTTGCTTACACTTGCTTAATCATTGGGTTGAGATGATGAGCTAGCCACTTAATCTTGCACATTGTCATGAGAGCCACTTGTACTTGCTTGATTTGTATCATTTTGCACATTTGAATTAGAGAGCACTTGCACTTGATCATCTTCTTCATGAATCACTTGCCTAGGCCTCAAGTCACCAATATCCATGTTCTTTATGGAATTTGAAAGTTCAATGCCTCTAACATCATCAAGATTCTCATTTTCAACTTGGGAACCCTTGGTTTCATCAAATTCAACATCATGAACTTCCTCAAGAGTACCACTTGCCAAATTCAAAACTCTTGGTGCTTTGCTAGTGCCTAGTGGTGGAGTAACCAAGCAAGAATTCTTTATCACATTTCTTATCAAACTTACTCAATCTAGTGCATTTTCTTCAAAATGTAGCATTTGCAACTAAAGACCCGAAAATATGCAATATTGGGCTTTCTACCATTCAAGAACTCATAAGGTGTCTTCTCTTTCAATGAGTGACAATAGAGGTAGTTGCTACAATAGCAAGCCGTGTTGATTGCTTTGGCCCAAAAGGATTAACTCACATTGTACTCACTAAGCATAGACCTTGCCATGTCAATAAGTGTTTTATTCTTCCTCTCAACAATGCCATTTGATTGTGGAGTGTGCTTTACCGAGAATTAATGTCTAATTCCAAAATTATCACACAACTCATCAATTCTAGTGTTCTTGAACTCACTACCATTATCACTTCTAACTCTTTTGATGGTTGTTTCAAACTCATTGTGTATGCCCTTGACAAATGATTTGAATGTTGCAAACACATCACTTTTGTCCACTAGAAAAAATGCCCAAGTGTATCTTGTGTAGTCATCCATTATCACAAAGCCATATTTGTTTCCACCAATACTAGTATATTGTGTTGGCCCAAACAAGTCCATGTGCAATAACTCAAATGCTTTACTAATACTCATTATGCTCTTTTTAGGATAGGTGTTTCCAACTTGTTTGCTGGCTTGACAAGAGCTACAAAGTTTGTTCTTCTCAAATACCACATCTTTCAAGCCTCTAACCAAGTCATGCTTAATCAATCTATTCAATTATTTCATTCCAACATGACCAAGCCTTCTATGCCATAACCAACCCATACTAGACTTAGTGAACAAGCATGTTGACAATTGAGTGTCGCTAGCATTGAAATCAACCAAGTATAGATTCTCATATCTAAATCCTTTGAAGATCAAATTAGAGTCATCTACACCAAGCATGTTGACATCATCTACTCCAAATATGCATTTGAATCTAGGATCACATAATTGAGCCATAGATAGCAAATTAAAGTTCAATCTCTCTACTAGCAACACATTGGATATGCTCAAGTCATTGGATATTGTAATCTTACCAAGCCCTTTGACCTTGCCTTTGTCATTGTCACCAAATGTGATACTATCATAACCATTGCTATCATTGATATTGATTGAGTTGAACATTCTTGCATCACTAGTCATGTGTTGAGTGCACCCACTATCAAGAACCCAATGCCTTCTCTCCGGCTTTGTAATTGACCTACAAAAGAAGATCAATTCTTTTTAGGTATCCAAACTTGCTTGGCTCCTTTAAGGTTAGTGACTAAGCTTATTGGCACCTAAATAGCTTTCTTCTTTGAGCCCACAATTGGAGTACCAACAAACTTAGCATGCACCCCATTAACACCCTTGTGAGCAAATAACAAGAATCAAACTTAATTGAGGATACATTTGGTTGCTTGTTCTTGTTCTTGCAATATTGCTCTACATGTCCAACTTGCTTGCATCTATTGTAAAACTGACCATTGTTCTTCACAAAACTAGTCTTGTGAGGAGCAAAGGCCGCCTTGCCTTTCTTGGGGGTATAGCCCAATCCCTCTTTGTTGATAGAAAACATTTGGCTACCCAAGCACTTTAGCAAGCGGGCCTAACCACCATGTGCATTGCCTAAGACGTGAGTGAGCTTATTGACCTCCTTCTTCAAGGTCTCATTCTCAACCATAAGTGAGGCATCACAAGTGAAACCATCACTTATATGTGAGGTGGAAGTGGATGATGAGCTACATGAAGGGTTGGCGGGAGCAACAACAATAGGCTTATAGAATGATTCATCAATTTTGTCACATGTTAAGCCTTTGTCACATGTTACAACATGCTCCATCTCATTTTGCTCAACAATAGTGGAATGAGCCTTTTCAAGCTTCTTATGAGCCTTGCCAAGCTTCTCATAGGCTTTCTCTAGCCTCTTATGAGATGCATTGAGCTCATCAAAGGCTTGCTTAAGGGCTTTTAGTTCTTTATGCAAGTTTTTGCATTCCCTTCTCTTGATGTCAAAATGTTATTTAGTATCTTCCAACATGTCAATTAGTTCATCTTTAGTGGGTTCATCATCATCATCACTTTCACTTTCATTATCATGTTCCTCATCACATCCATCATCACAAGTTTGTACCTTAGTGGCCTTAGCCATGAAGCAAGTTGATAGAGTATCAAAAAGAAAAGGCTTCTCATTAATGGCAATGCTTACAAGAGCCTTCTTCTTGGTGGTCTTGTCATCATCACTATCATCATCATCACTTGAGGAAGCATCACTATTCCAAGTGACCACATATGAATCACTCTTATTCTTCTTCTTGAAGGTCATCTTATCCTTCTTCTCCTTGTCCTTCTTCTTATCCTTTTTGTCATCATCTTCATTCTCACTATTGTAGGGGCATTGACCAACAAGATGATCCTTGCTACCACACTTGAAGCACCTCCTTGCTTTATCCTTGTTCATTGATGATGACTTCTTTCTTCTTGCACGATAGCCCTTCTTCACCATGAATTTGCTAAATCTCTTCACAAAGAGAGCCATCTTCTAATCATCAAACTCATCAAAGCTTGAGTCTTCATCTTCACTTGATAATTCTTGCTTTGCCTTGCCCTTAGATGATGTGGCCTTGAATGCCACACTCTTCTTCTTCTTATCCTTCTTCTCATCTTTTTTCTCCTTCTTCTCTTCCTTCTCATCATCATCTCTATAAGTGTCATCGGTCATCATATCTCCCAACACTTAGTTTGGTGTTATGGTATCAAAACCACTCCTCACTAGAATAGTAACCAATGTGCCAAATCTTGATGGTAGACATCCCAAGAACTTATGAGAAAAGTCCTTGTTCTTCACTTCTTCACCAAGTGATTCGAGATCATTGACTAGCACTTAGAGCCAATGAAACATCTTCGGCACACTCTCATCATTTTTTATCTTGAAGCTAGCAAACTTCTCCTTGAGGATATATGCCTTGGCACCCATCAATGTTTGTGTGCCCTCAAATGATTCCTCCAACTTCTTCCATGCCTAATGAGCCATCTCAATGTTCTTCATTTACTCAAATGTTCTCTCATCCATGGCATCATGAATAGCACTAAGAGCAATGTCATTGTTTTAGAGAAGCACCTCTTCGGCGGCGGTGGGATTCTTCAGATTGGCAATCTCAATCTTGGTCTCCACCACCTTCCACACCTTTCTATTGATTGACTTGATGTAGGTGGTCATCTTTGCCTTCTAATAAGGATAATTGGAGCCATCAAATTGGGGTGGCTTCTTGGTGTTGTTGATTTGAGCCATTTTGACACTTAAGGTTGTTAAGCCTCAAATCATGGTGACCACGGTTCCGATACCACTTGAAAGGTCCTAATGGCTAGAGGAGGGTGAATAGCCTATAAAATTTCTACAACAACACTTAAGCCAAGTGGTTAGATAATTATGAAGCGAAGCGAGTGTTGCGCTAGCCTACTCAAAATGTAAGCCTCCTATCCATAATTTTAGTTATCTATGATCTCTATAACACACAAGATGGTAAGTCACTACCACTAAGTTAGTGAGCTCTCAAAGACTAACTAAAGAGCCTCACTAACCACTAGATAAGACATAAGCTAGTTCACAAAACTAATTACACTAAAGAGCTTAGCTACACTAAGAAAGTAAATACGCAAGAGAGGTAGTGAGTTATACCGCCGTGGCAAGAGATGATCAATCAATTACAATGAATACCAATGAAATCCTCAGTGACAAGATGACACAATGATTTTTTACCAAGGTTCACTTGCTTGCCGGCAAGCTAGTCCCCGTTGTGGCGATTCACTCACTTGGAGGTTCACATGCTTATAGGCATCACATGCCTAACCCGCAATCGGGTACCGCACAACCAACACAAGATGAGGATCCACAAGCCACGAGTAATCCACTAGAGTACCTTTTGGCTCTTCATCGGGGAAAGATCAAGAACCCCTCACAATCACCACGATTGAAGTCAGAGACAAGCACCACCCTCCGCTCGACGATCCTCACTGCACCAAGCCATCTAGGTGGCGGCAACCACCAAGAGAAACAAGTAAATCCCACAGCGAAACATAATCACCAAGTGCCTCTAGATGAACACACTCAAGCAATACACTTGGATTCACTCCCAATCTCACAAAGATGATGAATCAATGATGGAGATGAGTTGGAGGGCTTTGGCTTAGCTCACTAGGTTTCTATGTCAATGAAAATAGCCAAGAGAGTGAGCAAGAGCTAGCCACATGCTTAAATAGGGAGTCCAAAGGAATAGAGACGTTGCCCCTTGTCTGCACTAGTTTTAGAATGACTGGACGCGTCGGTCGATCTGACCGGACGCATGCCACCAGCGTCCGGTCGCCCGATGTGCACCACGTGGCCCCTACCTTCAAACGCGAGCCACCGATCTTCAACGGTCGAGTAGTACGTGCCAGCGCATAAGTCAAGACCAGACACGACCAGCCGTGACCTGACGCTGCATCATAGCATCCGCTCGTGCGCCCCCATGCTGATTTTATGCCAGGACCGGACGTACCGGGGGAATGACTAGACGCGCCACCAACATGGCGTCCGATCACTTCCAAAGACGATCCAGAGCCACCCAAACGCGACTGGATGCGTTAGATCAACGACGACCAGACGCGCCCTGGCGTCCGCTCCTTCCTTCCTCGCCGTCGTGCTTGCGTCAGCGTTCATCAGCATGATCGGACACACAAGCGTCGCGTCCGATCACCTCCAGGCTCCAGAGTCTGATCACTCACCGAGCCTGAGCCCTTCACTGCACAACACTGACCGGACGCACTCCCTCCGAGTCCGGTCACTTTGGGACCAGAGTCCGGTCAGAGAAAAATAGCGCCTCCTCTTCTCCAACTTCTCCACCCTTGCTCAAATGTGCTATCTATTAAGTATATCAACTTGTGCACGTGTGTTAGCATATTTTCATAAATATTTTCAAGGGTGTTAGCACTCACTAGAATCTAAATGCATATGCAAAGAGTTAGAACATCTAGTGGTACTTTGATAACCGTATTCCGATACAAGTTTCACCCCTCTTAATAGTACGGCTATCTATCCAAAATGTGATCATACTCACTAAGTGTCTTGATCATCAAAATAAAGAGCTCCTATGGATATCACCTTTGCCTTGAGCTTTTTATTTTTCTCTTTCTTCTTTTCCAAGCCCGAGCACCTTTGATCATCACCATGGCCATCACTATCATCATAATCTTCACAATTTGCTCCACCACTTAGAATGTGTATCATATCTCATGATCACTTAGAGCAAAGGATTAACACCTAGAGTTTCATCAATTAATCAAAATCAAACTAGAGCTTTCAACCTCCGTGCTCGTGTGGTGGTAGAGGTGGACAAGCCACTTGGGCGTGGTGTTATGCTGAAGCCGGATAAGAATTCAAAACCGGAGTGGTTTGAAATCCAATTCGAGAAGCTGCCATTCTATTGTTTCTCCTGTGGCATTATGGGTCACACAGAGCTGGACTGCCCTACACCAGCCCCAAGGAATGCGCTGGGGAAACTGCCGTATGACTTGAGACTGAGGGCGCCGAAAGAGAGGAGGAGGAAATTCCAAAGCTTTGGACAAGCGGCAGAGGAGTCTTTTGGCTCAGCAAGCTCGAGGAGGACCTCTTCTTCTCGGAACAATGCTGAGAAACGACCTCCCCACAGGCCGAGAGAGGCAGAGGCCGGGGAAGACGAAGAAGTAAATTCGCCAGTCAAAAATAAGGGTGAAAGAGAGAAGGAGGGCAGAGATGATGGGGGAAGAGTTCCGAAATCCTTGTTCAAGGATCGAGCTCAAAGGAAAAGGAAGCCGGGTATCGGTACGCTGGATCTCAACCTGCCAGCACTTGAAGCGGGAGAGGTCCGGAGTGGCCTGGTGCATGATAGAATTGCTTAGCTTGGTTCCACCTCAAGCCACGCTGAGGATGCATCTGAGGTACAGAAAAAGCAGAAAACTTATAACTCCCAACGTGCAAGATCAGCGGCGGTCGCGAGCAGCGACTCCCGCCGGGCACAATGAGTCTCCTCTGTTTGAACTGCCGGGGCTGTGGGCGGTCCGAGGCAGTTCGTGAGATCCGCGAGATTGCAGATAGGTACAAGCCCATGGTGCTCTTTCTCTCGGAAACGAAGATGAATGCCCAACGAGCTCAGGAGTTGCGGTGGCGTCTAGGATTCCCCAATGCGTTTGGGGTAAGCTGTACGGGCCTCAGTGGAGGCTTGGCGTTGATGTGGAAACGTGAAGTCTCTCTAGATATCAAGTCCTACTAGAAATATCACATAGATGGATGGATATCGGAGACTAACTCAGTTCCTGTGACATGGCATTTTACAGGCTTCTACGGAGACCCAGCTCGTGCTCGTCGAAAAGAATCGTGGAGGATGCTGTGGTTCTTGCGTAACGAGACGGATCTCCCTTGACTTTGTGCAGGGGATTTTAATGAGGTCTTATATGATCATGAACAGTTTGGTGGGAACGACCGCGGTGAATGGATGATGGAGGGTTTCCGTGATGTGATCTCATATGCGGGGTTTACTGACTTGGGGTTCAGCGGCCTTCCTTACACTTGGGACAACCGGCGCGACGGGGGTCACAATGTCAAAGTTCGCCTCGATCGAGCGCTAGCAGATGCTGATTCAGATGCAGCGGAGTGGTTGGCTGCAAGGACAGCGGCGAGAACGACAGTTCAGATACGAGAATATGTGGCACCGTCATGATAGTTATGCCCCAACGGTCACGGCAGTCTGGGTGCCCGGCAGCATGTCACGGGAGGCGTTTCATGCAAATTTGAAGCACTTGCAGGGCACGCTCCAGACCTGGGAGCGAGACCAGTTTGGCTCTGTTCGAAACGAGCTCCACAGACTCCGAAGAAGACTGGAGGACACCAGGGCTCGGTCTCTGTACGCTGGCCCGTCAAGAGAGGAGCGGGAGATCATGCGTAGACTGGCAGAGCTGTTAGCAAGGGAGGCGATCATGGAGAAGCAGCGTTCCCGCGTGGATTGGTTGCGAGCAGGTGATCGCAACACGGCTTTCTTCCATGCCAAAGCTCGACAGCGAGCACAAACAAATAAAATTACAGCTCTCCGTCGGCAGGATGGGTCTTTGTGCACGGAACAAACTGAGCTGGAAAACATGGCAGCGGATTTCAACCACAATCTCTTCCTGGCACAACAACATACTGATCCGGAGGAGGTGGTGCGCTATGTCCCACAGAAGGTAACCGAGTTCCAAAATTCCATGTTATGCTCACCGTTTACTGATGTGGAGATCAGGAAGGCCTTGTTTATGATGAAGCCAAACAAAGCTCCCGCCCCGGACGGGTTTACAGCAAGGTTTTAAATAGTCGGCTAAGCAATTAAGCTTTCTATATTCGAAAACAGGCTATAGCCGGTTATAGCGGGCTATAGCCGCAGCTAAGGGCTAACTTATACATAGAAAAACTTAGCTAAATCTTTCTCAAACAGCTATAGCCGGAGATAGCGGAGGCAATAGCCAGAGATTTAAAACCTTTGGTCCACAGCCGGTTTCTACCAGCGGCACTGGGACTTGTTGGGCTGTGATATTACCAGGGCAGCACTGGACTTTCTCAACGGAGGCACTATGCCTGCAGTGGTGAATGACACAACTCTGGTGCTGATTACAAAGGTAAAGAACCCACAGGAGCTTTCACAGTTTAGGCCGATTGCGCGTTGCAATGTGTTGTACAAGATCAGCTCCAAGGTAATTGCAAATCGCTTGCGTTTGGTTCTTGATGATATAATCTCAGAAGAACAGTCCGCTTTTGTACCCGGGCGTCTTATCACTGACAATGTGCTGGTGGCTTATGAAAGCATTCATTATCTTAAAAAGAAGAAGGGAAAGACTGGCGCTTGTGCAGTGAAATTAGACATGGCCAAAGCGTACGACAGAGTTGAATGGACTTACCTCCGCAGCATCATGATCAAGCTGTTCTTCCAAGAGAGCCTGGTGAATTTGATCATGACTTGTGTGGAGACGGTCAGGTTTTCAGTAAGGGTGAATGGGCATGTGTCAAATGCTTTCTTCCCCTCTCGTGGAATTAGACAAGGTGATCCTTTGTCTCCGTATTTATTTCTGCTATGTGCCGAAGGATTATCAAACATGCTGAAATATTCTGGACCAGGTTTTCTAGCCAAAGGAGTACGAGTGGGTGTCCATGCTCCCTAGGTGTCTCATCTTTTGTTTGCCGATGACTGCATGGTATTTACGCAGGCTGGTAAACGAGGAGGGACACGCCTAGCGGACATCTTACGCTCCTACCAGGCAGGGTCGGGACAGATGGTGAACTTGGCAAAATCGGCTATTTTCTTTAGTGATAATTGTGACCAAGACACAAAGGAAGAAATGAAACAAGCGACAGGCATTGCTACAGAAGCATTGGGCGAGAAGTATTTGGGGCTTCCCACAGCTGTGGGGCAGAGCACTACTGAAACCTTTGAACCGATTCCGGCAAAGATCCGGGGTCTGGTACGAGGCTGGAGTGAAAAGCTGCTCAGTGGGGCTGCCAAAGAAGTTCTGATAAAGTCAGTGGCGCAAGCCATCGCCACATATCCGATGAATTGCTTCCTCTTATCTGCAACTACAAGGAAGAAAATTACCTCGGCAACATCAAATTTCTGGTGTGTGTGTGTGTGTGTGGGGGGGGTAACTGTGGACAGCAAGGCGATCCACTGGAGAATATGGCCGGAACTCACACTACCAAAATGTTCTGGTGCCATGGGGTTCCGGGATGTCGAACACTTCAATATAGCAATGCTGGGGAAACAAGGATGACGCCTCATGACTTCCCCAGATACGCTATGTGCTCGTGTCTTGAAGGGGAAATATTTTCGGAACGATGATTTTGTGACAGCACGCAACAAGAGGAATTCCTCTCACACCTGGCGTGCAATTCTGGCAGGTCGCAAAGCTCTGGATTGTGGCCTCATCCGAAGAATTGGGGATGGAGAATCAACGAATATATGGAATGATCGCTGGATTCCGGGCGCCATTGGGGGCAGACCGATCTGCCCAAAGCAGGGCGCCTTGGCCACGCGAGTGAGTGAACTGATAGCGGAAGATGGTAATAGCTGGGATGACGCAGCACTCAATGACAACCTCCTAGCCATAGATGCACAGGCGGTCAAAAGAATCCCATTGGGAAGTCGCCGAGAGGATTTTTGGGCCTGGTCGGGAGAGCGTCATGGACTCTATACTGTCAGATCAGCTTACCGTATGCTGGTAGAAAAAGAGGCCCATGAGCGCGACTACCGGGAGGGTCGGGCATCGATTTCGGCGGCCTCACATGACCCATATTGGCAAAAGCTATGGAAATGTAAAGTGCCTCCGAAGATCAGAGTCTTTTGGTGGCGAGTCTCACATGATTTTCTGCCTAGCCGAGCTAACCTCCATCGTAAACACGTAGAACCGACTGGAACTTGTGTGTTTTGCGGAATGGAGGATGAGACTACTTTTCATGCACTTACACAGTGTACGTTTGCAATTGAGTTCTGGGAAAAATTCCGAATGCTCACAGGCATTAAGGTGCCAAAGCTATGTCCTAGAACATGGACAAGGGACTTGATAGAGAGTTCGTTTTGCAATGAGGAGGCCAAGGGCATGATTTTGTGCGGCATGTGGTCTCTGTGGAGAAGCAGGAACGATCGTCGGCATGGAAAGGTGCCTATTGAAGTATTGATCAAGGGAGGGCTTTGACCTGGGCGATGGAAACCTGCGGCCAGCTGATTAGCGGCCAGCGGACAGGAAACGGGGACGCGCCGTCGCAGCCTAGATGGGGCTTTTCACCAAGGCTCTAACACTGGAGCAACGGGTGCGGTGCTACGCAATAGTGACGGCACCATGCTAGCGGCTTCAGCTCGTTGGATAGACTCGTTGGGATCAGCACTAATGGCAGAAGCGGAAGCTCTTCGTGACGGCATCAAGCTAATCCCGCAGGGCACCAGGGAGCGAATCGAAGTGGAATCTGATTGCCAGGAGCTGGTACTGCTGTGGAAGAACAAAGAGAAACATCGCTCGGAGATCAAGGCGATCCTAGATGATGTTGAGGAGATGGTCTCTAACTTCAATTCTTTTCAGCTCGTCCATACTAGAAGGGAGATGAACTTTGCAGCACACTTATGTGCCCAACATGCTTCTTCTTATTTAGCTTCTTTTGTATGGTCTGATCCCCCTAGCTTCTTGCAACCTTGCTTGCAATTTGATTGTAATAACGTTGTTTAATCAATGAAGCTATGTGTTCCAAAAAAAGAAAAAAACATCTAAAAGGTTCTTTAAATGAAAGTAACTTTGCTTGAATAGGATACAACAACCGGGAATGAATTCGGCACTGAAGCAGAAGGTTTTTTTTTACAACACTGAAGCAGAAGTTAGCATTCCGCTGCTATCTTGCATCGAGGGTTCTATCTGTTACCCTTTTTTACCGAGATTTCCTCTGCTTATGTTGAAAGCAAGTAAAGGTTTAGCTACGGTTCTATCTTGCATCAGTGCTAAGCATTTTCTGTGTCTTGTGGCTGCTGCTTAGCATGTGGCGATGTATGTTTAGGCCCCCTTTGGCCTTTGGAACACAGCAATTTCATAGGAATCAACTTATTTTCATAGACAAAACACATAAAACTGAAAATTTCCTTACGTTCCAAAGGTGCGTTAGCAGGGTCACTGTTTTGATTATTTGTAGCTCACTCGATCTTCTTTTTTCTTATATAATGTAAAATGCACTTCTTGTGATTGTCAAGCATATAACCAGATGAACAAACAGTATAACAATGCTTAAGAAAAAGTAGACTTAAGACTCAGTTTCCAGTTGGCATAGTCATACAGGGCTCCAACAACGTAGAAACTCAGATTAGCATTGTCATCAACATAAAAGGGTGCATCGGCAGAGTGCCTTTCACAAGGAAGCCTGGATGGCCCGACGAGGGATTAGCAAGTTCGCCAGAGGCGCCATCTCCTTACCGGTGGCTCCGTTCTTCTCCTTTGAGCCTAACGCCTTCTCCCTGAGCTTCTCCAAGGCTTTCTTTTTGTTCTCCAATCTCGAAGTTCTAGCTTCTGCTGGACTGGCCACCGTGAGCATGAATGCGGCCAACACGGCGGATGACATGAATGACAGGGCATCTCTGCGTGTTATGTGGCTTCTGAGCCTTGTTCGCCCTTGAGCATTGGTGGACTGCATTGATAGAGCAGAGAACAATGCTGAAATATGTTTCAACTGATGTCAATTCAGTTTTGTGTACTCTAGGATAGACTCTGAATCTACAGGTCAGTGTACCTAACATCCAAGCTTGGATCTGTCAGTGTCAGTTCACGGGGTGAATTTACTAGTAGCTTGTTCAAGTGGACGCCGGATGGGCAAAGTAACAGAAGCATACAACAAAAACAATTAAACCAGCCCCTCCTTGCCCAGATTTCCCGTGAAGGACTTCATTTCAGCACAACCGCGTCCGCAAGCGGAAGCTGCTGCTTGCCTGAATCTGCTACACCGCTCATAGCTTACCAATTTACTCCTAGTGATTTCACGTTTCCTCATTCAGAGTACAGAGTAAATGAGTAATCAATCGATGCTGAAAATAAACATCAGGCCTTGCTGTAATGGCCTTGTAGCAAGTTCGACTCACCCAAACCAACACCACCGTGACTCGAACAATCATGCCACAAAACTTAGCAGATGCTTCCGAATCACTACTATACGAAGCAGCCTGCGCAGGCATCCAGAGCAGATCTAGCTACTTAATGATTTACGAACTCGATCCCCCATTCTATCAACCTATCCCTGGTTCGCTGCCCGTGGTAATCGGATTCGGTATCGGAGGTTTTTTGTGCTTTTCTTTCTTTTTGGCTGCCCGTGGTAATCCATCATACGATTATTCTGGAGGGTGGGAATAGATCCATAGCAGAGACAATGTCAGACATCAGCCAAATTAGTCAGTACCTGGTTGTATCTGCAGCTCAAGTCGGCCATCCGCGGACTTGTGCCGGCGCAGGCATTTCTCGCCGGAAGGAGACGAGGGATTGGGCGCACCTGCAGAGGCGCCACGGCCATCATCGTAGCTACTAGATGGGTATTAGCTGGAGAAGGTGGCAGTGCCGTAGAAGAAGGTGGTGCGGCTTCCTCCCTTTCTGGGCCCTTCTGGATATTCCGCTTGCGGTTGCGGACAAGGAATGAGTTGTTACACCGTCTCCATCGACACCATCTCAAATATAAGAATCATGGTTTGGTTAGCGCTAAAGATAAATGGTTTAATACTCTTTTTTTTTCTTCTCTAACAACAAGAGCCAAAAGAGAATATTTTCTGCAAATGAGTCTTCAAGAGAGAAGATACTTAGATTTAGGTTATGTCTCTCATGTCACCTAAAATATGTCTTCTGTATAGGTACTCTGTTGGAGGCTAATACAGTACTATCACAGACTTATTTTAGATTTGGGTGCCCTTATGGGTCTCATAGCAAGTACTTCGTGAAGTGCTCTTCCTCCTTCCACTCTTATACTATAATGATTTCGCATAAATTACTTTTAACAACAAATATAAAAAATAGAGAGAGAAACTAGGTTCCAAATGAAATCTTAGATTATATTTGATTCAAGGATCTTCTTTCGAGAGGTGTTCTTTCTCTCTCCACTCTTAGTCTTAGGTTGCATTTGGTCTAAGGATAAGGAAGATGTGATGAAGCCATTCCAATTTTCTAAGATGGGATGATCCCATCTCCTTTTTTTAGTTGAGTGGATGAGCACATCTTCGTTTTGTATTTGGTAGGAGAGATGGGGAGAGAGAGAGGAGACATAGATGACAATTTTTCTTCTATTTACAATTGTTTGTTGTTAGCTACTTAGCTTGGGCTTGTATGTCAGCTATTCTCCAACCTCCACCTTCTCTTGTGACAACCCCCTACTCATCGTGCTCGCCCCGACCTATTGCGCAATCGCCCTCGCCTACCATGGCTCCATGAGCCCAACTTCTGGTAGTTCCGCCTAGCCTGCCCACCCCTACCTCTGCTAGTTCTGTCTGCCACACTTGCCTCTACCCTTGCTCCCCTCCCTCCTCCCTCTCACCACAATTTTGCACAACTGCACAACTCCATCAGTCGCAGCCAGCAATGGCAACGACCACCACCACCACCTGGTTGCATGACTTGGCCCGCTACTGACGCTGGGCACTAGTGCTTAGCTTGGCACACCCGACCGCCCCTCCCCCCACACACCGGTTTCGTGAAGCCCACGAGAAGGAGAATGAAGAATTGTGTCGGGGAGAGAGAAGAATGTCATCGGGAGCTAGAGAAATCAATAGAGATGGCTCAAACATGGAAGACGAAGACGACACTTTATAGCGTCAAGGTAGGATGGATCAGTTCGCTCATTTTGGGGATGAGCTCGCCTTGCATCTCACGGGAATATTTCCCAGGTAGGATGACATGCTCCATTTGTTTGATTTTGGAGAATTTCACGAGAATCTCATGAAGAAGTCTATTTTTTACCATCAAACTTTCATCAAAGTTTGATTTCGTCCATCAAACTCAAAAACCAAAAATCTTTGCCAAGTTCATATTTGTCCATTTGGCAGATTTGAAAATAGTTTTGGACCATTTTGGCAGGCAAGGCCAACATGTGGCAGTGGGACCACATGTCATCTCTCTTATCTTCCTCTTTCTCATATTTGCATCTTCTCTCTCTTCCACATCCACATCACATGACCGCCTCCTGAAAGGTCCTAAATGGCTAGAGGAGGGTGAATAGCCTATAAAAATTCTCTACAAATTCACTAGAGCAAATGGTTAGTAACTTAAATGGTGAAATGTAATTTTGCTCTAGCTCTACAAGGGTTGCGAGCCACCTATGTCACAATTCTAATTCTTTACAATCTCTAGGCACACACAAGGCTATGTCACTACTCTTACACTAGTTTAGCTAGCTAACAACTAACAACAAACTAAACAAAGCTACTCAACTAACTAGCAAGAGAGTTACTCTACTCAAACTACAGCGAGTATGAAACAATGTAGTACAAGGGAGATGATGTCGGGGACCTAATACCGGGGTACCTAATGAGGTGGGACTCACGACCATCGAACGTTGACACTTCCGATCAGACGAGAACGCTACTGCGTTTCTTGTCCGAACGACGGAAAATTGGTTCCGCCTCACCCGACCCCCGAGGGCTAGTCTCCGCCTCGCCCGACGTCAGGGGGCGGGCTCCGCTTCGCCCACCGAGTACACCCTGCGCATTCATAATGATGAGCACAGGGTACGACATGACATTCGAGTCAAACGCAGCACCAAGGACCATGCCCTGCACCGCGGCAGGAAAAGTACCACCAGGGTACGATGGGATGGGCGCTTTAGACCATTCCAGGCATGGCAGAGTCTGAATAGTGTTGTAGGCGCTGCCTTCAGCCCTCGGACACGGAACCTGACATAGACGTACGACAACCACTACGGTCCAAGAAGAGACTCGTGCCCTCTATAGTGATGAACGTACAGTCACCGCGTCGTCCACTCTCCACAGTGCTACAGGTCAACACCCTTGTCCGACACGCCGCCCGGAGGGGCGGGACGGGACGGGACCACTTGTTGATCCGGTAAGGGCATGGCGTCGTCAGCACACAGGCATCCGGCGAACGTGCCAATCCCTGACACCGTCTGGCCATGTCAGCGAGGCTGGCTCAGCGGGAAAGGAGGACCCAACACCTTCGGAGGGGCTTCTTGGCCTCTGGTTTTTCTCTTTTCTCCCATCTATAACCCCTGCTCCCCCATTTTTGGTACTAATAACACGAGCAGCAGCAGACTGGTTCGGGCTGAACGTCCCTACGTCTAGTCTCGCTGCACTAAAGGACACGAGGTTTATACTGGTTTGGGTTAAACGTCCCTACGTCCAGTCTGCTGCTGCTCGTGTTATTAGTATCAAAAATGGTTCGTAGTAGGGGGTACAAACGATCGAGAGAGGGACGAGTCCCAAGTTTTTGATGGATTGGTCGAAAGGTCACCGAGAGCTTGGTCGCTGCTCAGCTGTGTGTGATGTGTGTTGTTCAATCTCTCTGTGAGCTTGTCCGTCAAGAGTCGATTCCCTTAGTGGGGGCCCTGCCCTCCCTTTTATAGACCAAGGGGGGAGTAGGGGTTACAGATGGGAGAAAAGGGAAAAACCAGAGGCCAAGAAGCCCCCCCGAAGGTGTTGGGTCCTCCTTTCCCGCTGAGCCAGCCTCGCTGACACGGCCATATGGTGTCAGGGATTGGCACGTTAGCCGGATGCCTGTGGCGCCGACGACGATGCCATGCCCTTACCGGATCCGCAAGTGGTCACATCCCGTCCCGCCCTTTCGGGCGGTGTGTCGGACAAGGGTGTTGACCTATAGCCCTGTGGGGAGCGGGCGGCGCAATGATTGTACATTCGTCACTGTAGAGGGCGCGAGTCTCTTCTTGGACCGTAGTGGTTGTCGTATGTCTATGTCAGGTTCTGTGTCCGAGGGCTGAAGGCGGTGTCTACAACACTATTCGGACTCCGCCATGCCCGGAATGGTCTAAAGCGCCCATCCCATCGTATCCCGGTGGTACTTTCCTACCGCGGTGCAGGGCATGGTCCTTGGTGTTGTGTTTGACTCAAATGTCATGTCGTACCCTGTGCTCATCATTATGAAGGCGCAGGGTGTACTCATCGGGCGAGGCGGAGGCTGCCCTCGGCCATCGGGTGAGGCAGAGCCTGCCCCTGGACGTCGAGCGAGGCGGAGCCGGCCCTCGGGGGTCGGGTGAGGCAAAGCCGGCCCTCGGGGGTCGGGCGAGGCAGAGCCTAGCCCTCGGGGTCGGGTGAGGCGGAACCAGTTTTCCATCGTTCGGACAAGAAACACAGTAGCGTTCTCGTTTGATCGGAAGTGTCAACGTTCGATGGTCGTTAGTCCCACCTCATTAGGTACCCCAGTATTAGGTCCCCGACAGATGAGTAGGGTGATTATACTGCATGTGGCAAGAGATGATTGTAGGATCTACTGGAAGATAAAGAAGGCCTAGAGGGGGTGAATAGGCCTGTAAAAATTCAACTCGAAACTCTGTTAGAACAGAGGGCAGCACTGCCGGCCTTATAGGGCAGCACTGCCGCTCTACGAAAAATAATCTAACACAGTTGAGATTTAACAGATATGAACCTAACCCAACTAGCTGCTAAATCCTGTAATATAAAGCCAAGATCCAGTTCGAAGACTGGATACCATAGAATCTTCACACAACAGTGAATCAAGCAACTAAACCCTAGCAACAATGTAAACAGCAGGTATAATGAAGATAAAGCACGCAAGACACACGATTTATCCAGTGATTCAGCTCACCACTAAGGTTTGCCTAAGTCCACTTTGTTAAGGAAGCCACAAAAGGCTTGAGCTTGCCACAAAGGCTTGCTTTACCCTCGTTCTCAAATCAAGAGAGTGAACACTTGAAGTGAGGGGTGATTTCTTAGCTTTCGAATGAGGTTACAAACCTCCCAAGGCTGCCACACGAGTTGGCAAGCACAAGGGCGACGCCTAGCCAGCTAGGAGCAAGCTCCAAGAGTAACAAACCCTAGAACCGCCGGCCAAACGTGAACTAAATGCTCTTAGACTTTGAGAATCAGTGGATCTCCCCTCCAATCGAGTTTTACTGCCTTTTCTCTCAAGTTTTGATGGTTGGAATCAAGGATTAGCTTGAGAGATAGAGGAGCAACAATGGAGGAGAGAGGTGAGCTTTGGTTCTGTTTGTTTTCGAGCAGAGTGAGTCAGTGGAGAAGATGATCGTTGTGGGCCAGGCCTGAAAGGTATAAATACCCCCCGAGCCCAACGGTCAGTTAAGGGCGGCACTGCCGCTCTTAATAGGGCGGCACTGCCGCCCTAGCCAAAATAGGTAATATGATATGAAATTGGGCTAGCTGTTTTGACTAGGTGGAAGGATGTAAATCTATGAATTTGAGCATCTGATTCAACAGTTGACCAACTGTCCTAGAATCCCTCTTGATAGTACGGTTTTTCCTAAATTCAAATTCAAAACATAAAAGAATTTAAACCTCCCTTGAGCTAGGTCTGGCCACCATTTGTAATTGGAACACCTGCAACATGTTCATCATCCTCATTCTTTGATTCCCTACTTGTTATCTCGATAAATCTCATTAGTCCTCTAATTTGGTGGTCATCAATACTAAAACCCACAATAGGGCTTGATTGCACTTATAATCTCTCCCTTTTTGGTAATTGATGACAACCCAATTAGAGCTTACAAATGATATGAAATCTAAACTGAAATTTTCAAACCATGGGTGTAGGAGCCTCCCCCTAAATATGTGAATAAAGATTTGAATTCTCAATTTGGTATAAAAGGCCATGATTCATATTTTAGGTGTGATGGGAGCCTCCCCCTACATCCATGCCTACTGTGGAGTGTTGAGTAAAGTGTCATAGGAATAAACGTGATGCATATGACAGGTTTTATCAGTTCAAGCATACAAGATTTTGGCTGATACAGCACAGGGCGGCACTACCGGCCCCAGAGGGCGGCACTGCCGTCCTGACCATACTAGTCAGATAGCAATCAGATTCCTACAGAAGATCATATGTATATAAAACAATCTAAACTCAGAATATGACAAGCTAAAATAGTAACCATAAATACATGTCCATATCCAATGCAAATTAAGTCACAAAGTAGCATAATTTTATAAAATAGTGTTTTGAGCGACTCTCAAACTCACAACCTAACAGCCCTGCCATCTCCCTAGCATGCCTCACAGCTTCCCTATTCTCCATTCTATCCTCATAAACAGTCTATGAAGTATATGCACAATGAGCAAAGATTGCCTTCATCCATGCACTCATCTTTCCCCACTTTGATTTCTTCTTTTGTTCCCTAGCCCTAGACGGCTCAGGAATATCTCTCTGTGCAGCTCCAGAAGGGTGAAGGCCTACTGCCCCACTATCTCCAAGTCCTCCAGAACTAGTGTGCTGAGTAGCTGAATCAAGTCCCCCTAAGCCACCATGGGTCTTCTTGATCTTGTAAATAGTGTGCTCACAATCCTTAGGGAACCACATGCCAGTCACTCTCAATCATAAACATGAGGTAAGGAGCATAGGGCAAAGATCTCCTCTCATCATCCATGGCATAAGCTAGCTCAACCCAAATGAATCTTGGAACATTGAACTTTTCACTGCTGGGAAACCTAGACAACACATTAGTAATATAGCCATTCAAGTCTGTTGCATTGTCTTTAGGGTTGAGAGTGATCCTGAAAAGATTGTTCATGATGTAATAAAAGCTCTTGAGCTTTGTCCTTGACCAATCAGGAACTGCCAGATTTTGATCCTCCCACATGAAGCTTACTTCCATTGGTTCAAGACGATGCTCATTATGTATCCTTTCATATCCCCTGTGGATGTGACCAAAGCCAAGAATACGACAGAAGGTGACAAAATCAATACGATAATGTCGCTCATCAGTCATCCAATGAAGCTCATCCATTTCCGTATTCCAAAAGTAAGTGGCATGAAACTGAGCAAGAATCTCACTGTTCCAATCATACCTGAAATTCATGATGTCTGTCATCTCAAAGCGGTCACAGGTCTTGATTGTTGTAGCAAACTGATGATCATTCCTGCTCTCCATGTCACCAAAGTCAATGTACTGCATCTTGCTAATCTTGCCCTTTGACTTGGATAGAATAGTTGTAGTATAAAAATTAGATTGAAAAGCATTCCAAAATCTATAATCAATGCCATCGGATCTATTAGAGGAGTAGGGATCAATCTCTCTGGCTTCACCTGTCTTCTTTCAACTCATGGAATAATCAACAACTCTATGACCATCACTGTTTTGGGGAGGAATGAGGTCGAACCTATCAGTGTTATCTCTCATGTAGCTACTATCAAACTCTGAAAGATGTAAAGGAGAGTCAGGCCACACATGAATGATTCTTCCCATCCTCTGAATATTTTCCTCTTCAGCAAGATCTTCATCAAGATTTCTGTCTCTGTGAGTATAGCTTGCCTGTCCCCTGCCTCTCTTGACCTTTTGCTTGGTTGTCAACACCTTCCTTTTTCTACGGTCCATCTATACAATTTAAATGAAACTTGATAAGAAACTGTAAAATATAATGAGTTAGACACAGCTGCAAGCAGGTTTTAACAAGAAAAAGAATTTTGAAGATGACACAGGAAGCAGTGCTGGATTTGGAATCAGCATGGTAGGGCGGCACTGCCGCCCTCAGTTGCTTCACTATTTCATCTTCAATTTTCTCGTTCTGGTTAAATCCTATTTCCAACAATGTCTATTCATGTTCACAATTTCAGAATCACAGTCTAAGCAAAGAATACATGAAACTCTAGCCATGAATTTGAAAGATTGAGTATGAAAATTTTAGAAACAATCTTTGATAAGTGAATCCAATCCATTTTGAACTTCATCAGATTTATGAACTTGAGTATAGCAGTTAGAATCTGCTAGGGGTGCCATTAATGGTCCCATGGGTGGCATTGCCGCTCTCCCCAAAATCATTCAACCGGTGAAATCCAAAATCAACTCGATTCATCCATCAAGAACCTTTCTAAACCCTGCATACTCCCCCTAGAAACTGAAATCCATGACTAAAAGCTTCACAATGCATAGATCGAAAAGAGGTTAGGGTTTCACCTTGCTTCCAAACCATTGGAGTGGAGGGAGAAGAGAAGAAACAGCTCGGCCAGGAGCCTCCTGCAGTGACCAGCGAAGAAGAGTCTCATCCTGCTGCAGGGGCGGCACTGCCGGGGTGGCAGGTCACGAAGAACGGTGGCGGCGCGTGCTTGAGAGAGAGGAAGAGAGAGGCACGGGCGTCGGCGTCGGCTGGGAGAGAAGGAGAGAGTTGGGTTGGGGGCCAGAGAAGGAATAAATAGAAGAAAACGGGCCCCGCAACCTAGCCAAAATTGGCTGAAAACGGCCTAGTTTTCAGAGAGCGGCACTGCCGGCCAGGATGGGCGGCATTGCCGCCCTGCCAATTTTGCAGGGATTACGCTTAAACTTTATGACCTCCTTCACCTCAGATATGGATATATATTCTCTAAATATCATGACCAGTAAGCAATCAACAATACAGACAATGGTCATGACACTTAGTTGGCCTTTTGAAATGATTTTGAAACACAATATAATATCCTTTTAAATCATTTTCCTACTTCACTAGGTAGTCAAACAGAGGTGTGCTATATTTCAAACCAAGTTACGAGAATCAAGTATATTTAGCTCACTACGCAAAGCACAAAACCTTGACTCGTCGAGAGGCTTAGTGAAGATATCGGCTAGTTGTTTTTGGTGCTCACATGACGAATTTCGATATCTCCTTTGGTTTCGTGGTCTCTCAAGAAATGATGTCGGATGTCTATGTGTTTGGTTCTTGAGTGGCTTACGGGATTGTTTGCAAGCTTTATGGCACTTTCATTGTCACACAAGAGTGGGATTTTGGAGAATTGACATCCGAAATCATGAAGGGTTTGCCTCATCCAAAGTAATTGAGCACAACATGCACCGGCTGCAACATACTCGGCTTCGGCGGTGGAAAAGGCTACACAATTTTGCTTCTTAGAACTCCAAGACACTAGGGACCGTCCAAGGAATTGACATGTCCCCGAAGTGTTTTTTCCATCTACCTTGCAACCGGCATAATCGGAATCCGAATAGCCAAGTAGATTGAACTTGGAGCCCTTGGGATACCACAAGCCAAGGTTAGGAGTGTGTACTAAATATCTCAAGATTCTTTTAACAGCCACTAAATGGCACTCTTTCGGGTTAGCTTGAAATCTATCCCACATGCACACACTAAGCATTATATCGGGCCTAGATGCACATAAGTAAAGTAAAGAGCCGATCATGGAACGATATACCTTGATGTCGATGGCTTTCCCTTCTTCATTTAGATCAAGATGTCCATTAGTTGGCATGGGAGTTTTGATAGGCTTGGCATTCACCATGTCAAACTTGTTAAGCATATCATGGGTGTACTTGGTTTGGCTAATGAATGTCCCTTTCTTCATTTGCTTGATTTGAAATCCAAGGAAGAATTTCAGCTCACCCATCATGGACATCTCAAATCTCTTAGTCATAATCCTACTAAACTCATCACAATACACATGATTAGTACTACCAAATATTATATAATCGACATATATTTGGCACACAAATATATCATTTCCAACTTTGTGAGTAGAGAGTGTAGGGTCGGCTTTTCCTATTTCAAAGCCTTGTTTGAGCAAGAATTCCTTAAGGCATTCATACCATGCTCTTAGTGCTTGCTTAAGCCCATAAAGCGCCTTTTGGAGTTTATAGACATGGTGGGGAAATTTGGGATCTTCAAACCCCGGTGGCTACTTCACATACACCAACTCTTGTATTGGGCCATTGAGGAATGCACTCTTAACATCCATTTGGTACAGCTTGAAGTCATGATGGGCAGCAAAGGCTAGAAGCATTCAAATTGCTTCAAGTCTTGCCACCGGTGCATATGTTTCTTCAAAGTCCAAGCCCTCTACTTGAGTGAAGCCTTGGGCCACCAATCTTGCTTTGTTCCTTGTCACCACGCCATTTTCATCTTGCTTGTTGTGGAAGACCCACTTGGTACCAATGACATTGGTATTGGGTCTTTCCACCAATTTCCACACTTGATTTCTTTCAAAGTTATTGAGCTCTTCTTGCATGGCCATGACCCAATCCGGATCTCCAAGTGCTTATTCTACCTTGAGAGGTTCTAAAGAGGAAACAAATGAGTAATATTGACAAAAATTTGCTAAATGTGAACGAGTTGTTACCCCCTTTCGAATGCTTCCAATGATGTTGTCAACGGGGTGATCCCGTTGTATAGTTTGACGTAGCCTTGGATGCTCAACATCTCTCTGTTCCTCTTCTAGACCTCCAGCCTCTTCTTGTTCAAAGATAGGCTCCAGGTTGAGTCCTTGAGGTGGTGGAGTAGGAGTTGAAGGAACTGCTACTGAGATAGATGGGGCGGCACTGCCGCCCTGCTGATGTTTAACAGGTGAGTGCTGCCCTTGTCGATGGAGTACGTCAACAGAAATTTGTGCAGCAACAGCCTGGGGATCCTCATCATCAGTGGCTTGATCTTCTTATGGCCTAATGTCACCTGTAGCTATTTGCTTGATTGCCTCACATGGTGGATCCTCCTTTCCTACAACACTTGAATCAACTTGCTCTACTTGAGAGCCATTAGATTTATCAAATGTCACATCTACCGTGACTTCAACTCTACCCATGGTTTTGTTGAATACACGATAGGCATGCTCATTTGATCCATAACCAAGAAGAATACCTTTATCAACTTTAGGTGCAAATTTAGAGGTTTTGGGTCTTTTGTTAAGTATAAAGCATTTGCACCCAAACACTCTAAAGTAAGACACCTTTGATTTGTTACCGGTTAGAAGCTCATATGAAGTCTTCTTGAGTTTCTTGTGTAAGTAGAGACGGTTGATGGCATGGCAAGCGGTGTTGACGGCGTCACTCCAAAAGAGGTTCGACGTCTTGTATTCATCTAGCATTGTCCTTGCCATATCAAGAAGTGTACGGTTCTTCCTCTCTACTACACCATTTTGTTGAGGGGTGTAAGGAGTTGAAAACTCATGCTTGATGCCCTCATCATCAAGAAACTCTTCAACTAGAGTGTTATTGAATTCGGTCCTATTGTCACTTCTTATCTTCTTGATAGGAAGACCGAACTCCCTTTGTGCCCTTCTCATAAATATCTTGACTTTCTCTTGCACCTGGGACTTATCATAGACAAAGAACACCCAAGTGAACCGGGAATAATCATCAACAATAACTAAACCATATTTATTACCCCCGATGCTTATGTAGGCGACCGGTCCAAAGAGATCCATGTGAATCAACTCCAACGGTTATGTAGTGGTCATGATGCTCTTTGGTGGGTGAGGTACACCTACTTACTTTCTGGCTTGGCAAGCACTACAAATCCTATCTTTCTCAAATTGAATATTGGTTAGTCCAAGAATGTGGTTGTCTTTTAGGAGTTTGGCCAAGTTCCTCATTTCAACATGAGCTACTTGGTGATGCCATAGCCAACCCATGCTAGATTTTGCCACTAAATAGGTCTCAAGCTTAGCTTTTCCTTTGTTGAAATCAACTAGATAAAGCTTGTTCTTGAGGTGACCCGTAAAGACAATAGAGGAATCCTCCCTCTTAGAGACTTCCACACCCTTATCCGTGAAAAGACAATTGTAGCCCATCTCACATAATTGAGAAACGGACAGCAGATTGTATTTCAAGGAATCAACATGCAAGACATTTGTAATTGAATGATCAAGTGTAATAGCTACTTTACCAAGTCCAATCACACCCCCTTTTGAATTATCACCAAATATAATATTCTCATCTGAATTTGTAGTTGGGGAGTATGATGAGAACATGCTCCTTTCTCCGATCATATGATTTGTACATCCGCTGTCAAGCACCCAACTTGACCCACTAGAGGAGTATGCCTGCAAAGCAAGTTTAGTTCCTAGTTTTAGGTCCCCAAATATTCTTGGGGCCTTGCATGTTAGTCACAAGAACTTTAGGAACCCAAATGAAAGCATTATGATAAGCATTTCGACCATTGCCAACAAACTTGGCAAACACCTCCCCCTTGCTGTTGTATTGTAAAACAAAGTTAGAATCCAAACATTGTGGAGGTGTTTTTGCCTTTGGTTGGTAAGCATATCTATTTGGAGTGACCCAGATAGATTTCTTTGATTTCTGGACAACTTGCTCTAGATGAGACACCTTCTTCTTGGGCTGGACATGAGCAGAGGAGGAGGAGGTGGTCTTCCCTTTTCTGTGGGGGGCGGCACTGCCGCCCTTCACAGCGGCACTGCCGCCCATAGGCCGCGGTGCTGCTCTGGGCTGGCCTTGTGCCACCATCTGTGCAGACCTATCTGTACCTTCCTGCCCTTCGCTCATGAACTGAACACACTCATATCCATTGATTACATTTCTCCCATTGGTTTTACCTCCATGAGTGTGCCCAAGCCCATCTTTGATGCGTAGATTTCTTCCATCTTTGTATTGTGGCCTCTTTGGTTTTTCACCTTTGCCACCAGCAGGTTTCTTGCCTTCCATGCACCTTTTTCCTAACATAGCATTGAGCCTAGCAATCTCCTTTTTCATAACCTCCAAGTTTACAAGGTTAGTGGAATGAACATTTAAGTCAAGATTATAGTATTTTCCACATCCTTGGCTGTTAGAGGGAATAGAAGTGTCATTTGTGTTGGAGGGATGTGAGGTGCTCTCGCATAGAAGGTTATATTGCTTCTCAAGTTTGTTGTGCTTTTCAATTAAGACACAATACTTGTCATTGAGTGCAATATTTGCCTTCTTTGTGAGAGCATGTTCTCTTTGTTCTTCGGCCAAGGCCTTGTTCAAAGAGTCCAACTCACTTCTCTCTAACTCAAGAGCTTCCTTGCAGCCAATATACATCTTTTCGGTTTCCTCAAGATAATCATCTCTATCGGCTAGCTCGGCTTTGATACTTTCTAATTCCTCCATTAGATTCATGATAAAGAGCTTGGTTTTAGAATCTAACTTTTTAGTCAATTTAGCATATTTCTCAACATCACTAGTATCATCATCACTAGAATCACTAAGTTTACTACTAGAGATGTCACTAGGAGGTGGAGGAGATTTGGCTCTTCGTTTTACCTTCTCACCCTTTGCCCTAAGACAAACATAAGTGAAGCGGTAGTCATCATCATCGGACATGTTCTTGAAGAGCCTTGGTGTGGAGGATGACTTTTGAATGGCCACGGTTGCAACCTTCACATCCTCTTCACTTGACTCCTTAGTTGAGTCCCAATCATGCCCAATGTGTGCCTCTCCCATTTGCTTGTATCTCTTTTTGTGTTCATGCTTGCCCTCATTATTGTCCCTCTTGTATTTGTTTTCTTTCTTGTCATAGGGACACTTAGCAACGAAGTGCTCTGTGCTGCCACAATTGTATCAAGTCCTTTTCTTCTTGTTTGGAAACCTTCTTTGCACTATCTTATACCCATTCTTTTTTAACCCCTTGGGATAGCTTTTCAAGAACAAAGCCATGTCATCAATCTTCATATAATCAGCCCCATCATCTTCATCTTCACTTGAGGATGAACTTGGATCATCATTTTGTGGAGTTGACTTGATTTTCTTGGGTTTACTTGTTGATGCTTGCTTGCTGCCCTTTGCCTTGTTGGAGGTGCCTTGATTGCTTGATTTATTTGCCTTGAGAGCTACTTCCTTGATTTTCATGCCCTCTAACTTGGCTTACAACTCACCAAGTCTTCTACTCTCATTTGCTTCTTCTCTTTGCATGTCAAATATCAACAATCTTCCAAGCACATCATTTGGTGTGAAGTGCTCAAACTTCTTCTTATCTCTAATCAAGGTGACTACGGTCTCATTTCTTGGTGAGTAAGCTTCCAACATAACTTTCACCACTTTGTGATCATCAAGCTCATCACATCCATAGCCTCTAATCTTGCCCACCAAGGTCATCAATCTATCAAACATCTCTTGTGGCCCCTCTCCATCAACAATCACAAACCTATTGAGCTTGGCCATCAACAAATCAATCTTAGCCTTCCTTACTTTATCAACACCTTCATGTGCTAGATGCAAAGTGTCCCAAATCTGTTTTGCAATATCAACATTCATCACTCGGTTGTACTCATTTCCATCCAAGGCACTAAGAAGAATACTTGTGGCTTAGCCATTGAGATGGACAGCAGCTAACTCTTCATTTGTTGGTGCTTCGGGATCTTCCGGTGGCTGCAATCCATTCACCACAATCTCCCAAAGACCGGGGTGAAGACCTACAAGATAGGCACTCATCAAGTGCTTCCACTTGGCAAAGTTTGTCCCATCAAAATGAGGCAACTTGCCCGCGGACACATTCACAAAAGACCTTTTGTTATGGTTAGACAAATAAGAATAATTAAAGGATACGGCGGCATATTTGTTTTTGTTGTTGTTGCTGCCCTTGTCCTTGCTATCCTTCTTTTTGTCCTTGCTCTTCACCTCCTTGCTATCTTTTGAAGCATGATATGACACATCATCATCTCCATCGTCCGAGCTACTAGAGAGCTCACTAGATGATGCATCATACTCATTCTTCTCTTGCTCTTGAGCTCTTGCTGCCCTTCTCTTGGCTCTCGCCTCTCTTGTGATTCTTCTAGCTTCTTTTCTCTTTTTCTTGTCTTTGAGCCGCTGCTCTTCTTTCTTCTTTTCTCTAGCTTCTCTTGTTGTGATCTTTGTGGCTTTTCTTTCTTTTCTTGCCTTTCTTCTTTCGGCATCAGTGGTCTTGGGTTCTTTGACAGTGGCAACACTTGTTGTGGACATGGATAGCTCGCTGCTGCTGCCAACATCCTCGGCGTGCACACCACTTGCGTCCGCAGCGCGAACATTCTTCAAACCTTCTCCTTCTTCCATACTTCACGCGGTGAAGCGTATACGAAGCAACCTCGCTCCGATACCACTTGTAGGATCTACTGGAAGATAAAGAAGGCCTAGAAGGGGGTGAATAGGCCTGTAAAAATTCAACTCGAAACTCTGTTAGAACAGAGGGCGGCACTGCCGCTCTACGAAAAATAATCTAACACAGTTGAGATTTAACAGATATGAACCTGACCCAACTAGCTGCTTAATCCGGCAATATAAAGCCAAGATCTAGTTCAAAGACTAGATACCACAGAATCTTCACACAACAGTGAATCGAGCAACTAAACCCTAGCAACAATGTAAACAGCAGGTATAATGAAGATAAAGCACGCAAGACACACAATTTATCCCGTGGTTCAGCTCACCACTAAGGTTTGCCTAAGTCCACATTGTTGAGGAAGCCACAAAAGGCTTGAGCTTGCCACAAAGGCTTGCTTTACCCTCGTTCTCAAAGCAAGAGAGTGAACTCTTGAAGTGAGGGGTGATTTCTTAGCTTTCGAATGAGGTTACAAACCTCCCAAGGCTGCCACACAAGTTGGCAAGCACAAGGGTGACGCCTAGCCAGCTAAGAGCAAGCTCCAAGAGTAACAAACCCTAGAACCGCCGGCCAAACGTGAACCAAATGCTCTTAGACTTTGGGAATCAGTGGATCTCCTCTCCAATCAAGTTTTGCTGTCTTTTCTCTCAAGTTTTGATGGTTGGAATCAAGAATTAGCTTGAGGGATAGAGGAGCAACAATGGAGGAGAGTGGTGAGCTTTGATTCTGTCTGTTTTCGAGCAGAGTGAGTCAGTGGAGAAGATGACCGTTGTGGGCCGGGCCTAAAAGGTATAAATACCCCCCCAAGCCCAACGGTCAGTTAAGGGCGGCACTGTCGCTCTTAACAGAGCGGCACTGCTGCCCTAGCCAAAATAGGTAATATGATATGAAATTAGGCTGGCTGTTTTGACTAGGTGGAAGGATGTAAATCTGTGAATTTGAGCATCTGATTCAACAGTTGACCAAGTGTCCTAAAATCCCTCTTGATAGTATAGCTTTTCCTAAACTCAAATTCAAAACATAGAAGAATTTAAACCTCCCTTGAGATAGGTCTGGCCACCTTTTGTAATTGGAACACCTGCAACCTGTTCATCATCCTCATTCTTTGATTCCCTGCTTGTCATCTCGATAGATCTCATTAGTCCTCTAATTTGGTGGTCATCAATACCAAAACCCACAATAGGGCTTGATTGCACTTACAATGATCAATCACAATATTAATGTCAAATAAACACCGGGAGATATCCAATGACAAAAGTGACACATGATTTTTCTCCCAAGGTTCACGTGCTTGCCGACACGCTAGTCCCTATTGTGTCGACCGCACACTTAGTGGTTCGCGAGCTAATTGGCACCACGCCAAACCCACACTAGGGCGCCGCAAGAACCTACCCAAAGTGAGGGTAACTCAATAACATGCGCAATCTAATAGAATACTTTTTTGCTCTCCGCCGGGGAAGGTTAAGAACCCCTCACAAATCACCACCAGGATAGCCACAAACAATCACCAACTCATACCAATCACCGAGAGCTGCTCTAAGCCGTCTAGTTGGCGGCAACCACCAAGAGTAACAAGAAAACTGCAGCCACAACGATCTCCAAGTGCCACTAGATGCAATCACTCAAGCAAATGCACTAGAAATCACTCCCAATCTCAATTTGATGATGAATCAATGATGGAGATGAGTGGGAGGTGTTTGCTTTAGCTCACAAGGATGTGTCACCGATGAAAATATACAAGAGAGTGAGCTAGAGCCGCCCCCTTCTATTTATAGAGCCCCCTTGGCTCAAAGAGCCATTGGGCTACGCAGAGCTGACCAGACTCTGAGCAAGGTCCGGTCCTCAAGGTCCGATCCTCCGATGACTGCCACATGTCCTTGATCCAAATCCTGTCCATTGGATTCCAATGATCACTTAACGTTCATGCGCAAAGTTAATGTGTGACCGGACTTGCCTAACCAACGACCAAACTCGGCGCCACTCAGGGTCAGGTCACTTCCAGTAAGCAACCAAAAGGCATTTTTATGATCGGACCGACCCGGTCCGGATGATCGGACGCAGGGCAGGGTCTGGTCCTCATAGAAGTTCGTGCCCACGCGCTAAGTCATGATGGCTGGATGCACCCACGTCAGGTCCGGTCCTAACGAGTTGACTAGGGTCTGATCGTGGCCAAATTTACACCAAGAGCTCCCAGACCCCTCGAACTGGGTCCGGTCACCCATGATCGGACTTAGGGCCAGGGTCTGGTCACTCTCCGACAGCCACATCGCCTCGCGCCTGCGCCTAAGCTCAGTTGGACCCCGAGTGTCGGGTCCGGTCTCACCACCACGCCGAGTCCAGTCACAGCAGAGCCCTCTCAGCTTCACCATAGAGTCCGGACTGGACTCACCCTATCAGGGTCCGGTCCTAGGGTTTATCCTCCTTTTCTTTTTCTAACACTTCAACCACTTCACCCTTGTTTCCAAGTTGGTAACCATAAAGCGTATAACCCGTGTGTATGTGTGTTAGCATTTTTCAAGCATTTTTCAAGGGTTAATTGTTAGCACACTAGGTCCTAATGCATATGCAAGAATCATTTCACCTAGTTGCACTCGATAACCGCTTATCCAAGGTTTTCCCTTCTTAATAGTACGGCTATCGATTCTAAACACACTCACACCCTCTATGGTGTCTTGAGTGCTAAAACAAAAACCTATTTGATACCTTTGTCTTGATCAACACTTGGTTTTGGTTTTTCTCTTTCTTCTTTTCCAAGTTGGAGCACTTGATCATCTCTTTTGACCACCACCATCACCATGACCATCATCTAGCTCCACCACTTGGTGTGTACCACCCTATCTCATATACAACACTTAATGACAAGGGTTAGTAAACTAGGTTTCATCAATTATCCAAAACCAAACTAGGGCTTTCACCACCTCCTAGTGAATTTTGCTAGGACATGCTAGAGAGAGGAGACGAGTGCAAGGATTTGGGGGGCTATGCCTCGACAGACCGTGCCCGAGGACAATGAGCACAAGGACCCCATGGCGGGTCACGTTGCATCGGCCCTGCCCACAGATGATAACCACAAGGGATCTAGTGGTAGGCCATGCTTTGCATGCATCAGACCTTGCACTCGTCGGCATGGAATGCCGTCACCATGGGCTTGGCAATGTGGGAGAAGAAGAGGAGGAGGAGGTTGCAGCCTCGCTTGTGCACCTCAGTTAGTAGGGGAGAGACAAGGTCTTAGCTACACATGCTTGTTGCTACAACTAGAGCAAGAACCACTCACTAACCACATTCAATGTCAATGGATCTCATGAGGTCGGCTTTCCCCGTCCTTCCTAGTCACTGCCCATCCAGGCGTTGTTGCCTACCTAGAGGCAAGCATTACCATGCCTCGATCGACACCCAAAACTTGAGCGGATCTCAATCCAGGAATTGCTAGGAGCTCTGTTTAGCTGTCGAAGCCACTATAGCTTAGGAAGATCTAGGTGGCACGACAACAATGAGCTCGGCGAGCAGGGAAGCAAAGCTATGGAAGAGGTGGCACATGGGTGGCAGGAGAAGGGAGGATAAGTGAAGAAAGAAAAAAGAGAATAGAGGAAGAGGTAAAGGAAGAGAGATGACAGGTGAGCACCACTGCCATGCATTGCACATGCTAGCAAAAGCCACCTTGGACTCCATTAGATGGTAAATGTGAACGGTTTTGATAGTTATTAGGTGGTCGAAGATTTCTGAGTTTTGAGTCTAATGAACAAAATCAAACTTTGGTGATAGTTCGATGGTTAAAACTAGACTTCTTCCTTTTTCAGATAAACCAAATAATTATGAACATTAGGCTTGGCTAGGCCAGGTTGTCAAAAATCCCAAGTTCTCTCCGGTCTTGAAGCCAACCAAGCTTCTTGGGCTTGTAAATTTTGGACTACATCAAGCATAAAGCAAAATAAGGACCTTTTTAGTGGAGCTTCAGCTAGCTCTGGCTCCATATTATGGCGATAGTAAGCGTAGGAGGTAACACATAGTTTGTCTAAGTCAACTTTAAAAATTTAATCATTGTTTTTATGGTATAAAAATCTATAATAATATGTTCTCTAATTTGTCATGTATTTATAAAACCTACATCACATTCACTTCGACCTATCTCCCTCAAAATTATATAAAACCAACACATAACATCTAGCTGAATTTTACCTATGTAAGGACAAAAGAATTCCAGTGACCGCTAGTAGTTTTTATTTTCCTTCTCCTTAAATGTCTTTACCAATTACTTGGACCAAGTTTAGACTTAGAATTTTGTCATGTAATAGATCAGAAAATCTATATTATTCCCTCACAAAATAAATCTATATGGCACCAGATAGTTCATTTGCATAAATTGTTGTGATTTTGTAGCGATACCCGATACCTATTACTCGCCCTAGCCACAGATACTATAGTTACAATCGCCACTTTCAAGCCATGGCTGTTGTGGTGGTGTGGAGGCGGCTACAGTCATGGTGCCCGCACTGGTGGCTTCGGCCTTTGGCCGGTAGTGCCGCCGCTGTGGGTGTAACGGTTACAATCTCTAGGCGAAAACCATGCTCGGTTCTTCTGGGCCGGCAGCGGTGGTGCGGCAAGCGTCATCTACCTTCTTGAAGGCGTCGTCGAAGTTTCTGTTCGTCGGGGAAGGCTAGGGACAAAAGTTCTACTCATGTGCTTCTACCAGCGTTGTTGGCGTCTGCAGATGTCAATATCCTTCCTGAAGGCATCGTTGGAGCACTTCCGTAGCCCCTCTCTTGCCACGCTCGCCGGAGTGGCTCCTCCCTGTGCTGTACCTGTGTGCGCTTCAAGCTCCTCTTCGCAATGGTTTGTCTAGCTTGCCTGGTGTTGCCGCAGTCGTGTGGTTCTTCGCAGCAGATACTTTGCCGCTCTCTCTTCGTTGACGGATGCTTTGCCATCGTTGCTGTTTGTGCGGATACTTTATCGCCGACGTCGCTTCGGGTTCCTCCCTCAGGCAGACGCTGCTGAGTGCGTGTTGGCCCCCCACTTGCGGTTACTTTGCCGTGCTGAGTCTGGCGGATGCTTTGCCGCGTGATCTTGCTCGGGCGGATACTTCACCACCGTAGTCGTTTCTTCTCGGTGGATGCTTTGCCACCGCGGCTTCATCTTGTACGCTGGCAGCCTTGTGTTGATATATTTTTCATTTGCACGTCTAGTCAGTTAGGTTTGTGGTAGAGGGTCTCTCCTTAACGCCTCTTTTTCTATTCTATTGTCGTTTAGGTTCCTAACCACTTTTTCTGTGGTTTTGTAACGTGCACTATGGGTTCTCCCATAGCTGCGCTGTGTAAACCGTTCGTTCGGCACTCTTCTTCTTAAGTTCTCGAAAAAATTGATCATATTTACACAATCAATAATTTTTATGTTATAAGTGGATTTTCAAGAAAAAATCACCTATACAATTTTCACATTTCCAAACTATATAATTTAAAACTAGTGACGGCCAAAGTTTTCTATTAAGAACTTAAACTTGTCCAAAGCATGTTGTAACTATCCAAATGCTACAAATAGATTACTTTTGTTAAGTTTCCACAAACTACGCATTCGTCCCCAGGTTTATTTAGAATGTTGAAATTTCCTTCATCTTCCCTGAAAAAAAAAATAGAAAATTGGTCTATGCTTGTTAACAAAGTGAACATCATCCAAGGAGGTGGCTACTGGCTAGGATGCATGCCATTGTCGACAAATTTGTCAAAGAATGTATAATGAGCGGAAGAGCAACCGTGATAAGTGAATGTGATGTACGTGGTGTAGGTGGTTAGTAGAGCAAAAGGTAGAGAGTTGTAGGCAGCAGCAACATCAGAAGTGGGAAAAATCGTGCATGCAGTGGCTATCCTTATCACCTTATATGCATATTCTAATAGAACTTGAAAATGAATTTGTAATTTTTTTTTGCAACTGTTGTTTTCATTCCTCAAGCTTCCTCTGAATTCATGATTCTACTATAAATCCCATGTGATCCTTTTATAGAAACTATTCGAATTTCATAATTTCAAATGATACTGGCATTTCTGCACTGTCACAGTGCCGCAATGCTTTGTGCACCTCATTCCTTCCGTACTATTCTGCATATTATATTCATTTTTTGGTCTGGTCTTTTTTCCTTATAATATTCTTATTAAAAGTTCGTTTTGAAGTGTGACCAATCACCAATAGCATATATTAATTTTCCAACGGTACCAATAATTTAATTTTCAAAAGCGTAATTAGCAAATTTAAACCTGTAACCTTAATGCGCAATTGAAATGCTGCTTGGTGCCTGGCCCTAATAATTTCATAATTTATCATGTCGGGTGCTAAACGGTCCACCAAACCACTGCCAACTGGGCGTCAGCTCCCCCTTTAATAGCATTCCGATTCTCGCCCCCACAGTAATCCAAAAAAGCCATCACTCCATTGCACTTGCAGACCTGCAGTCTTGCTGTTGCACCCGATCGACCCTGCCTTCACGCCATGTTCAGTGCCATGTCCGCCCTCCTCTCCTCCCTGGCCCGGCGGCTGGTGCCCCTTCGCCGCAGGAAGAGCATCACGTCCTCCGCTTTCGTCGTCGCCAGACGTCCGTTCTTCCCGTGCGGCGGGGGGCACCGCGACGTCGTCAGCGACAGCGCCTTCGTCGTCGTCAAGCGCAGCAAGACGCTGAGGAAGAAGGTGAAGCCGCCCAGAAGGGTGGGGGAGCGGAAGCGCGGGCGAGGAAGCGACGACGACGACCTCCTCGACGGCGATGAGGCGTGCGTGTGGCGGCGGACGATCCTCCTGGGGCGTAGGTGCCAGCCACTGGAGTTCACGGGGGCCATACACTACGACTGCGAGGGCCAGCGGCTTTGGGAGCCCCGCACACCGCCGCCGTCGCCGCCGCCGCCGCTGAGCCCCGTCCATCCTTCCGAGCTCGGCTATATGGATCGCGCATAAGACGATCTGCACTGCACAGCAGCCTGCACGTACTCCTACTATGCTAGCTTATGGATGGATGAAGATAGACACGGTTTTCCTTTGGTGTCTTCACTGCTTCCTCTCGTGTTTCGTGGCGTGTTCGATCGATCTGTTGTCTTGTGGAACTGAGTAACTAATAATGAGTATATTATATTGTTTCAGTGAAAAAATGTAGTATAAGAAGTTGATTGGTAGCTTGTGTCGTGTGTAAGATCTTGGTAGATGAACAGTGATGAATCCTTTCCAAAAAATATATGGTAGATGAGAGGTTGTTCAACTATGTGTTGCTCACGTTTTGGACGCATGCACGCTGGCAGTACCCCTCACTCCTTCTCAGGCCCTCACTTCTGCTTTCGCTGCATGAGCGACTCTGTTTCGGTCTGGAACATCGAATTTGTTAGCAGGCAGTCACTAGCATGCTATAGTGCGTCTCCTAATTCAAACGATATTCCACAAACCCGAGTAGCCTGTAAAGAGGTGGATTATTTCTTCATCTGCAGGTATGTTAATTTATCATGTCTGGTGCCAAACGGTCCACCAACTACGAAATATACATATCTATGACTACTAGATTATTAATTGGTTTTCTTGCTCTGTTATCATTGTCAATTTCTGTTTACAAATATTTGTCAATATATGACTCAATCATATGATATATTCATGATTTTTGTTTTCTATAGCGGGTATGTGAATTCAAGTGCGGGTTACTTGTTGAGTATTTTTACCTGCGCGGTATGGGTATGGGTAAATTCTTTTTACCTGTGGACGAGTATGGGTATATTAACAGGTATAATTTTATCTATCGAGTGCATGTATAGACGGTATTACCCGACAGGTATACACCCGTTGCCATCTCTACCTCTGCTATTATGATTCATAAAATCATGCCACCACATACTCAAAATCAAGAGGGTTCACGAGTTTCTCCAGTCCCCATGTCGTCCTCATTGACGACACGGGTGGTCCCTCCCTCCCTCCCCCATCCCTCTTGGACCTAGCACCGCCATTAGGACCTTCCGAAATGACCTCGCCTCCCTTACCATTGCCAAAGACTGGATTGTTGTAAGCAGGTGATGGTGACGGGGCCTTCCCTGTCAAGCGAGATAGTCTATCGCGTGTGACATAGCTTCACTAGTGGCATAGCTGGGTGCAAACATCGTAGATTTGATGTTGTGGTAGGCGAATTTAGCTTCCTTGCATATCCCTCTACCCCTAGGCTGAATCCATCATGCATGGCACAACCTTAGTGACAGATGGGCATGCAGCGTCGTACTATCAAGGAAGGGGTTGTGTTCATAGAGCAAGTATAATAGCAGGCTGTAAGCTGACTAAATGCTGAGATGGAGGAGAGAGGAGAGAGAGAGAGAGAGGAGAAGCGGTCTGTAAACTTACAGCCGGCTTAGGCATAGTTACGTAACCAAGAAACTTTGTGAAAGAGACAAGTAGGACATGTATTTAATAGTGAATAGCTAACTACTATATGGATGGGCTACGAGAAAGCTGCAAAGAAACCTTACAGCCAGCAGCCGGCTGAAAGACCGATAGCCCTATGAGTTCGGCTAAGGAAGTTGCATCGATGATGTAGAGTCAGGTACGAAAAGTTTAGTGGACACCTATGACTGTCATCGGCCCAAGTTCACCAGTGACTGTCATTTGTCCCAAGCTCGCCCTTGAACTCCCCGCCGACCACCACCGGGCCGAGCTCGCTTGGCATCATTGCCACCCTGAACTCACCTACGAATGCCATAGCCCGAACTCACCCTTGTGCTCCTCGCTAAGCGCCGCCTTTTAGCTCTGCACGAGCGGGATAGGCCCATCGACGAGCAAGATGGGCCTAGCAGAGAGGAGCATAGGCCCGATGGGTTGGGGGATGGAGCCACAAGTTTGTCCTCTCTACAGTGCTGCCGGCGGCGATGAGGATGTATATACCGAGGGAGATCAAAAGTTGTGGCCGCCGGTATGTAAAAAATCTTGCTTTAGTTTTTTTAGAAGTCAGTTTTTTTGGGTAGCAGTGAAAAGCCAACTTATCAAAAAAAGCTCTTTGAAAATAAGTGGATTCAAACAGGGTCCACTCATTAAAAATAAGTGGATGTGGATCTAAACAGAACTTTAGGGGATCTAAGAGGAATCTTATTGGATAACTAAACATAATCTTATTACATCTAAATAGGACCATCTTATTAGATCTAAACAGGACCTTAATTTAGCCACCAAGTCCTGATGTTCAGTTTAAGTTGATCCTGTTTGGCCACCAATTTTGTGATGTTTAGTTTAAGTTGTACACCTTACATGTTTGACATGACTCCACTTCACTAGTAACTTTTTTTTTTCTTTAGCTCCACGAGCAGCTCTACTAGTGGAACTGGAGCTATGTTAGTGATATGTTTGGCAAAACACTCCATATGTGAAGCTCCTTAAAATATGCTCTCGTAGAATCTCACGCAGGGGCCCACCATTTGTGAGTTGGAGCTAGGTGAAGCTACTATTTTCAGCTACATCTCTCATTCATCCCTTGTGAGAGTACGTTTTAAAAGGCTTCATGAATGAAGCTGTTTTATTTTAGCTCGTTTGGCACAATATGGCTCCAAACAGCTTTAGAAGCAAAGCCGATGGCGGAGCTATGCCAAAAACGTACATATTTTCGACTCCTCCATATAGGAGAGTGATGATGAGTTTTGTGAAATGTGATGTTGAGTTTGTGAAGTTTTACGGTGCGTGTCTTCAACCATATCGTTGTCGAGTGATGTTGAGTTTGTGAAGTTTTTATTGTGCGTACCGTTGTCGAGTGATGTTGATTTGTTGAGTTTGTGAAGTTTTACCATGCGTGTCGATATCGTTGTCGAGTGATGTTGAGTTTGCCGTGCGTGTCGACTCCCCCATATCGTTATCGTCTGCCCCGTATCGTTGTCGACGTCCGCTGGTCCGCAGAGTTCCAGCTGTGTATTGGCGTTTGTTTTCTTTCTTTTCTTTTACCGCCTGGGCTATCTGTTTTTTTTTTCAATAATATTAATATTTTTTATATCTATAGAGATAGAAACTGTAAATGCAAGTTCGTTCAAAAATCAAAACAAGAAATAGTTCCAAGACCCCTTAAATCCAAATTACGTGGCCATACCGCTTCTAGCGAAACACGACTGCTACAACGACAAAACATATGAACAGCACGAGAAAAAAAGACAGCTCAGAAAACGATCCGACCTCGAGTCCCGAGGCCCCATGATTCATGAACCATGCCGCCCCGGCACACGGGCTAGGCTACGCCCCGGGCGCGGCGTCCTTGACCCGAGCGTGCGAGCGCGGCGGGTACCCGCCATACTCTCGCGCGTAGGCGTCGTAGTACCCCCTGACTCGGCTGGCCACGTCCGCGACCGTGCCCCCGCGGGCGTAGTGGTCGTGGTCGGCGGCGGACTCCACCCGGTGCGCGCCGACGGGGTGGCGTCCCGTGAAGTAGCGGTGCGCCCACGTGCCCGCGGCGACCGCGGCCACGCCGGCGCAGCAGGCGAGCAGCGAGGTGGCCCCCGTCAGCAGCGCCACGACCGCCACGGGCGCCCAGAGCGGGACGGTGAGGAGCACGAGCGGGCTGAGCAGGACCAGCGCGGCCGTGAGCGTGACGCCCGCCAGGACGAGGAGCGCGGTCAGGGTGACGGCCAGCGCGAGGAAGCCCAGGAGCTGCTGGGTGGAGCCGTGGACGTGGTGGAACGTCTGGACGGCGCGTCCGAGCAGCGAGCGCTGCTGGCGCTCCGTCGACGACGACGACGACGCGTGGCCGCGCCGGGCGGCGGCGGGGCTGGGCAGGGCTGCGCGTGGCCCGGGCAGCGGCCGGTCTGCCATGGCGAGGCGAGAGTGCGCTTATGGAAGGGGGAGAGAATTCGTTGGCCGCTGGGCGATGGCGGGCGGGGATCCAGGGGGTTAAGTGCAAGGGCTCGGAGTCGGAGCGACGTGTGGCAGCGCCCGCAGTGCTGCGTGGGCGCGTGGCATGCGCGGCGACATGTGGAACTAGCAACGAGCAGAGAGCACTTGCAATCACGAAATGGAAAGAGGTAAAAGAATCGTACACGTAAAAGCAGTCAGCAGAGCGAGCTACTACCGTATTCTTCTTTTGTAGGAGGACTACACACGATTTTAGAGGCCCATGTCCTGGGTGGGACATTTACAGATTTGTTTTCTATCACTAAAGTTCAAATCACACTCTGGTAATTTGATTGAGCTCCAAAAAAGAAACTCTGTACAGGTTGTTAGTTTGTTCCATCAATGTGTCACCTTCTTAGCTCCGCAAAAGCATCCAAGCTCTCGGCTGTGAATCCGCCTGCAAATTGGCAACGGGACAAAACTAATCTAGAACTGTCAACCATGAAAACAAAATAAAGACAACGGCGCACTTTCATACCTGACTAGCCATTGATGCCCGCGCTTCGCTCCGAGTGATATACTTGTATAGAAAAAATCTTAAAAAATATGACTCATATGTCTAATATGTTTTCTCATCGTGTTGCTACGAAAGGTTGATCTATTTGATACATTAAATGGGAAAAATATGGGAAGAAAAGGTAACATGGCTTTTTTCATTACAATGCTATAAACCAACATAGAGGTTGGTTGTCATTACATGGTACCTATTCTAGGCCAGCAAATCAGTGACATATTAGTGGAAAGAAATATTTGATGGAGTTGGGCTCAAGCAACTAACACACTTAGATTCAAAGCACAACATTGGCTAGGATTATATTATAGGTGGAAAGAGCAAAAACTACAACACAAGTATGTCTCCTAACGCAAGGGTTTATAAAAGAGTGAATTAGGATCCACTTCCCTTAGGCAAAACTACAACACATTTCATAAATCTGGAATTACACGAAAGATTACACGACGTCGAACGCTAAATTATACCAGGATTTAAAATTACATGGTTAAGAGCAACCTAGTACAATCAAGGCTTACTCCAGAAGTCGGGATAGACGAAGGCAATGGAGAAACAACAAGATAATGATTATCTAAAACATGGCGTATGACCAACAGATCCAGAAACAGGAGACTGAGAAGTCAAACATCGTGAACCCTAAGACCAAACTAACCAACGGTAGACTTGAACTTCTTCGAAAACCAGATCCCTTTTTCTCAGATTACACCATCACCTCTGTGAGACGAACCTAGTTTCACAATGACGACTGGATCTCGTAGCTCTGCTTCGGATTCGAGAGAGATGGGGATGAAGAAGAAGAGCAAGGACCAAGGACATCTTATAGTGGCGAACGGAGATGGGGCGCAGCGCACCGGAAGTGGAGACGGCATGGATGGGATACACTGTCGGTTCACGCCGTGGGGATAAAGTCGGCCATGGCGCTCTCCCTGCGCAAGCGAGCGGAGGAGGGGAATAAAGGAGAGGAGAGAGGGTTCGCTCGACGAGGGAGGCGTGCGGGCGGCCGTGTCCCCAAAAGAAGAAAGAAGGGAGAGGGTCCGGTACGGGGACGAGGGTGAGGATCAAGAGCGGACCAGAGGCCGAGAAAAGGAAAAGCACACAGTGCACGAGGACGACGAATGCGGCACGATGTCGCGGCCATGCGAGGACAGGGTGCTAATGGGCCCGACACCGACGGCGTCCGCGGGGCACGCGGTGATAGTGACCCGGCTTGCGTAGCATGGTCGAGCTAGGCATAGTGCTTGGGACTTGACATCCACTCGGGCTTTTCTAAGCACTCCCTACTATTCAAGGCTAACTTTTTCAAGGTGTTCTTCTTTCATTCCCTTTCTTGTCCACAATATGCGCCAACCTTTGTATGAAGTGAGATCGCAACATACATGCTTTCTCCGAAACCACCTCCTCTTGTTTACTTTGAGAGAACACTATTTCATCAACCCGTTGTTGATTTCCCGTTCAAACACCCGAATATTTGTATCAAAAGTGGTATGCCGGTATAACTTGGTAAAGGTACTTGGTCAACAACCTCGATACCAGTGCGTGTCGAGCAGCGTCACCATGTGGCAGCTGTTCCACAGGGGCCCTCGGTTTCGTCGCGGCTCCATAAGCTATTAACCAGGCAACTACTACCAACTTACACGCAATGAAGACGGTGGTGTCATAGACCACAGAATCAGAGGAGTATTGCAAGGGAAGATTGAAACAACAAGGGTTCCTTTAGCAATAAGGGACACGGACTTCAAATACAACAACTGATCTGATTTAAAGAGATTCAAGTGTTCTGCTGGGACATCCACAATTAGTCGATACAGTGTCCTATGTTATCCAATCACGGCTGGTTTGCTGGCATCCGAATGATAATTTCTCTTGTAACCCACTTAACATCGCCCTTGAAAAACGTAAGCACGTCTAACGAGACTTAAGGTAGATGGACGCAATAACACAGCGAAATAAAATAAAATACATATTCCGAACGTCCTTATGCTGGTACAACATACAGGCACTTACTCTCCCATTCTCGACACATCGTTCACTTTTCCTAAGATCGGACTACCTCAACAACTACGGACGAAATACAACGGAAAGATTATAATATCGGTGGACAGCGATGAAAGACACTACTAACTACGGGTACATCATCCCAAGGCAACTAATCTACTTTGGACCACGCATCTTCATTCTCGGGCTCGGTGGATTCTTCTACAGCCCTGGCTATGGATCTACCTCCTCTCTTGACAATGGCTGAGTGAGAGGAATCAAGGGTTCTACTTGTAACACTTCTGAGGGTGGAGGTGCTGGCGGTACTGCAACACCGGTTCTTCTTCTTTCTGGCGGGTGGACAGAGATCCCCTCCACAATCAAGGGATCCTACCGTTTAGTAGCCAACGTCCTCCGCTTGGCCCTGGTGACAAGGTAGGCCTCTCCCAACTGATAGGTATGTCGATCTTCAGCCTCCATCAGAGCTTCCGACATGGCAGTCTCCCGACTCTCAGCGACTGCGGCACTGGCATGCGCTTCGGCAAGCTGCAGCTGGAGCATCCTGGAGAAGATCTCAGCTTTCTCGGCTCGTCGAAGGCACTTCCTCAGCTCCGAGGCTTGCCGGTCATACTGCTCATCCAAAGTAAGCAGGTACGTGGTCAAGTGCACCGTGGTAAGACTATCTTCTTGCGCATTCCACCCTTGCAAAGCCTCCATGCGAGCCCTCCATGCCTGTCGATTCTTTTCCAAAGGTGGAAAGAACCTAATGGAGGTATGGGCAATGGGCTCTTCATAGATCTGGCAAAGGTAACATAAGGCTTTGAGGGCCACAACATGGTAGGTGTCGACAAAGCAAAACCCGGTTGCGGTTACATTCCAGGCTTCAGTGATGTCGGGGAACTCTCCACTCTTTCCAATGTAGACGGTAACTTCACACCGCTCAGTGCCATGCTTTTCATACTCACGGCCCTCATACTCGGGACGATCTTTGACTCTGAGCTTTTACAGGGTGGCATACAGGATCTTGGGAAAACCCTCGGTGTTCAGACAGTAACTACTAACCCAGGCTCCTGCCATCACTGACGATGGTTGTAAGGAAGGACTGAGCGAAAAACTGGCTCAAAAGGAAAAGCTAGGCGAGCTAAAGTGCACCGAGTGGTCGTAACAATGGCTAAGCCAGACCCTGCTTATAAAGGCAGAGCAGTCAGTGGTCCTGGCGCGGTCCACCAAGGTTCCAGCACGAGATCACTATAAATGAATCGACCGAATTTTTCGTGCGTTCGAGACGAGCGATGTCCGAGGCCATTAATGACTAATACGGCTGCATGACAAGGTTCCGACAAGAGCACAGAAAAGAGTACGGGGAGATGCGGGTCACGGCAGGCATGAACCACAGGTGACGCGAAGCACAAAGCCACAGTTTAGCATTAACTGTAGAATAGGAACGAGTCAGTCGTGCACCATACGACACACGTGACACCTATGGATGGCGTATCTGCAAGCAATACGTGCACTACAATGCACAAACATGATCTATCAAAATACTATCAAACGACTTTTATTTACCGAAACAAAAGTTGCATTTTCATCTATTAAACTTGCGCTCCAAATTTTATTCAAGTACTAAATACAAGTTATATTTTATTTTGTTTATAAAAATTGCTTTCATGCCAATATTTAGAACTATTTATTCTACTCTTCGCGTTAGGTTTTTTTTCATTAACACATATAGGCATTTACGTAACTAACTCAATATATTAATAGATCTATCTCTTAGGTCATAATCTTAGTGCTTAGTGAGCTGTAACACCAGAGGTGTTACACCTTCACCCCTGACGCAAGGGTACTTCTGTTATTTATTTGACATATTACATTAGCTTTGTTCTAAGTCAAATATTATGATCCTTTACCATCATTAAATATTTTTTTGTTTCACAATTTATGAATTATATATTATGAAATCATTTCTCATAGTGAATTTAAAAATATATTGCCTCTGCTGTATAATAATAAAATTAATTTCTAGAGTCACCAAATAAATAGTGGCATGAATCTATATAATTTTGATGGAGATCAATGGTTTAAAATATACAAATGTTTGACTAACAAAGCTAGGGGTGCATATACATACAGTTACGATTGGGTACTCTCGACCATATCCAACATCTTTAGAAAAAAAATTAGCACGTATACACATATATGGTATTTTAGAGCAAAATTCTTTTTTTTTACCCTAAAAAGACTCTAGACGTAAGATTCTACACTGCTGCCATCGTACTCATCAAAATAGCCCAAAACCACCTGAATTGTAACTGCTCCCGTAGATTGCTTCTTAAATCTGAACTCCTTTCGTGCTGCCATTGCTCACAATGCAGCTTGCACTACAAGAACAAAAGCATAGTGGAGCTTGTAGGATCTTCTTGCCTGATGCCTACGCTGGTTTTTCTGAACTTTGATGGCAGCTGCTTCCCTTCTCTGGGTTGTCCTCTGGATCATCTGTAGTAACATCCAAATTATTGTTGTAGATCTCGTATAACCTACAAAGCCAAGCTGGGAACCGAAGCCCCTCTGATATGGGAATAAATATACTCATTAATGCATGTCTTACTTTTTTTCTGGTCCTGTGCTCAGCGTTGCTTAGGGTATCATGGGGCTGCCAGAGGCCACCAAGGTGCAGATACAAGTATGGTAGCCGTATTAATGGCGACCAACCTCAATCATCGACCACCTCGGTAGCAATATGCACACAACCCAAGCCGTCTCTTAGATGCATGGATGCATGTGTAAGTACAAATGTTCCTACATGATCGGTGAATTGTTTTTATCTGATGGTAAGGAGGAGGGGCATTAAATGTGCCCACATGCCCGACTTGTTTTTATCTGATGGTAGTATGGATGTGAGGCATTAAATGTGTTCATCTGCTTTCGACGCACCCTGCGTAGGTGAAGATATCCAGTGCTTTCAAATTTATTGAGTGAATTCCTGGATAGCTTAGGAAGGCACCCGTGCATGCATGAAAATTTACTGCCTAGTATCTATTAATAGTAAATTCATTAATGTAAAGGAAGAAGACACATGTGATGTAAAATCCTTCTGTCATAATAACTTTTTTTTATGTAAAGTACACATGAAAGCATAGTGATGTAAAGCCCCCTACCGTAGTAACTTTTTGCATGCAAAGTACACCTACAGTTTATATTGTCCTTGCATGCATGGTTATTCAATTTTTCATCTACTTCATTGAATGCGTCCACTTGCTTCATCTATCCACTGCCGAATGCATGGAGGAAGGCCGGTTGTGACGCACTTCATCTGAATCGTGAAATTTCTATCTAATACACCAACTAAATAAAACATACGTGGACACCCTAAGAGGTCGCCTGGACGACGTGCCTTCGTATCTCTAAATTTCTACTCTGATAACCTTCCTCCTATTTAATTTTGCGTATCATGTGAGTTCATTATTTTAATTTTTTGTGGGTGGGTCCATCATTTTGACTTTTTGTGGTGCCACTTTGGTTTTCCTCTCTTTGAGCTGCGATTCATTCATATTCATAACTGCAACTGCATACACTTACTAGATTAAACTGGTTTCCAGCTAGCAGCGGCAAGAATAATTTAGCGCTAAATGTGGATTACCTTAGCATCAGGTTTTTCAGAGGCTAAATCCAGCTATAGCGGTGCCTGTATCCGGCTATTTCAAACATCAGACGGGACTCTGTCTTTTGTGTGGTGTGATGACTTTTACGCAGTCTTTTTCCAAACAATTCACGTGTCAAGGAAGAACAACCAGCATCACTAGTCTGTCACGACTCAGGACTATTCTTCCCGCCTCCTGAGCCGCACCAACAGCCCTCCTTTCATCTTCATCGTCACCGTCATCTCGTACGCCGGCGGCGCCTCCATGCTAGCCACCGGCGCCACCACGTCGACCCTAAACCCCTGGAGTACGGCCGCGGCGACCGTCTTCATTTGCACGTACGCCATCTCCTTGCCGAGGCACAACCGCAGCCCAGCGTGGAACACCGGGTACCGCGCGGCGTTGACCGGCATGAACTCGCCGCGCTCGCCGAGCCACTGCTCCGGCACGAACTCCAAGCAGTCCTCGCCCCACAGCTTCTCCATCTGCCCCATCGCGTACGCCGAGTAGTTGGCGTACCAGCCCGCTCGCAGCGCCGCGCCGCTCGGCAGCACGTCGTCGCGCACCGCGACCCGGCAGTTGAACGGCACCGGGGGGTACAGCCGCATCGCCTCGGTGATGGCGGCGTGTAGGTAGTGCATCCCTTCACTCGCCATCGCTATCGCACGATAATGACGCGCTGCCTCTCGTGCGCGCGCGCCGCCGCGACCGTGGGTTCGCGAGCAGCAGCCGAAGAAACCTGGTCAGCGCCGACGACGTCGTGTCCTTCCCGACGAGCACGAAGGTGACGACCATGTCCCGCAAGAACCGGAGCTTGGCTGCTGGCGTGGGGAACATGGCGCCGAGCTCGCTGCCGCCGTCGCCGCCGTCGTCGTCCATGGCCGCCATGAACCGCAACAGCAGGTCCGCGCTCCCGTCGTCGACGCCGTTCCTATGACACGCTGCCGCCTTCGATTCGACGACGGACATGGCGTAGGCGTCGATGACATGGACGGCCTCCCGGAGCCGGCGTGACTTGCCAACGTCGAGGAGCTTGGTGAGCCGCCGCACGAACGTGGCCTGCGTGAGCGCGCGCCGGAAGGAGATCGCGATGGTCGTGTCAAACGCCACGAAGAGCGCCTCCTGCATCACGGGGTAGTCGACGCCGCCGTCCACGCTCTCTATGCTGAACGCGACGTGGCAGATGGCGCGGAACCCGAACCGGCGCAGCGCGTCCTGCAGGTCGACGGCCCCGCCGTCCCTCGTGGAGGCGGCGTCCAAGAGTAGTAGGAAGAGGCGGCGCAGGTGCACGTCGAGGACGCCATCAGTGAACCGGCGGAGCGAGCGGGACAAGAAGGCGTGCAACGCCAGCTTTTGCTGGGGGTGCGGGCAGTGAGCCGTCGTTGTTGCTGGCCGCTTGGTTAGAGGAGGCCCGCGGCGCCGGAGACGGAGGAGGAAGACGACGGGCAAGAGGAAGACGAGCACATAGGCAAGGTGGATGGCTTCCATTGTTGTTGCACGGAGGTCGCATTCGTCTAGAACAGCAGCTCGCCACGCGCCGCAGCAGCAACGCCGCCTCCGCCTCCACGTGGGAGGCCGCCACTGCTGAGGCCATGATGCCGGGATGCCGCGCCGCCGCGCCGTGCTCGGCCCGCGTCGCTGCGCCACCACGCCCGTTGCACGCTCCACCTGCGCCGCCGCGCCACCTCCGCGTGGGGCCCGCCCTAGGTGAGGACGCACGCAGGCAGCGTGAGCGAGGCCTTGCCCGCGCTGGGGGCCTCCTGTGTCGGTGGCCACTATGCCAGACCCGCCTGCCCGCGCCAGAGCTCCTGCGCCGCTGCTGAGAGTGAGGGAGAGTGAGGGAGGGAGTAGAGGAGCAAGCAGCTGTTGCCGCCTGCCATTTACACGAGAGAGAGAAAGAGGAAGGAGCATCATTTTACATGAGAGGACCATGGTGGAGCCCAGCTTTACCGACGCCTCTACATCCTCCAGCACGCAAAGTACATTGTCCTTGCATGCATGGCCATTTAATTTTTCATCTACTTCATTGAATGCGTCCACTTGCTTCATCTATCCACTTGCGAATGCACGGAGGAAGGCTGATTGTGACGCGCTTCATCTGAGTCGTGGAATTTCGATCTAACGCACCAACTTAATAGAACGTACGTGAACACTCTAGGAGGCCACCGACGAGAGAGAGAGGAAGGAGCACCATTTTACATGAGAGGACCATGGTGGAGCCCAGCTCCGCCGACGCCTCTACATCCTCCGGCACGCAAAGTACATTGTCCTTGCATGCATGGTCATTTAATTTTTCATCTACTTCATTGAATGCGTCCACTTGCTTTATCTATCCACTGCCGAATGCACGGAGGAAGGCTAGTTGTGACGCGCTTCACTTTGAGTCTTGGAATTTTGATCTAACGCACCAACTAAATAGAACGTACGTGGACACCCTAGGAGGCCGCCGACGAGAGAGAGAGAAAGAGGAAGGAGCACCATTTTACATGAGAGGACCATGGTGGAGCCCAGCTCTACTGACGCCTCTGCATCCTCCGGCACGCAAAGTACATTGTTATTGCATGTATGGCCATTTAATTTTACATCTACTTCATTGAATGCGTCCACATGTTTGATCTATCCACCGCCGAACGTATGGAGGAAGACTGGCTGTGACGCGCTTTATCTGAGTCGTGGAATTTCTATCTAACGCACCAACTAAATAGAACGTACGTGGACACCCTGGGAGACCGCCGATTCAGCGCGCCTTTATATCTAAATGAACACGGAAGGCGAACCTGGCACCCTGATGGAGCAAGACTTCCCTGTTCTGCTCTTTCAGATGTGACGGTTGAAAAGTTCATCTCCCTGCTCTGCTCCTCAGTGTTGCCACTCAGGCCATCGATCTCGGTTACACCTCTCTTGATGTACTGTTTCGCCAGGTTGACGCATGCCGACTTGATCTGCCACGTGCATGTCATCGCATCACAAGACGAGGACTCAGATTAAAATGCAGGCTGGCTTTAGGTGCTTACAGTAACCGTGACCGTGTAGTGCTAAATGGAGCAGTTCACTTCAGTCAGACAACGAGCGTGTCTAAATGTAGCGACGCACCTTGACAATCAAACCCGTGTGCGACATCATCCATCCTACCGGTATGTCTTGCTCCTCGTACCGCGGCATGAGATTGCTCTTGGCGTCAGCAGCCTCGCGCTCTTGTATGAACTTGTACACGCTCTTCTCTGATCTGCAAAACAATCAGTGGAACCTGGCTGGATCAGTGGAGAAAGCGGTGGTAACATCCACTCAAGTACTCGCAGCGTGACATAGAGCAACTATAATAAGAGGTTGTAAGCTGACTAAATGCTGAGGCGGAAAAGAGAGGAGAAGCGGGTTGTAAGTTTATAGCCGGCTTAGGCATAAGAAAACTTTGTGAAAGAGACAAATGAACCATGTATTAATAATGAAGAGCTGACTACTATATAGGTGGATTGAGAAAAGGCTAAAAAAACCCTTATCGCCAGCAGTCGACTATATTATTAGCGTCGCTCTAAATGCACTTTTCAAAGAGGGAGAACATCTTGCCGAGCGCCGGTCGCGGTGAAGCGCGGGGTCGTCATCGAGGAACGGCGCGATCCGCGATCTGCTTTTCCAGCTGCATGCAGGAGCCCATGGTACTTGGCAGCCGCGTCTCGTAGATCGTAGCGCATCCGCTCTTTTCTCTCCGGCCAGTCGAAGTGCTAGAGGACCGCTTGCTCGTCGACCTGAAGATGGTTTGGTTTGATCAACGTGGCGCGTGTTCCAACAGAAATAAATTCGATCAATGGCACCGAATTAGTATTTGGTACCCACCAGGAGGGAGAGCTCTTCGTCTAGCCGGGCCACGAACGCGACCACGTCTTCGATGCTGGCGAAGGTCGTATCCTGGACCTCGGACCTAGCTCTCTTCTCCGAGTCCGAGCGCGAGCAACTTGCTCATGGCGAACTTGCTTCTTGGGCCTCGGTGAGCTGGTTCGGATTGTTTACCCGGACCCCCTACTACCGTACGACATGCTCTTGCCATGCTGGTTATTGCTGTTTATTCCTACCATGCTCAGCTGTTGGCGTCAACTGTCTGCAGTCTGCACCAAGCAGCACGCGACGGGTTAGCTTTGACATGGTAGAGAGAACGGGACGTGTGACGCAGCGAGTGGTGATATGGTAGTCTAGTGAGTGTTCTTCAACCTTGATTTGTGTACTGGCATAAGTTTGTTAGATGTGTGTTTCTTTTCGAATCAGATGTGTTGTTAATGTTCAAATGTACTCTGCACCTGTAGCAAGTTGACTTTGACAATCCGTCCCCAAGAAAAAAGAAATGGGAGGTTCGGCTGACGCTCCGTAGAGGGACAATATCATTTACAAGTGTCGCAAAATATCATTTACAATAGAATTTATCCATACATTAACCTGTTTACAACCCTCGGTTCTTGACTCCATCCTTATTCATTTTGATATGGGAAACACAGATATAGAAATCTAAAATCAAAAGCCTGATACAGTTCAACGTGGCAAGTAGAGTCTCTCAACAACACAATTACATACTGATATTTCGAGTAAGTTAAGTATAAGATTAAGATGTCTGAAATAGCTCCCTGATGCCTAGACATTCAACCAGAATGGCGAACGAGTGGCAAAGCAACAACTGGGATTCTAAATGCAGAGTGTTGTGCTTAAGACAATAGCCAACCATTTTATCCTGCTCCATCATCACATCTTACAATGACGAAAACTGCTATGACATAAGTGACACCAATCATCCGTGACTTGTAGGTTGCTGGGTAAACAATCATAACACATTCAGAATTTTCAAATTACAGCAAGTCCAAAACATATAGAACATAAACTACAATTAGGATTGGTTAATTAATTAGCATACAAGTGATGCAGTAGGAATTTAGCAAAGCGACAGGCAAGACAAGTGAACTACTAATACGATGTCCTGCTGTGTCTTCTACGGGCTACCCTCGTCTTGTTGCGCCTTCTGTGGGTCGGACTAGGCAATCGCCTGTTCGCTTAGTTTATAAGTTGTACTTTTTTAATCAACGAATAATTTTTTTCTCTCACAATAAATCAGCCAACAGTACTTTCAGCCATGGCTTATCAGCCAAGCGAACAGGGGCAAATGTAGGTGATTGAGAGGAAAGAGTGGTTGCTGGGGCCCATGGTTACCGGCCTTTTTTTTGGGGGGGGGGGGAGCGAGAGCAGCTTTTGGGGCGAGCGGCGAGTGCGTTGCCTCCACCTCCACTATATATAAATAAACCCCACTTCCGTCTTTCCCCTCATCTTTCTTCAAAGGCAAAGAGTAGAGGGAGCGAGGGAGGGAAGAAACCTACTGGCGAGTATGGAGGCGAACCGTCACGGATGCTTCGCCGCTCTTCTCCTCTGGTTACTGCTAGCTAGAATAGAGGGCTGTGACCTATCGCGTTGTCTTGCCGCTCCTTGTGCGGCGGGGGTGGCGCTCCTCGCTCCTGTTTTCGACGACGGTGTTACTAGTGGGCTTCCGGTGGAGGCTCCCATCTTCGACGGCGGCGCCACTGGTGGGTTTCCGGTGGAGGCTCATATCCTCGACTGCGGTGTCACTGGTGGGCTTCCAGTGGAGGCAGGTAAGAGAGTACACGTGCCTCTACCTTTAGATCTTAGCTTCAGTTCTACACACAATGATCCTAGAACATCTAGGAGATCTTTGTTTCAGTTCTGCACACGGTCGAATGATTAAAAAGTTGTTTTTTATGGCTCATGCTAATAAAACATCAAGGATATCTTCATTTCAGTTTTGCACAGTAAATTGATTAAAAAGTTGATTTTTTTAATGGCTCGTGGTTGTAGAACATGGGTGTGCGGGGTGAGTAACATGTTTTGTTGCTTTTTTAGTCCATCCGTAAATAAGCTGGCTATATGGGGTTTAGATTGGGTGGATTTATGGATCCATGGGCTATCCACCACTTCTTTCATTTATGTGAAAAGGTCAAAATCTTAATATCGAGTACTTGCAACTGGCAACCATAAGCTACTCAAGATTAATCAAATCGATGATGTATGGGTGTGACGCCCACACTCTGGGATACTATATGACCACATGCCGCCCGATCCCTAGGTAGAATGAGACTCTTACACCCAAGTGCTGCGAGGCTATAGCTGCCTCTGTCGATCTTGGGGTTGTTTGTACCTCGTTATGAACTCCACATACATGTAGGGATCTATAATCAGGGTTGAACATGTCTATGATATGTACTCTAAATGTGGTGGCGTCCGTTCTGTGTCACAACATACTGTTTATGCAAAGGGAAAGGACGAAGTTCTCGTGGATGTGGGCAAGCGGCTCGGTGACTAGCAGCGAGCGATAGGCTTTGGGGGGCGAGCAGCGAGCGATAAGGCTTTGGGGGCGAGGGAGAGCATTTTTAGATCCAAATAGTTTTGCAAAGGGGATGACGAAGTTCTTGTGGAAAGGTTGTAGGCGAGCGAGAGAGAAATAAGTTGGAATAAAAAAAGGTCTGATGTACTCCCTCCGTCTCAAAATAAAAGCACATCTCGCTTTCTGACAAAACAAACTTTTTAATTTTTGACCAAATGTATAAAAACATTCTATTATTTGTCATGTATAATAAGTATCATTAAGGTAGTACTTATTAAGCACCTCTGTCGAAGTTATGTGATTACTGTTCTAACACAAGCTACCGAAGTTACGCGGTTACTGTTGCTACTAACCTAACACAAGTAATGCAAAACACGGCAAGGCAATCTAATATATAGCTTGTGGTCCGTGCATGGGTCTGGAAGTTTCTCCTTTCTCATTCTTAACGGCCCTATTCGCTTGGAGGAATCTGGATGAATCTAGAGGAACTTATGAGAGAAAAACATTGTTCTGGATGAAAAAAGAAACAGATCAAAGTCGGGTTTAAGGGCACGCGAACGGGTCATAAATATCTTATTTGGCCTGAGCACAACTTGGCTTAGGCCCTGTTTAGTTGCATCCCAAAATGCCAAAATTTTCAAGATTCTCCGTCACATCGAATCTTTAGACGCATGCATGAAGCATTAAATATAAATAAAAAATAAAACTAATTACACAGTTTAGACGAAATCCACGAGACGAATCTTTTAAGTCTAATTAGACTATGATTGGACACTAATTATCAAATAACAACGAAAATGCTATAGTGTCATTTTACCAAATTTTTCGGCATCTAAACTGGGCCTTAACATGGATCTAGAACTTTCTCGTTCTTATATATCTTCTCCATGCTAAGCTCTGGATCTGACGAGCAAGCGTATCGCGGTGACAGCAGCGGCCGCGGCGGCACTAGATCTGAAGGGCTTGGCTGTGGACGTGAGTGCATTGGTGATCTTAGCCTTCTTGGCGACAGGGCCTCGGCGGCCGGAGTAGGGGCGGATGCACCCTTCTTCCTCTTCTTGTTGGCGACGGGGGCCTCGGCGGCCAGAGCAGACGACGACTTCTTGCCCAGTGCGGTGTGTGGGGCATTGGTGGGGCTGGCCTCCGTTGCCGGCGCCGGTGCCACGGCGGACACCTCGGGCATGACCGTGGGTGGCGGAGACAGGAGTTCGCGAGTCGCACGCGATGGAGATGGGGTTACAGGCCTCTGCGGGCTTTTGCGGGTTTTGCAGGTTGTCCACTTGCTCCAGCAGGCTAGCCTGCCTCAATCCGCAACAGAAAAATAGGCAGCCTGCTGTTGTCTAGCCGTCCTTTTTTCGGAGCCGGTTAAGTGGGCTTGCGGGCATGCCTGCGCCGCTTGCGTCCTTAGAGCCTAGAGGTGCCACTCTTGATCACTAAGAGCAAGTTTAATAAGCATATCTATTAGCCAAGTTCACGTGCGATCTTTTTGAGACACTACAAGAGATAAGCAGTGGTACAACCACCTAAAAAAAGTACTTAGGTGTTTAAGTCCCTGAAGTGCATTTAAACTAGGTGATAAACACTAAGTTCAACCTATGCAGCTACTTGTGTTGCTGGTTGCAAAGAACAAAAATTACTGAACCAAGTATTTATGTGCTTGCGACATTCAGGCCAACGGTCAATTGTACAAATAAATCAAATAAGGTGCCGATAAATTGAAGTAGACAAGGCCATGTTCGTTTTACTGATAAGCCAGGCTGAAAGTACTTATCACTGATTTTTTGTGAGAGAAAAATATTATACCATAACTGATAAGCCAGGCTGATAAGTTCAAGCGATATTGTTCACTGGTCAAATATAGTGGCTCTTACAACTAGGTTCAAATAACATTAGACACACCAAGGACACACAAATACTTGAAAAGCTCAACAAATAAAACATGATTTGCAGTGAAACTAAAACTTGATTAAAAAAAGCTATTACTACCATGAGCAGCTATTACACTAATGACTTACAAATAAATCTAGCATCCACATATCTCCTGATGACTAGCAAACGGTCGATGATTGAAGGAAGAAGATGACTAGATTAGTTTTTAATATTTTTAAAAGGTCATTTTATGTCAAGCGATACATGTTTGTACTATCAATTGTTTTTCTTTATATAAATCATATATAAGCCACTCTTAAGTGTCTTTCTTTATTATAAAATTGCTGGGAGTATGATAGAACTTGCGCAGAATAATGGATGGACCCTTCAAAAGCGCTCTTGGATCGCTTGTATTTGGGCAGGCGGTTTCGGGCTTTCGGCCTTCTGGACCGTTTGATGATTTTGGCGAAACGTTGCCTTGGATCGCTTGTTAGGCAACTATACGGGTCTGAATGTAGCCCATTTAGACGCACCATTATCGTAGTATACAGAAATCTAAAAGCCCAAGCTGGGAAATCTGTGGAATGCCCGGTGCCGTCACCGGTCACCGTACTCCGTCACGTCGTGCCATGGCTCATCCGCAGTGCTCCCGCTCCCGCGCTGCCCGCGCACCGCGCGCCCGCCGTGGTCGGGCGTCCGCTGCCCACTTGCGCGCTTCCCCTCTGCTCCCCCGCCGTACGTAAAATGGACCTATCCACATCACCCGGCGCCTCCCCCTCTTCCTCCTCCCTCACCGTCACCGCGGCCCCAACCGTCACCACCGGCAGCAGGACGGTTCACCCCGCGCGAGAGGGAGACGCCGCCGAGGGCGAGGGGTGCGTCCCGCCGGATCGGCACGGGGGCGACGCACGCAACGCCATGGACGAGAAGAAGGTGCGGGCTGGCACCGAAATCCCCTCTTAATCGCGATATGTTCTTCGGTTAACGCGTATCCGGATTCGGAGTGTGGATTTGATGGGCTCGGTCCCCGTCGACGTGGCGTGACCAGGGCTCCGGGGAGGCGCCGTTCTTCACGGACTACGGCGAGGCCAGCAGGTACGAGGTCACCGAGGTGGTCGGCAAGGGCAGCTACGGCGTGGTGGCCGCCGCCCTCGACACCCTCACCGGCGAGCACGTTGCCATCAAGAAGATCAATGACGTCTTCGAGCACATCTCCGACGCCACCCGCATCCTCCGCGAGATCAAGCTGCTCCGCCTCCTGCGCCACCCGGACATCGTCCGGATCAAGCATATCATGCTCCCGCCATCGCGCCGCGAGTTCCGCGACATTTACGTCGTTTTCGAGCTCATGGAGTCCGACCTCCACCAGGTAATCAAGGCCAACGACGACCTCACGCCCGAGCACCACCAGTTCTTCCTGTACCAGCTGCTCCGCGGCATGAAGTACATCCACGCAGCCAATGTCTTCCACCGGGACCTCAAGCCCAAGAACATTCTCGCCAACGGTGACTGCAAGCTCAAGATTTGTGACTTTGGCCTTGCTCGGGTGTCTTTCAACGATACACCTTCAGCAATATTCTGGACGGTAACCAAATCACAAACCAGAGAACATATATTGTGAGATACGATGAGCAGCCACACAGTTTAAGTTGTTGTTCTTGATGTGTAATTTAATCACAGGATTATGTGGCAACAAGATGGTATCGTGCTCCAGAATTATGTGGCTCCTTCTTTTCAAAGGTCGGATAGTTTTCATCCTGACAAAACTTACACTAGCCCTTTATTGATATATGATTTGTTCAGGAGAACCTTTATAGGAATGTCAAGTTCATAAATGGAAGGTTCTCGTGTAGGAGTACAACACTTAATTTTGCTGAATTTACAACTTAACATTTAATTTTGCAGTATACTCCTGCGATTGATATCTGGAGCATAGGATGTATATTTGCTGAAATGCTTACAGGCAAGCCTCTCTTTCCTGGCAAGAATGTGGTACATCAATTGGATCTCATGACAGATCTACTTGGCACTCCTTCATCAGAATCACTTTCCAGGGTCGGTTCACTTTCCCTGCTTCTAGTATAAGAAAATCAGTTACAGGCTTTGAGAGTTGGAGCCTTATCTTTTATTCAGAATCTCTCATAACAGAAAAAATAAGATTGCCTCATCTTAATGCTAAGAAAGTTATTGTTTTACCCCTGGCATTATATTGCAAACTAAGGTATACTAAGGTTGCGTGTGTAGATTCAGAACTATAGCTCAATGCTGCTGAGGTATGGTTAGAGAACTGGATAATTTAGAGGTACAATTTGTACGAGGAATAGAATTGGTGGAATAGTCAATTATATTGCTGAGCCTCGTGGGCAGATTACATAAGAGTACATTCCTTAAGGGGCAAGAAGCCTCCCTTAGAGATAAGGCAAGCTGTGATTACACGATCCTAATCTACCACATTTAGAAATATCCTAATATACTCTAACATCCCCCCTCACAGTCATAACGGGAGCGGCATAGATGGTGAGACTGGAGAAGAAACCCACATTCGAAAGGAAATGTTGATCAACAACCAGCAAGAGAGAAAACCCCAATCAAAGGATCAGGAAAAGACTCCCAGGGTGGCCAATCAACATGATTGGCAACGCGAGCCCTAGGTGCAGGCGGTGTTGCCCCTGGCGGAGATCCTCATGGGCGATCTCCCTGGGGCACGTTAAACGGAAGTTTTAGGGTTTGTGGTCTAGGATCTAAACCTAAACTCGTGATACCACGTAGGAGGAATAGAATTGTTGTAATAGTCAATTGCATTGCTAAGTCTCGTGGGCAGATTATATAGGAGTACATTGATTAGGGGGCAAAAAGCCTCCCCTTTGAGATAAGGCAATTTGGGATTACATGATCATAATCTACCATATTTGGAGATACCCCAATATAATCTAACACAATTGGCTCATAGCATAATTATAACATTTAGAATTATCTGCACCTCGACCAGTTTGCTATTTTCGTCAACTGTAAAGGTTAAGCGCTTACTTAGGTCACAACTGGCTGCATACAAGCATTTATGTTGGAACCACTGTGAAGGTATATATTGTTTATTCAGTTTCTCCAAGTTTGCATTGCATTGGTTATGAGGCTTTTTGACAATGCAGAAGCTTAATTAATTAGTTAATGATTTCCATACAATATAATAGTAAAGCTGTGTAAATTAGCAGAATAGGTATTACATGAACATAGTCACTTAACTTTTAAACTGATAATTGACATGCAAGGCCATCTAAATTCCCATTTCATGTGAAGGACCAGGGTTTTTCTATTACTTTTCTGTCTAAATCATGTGAAAATCAAGTTTTAATATGCAATGTTAATAATAGTTTTGTTGAAAAATCTGTAGTTCACGATGTGAAGTCCAAATCTTATATATTTGATTTCAACTCTAGCATTGGCCATATCTTGATTAACTGAAAATAAACACCCTTGTATGTTGAGTTTGGGAAAAAAAATGTTTACACTCTAGAAGAAGAAGAAGAAGAAGAAGAAAATGCTAGAGATGTATCCATCTTCAAATTTAAGACCAAACCTGATTTACTGAACCAGCATAGACTTTCTGGAGGTTTCCATCTTCAACTGCAAGGCCACACTTGAAATACTAAGCCAGCATAGGCTCTCTGGTATGCATGTTATATGATACAATCCATTATGGTATGGGTATTGAATACTTTCCTCCAGTCTGGGCTAAATTTCTGGCCTTTCAGCTACACTGTAGTGTTATTTAAGCAATTGTAGTTGTAATGGTTGTTTTCTATTTTTCTTGTCTCATGTATAAGTTGAACTGAACTCAATTTGAATTTAATAATACATAGTGTGTTTCTTGCCCCCCCCCCCAACCCCCCACATAAAAAATATGAGACAACCGTAGGAGGAACTAGGTGGTTTTTCAATAAAAAGGTAACAGGTACCCAAACTCTAGTTGAAGAGGACTTGAGCTTGGATGGTTGGGTGCACATCACCATATCTCCCACCCAACCAGTTGAGTTAGGCTTACTTCCTTGTTTCTTGGCTCCTATTTTGATGATAATATAAGTTATATAAGTGTGTTTCAGTCGATACATAGTGTGTTTAATTTGTTAGCAATATACCCCCGCCATTTAGGAATGATAAACGTATTTTGATTGGGAAAATTCACATTTTACAAATTTTGACCAACAATTAGTCAAAATTATATGCAAGTTTAGGTCATAAAACTTGCTTCAATACATTTGTATTCAAAGTGCCTTTGAGATGGCGTTGACTCTTTAGCTATTGACAACCTATTGTAAGAGAAATTAAGGTTCAAAGTATACTTTGCATGACTTTTCTTTGATCAAAATATGCTTACTATTCTTGGATGAAGGGATTAATGTGTTCCTTTTGGTCCAACAATCATAGTGCAACCGTTTTTGCTACACTAAGCTATTTTTCACCCTTTTATCATTTGTAGATTCGAAATGAAAAGGCTCGCCGATACTTGGGTAACATGAGAAAAAAGCATCCAGTTCCTTTTACGCAGAAGTTTCCTGGTATAGATCCAATGGCTCTTCATTTGCTTGAACGTCTACTTGCTTTTGATCCGAAGGATCGACCAACTGCTGCAGAGGTAGTAGCAATGTCAGCAAGAAGCGGTAGTTTCAAAATGTTGTATTATGAGTTATGCTCAATACTGATATTACAATAGTGGAATTCAAGGCCTTAACAGATCCATACTTTACTGGATTAGCAAATTCTGAACGTGAACCGATAACACAACCAATCTCAAAATTTGAGTTTGAGTTTGAAAGAAGGAAGCTGGCCAGAGATGATGTTCGGGAATTAATTTACAGAGAGGTACTTTTAGTTAATTCTACTGTGGTTATTATGGTATTATGTTACTAATTCATGATGTATCTGTTTAGACATTGGAATACCATCCTCAGATGTTGCAGGAGTTTCTTGGTGGTGGGGATAAGGCGAGCTTTGTGTACCCGAGGTGTGAGCGTGTTGTTCTGTTGCTCTTCTTAAATGCGGATTATACTGTCTTTGAAAAGTCTATAGTATACTTCATTTGTTTGATAGTATTGAGAACCACAACAAAGAAAGACATAGTCGAATTCCTTTTTCTGAAAGATGTGTGCTATCTTAATTTTTTCTCACTGGGTAAAATTTGGTAAAAATGTTTATTTTTAGTTGGTGTTACTTGACATCTCTACTCTGAACTTTAACATGTTGCAATGGTAATATAAAATTGCACTGTTTGGGAGAACTTCGCCATACTACATGAAAAAATAGAAGGCTAGTTCAGATCATTGCTCTTATAATTGCAGAATGAAACCTAACATGGTGAAGTGCTCCCATAGCGCAAATCACCTGTTAAATTACATACATTAGAGAACAGCATATCAAAACTTTTAAATGCTAAACAATTTTGTTTTTATCCAAGTTTCTTTTCTATTCAAACGGAATGAACTTGTATCTCTGATGCACTGTATATTGAATCCAAGCATTGGACTTTGCTGAGCATGAGTATTCTATTGCAAAGCTAATTAGTTGAGGGGCTGTTATAATTGTACCAATGGTAATGGATGCACTATTGACAGTGGGGTGGATCGTTTCAAGAGACAATTCGCTCATCTCGAAGAAAGTGCTGCTAAGGGTGAGAAGACTAGCCCACAGCTGCGGCAGCATGCTTCCTTACCAAGGCAATACTTCTGCCAATATTCTAAAGGACTTTTCAGTGGTCTTTAGTTTTACTGTATGATCGTGAGTTAAGTGTGCATATCCTATGCAGTGGGTAGGAGTAGGACAGAGTTGTTTCTCTTTTGTTGGGATGTAAATCAAAAGTTCAAAGGGTGCAAGTTGTTTATCTTGTATTGATACCGACGTAGAATTACTGGCTGTGAATTTCTCTAGTACTAATAGTTCTTGCATCCTGTCGCAGGGAAAGAGTAAATGACAGTGGCGATGACCTTGAGAAACCAAGTGCAGATTACTGCATAAGATTGCATGTATGTGAGCCACTCTCAAGTACTCGTAACTTTCTGAAGAGCGAAAGCATCAGTGCTTCCCAGTGTGTGGTCATCAAACAAAAGCGAGAGAAAGATGTAAGTGCAATAACCATATCCTATAATATACCAATTGATTCAAGTTGGTCTATCAAGATGACCCTGCTGTCACCTGGTAATTACTAACTTTCAACCAATACAAATGTGAAAGAGAAACTAAAAGGTGTCAGTCAAGTATAATAGGGTGGAACTCAAAAAGCTAATGTTGATTGTTAGATAGAGTACACTTTACTTCCCTAATTACCTTATTATATGAAAATACTGGGGTGTGGATTTTTACTCCTATTGCCAAACATAACCAGCGAGTTATTATCAAAATCAGCAATGCTGATTGGTTCCAACAATAACAAAAGAGAGACGCAGGCAGGAGAAGTTGATACTGACTCCACCATTCATTTAAAGGGTCCTCTTCTATTATATAACAGATTTTGTGTACAGATTTGCTATTATGTTACTACTGGTTGCCTTTCCTGTGCTTTCATTTTCGCATGACATTGTTCTGGACTTCTGGCCGAACAACCTACTCCACATGATCTACGAGCTACGACTCCACAAGGGTCCAACGGCTCCTAGGTTTCAGAACCATGATGCTTGTTCCAGAATCTTGCTGTTACTCATCGAATGCACTGAAGTTACATACATTATAAGTTGATATCTTGACTGAATGAATTATTATTGACATGCTAAATGGTGTATTAAATACGTACTTTGCAGGAGGAATCTATATCTGAGTATGTGAACGATCCAGTTGATGGTGTGCCACAGAGGATTGCTCAACTCAAAACCTGACAGCCTTAAGGTACATACCAGCAAGACCGATCTGTGCACATCGACCTGGCCATAGGGGGTACTTGGGAAGGCTGATTCTACAATCTTTGAGATTCAGTAGCCACAATCATTTTTTTGATAATTGTAGTGCATTGTGTTGTATCCCCCCTTCATCTTTCTATCTTGGAGCTAGATATTTGACTCCAGCTCCAGGTTTTTGTCAGATGGAATTCCTATTCACCCATGATCTGATTAGCTAGTTAAGTATAGGTTAGCCAGTAATTAATCGTAGCATATACAATGTGTTCCAACACACTTTTCTAACAAATATTGACATATTGTCATGAATTTATAAGACTATCCTGATTTCCGTTACCTACCCCCGCCATTATCTTTTTTTTTTTTTCTCAAACACGCATGAGAGTTGCGTATCATTATATTAAGCAGAAGAAAATGGGGGCAAGAACCTATACAAGAAACCTTACACACGCAAAACACAAACCACTAGGATCCTAAACAAACAGTAGCGCTCTTAACCAGAATTGGAGACGACCAGCTAACACACTCAATACACAAACAGCCCCTGGGCAAGGAGATGATTTATGCCTCTCGCCCCAGCAAAACCCCGAAAAAGAAGCTCCTCACTAGCAAGCAATAGTGCTCTAGCTAGGTTAGGAGGTTCACCGTCAAAAACACAGCGAGATTCCATAATGCCCAAGCCCCTAAGCTGATGATGGAATTGAAACCCTTTCTTAAATGATCAGGCACCCTTCTTGAGCTTTTATCCCACCAATCATGAAAGGAGATCTCATCAGATAGGGAGTGAGACTTTGTGGTCCAACTTGGCGCAGAACGAAAAACCAAAATTCTCGTCCCAAGACGCATGTCCACAGCAAGTGGTTAATATTTTCCTCCTCTTGGTCACAAAGGGGACAACAGGAAGGGTGAGGGAGCCTCCTTCGTGCCAACCGATCAACCGTCCAATACCTTTTGCGGATCACTAGCCACATGAAAAAACGGCATTTCCCAGGCACCCAAGTTTTCCAAATCCTCTCAGGCGGATTTTGCTGAATAATGCCCATCACCAAAGAACCTCCAAACATGAGCGTCTTCCACCTCTGGTTGTAGTAGTACTTCTAAGATGATATCCCAAAGGGCAAAATATTTAGTGAAAAATGCAGCAGAGAAGGCGCCCTGAATATCCCTAACCCATGTAAGGTTAGTTAAATCTTCCAGAACTGTTCTCTTGTTCCTTTTCCTTTTGGAAACTAATGCCAAGACTTGAGGGGCAAGATCAGCCATACTCTGGCCGTAAATCCACTCGTCGGTCATATAAGCCGGCAAGATCAGCCTACCCTGTTCGGCTGCTCATATAAGCCGGCTTATCAGCCATGGTACAGTTTTTTTTTCTCCCAACAAATCAGCCGTACAAATCAGCACAAGCGGCTTATAGACCAGCCGAACAAAGTTGCAGCCTCATTACCAATCTCTGAAACCACTGCAATAGAGAAGAAAGCTTGGACACACTTATGAACCCCTGCCATTATCGGCACAGAATTATGAGAACATACAAAATCATGTACAATGTATACCTATTTTTGTGTCTTGGAAACGTAATATGGTGACTTTGCTGATGAACGACGCACAGTGGGAGTGTCAAGTGTGGAGCACACATGTTTGCAATGCCGGTTGCCGGCAAAGAAGTGTCATCATCATGACCAGTGGGAACACATGCCCTCGATACGCATGCATGTTCCATCCTAGGCCATGAAAGCCTGCATTCATGTAACACCTGTGCCCTTTTTGACCAATGAGGAGCGTGACTAGCTGTAGAAGACTGGCCAGCAGCTTGAGCATATTGGGGATTCTGCATTCCGGGAAGAAGCTTATATTGTACTACCTTAAATTCAAATCATAGTTCGATTTAACTTTGCCATAAGTACAAAATCCATAGTTTCGATTAAGTTTTTAGAAAAATATGTTAGCATTTACAAGTTCAAATGAATGCACTATCAAAACGTATCATTTATGAATTAACGAAACTAACTCGACATTGTATATGTTCACACATTTTTCTATAAACTTTGTCAAACTTTTAGAAGAGAGACAAAGTGAACTATAATTTCAAAATGAAGGGAGTAGTAAATAGAAAAAAGTAAAACATTTTTTGAGAAGAAAGATAAAAAAATACAATTCTCTCTTTTCAAGAAGTCAAACAATTTAACTTTAACTAAAGTTATATAAAAAATTATTAACTTTTTTATACAAAATAAGTACCATTAGATTAGTTATAGAATATATTTTTATAATAAATTTATTTGAAGACATAAATGTTAATATTATTTACTATAAACTTGATCAAATTTAAACTATTTTGATCGGCATGGATTCATTAATTGCATTCTTTTATGAATGATGGAGTATCACCCAAAACCATAGAAAAATCTGGACCTTACTCAAAGACCGCAATAAATTATTTAACTCTAGATTGACACGTGGGTCTAAAGAGATACTCCCGTCCCTAAATAATTGTCGTCATTGGTGTGCGTACCACAAGTTTGACTTGATTTATAGAAAATATATGTAACATTTGTATCTTTAAATAAATTTATTAAAAAAATTAGATTCAAAGATCTTTCTAATGATACTAACTATGTACCATAAATATTAATATTTTTAATATATATTTAGTCAAAGTTATTTATCGGAAAGCGAAAACGACAGGTACTCAGAGACAGACGAGTGCGTGCGTTGGCTTGGTGCCACGTAACCCAGACAAGGTTGCACACGTTCAGCAACAATTTCAGCGATTTACTGGGACCCGCGGGTGGCTCGAGCACATGCTACGCTAGCTAGGCCTGATACAATGATGAACATGTGCTCCTATGAGTTTTGCTACTACTCCGTATGTGCTCTCCTTACGCTGATGGGCAATGATTTCTGAAGGCACATCTAGGCACCTAGCCATTCCATTGTGCCTATCATATAACTTGAAGGCGTGCACGTCCTCAAATTCAGTAGCGTGTTGAAAAACACATGAAGCAGGGGGGCAGGGGCCACACCGCCCAGCTGCATGCCATCGATCGGCATGCAGCATGCACGTTGGCACGATGCCACGATCTTGCTTGCCATGTTTTTTTTTCTCTCTCTCTAGCCCTCTTTTTTGACTGGAAACAGCGGCAAAAAGGTTGGATTGGGTTGGGTAGCTCCAGGTGGTCAGAAGAACCCACGAATCAGAGTCAGATTAGGTACCGCACCTTGCACAGTGTTTACGAGTGCTGCAAATGCAAAAGATATCAGGAGGGGTTTAAATCCAGGCCTAAAGTTTAAGGATGTCATATCGGGTGTTATATGGAGGTGTCTCATTGAGTGTTTGAACAGTAATAAAAAAATAAATTACAGAAGTTCTCAGTGATCCGCGAGATTAATTTATTAAACCTAACTAATCCGTTATTAACACATGTTTACTGTAGCACCAGATTATCAAACCATGAACTAATTAGGCTTAAAAAATTCGTCTCGCAAATTAGTCTCAATCTGTGCATTTAGTTTCGTAATTAGTCTAGATTTAATACTGTATACATGTGTTTAAATATTCGACGTGAGATGGCTAAATTTTTAGCCATGCACCGCCTTTTGCCAACATTTCCTCTTCTATACTATGGTAGTAGAGTATAGAGAACGTTAAAAGGTCCTGAAAGAGACATCCGGTAAGGTTCATTTCCTCCCTTTTTCATTCAAAAAGGCTACCCATGCGTATACCTGCATATAATACCATGCTTCACCAAGCGTCCCCGACCGCCGACCCGTCCAGAGAGAGATATAGAGAGAGAGAGTACTATGCAAGCAAGATCGGCCGTCATCTCCACTGTGGACAACGAGAGAGGCGGCCAGACCGAACTCCATAGGGCTTCTTTAAATTGAGTGGGTTAAGTTTTGGTTGTCACATCGGATGTTATATGGAGTGTTGTATGACGTGTTCGGATATTAATAAAAAAATAAATTATAGAATCCGTCAGTAATCCGTAAGACGAATTTATTAAGCCTAATTAATCCATCATTAGCACATGTGTACTATAGCACCATATTGTCAAATCATAGATTAATTAGACTTAAAAGATTCGTCTCGTAAATTAGTCGCAAGCTACGTAATTAGTTATTTTTTTAGTCTATCTTTAATACTTTATGCATGTGTTCAACATTCGATAGGATAGGGAGTAATCTTTAGGAGGAGAAACTAATCAAGACCTTAATTGTCGACAGGATGGGAGAGGAGAGACGGGTACGTGACCGGTTACATCCATCCATCCATCGGAGGATGATGCGAGAGAGATCAGTCGTCCGGCGTCCGGCCGGCCGGCCGGGGCATTCAACACTCAAGTGGGGGCAAGCGCATGCATGCAGACGCGCGCGGTGGTGGTGGTGGTGTACCCTCGCGGCATGCGACATGCCTCAGGGACGGCCAGCAGCTGGCAGGCATGCATTATTGTGCAAGTAGAAGCAGCAGTGAGCAGTGAGAGAGCACTTCATGCAGGGGGACGAAAGCAACAGGCAGCATGGAAGCGAGGTCTCGCCACTCGCCAGGGCGCGGCCTACACATGCAAAGTGCAGATGCGCAGGGAGGAGAAGCACGCAGGCGCATGCAGGATGGTAATCGCAGAGAGAGCAGCGAGCTGCAAGCAAAGCACAGGCCGAGATGATGGTACGGGGGAGTCGTGGGCTGGGTACGTACTCAGAAACCGCAAAGCGCAAACAGCGCGGTTAGCGCGAGAACACATGCATGGACGGGCGCTGCTGCATCTGCACCTGCGTCTGCGTGTGCCAGGCCCAGGCGCCAGCAGCTAGCATTGCTGCAGGCAGAGCGCGACAGCGCCTGGGCGATGCGTGGAGTCGTGGAGAACCGACCACGGCCAGAGCCACTGAGCCAGCACTACTACGTACTTGTACTAGCTAGCGTCATTGGTAGCTACGCGCTGCGGCCGGTATAGGCTCGCCTTTCCGCTCCAATATTGCCGCGTGCATGCATAGGTGCCGCGTGCGATGCCGATGCAATCCAGACCCACCGTGGCGGGGTCATCTGATAGGAGTGGCCATGCACTGATGAGTGCTGCACTGCTGCTCGCTGCCGGCTATACAATGCCTACTATTTACGGGGGTACCATGTCCTCCCTTTTCTAGGGCAGGAGTCTACTGTACGAGAGTTCATCTTTTAAAGAATTTCTGAACACAATGGTGATGGTCATGGAGAGAATGGTCTTTGAGGAGCTACAAACGGCTCTCTGAAAGATGACATTGTCTCATAATAGAAAGAGTAAGCTGCACTCTGCCTGTACTCGTTTAAGATACTCCTACTCCTACACAGCAGCAATGCCACTATTACAGTATATACTGTATTTGGAAATGGCAGGTTGAGAATGTATAACAGCCAGCCATTGACTGTACTAGTAGTACATACGTACAGTAATAGATCATTGCCATGCGTGTTCATATATTATTACTCCATCATTCTCTAGCTGGGACTACTAGCGTATTACTCCGTACTGCTAGCTGCTTGTCAAGTTTACTTCAAGTGGTACTAGCAAACACTGTTTAAAGAAAGATGCTTAGTAAGCTGCAGATGGAAACAGAAACAGAAACAGAATCTTAGACTGCGCATGCAAAAGCCTTGCTCCTTTCTAGGGATCAGACGGCTGGACACGACACGATGTGGATTCTGAGCCAGGCCCAGGCACACACCGCTCGCTCCCGGCTCAGGCTTGCATTGCCCGGGGGAACAAAGGAAAAAAGGGAGCCGGGTGTGCATGGCCACCAGCACCAGGGACAGGGAGGGGCCAGCCAGAGCCACGGCAGCAGCAAAAGAAGACAAACGACATGATTCGCTGCGTACGCCAGCCGCGACAAAGCGCGCCTCTCATCTGTCCCCTCCCCGTCCGCCGCCGCCGGCTGTGGCTGCGGGCTGCCCCTGGCCCCCGCCCTGCCCGTCGCCCGCGGCGGCCGCGCCCGGCGCGCGGGTGCGCGTGAACTCCACCGGTCCAGTCCACCCACCCGCGCTCCCCGGCCGGCCGGTCCCCATCCAGCCTCTCTCCAATCTCCACACGGCATACTCCTCCTCCTTTCCGTAACCTTTACACTGTGCTGCGCCAAGGCCCAAGAGAGAGCGCCATGCCATAGCACACGTACGGCAGCAGAACAGAAACCGCGGGTGTCCCCCGGGGGAATGGGATGCGACGACGGATACCCGGACCCGACCACCGCCCACAGTATGATTTGTGATGTGATGCTAATGGGATGGCGCGGCGCAGCAGCTAGCGGAAGATCTCACGGCGCCGGGGAATCCGGCCGGATGCGGAGGTACCCTGTGCAGTGGCGCAGTCCAGTGGCACCGGCCGCTATCATTTCTTGTACGTACTTACAGTATGCATGTACGCGCGCCCAGCCCACCCGCGTGCCCATGTTTGCTTCCACGTATTTGACGTATACGTGACGTTCACTACCGGATACGGTACAGGAGCTTTGCCGAGTGCCAGGGACACTCGGCAAAGCCCCCAAAACACTCGACAAACCGTTTGCTAGCAAACGACACTCGGCAAATATTTTTTCGGCAAACGTTGTTTTGCCAAGTGTTTTTCGTCGGGCACTCGGCGAAGACTTTGCCGAGTGCCCCCAAAACACTCGGCAAACATTTTTTGAAAAAAAGCATCAGCCACCGGACGCCACCACCGGCTCCTGCTCCGCCTCCATCCATGCCTCTATCCGCGCCACCACCGAGCGAGGGAGGGAGTCTGGGCCCGCGCCGCCGTGCTGAGCGACGGCATGGCCGCCTTCCCTGCCCTAGATCCGCGGACACCTTCTCTGCCCTAGATCCATGCCGCCGTGCTGAGCGAACGAGGAAGGGAGCTGGATCCGGCCACCCCGCTCGCACCGGCGCTGGCCACCGCCTCCGCGGGTGGGGGACGCTGGTGGGGGCCGGCCCTCCCTGGATCCGCGTCGCGGGAGACAGCTGCCACGAGGACCCGTGCTCGTCGGCCACTGCCTCCGCCCGCTGCCACCGTGGATCTGAGCACCGGCGAGGGAGAGAGGCCACGCCACGCCACGCCATGGATCCGGGCGCCACGAGGGTGAGAGGCAGCTGCCGTGCCGCGCCACGCCACGCCCCGCCCACAAAGCCACGCCGCCGTGCCGCGCCCGCAACGTCGGGCCACCCCTCCACCACCGCCTAGGGTGCGCCGCCGGGGCCCCTCCCTGGATCTCACCGTTGGGGGAGGGAGGGAGGGAGGGAGGGGGCGGCACCGGCCACCGGATCTCGCTGGTGGGGAGGCCACGTCGGGGAAGTAGGGAGGGGCGGGGAAGAAGGGAGGGCCCGGATCTAGCGCGGAAGAAGGGAGGAGGGGAGGGGAGGGGCCGGATCCGGCGAGGAAGAAGAAGGGGAGGGAGGGGAGGGGTCGGCCGCCAGCGGGGAAGAAGAAGGGGAAGGAGGGGCCGCGTCGGGGAAGAAGGTACGGGAGGGGGGGAGACGATTGAGGGGGCCGGGAGCGGAGGCGGCGCCGTCGGGAGGAGAGGTGGCGCTGGGGGCGGGAGGAGAGAGAAGGGGTGGGGATGGGAGGGCGGGTGGGGTGCTGGGGACGCGGTTAGGTTAAGTAGATATTTTGGTTGTTTGCCGAGTGTCCCAGATGGGGCACTCGGCAAAGTTTTTTTTAATTTTTTCCTTCTCCTACTTTTTTGCCGAGTGTTTTAGATCTGAGCACTCGACAAAGTTTTTTAATTTTTTTCTTCTCCTTCTTTTTCAGAAAAAAGATTTTATTTTTGTTTGCCGAGTGTATTTTTTTAACACTCGGCAAACAACCTCTTTGCCGAGTGTTTTTGTTTTGACACTCGGCAAAACACCCTGTTTGCCGAGTGTTTTTAGCGCGGCACTCGGCAAAGAACTTGTTCACCGCGTGCCTGAGGGAATACACTCGGCAAACATAAAAACACTCGGCAAATTTGAGGATTCCGATAGTGGTTACCTGTAGTGTACGTATTCGCAACCGCATGATTGATGACTCTGACTATGAATTGGGTATAGATACATCCTCCAAAGTATGAAATTAGTAATGAAGTCTAAAATTTACTATATAAATGTATTATCTATGGTCTAAACCCATGCATCCGCAAAACATTTGCCCTTAGCCTAACTTGTCGCTACTACACAAAATCTTTTGCGAGGCGTTTTGAATTTAGCCTCGGAGGTGGGCGGGATTTTAAACTGCCTTGGTTAATGCCTGGATTAACCGAGGCAGTCATAGTCAACCGCCTCGCAAAATCGATTTACCGAGGCTGTCTAAAATCAATTAACCGAGGCGGGCTTTATAAGTGACCCGTCCAGGGAAAATCAAACCATTTTCGGAGGCGGGCCTTATAAGTGGGTCGCCTCGGTTAATATGGCCGAGCACTAGCAAGCCCACGAAAACCACGGCCCATACTGTCCTTACCGGGCTTATATAGAGAGAGGAACTTAGGGTTTGCTCTCACAGCCTCTCATTTCCTCGCAGGACCGACGCACTTGCCCTTTCCTTCGACACAAGTCGTGCACACTAGCGGCGCCTTCCCCCACCGGGCGCTCTCTCTCTCACTTGCCCTTTCCGCTCCCTCACCTCCCCCTCTCCCATGGCAGCCCCGGCAACGGTACCTCCCTCTCCCCCACCGACGCAGGCAGGGCGTGGGCACCTCCATCTCCTCTCGATCTCCGGCGACGGTGGAGCATGCCTCTCCCTCTCCCTCGACATCGAGCTCCGCCGATGCACAGGGAGGCCGGATCCAGCCTCGGTGCTGGTGGATCCGGCAACGGTGGCGTACGGGGAGGCCGGATCCGGCCCCAGCGCGGGTGGATCTGGCGGCGGCGCATCCCTCTCCCTCTCCCTCGAGCTCGACCGACGCACGTGGAGACCGATCCGGCGGCCTGAGCTCCTCCCCTTGCGGCATGGCGACTGGAGGTGCAGATCTGGCGGCCGGAGCTCCTCCCCTCGTGGCATGGTGACTGGAGGCGTAGATCCGGTGGCCGGAGCTCCTCCCCTCGTGGCAAGGCAGCTGGAGGCGCAAATTCGACGACCGGAGCTCCTCCCCTCGTGGCAAGGCAGCTGGAGGCGCAGATCCGGCGACCGGAGCTCCTCTCCTCGTGGCTGGAGGCGCAGATCCGGCGGTCCAGCGAGGATGCAGCACCAACGATGCATCGGGCGGTGGGGAGCCTGTAGGGGTAGCGGCGGGGAGAACCAGATCTAGGCCCAGTTGGGCTGCGGCTTTTTTATTTTTATTAATTTGATTTACCGAGGCGGGCATTTCAATCGTCTTGGTAAATACTTGATTTGCCGTGACCTTTCTGCCGAGGCAGTTGTGATGCCTGCCTCGATAAATTAGATTTGCCCGCCTCGGTAAAAATTTTCTGTAGTAGTGTGTTCTAGCTAGTTTCATCACCGCACATACTCCACGGTAGTACTAATGTATATTGTCCAAGCACTGCAAAAAAATGATGTTAAACGCGTGACCATCGTCTACCTCTTGCGCGCCCTCCCCCCCCCCTTCGGCCAACTACAGTCTCACCGCCAGCCGCGCTGCCCACCTCCCACCCTCGTCGCTCCGCCCCGCCCTCCCCTAACCCCAAGGTTCCAGCGAGCTCCGCCGTCCTCATCCTCGCCACACCCACCACCGGTGACCGGTGGCGAACCGCCTCGCCGTGCCACCCTCGTCCCTCAACCCACCCACCCTAATCCTAGGGCGTCGACGAGCTTGCCACGACACCCCCACTGCCAACCTTGTCCAACTGGTTCTCCCCGACCACTCACTCGGCAGCGTCTCCGCCGCCTTGCTCGTCGCCTTTCAACCCGCCACGACCGCCGCGTCGCGACCACCCCCCCAAACCTCGTTCTAAGGTTGCCAGAGATGGAAGCCCTAACCTCGTCGGCGTCGGAAGCCTGGAACCCTAGCCACCGTCGCCATCTTCTTCCTCTCCAGCACAAACGCCGGCATGGGCGTGGACATGGAAGCCCTGACCTCGTTGGTGCCGGAAGCCTGGAACCCTAGCCACCATTGGCTTCTTCTTCCTCTCCAGCACAGACGCGGGCACTGGCATGGACATGGGCGAGCTCTAGATGGTCGGGCGCATGGGAGAGGGAGACGCGGGGTCGCGACGATGGAGCATTGCGGAAAAAAAGGTGCAGACACAAGCAGCCTGTTCGGTTGGCCGGTTCATATCGTTGTTGGTTCGTGAAGAAGTACTGCTGGCTGGTTTGTGTGAGAGAAAAATACTATTTCGACTGAAAATTTACGATCGTTTACGACGAGCCATAGCCAAACGAATCGGCTGAAGTTTGTGCATTTTTTTTTTGGTACAAGTTTTCGTGATACAGGCTCGCGTTCACATCTCAAATTATTTGGTCGTCGTCCTTGATCCTGAAAGATACCCGTGCACCGCTCTATCCGCTGTGTGATGCGCTGTTGTCACTAGTGTCGCCTTCATCATCGAGGTGGTTCCCCGAAGCTAATGGAGTAGTACTCCAGTAAACGGTCAATCTGTCTGCAGTGCCAGCCCGTGCATGTCACATCTATCCGTCTCTGAAACAAAGCTGGACAAGTTTCGTGGAATGCAAGCATCCTGTTAAAATGGGACATGACTCCCAACAACTCCATTTCGCATCGATGGCACGCCTGCCGATCGGGCACGCCGTTCTTTGTGCACCGCTTTATTCGGACTAGGACGACTCGACGACCTTGGGGCTTTGGCTATACGCCTATACGACGCTACTAGCAAAGTAGCAAACCTCGTAAAATGCATTGTGATCTCGTCGGAAGAAATAGAGCGATGGCCTTCGGAACAGGCAGACTCGCAGAGACCTTTATCATCATCAACATGGTGAATTGGTTTGGTTCCATTCGTGAATTAAAAGCACTCTACAACCAGTAGTAGTACTACTCGACTACTCCTGGTCAAAAGGGCATCATGTGAACATGATGAATCCACCTCAACGGCTCAACCACGAATTCAGAGCCTCGACTTGGATGAACCAGAGGCGGTGGCGCTGCAAAAACAAGTCACGTCACTCTTGGTCTGGGAGGAAACCTCGTGGTCACCCGATCCGCGAGATTACCACGCCGATGGATTAGACTTGGGCGGCGGATAGAGCAGGTACTACAATAAGCCAGGTTAGCGAGAGAAAAGAGGTGAGAGAGTGTGATGGTCGACGCATGCGTCGCCGGGCTCTTCATGAGCTCCAAGACTCATGTAGGTCCGCAAGAATTCAATGCTAGCAGGCTGCCTGTGCGTTTTCTTCTACCATGCAAACGAGAACAGAACGAGGGAGGAGGAGAGAGAGTATGGGTAGTGGTGGGTCCCATGCTATTTTTGGAATCTATGAAAAGCCTTGGGTCCTGTTTGGTTTCTACACGCGCTCATAAAATTTCTGTCACATCGAATATTTAGACACATGTATGGAGTATTAAATATAGACTAATTACGAAACTAATTACACAACTTGTGACTAATTTACGAGACGAATCTTTTAAGCCTAATTAGTCTATGATTTGACAACATAGTGCTATAGCAACATGTGCTAATGCCAGATTAATTAGGCTTAAAAAATCATCTCAGAAATTAGCCTCCATCTATGTAATTGATTTTGTAATTAATCTATATTTAATGCTTTTTATTAGTATCTAAACATTCGATGTGATATAAATTTTAGGAGCGACTAAATAACCAAATAACCCCTTAGTTGTTGTATAACTTGTCTATAAAAATAGTTTGCATATGACATGCCTTGGCTATTAGACGTTTTTATTGGCCTGGCTCTTAAGCCCATGCAACCACGGCCACGGCGCTGTGGCGGTGAGAGCGGTTCAGGCGGAGGCAGCGGGTAGGTGGCGGTGCAATGATTAGGGCGGCCGAGCTGCGGCACGACAGGCCGACTCGCCTACCCCCGAACTGGGTGACCTGCCGGCGGTTCCCCTGCACCCGCTCCGCCCCAGGCGCCGCTCGCCTACACGTGCCCTCCACCCCGGCCCGGCGGCCTCCTCTCCTCCTGCTTCTCCTGCCTAGTGGGCCACCCTCGCTACGCCACCGAGCTGAGTAGCCCAGGGCCCAGCCAGCCCAGTCAGTTTGACATGACGAGTCGGGTCAAAGTACGTGGGGCCCACTAACGCGAGTGCCCGCGGGCTCCCGTTATCCCATGCACTCTGGACTCCGGGCGCTCTCCCTGTTCTTGCGTCCTCTCCGGTGATGAGTGATGGCTGGCACAGCATCTCTCGCAGCTCGTCCATATCTGCACCGCTTGCCACTGCAGTGCGAAATGCTAAGGGCACCAGCCGATGAAGAAACAGAGCGGCTTGAGTACAATTCTCCGCAACTACTCGTGTTTCACTACTTTCTTTTTGTCTTCTGGACTAGAAAGGCAAGACTGCAAGAGGAATGCAAAGGTACGCGCTGCTATACACGATTCCTTCGGATAATCAAATGAACAGCTGATTACGGTAATTTATGAGTACATTTGTTAAGAGAATGGATAGTTTTATTCGGTGTTACTCTAAACATAAAAGGATATAAACCGTCAGTCACTTGCCGTTTAACCATTATTTAGCCAAAACGGCAACTTGAATGGATAAAACAGTCATTTCAACGGGATAAATGGCCGATTAAACAAAAGCGGTGTACTATTGTGTATGGAGTAGCATTTAAACGGTGTTTAAGTGGGCTAAATAACCATTTAAGTGAACAGTGGTCTTATTATTAGACATGTACACAATCATTCGCTATTATAAGTCAACCTAGATTTTGAGACAAGTGACAACAAAGAGCAAAAACAAGAAGCTTCTAGCCAAAACACCACTTGAAACCACTTGTACACATAATTGGTTAGTAAATATCTACTGTAGACACTAGTTAGGCTTTATTTGGATCACCTTAGATTATATGGTATAGTGAAAATAATCTCTAGGTTATCAAACACTATAGACTATAAAATATATTATAACAATCCAACCGGAGGATTATAATAATCATATAATCCATCTCCAACCTAATAAGAGGATATCATAGTTTAACCAAAAATAATCTGGCACCTATAGTAATCTAAGGTTCCAAACAAACCTAACTATTGTAATCCATAATCTATATTATTATAATCATAATTCACAATCCACCATGGCCTATTCTAGTCTTATGTTGATGTACTATGTGAGATGGAATGAAAATATATGGACAACACTAGTGGGAGATAGGAAAAAACCCACCAGGCCGGGCACACACACAAAAGTCAATGAATGCGGTGTCAATAAAATAAAATGTAGTATAAGCACTCTTAGTGAATCAATAAAATAAAATGTGGAGTATAAGCACTCTTAGCATAACTTATAATGTTTTAAAGATAATATTCAACTAAATGTGAAGAGACTATATAAGTTGTTTATATTATTGTCGTTTTGATGTTTATGTGACGTGGCAAAAACTAATAGATGGTTGTTGTCTAACTGTTGTGCATCCTCTATCCAGATCTTTTTTTTTTTGCATACTAATCGTTACTACTAAAGCTAAATCATGAATGCAATCAAGAATCAAAACCGTTCCCAATGTGCTGTAATCTCAGTCAAAGAACAAGAAAACCCCATCATCATGTCTCCAACAATGTGACCTTAATAATTTCCCGGCAGACAAAGTACAGTACACCTGCTGGCAGTACCACACTACAGTGTTCCCAGCATTATTTTTACTTATGGGCACTGCCACTGTTAAAAGTTCCAAAGCATCCATCCTTTCGCTACCCGGCGCTTATATAACGCCTCCCCATGCTTCTACCCCTTTCCAATCTGTGTTTGTCTTTGCTTGCCCCCTCATCTCCCTTTTCTTGTTCCTGTGTCTGCATTGGCTGGCGATGGGGTCCACTTCTCCTTCAGGCCTGGAGCTCACCATGGCTGTCCCCGGCCTCAGCTCCTCCTCTGGCTCAGGTAAGCTCAGAAGACCACCTGCTAGCAGAGCTCATACAAATACTCCTATGCAAGAAAATGAGTTCATCGCTGCTAAGGTTCTTCCCAGCTTTGCCATCTCTTCAAAATAAACATATGGATACTCGTCATGCATAGTTCTAAGCGTGCGAAACTTGCCTGGGGTCTACTAATTTAAGTCTTTGTTTTTTGTTTACATATACCATGTATGTATTGTGTTTAAGTACTTTGTTATTCTGAAAGCACTCCATATTGTCTAGTTCTAAGAGGAGTGCAGCTCTGCTCAGAACTCAAGAACAGCATACGTACAATCTTCTCCTAGAATCTTTGTTATTCTGAAAGCTAACTTCTCTTTCCTTGGAATCATTGTTGTTTGGCAGAGGGGTTTGGATGCAACAACAACGGGAACGGGAACAACATGAGGGACCTGGACATGAACCAGCCGGCGAGCGGCGGCGAGGAGGAGGAGTTCCCAATGGGAAGCGTGGAGGAGGTGGAGGACGAGCGCGGCGGCGCGGGCGGGCCGCGCCGCTCCAAGAAGCTCCGCCTCTCCAAGGAGCAGTCCCGCCTCCTGGAGGAGAGCTTCCGCCTCAACCACACCCTCACACCGGTCAGTCGTCAGCACTACTAGTACCACATCACTGTTCACTGCTAGCCATGGCATCCTGCGTTGGAGTTGGAGTCCCTCCTGTCCTTCCCCTTGAATGATACTATGCATCAAGGGCGTCGTGGCATGCGTCGTGGCTACGGCCAAAACCATTGGCACGACGTACGCGTACGCACGTAGTAGTAGTACCGCTGCACGTATGTATGCCGAAAAGATTTCAAGCGAGTACGTACCTCCATCAGAATCTCGCGCCGGATAGGATTAGCAAGTACCTGCGCATTGCATGCGGCAACTGATTGATTCGTCGTTCGTATTTGGGTTTGGGTTGTTGTTCTTCAGATCAAAGTGGACTGCAGGGCATTGAAGTGGATTCTGAGAATCGGATCCTGATGACCGTCCATCATTTAACGGTAGTGTGTGTCGTGTATTGTTCTTCGAGGTCTGATGATGTACATATGGAAAATCAAGATACGCAGTACCATCGTCACTCCGTCCAGTACGTACTGGCTGGTGTGGCACGCATGAGAGTTAGGTACTACTAGGAGGATCGCTATCCCTGATAGTGTGATGAAGTGCACTAGTACATCTAATACGGCTACTTTTGTACAGTACCCATACCTGTAGCTGTAGTAGTATAACGTTTGTCTCACTTACGCTGAACCTGTACGCTCGATCTCCTAGTCCTAGCTAGTACTCTTGCTACTACAATGTGATATGCCAACTTCCTTCCTGACATTTGCAACATGGAGGTGTAGAGTATACTACTGTCATGCTGATGCCTGAGCTAGCTGTGCAATGGAAAGAAATTTAATGGCGTTGGAAAATGCGACTTTTTTCCCTGCAGAGGCAAAAGGAGGCCTTGGCTGGCAAGCTCGCGCTGCGGCCCAGGCAAGTGGAGGTCTGGTTCCAGAACCGCAGGGCTAGGTACGTAGTACAGTTTATATGCTCTTCCTTCCTGATGCTTTGCACATGTATACGTACATCGATCTGAAATATACGTCTCAAATAATTTACCATCCATTGGTAAACGGCTGCCTAGCTACGTAGTATGTTTTACCTTTGGTAAACTATTGTACGCACGTCCCGTTGCTCGGTTATTATTAGTAGTTCATACCAGTCATCATTAACTGTTTGGTACTGTTTCTTTTATCAGATTAGCTGTTGCTAGTACTGGTAGCAAAGCCTAAGGCCTACATATATGGCCGCCGCCGGCCGGTCAGTGGTCACGAGAGGCTACTTGTAGTTACTAGTGCGCTATATATTAGAACAAGCTCACCTATATATATGACAAAAAGACACACTTGGGAAACCATAGCTTAATTATCAGACAAAAATGGCTGCTAAGGATGTGCAGAAATATTCTATTCCGGAGTACCATATAATCAGTCAGTGTCACAGAACATTTATGAACATGCATGGCTCATTTATCCAAGCTGACATCTCGTAGTCATACAGATGTGTTTCCAGAAATGGTTCACGTGCGCCTTGTTTAAATTGGGGTTTGGAATCAATATTTGGCACTGTAGCACTTTCGTTTGTATTTGATAATTATTGTTCAATCATGGTCTAACTAGGCTCAAAAGATTCGTCTCGTAATTTACAATCAAACTGTGTAATTAGTTATTTTTTTATCTACATTTAATACTCCATGTGTCCAAATATTTGATGTGATGGAGAGAGAGTGAAAAAACTTACAATCTAAACAAGGCCGTGGCTAATGATCCTTGTCACCTTAACTGAGGGCAGAAATGGTTCACGTGGTCACATGAACATATGAGGGTCCATTTATTTTAAAGCCAAACCTGTATCAAATTTCCCATATAGAAAAGAGAGTGGATTTTTTTTGAGTATCTAGGGACAATTACCCACCCTAGCTATGACGTGAGTCAGCTATTTTAGTCGCTGAGGATTACAACCTTTCTGCCTATGCTACATGCATGGAAAATCTACTGTGTTCTATACAAAGTTCACATTAGGATCTACTCGTGTCTAATATCATTAGTATTTATCCGTATCTAATATACAATGTTACTGCTACTACGTGTCGATGCAACCCAGATTTTATACTACCTACTAGTATGAGTATAACATTACAACGAACCCACTTCCTTGGTTTCTTTCCAACAAAATCATGGGTTCTTCCCTCAGTTAAGGTGACAAGGATCATTAGGTATCCATCTTGAAACTTGGACACTGCATCCAAGATGTGGGACAGCAACAGTTAGCTAGATTCTCTAGCCAAATAAAGTAGGCAGAGATGAGAGCTTCACCCTTGTGTACTCCATTGAGCTTGATGGAATAGATTACTCCATGATGCTCGTGCAATGAGATTGTCTCTAGTAGAGCTAAAGCTTTGAGCTTATTGCCCCAAAAGTACGGGCACGTGGACTAATCGGCACGTGCTAGGAGTATTAGCTACCTGTAGCTTGCTGACCCTAGCTGTGATGGATGGTTCAGCAAGCCTCGTGAGGAACAAGTGATTGAAATGCTAATCCTGCAATCCACCTTATCCCTGCAAAGTCATTGGCCTCCACTCTTTTGTCAATCGTCAGGGGTGATAATTATCTCGGAATGGGGGCCTAAAGTCAAATTAAGTCGCTTATAGTACTTGATTTGACGCTATTTTAACCTCCATTGATCTGTCAGAAGAAACTTTTAGTCTCCTTAGAGACGTCTGTCATGCATATCAGCACGATCTTGTCATGGACTCATGATTAGATCTGTCATAGTGAATGAACTTCAATACTCATTTTGTTACTAACTTTTTTCCGTTGCTAATTTCACGATGTCCGACGTGCTGCAGGACGAAGCTGAAGCAGACGGAGCTGGAGTGCGAGTACCTGAAGCGGTGCTTCGGCTCACTGACCGAGGAGAACCGGCGGCTGCAGCGGGAGGTGGAGGAGCTGCGCGCGATGCGGGTGGCCCCGCCCACCGTGCTCTCCCCGCACACCCGGCAGCCGCTCCCGGCATCCGCGCTCACCATGTGCCCGCGCTGCGAGCGCATCACCGCGGCAACGGGCGCGCCCGCCGCGCGTACTCCCCGCCCGGCAGCCGCGGCCAACCCCTTCCACCCGCGCCGCCCGTCCGCGGCGTTTTAGCCTCTATACACTGCTGCTCTAGTAGGGAGGAAAGTGTGGTTAGGGGCAAAGTGTGTGTGTTTGCTACTCCAGCGAATTATCGTCACGTGATGCGTACCCGTGTTCCATTCATGGCTCAAAAGTTTGTTGTAGCTTCCTATCGTCGTCACTCATGTATGGCCTTCGCCCTTCGATCTAGATATCTGATGATGGGCCGTTTCTGTTTCTATATGGCTGTCGATGCAGCCTATTGTTGTTTCCACGCTTGCTGGCCCACCTTTTTGGGCCTTTGCGACGGAGCTGTCATGCATCCCCCGTTTCGACCAGGCCCCAGAAGAGGTATTCCGTTTGGGCTTCTACTCCACGTAAGGCCAATATCATTTTGATATATTGTATCATTGGTTCGTCATATAAGCATATAAATGAACATTTGCGTTGTACCGTCTATTTCTTTTTAAAAAAAGTGTGATGCATCATTGGATGCTTGTGGGTAAAATGGAGCTCCCCGCCACCCGCACCCTCGGCTCCTCAATGCTAAGGAGCTGTGACGCACCCTCCTTCCCTCCCTCTCTTTTCATTACTCCTAAACCCTACTAAGGCTAGAGCATCTTGAAGAGCTCTTAAAAAAAAACTCGCCAGAACATTGATTATTCCAATGTTACCAAACTGAGTAGGGACCATTTTTTTTTGCTTTTCACCAACAGTTACCAATAATGAGTTCCTAAACAATCAAAACCAGAGAGAAATCGCATGCCACGGAGCTAGAAAACAACTCTAGCTTCACCGATGGAGTTATTCATGGAGCTGAAGCTAAAAAGAACGACTTCAAAGTGGAGCCGTGTCAAACAGGGCCTAAATAATCAAAACCAGAAAGAAATCATACGCCACTGAGAAAAACTACTGCAGAGAAACAGGTGGGTAGTGAGCGCGGAATGACTTGGATATGTAAGAAGTCACGTGGAGGTTTACCAAGCGTGGATGTTTAGGGAGTTCAGACGAAAATTTTCTCTAGTGTAGTTTTTCCCCTTTTTGCCAAAAACATATTTGGGAGTTGAATATATCCATAGCTAACTTGTTCGCATGCTGCATTGTTTCAATATATATACTGATTATTAGGCCATCCATTTTCAGCTTGCATTGTTGCAAAATACAGAACCATGGTGGGCACGATCAATGTATCTTTACTCATCGCGCATGTGCAACTTTATGTGGAGTACGTTCGCCGCATCCCCTTGCACGCACACATCATTTTCACCAGGCTCAGGCTGCATCTAGGACTCCAAAAGAACCTTGCATGCATCACGTGACGGTAATTCGCTGGAGTACGTATATTGGATTCAGCGTGGAGAAAGATACAGATAGGATACTCCAGCGAATTACTGGTCATCTTGGATTCAGGCTGCAAAATCTACTGGTCATCTTTCTGTTGCTGTTTGTCACGAGTACGGGTGAACAGCCATCGAACCGACTACAGGCACGATGACAAGTCTGCTGCAGTAACGAGAGGCAACCGGACTGGGAAGCCCAGCGTGTTCATCCAGCCCAGAGTGGGCCTGCCAAGAGAAAAGGTGATCAATGGATTCCATACACTGAAAGAAAAGGTGATCAATGAATTCGTCCCTAGAACAGAAGTAACATGTGGGACATCATTTGCAATTTCGTTTAATCATGTTCTCTTTGGTGAGTATAGCATTATCTTCCAAAAGCCACATTTTTTTTGGGGGGGGGGTAAGCTATGGGAGAAAGTTATCGAGCATTGCTTGAGAGCAATAACGTGGGTCTATAAACCAATTTGGTTTTATGCCTAGAAGGTCAACCATAGAAGCCATTTTCTTAATAAGACAAGTTATGGAGCGGTACAGGGAGAAGAAGAAGGACCTACACATGGTTTTTATTGACTTGGAGAAGGCTTATGATAAAATACCAAGGAATGTTATGTGGTGGGCTTTGGACAAACATAAAGTCCCAACGAAATACATCGGGCTCATTAAGGACATATACAACAATGTTGTGACTAGTGTTCGAACAAGTGATGGAGACACGGATGACTTCCCGATTAGGATAGGACTACATCAAGTGTCAGCTTTGAGCCCTTATCTGTTTGCCTTAGTCATGGATGAGGTCACAAGGGACATACAAGGGGACATCCCTTGGCGTATGCTTTCCACGGACGATGTAGTGCTAGTTGATGAAAGCCGGGCAGGAGTGAATCAGAAACTGGAGTTATGGCGGGAGACTTTGGAGTCCTAAGGTTTTAGACTCAGTAGAACTAAAACTGAGTATATGAGATGTGACTTCGGCACTACTACTCGGGAGGAGGAAGATATTAGTTTGGAAGGTCAAGTAGTGCCTAGAAATGATACCTTTCGATATTTATGATCAATGCTACGGAGAGACAGGAATATTGATGAAGATGTTAGCCATAGAATCAAAGCAGGGTGGATGAAGTGGTGCAAAGCATCTGGTGTCCTATGTGACAAAAAGGTACCACAGAAGCTAAAAGGCAAGTTTTATAGGACGGCGATTAGACCTGCTATGTTGTATGGTGCAGAATGTTGGCCTACGAAAAGACGACATGTTCAACAGCTAAGTGTCGCGGAAATGCGTATGTTGCGTTGGATTTGCGGTCATACAAGAAGAGATCGAGTTCGGAACGATGATATACGTGATAGATTAGGGGTAGCGCCAATTGAAGAAAAGCTTGTCCAACACCGGTTGAGATGGTTTGGACATGTGCAACGGAGACCCCCAGAGGCACCGGTGCGTAGTGGAATCCTAAGCCAGGATAGCAACGTGAAGAGAGGCAGAGGAAGACCGAAGTTGACTTGGGTAGAGGCAATAAAAGGAGACTTGAAATGATGGAATATACCCAAAGACTTAGCCTTAGATAGGAGTGCTCGGAAAATAGCTATTCACGTGCCTGAACCTTGATTGCTTCTGCTGAGTTTTAACTCTAGCCTACCCCAACTTGTTTGGGACTTAAATGTTTTGTTGTTGTGGTGGTGGTGGTTGGGGGGGGTAGGCTGAACCCTCATTGGATTTCTGACTTTAACAAATGTGTGCTTGTTAGGGTTAAAATCAATGTGACTCAAGTCTCAGGCATAGGCTTCTTATCATCTCAACTACACAGGGTCAGATTGGTTGCTTGCATTTGTCTTAGCCTGTATTAGACCTTATGCAACGTAACATAAGTTAGCGTAACGTATGTAGTGTCTTGGTGTTTGATTGTTGTGTATAGGCCAACCACATTTGATAAAATTACGTTTGGTTGTTTACATTTTGTTGAGGTCTCTTGTTTCTATAGTGGTATGGGAGATAAGAATATTCCATTTTGTGTGCGCATCGGCTCGTGCAAAATTGCATTGTCTAATACGATCAAATGTAGCTTACTAGCTAATGCAACATTAACCTGCTTTGAGCACTGTGCGAGCATGGATAAGAGGCTATGCAGGATACCAAACACGAGCAAATTGCACTGCACAAGTCTAGATACAAGCTAATATAGGTAACCAATCAGACCCATAGTAACTTGTGACTATATAACTAATGTTATTATTTTAAGGCACTTCACATTTATGATTTTTGTATTGCATAGTTGACACTCTAAATGATCCCTAATGAAAAAATTAACTGCAAAATTGTAGATCTTAATGAGTGCTGCAACTTTAATATGATGTAATTTTTTTTCTCCATCTAAGATTGTTTTAATAGGTCCGAGAACTTATATTTAATATTTAGACATCTTAACCATTTGAAAATGAAAAAAAAATTATCAGCTACAATGTTTTGGATTTCGTTGAACTCTATAATTTTGCTATGAAGTTTGTTTTTATTTAACTTTATATTGAAAAGTTATGATTTTTTTGTGTGAACCAAAAGATCTCACTATCGATCGTAGCCACGAACCAACAGTGTTATCACTACAATTGGTGGCAGTAACCAACAATGAAATACTCTGCTGAAATAGTTATCAACATAAACCTGTAGTAGTGATAGTGTCAATAACTCAATATATAATGTGATATATATATATATATATATATATATATATATATATATATATATATATGCGTTTTTTAGCGGTGACGATCCACACATTCCGTTTACACGAGAAGACAGAGAGTAAAGTCGGTCAGAAGAACAAGTTACTAAATGCTTTGAGACTGAAAATACAATGCGTTCAAAGAAAGCGATCAATCCATCCCCCGCCCGCGAGGTCAAAACTCTATGCTTGGCATGCTAAAGCCGATGATCGCCGATCGAGATGCGCGTCGTCTTTTGCTTATTTTCCAAAGTTGTAACCTAACGCACACGCGCACGTAAGTACGTGAGGCATCGAATCCTCGCGCGCGCGGGTGCGCAGGCAAATAAAGCAGACACGATTTTCCACTTCTCGCCACTGCCCATGCAGGAACAAGCAAATCAGACCGATCCCGATGCCCCACAGCTGGTGGCGAGTGGCGACGCGGTCACGGGGGATGGATGGCTTCCGAGTTCCGAATTTCACCGGCCGGATGCGGGCCGGCGCCGCTGTTCCGAGATGCCCGCGCGCGTACGTACGATCGGAGGGAGTCGGACCGGGTCGGGGGGCGTCCCCTGGCCACCACGCGCGCGGGGGAGGAAGTGGTCGCAAAAGCGCCCGCCCCTGGCCGCTCGACAGCCCACGTCTCCCTTTTCGCATCGCATTGATCGGCGCCGGCCGGGAGCGCCAGAGCGGTCCGAGAGGCGCGCGGCACGTACGAGCTAGAAAGGCACCGGAGCGAGCGCGGCCGCTTTGGTACGGCGGCAGGCAGCGGGGAGCGGACAGCCGGACACTGACTGAACCTTGGCCGCTGTCGGCACGACGGCCGGCTCAGGTCGGCCAAACGCCAAGCAGATTGTCGCCAACTTGCGCGCGTGCCTCCGTGTAGGTCTGGTTGGAGTTGAGCTACCTAGCACGCGTGCGTGCGGTGTGGGGTCGATGGATCGGTGGTCGAAGGCGATGGGGTGCTGGCTGTTGCTAGATTCTGATGCAAATTAAGCTAGCCAGAGTAGCCGATGCAACGCAATCTCTCGGTGGAATCGGATGCGGCGCTCGACTGCTCCATCGGCCGGTCGATCCTTGGCTTTGGCTAGTCCATGGACAGGACTTGTCGCCGGTAGTAGCAGCATCTCCGCAACGCAACTAACAAAAGGAAGCGCGGGAGCTAGCTAGCTAGCCATTGCATTGCGACTCGACCGTGGAAAAGGGCAGCTAGCTCTCGTACGTCTTCGCTGCTTTTCTGATGGGACTAGATCGGTGAGGCAATGCCTTTTGCTTTGTGTTGTACGCAGCGCACACAGATAGCGTTGCAGCGGGTCTCTTCGATCGTCTCGACCGTTGAAGCTAGGCAATAGCTAGCTAGCTAGCGATGTGAACTGCATCCAGTGTTTCTTACGGCTAAATTAATTTATTATGGAATTGATCGGCAGACCAAGCTAGCTGGCGAACGTGACGCGATTTCCGACAGGCAAAGCACCTGAATTCGAGCCCCCAAAACATGGCAGTCTGGTCACCGCTCCAGTTGCCGCCTATGGACTTTTCCGCACTCTCTGGCCGACAGATGGACACGGGGCAACACTGCGGTCTTAGGTTGCCCGAGATTGACGTAACATTTCCGTGTAGATTGCGAGCTAGCTAGGTCAGTGTCGGCTCTAACTCTCTGTCCTGTGTGTGAGTAACATGGGCCCATTTAAGACGGCCAATTAAGCGGTCAGACTGTTGCCATTTAGTTAGTTCTTGCGTTGAGAGAGCAAGGTTAAAAACTTGTAGGGATGCAAATGGTAATGATATTCTCTAATCCTATTTGAGTCAGAATCTGTTTATAGAAGTTTAGATCTGTCTATATCTGAATCCAGATATTTAATATCTGATATTGTATCCGTATCTAAGTACTCAAGTTGCATAGATATGATGTCGAAATCTATTTTTATCTTCCAACACATCTGACACTATTCGTATTCGAATCTAAATCCAGAAATATATTGTAGCTATATGTAATCGTATTCGTTGGTATCTAACCGTTTGCACCCCTAATTGTGCTAATAAGATACTCCCTCGGTCCGACTTTAGTCCAACCCATTGTTCCAAACAAGCATGCAATTTTAGATGGGTCTTACCTTCCATCCTATACACGCCTCATATCCATCCTCTCATTCTTGTCGCCATCCTTGTCCTGTTGCGTCGTACCCGCCTCTCCTCCCGTTCTCGTCTCCATCCTCGACGGTTGCGCTGACGAGCGGGCCGAGGGCTTGGGGCGAATGCCAGTGGCAACACAGAGCCAGTGGCGCGGAGACGGTCCGGACCTTAGTAACCTATAACATGGAACATGACCTCGTTCCATGTTTTGGAAATTTCATTTTCCAAACAAGGAACGAGAATATATTGTGAAACACTATTTCAATATATAGTGGAAACACAACCTAGATCAAAAGTACCAAGTGGAGAAACCAAACCAGAAATCTAGCTAGTATGCTTCTCTTTCTCATCACACATTTAGATTCTATGACTATATGAGAATATAACGCTCTACAATGAAACAAGTTCATACTACTTCCCTCAAGATGCATTACTAAAATAGAACATATTTCTCATTCTGATTAGAGCATCTCCAAGAGTTTCCTAAATCCCTTCCTAATTCTTATTTTTTGTAAAATGAGAAGAAAAAAAACCCTCTCCAACAACTCCTAATCCATCCTCCTAATATTTTAGAACTTGGAAAAAGTCACCATGTTCCGCGTAAAATTATGCGCTTCCGAGTCGCGCGTACCTTCTCTCCCCATATGTGTTTGTCGGCCAATCTAAAGGTGGAAAGGCGTGAAAAGAATAAAGAGTAGGAAAGGAAATGTACCAGAGAGAAAGAATATATAAAAATGGTTAGGATGATTTAGAAATAGTATATGATTTCTGATGTAAAATTGTCTTCTATAGTTTAGGAGTGGATTATTAGAAACTCTCGGAGATGCTTTCTTTATTCCTTCCAATACTTTTTTAGGAGTTATAAAACTCCATATTTTTGGGAAGAAAATATTGGGTACTCTTGAAGATGCTCTTATATAATAGTGCCATGTTCGCTTGGCTGATAAGTCATGACTGAAAGTACTGTTGGCTGATTTGTTGTGAGAGAAAAATACTGTTCGTTGGCTGAAAAAATACGGCTTATAAGCCCAGCAAACAGGACGTAGATATGTGTGTGTGCCCCCAGCGAACAATGCAAATATATAGGTACTCCTTCAATTTATGAAAATGATGTCCCATGTTTCATTCTTGTACCTCAATCACAACGTTCTAGGAATCTAGCTACTAAGGCAACCCAGTACCAGAGGTGGTTTTCCAAAGAATTAAACGAACCTATCACGTAGGGCGGTTTCTCCGGATAGTTTCCTAATGACGTGGCTAGGGTGAAAACTACCAAGTAATTTCTAGGTTGGTACTGCTACGTGGTAGGTTCATTTAATTATATGGAATCCACCCCTCATACTGGGCTAAGGTCTCAGACGTGCACCGTGGACGCCTTCTCCCACCGCGCAGCATTGTACAACCCCGCTCGCGGTGGCCGGGGCCGAGTGTCGGCTGTAACTCTGCCCTGTGTGAGTAACATGGGTCTATTTAAGACGGCCACTAATTAAATAGCCAAAATGTTGTCATTTAGTTAGTCCTTGCGTCGCGGGATAGCAAGAGATCAACAAGTTAGCTCTTGGTTTGATTGGATGGACCTAACAATCAAACAGATCGAATGGTACTAGTAAGATACATGCATACGTTTGTGAAAAAAAGAGGAAAGGTCCATGCATGAGGTTACCAGTGCACGTGCCTAGGAGTTGAAGGTGACTTCCGCTGCGTTTGGTTTCACCTCCTGGACTTCCGTCACCGTCCCGTCGGATGTTTGACACATATATAGAGTATTAAATATAGACTAATTGTGAAACTAAATGCATAGATTGAAATTATTTTGCGAAACAAAATTTTTAAGTCTAATTAGTCTATAATTTAACAATATGGTGCTACAGTGACATGTGGTAATGACGGCTTAATTATGCTTAATAAATTCATCTCGCGGATTACTGACGAATTCTGTAATTTATTTTTTTATTAGTATCCGAACACCCCATACCATGTCCTCATGTAACACCTCATAAACTTTACTCGCTAGATCAAACCACCCCCCCACACCCACCCACCTTCACCCAGCTCGCTCATTCATGACAAGCGTGTGGCTACGACTACAAGTCTAGAGTTCCGGCTGCTCCTGAAAACCGGACCTTCCTTCCAATACAGAAGCGGGCCCCGCGTGTCTTACTGCCTGGACACACGACGTTATATACTCTTCTATCTATGGATACGTGCCACTTTAAAAGTTTACTAGAAAAAATATTCGTAGGTTGCAATAGAATAAAATACTATCAAACCTTAATCGTAATGATATAGTTTCTATTTATAATTTATCCTTTCTATAAAACTTGAAATATATAATTTATTTTATGATGACAATAATACCCACAATATAACTGAATTTTGGCATTAATATGACAATGTCCTATTAAACATGTTTCAAATTAAAATACAACCTTAGGAGTTTTTTTATCTTGTTCGAAAACACACACACAAAAATTAGAGGTAAATATATCATAATTTTAATTTTTCATACTATCTAGTGTTGCTATAATTAAATACCAAGTTCCATGACTTTCTACGAGGACCCATAAAAATATGTAATTATAGTCGGCAAGGAGTTAGTTACCGACGTGTCAAGGATTGGTTTGTGCACCCATCAATCATTCTAGAGATGCATTTATTTAGATTGAATTAGACAACAAAACCTAAAGGGTAAACTACAAACAGATCAAGATTTAGTTGATGGACTATTCAATGATTTAGATTTTAATGGAAACAATTTTCTTTAATCAAAACCACGTCAACAACTTATTGGTGAAAATCTTTTTTAGGAAAAATTAATAATGACTTCATTTACTGTTTATTTTTGACGTTTATGAAAAAATGACCACAGGCATTTGAGGAAGTGTGTGGAAAAAATTGGACAAAAAACCAAGCAAAACCAAAAAAGAAAAAAAAAAAAATCAGGATAGAAAAAACAAGAGAAAATTTTAGGAAACAGAAAACCAAACGGGAAAACAATGCAGAAAGCACCAGGACATATTGAACACAGCAGAAAAAAAAAACAAATGAAAAAAGCGGAAGAAATCCTTATTTTCTCTCTTTATTTTCCTCTCTGTATCCTCTTTATCTTGTTTCGTTTCCTTCTCTGCCTTATCCCTAAGACCAGATCAAGGACCTTGTCTCTCAACAAAAATACGGAGTCCCAAAGTCTCCTTTCACACGCTCTGTCGCTTCCATGTCCTTTCGTCGCCTCCCTCACAGCTGACTGCCCCTGCGCCCTGGTGCGTCCGCGCTCCGGCGTCCCACCCTTGCCTGCGCACGGAGGAAGCGTGCCCTGCTGCGCACATCTCCTCCCACCAGCGCGGCGGCCGGAACCAGCGGTCCCGGCAGAAGTGCAGGCAGCCGCTAAACCACTTCTAGCTCAGGTAAGCACCTCCTCGCCGCACCTCCAGTGCGAAGCCGGCGAGGGCACGGTCGAACGCTGCGCGCGCGGGCGTCGTCGCCGAGCCTGACCTCGGCCAAGACGCACTCGGCGCGCACCTCGGCGTTCCGCGGGCACGGCACCACGGCTGCGTCGAACACAGCGCGCGCGGGCGCCGCCGCCGTATTTGATCTCGAACAGGACGTGTAGTGGGTCCACAGGGACGCCGCCCGGTCATCATCCTTGAGGGCGACGCCATCCGCCTCGCTCCGGGCGCGCCTCTCCTCGAAGAGCTCCCTTGTGGCGGCGGGGTCGCCGGCGCCCATCTCCATGTTGGTCCAGGCGCTATAGTCGGCGCAGCGGGCGAGCGTGGCGCTAAGACAGGGCACGCGTGCTCCAGGGTCGAGCGACTCGAAAAACTAAGGAGTGCTGCTGCGCGATCTTGCGGGGGCAACATGCTCGGTGCGATTCGATTGATCGATGGATCGGTCACGGCTGCGGGCCTTGTCGATCAGGATATTGGATATATATAACGGCTAGTATTCGCATGCCTGTTCGCTCGATCGTATCAGCTATGTTTATCATCAATAATAACATGATGTTTTTTCTCACAATAAAACAGCATCAGTCAACTTATAAGTCAAGCGAACCGGCAATATATCGGTATATCGATTAAACATTGAAGCCTGTATTGTTTCGAATTGGAATTTATTTGGGCTGACGCAGGGACAGGCGCAAGGCAAAAGCGGTGTTTGTTTTGGTTCCCTAGTGACACCGGAGAAGCCATGTCCGTTCCATGCTTCCTCGTAATACTCTGAACTGTATACTGTTATTAACTGGATTGATGCCGTACGTGCATCGGACACCCCAACTTTATTTTGGAAATAGATTTGATCGGAACTTTTGGGAAGCGGAGTCCAACACGGTGTCCTGCACCACACACCTTTCCAATTCCGATCCTGTCACCGAGCATGGCCGCGGATCAAACTCCTATGATCAATCTTAATTATCCTTCCTCCTGTATATATACAGTGAGGGCGGGCACCAAGTATATATATATATATATATATATATATAAGTTTTAGACGTAACACTCTTCATTGTTTGATAGTCAGAGAGGAAAAAAAAAATGGACAGACAAAAAAAAACAGTGGAGAGAAATTTTACCTTTTTATTATTATTAGGTATAGATATAGATGCATATCTTTCAGGACAAGTGTGTACTCATCCGGCTTTCTATAGAGATCAACTTGGGCATATTCTAACCTCTTTGGTTGGGAGCCGGGCAATCCAAGCGTTGGATCTTGGATGTTTGGGGCCAGATGTGCTGCCGGGCCAATCAACCTGAGCTGCATGATATAGGATCTCATTCTCATCCAAACAGCGCTCAGTGCATGTTGTGTTACTGAGTTCTTGCTTCTTGCCCAATTAAAAAGACGCTATTGCTTCTGGCTGCTATACACTCCATCCGTCCACAAAAGAATGCAATTCTTGTTTTCATATTCATGATTCAAAATAAGTACCATTAGATTCGTTATTGAATATATTTTCATGATAAATTTATTTAAAAACATAAATGTTAATATTATTTAAAATAAACTTGGTCAAACTTGAACTAGTTTGACCAGTACGCTTCCCATAATTGCATTCTTTTGTGGACGGATGGAGTATACTATTAAGTTATAATTATTATGTTTGACCGAACTTCAATTTACGAGATGTTTGTCATTGATCACTTGTGTCAGATATATGGGCCAGAGGTACCTGCACCGTCCGTATATGTGACCGTCACCAGGCTATCGGCCCAGCAGTCGCCAAGAAAGAGGTCCGCAAGGGCTAACGCGATCGACCAACGTGGAGATCAAGGCAAACTAAGACATGCATATCTAGACAATAGTTAGGATCATTCTGTTGCGTATATCGTGTAACAAACTAGAAAACCAATCTGTTAGCCCGATCGCCCTCTCTGTAACCCTACCCCCTTCACTTATATAAAGGAGGGTAGGAAGACCTCGGGCTCGAGATCCATCTTCCACCATTCCAATCTACTACGTAGCTAGGAGCAACAGCCCATATAATTGAGCATACGAATACAAGAGTAGCCGCACCACTGTAGTAGGGTTTAGTGCACTACCATGCTGAAAGCCCTAGTTTAGTTTTGGATAATTGATAAAACCTAGGACTAACCTTTGATCTAAGTGTATGAATTAGATAAGGTGGTTCAATCCAAGTGGTGAAGCAACTGAGAGGTCCATGGTGATGAAGGTGGACATAAAATGAAAATGATCAAGCTTCAACTTGGAAAAGAAGAAAGAGAAAAATAAAAACCAAGAAGATCAAGACAAAAGGTATAAGATAGGTTTTTATTTTGCACATAAGACACTATAGAGGGTATGGGTGACTTAGAATCGATAGCCGTACTATAAAGAGGAGAGATCTTTGGCTCAACAGTTTATTGAGTGCCACTAAGTGATATGATTCTTGCATATGCATTTAGGAACATAATGTGTTAATTTTAACCCTTGTAAAATGCTTTGAAAAATACTAACACACGTGCACACAAGTTCTACACTTTGTGGTTAGCAAGTTGGAAACAAGGGCTAAATGGTTGTGGACTTAGACTAAAAAGGAGGAGATAGTCCCCGACCGGACGATGGCCGCGAGGTGACTAGACTCACCCCGGCGTGTCTAGTCAATTATAGCGAAGTGGGGCGCTGCGGCCAAGAAGGGCGACGAGCGAGCGGACGCTGTCATCGGCGCGTCAGGTCACTTCTTTAGGCAAGCGGACGCAGGGGACAGCGCGCGATCGGACGCGCAGTGGCTGTTTCAGGTCGCGGCTGATGTACGCTGACGTCGACAGGGTTCTCGTAGGCAGAGACACGGGGAGCTGACCAGAGTCACAGGCGCATCCGGTCACTCGTGACCTGATGCGTTCGGTCGACGAAAAACATCTCTGGACTCTTATCGGAATCGAACGGACGCTGCGTGGCTCTTTGTCAGGTGCGTTGGAGCGGCGCGTCCGGTTGGTTGTTTGACTGCGCATTGAACGTTACGTGATCGTTGGCATCAGATGGTTGAGGTTTAAATGGGGACACGTGGCGGCCATCAGAGCGACCGAACGATGGCCGACCGGACTCTGGGATGTGTCCGGTCAGTGCGTCTGGTCATCCCGAGGTGCCCAACGACTCTTTGAGTCTTGGGGCTCTATAAATAGAAAGGTATCAGCTTGGGGCTCACTCTCTTGGCACTTTGACATATTTGACATCCTTGTGAGCCTAAGCAAACACCTCTCACTCGTCCCCATCATTGATTCATCATCATAGTGAGATTGAGAGTGATTACTAGTGCATTTGCTTGAGTGATTGCATTTAGTGGCACTTGGGGATCATTGTGGCTATGAATTTCTTGTTTCTCTTGGTGGTTGTCGTCACCTAGACGGCTTGGAGCAGCGGAGGAGCTTTGACACTGTTGACGGTAGTTAACAACCATTATAAATTGTCAATATAACATGTATAAGGGCATAAATATAATCACTAATGAAGGTTTGGCGGTTTAAACTAACAAATTCTACGAGTTTTGGTGAATCTGTATTTTCTATAGGGTTTTTTCAGAAAACCGTCAAGGTGGACTTACATATCAGATTTAATTGCGCTTATCCGCAGCGAAACAAACACCAGAAGTTTCCAGAAGACTCTAGAGGACTCCACACCGAAGCGGAGGGTGACATGCTACCAAGTGGGGCCGCCCAGCCCTACCTGCAGGCCTCCCACCCCTAGGGCCCACTGTCAGCCTTTGCGTCGCAATGTCGGTTCTGCACCACCTCCTAGGTTGCATCTATGCCGTCCTTTAAGTCGGTTTGATCCAAGGGCTCACATTGGACGCTCCGGTCTATATATATCAGCCCCTTGAAAGCTCTAGTTTGGTTTTGGTGAATTGATGAAACCCTAAGTGCTAACCTAGTTCATCAAGTGATCATGAGATAGGTAGCACACTTCAAGTAGAGAAGCAAATGAAGATCATAACATGACAATGGTAATAGCATGGAGATGATCAAGGGCTTACACTTGAAGAGAAGAAAGAGAAAAACAAAAAGCTCAAGGCAAAGGTATAAACCATAGGAGCTATTTTGTTTTGGTGATCAAGACACTTAGAGAGTGTGATCACATTTAGGTTTGATAGCCGTACTATTAAGAGGGGTGAAACTCGTATCGGAATACGGTTATCAAAGTGCCACTAGATGCTCTAACTCATTGCATATGCATTTAGGATCTAGTGGAGTGCTAACACCCTTGATAATATTTGTGAAAATATGCTAACACATGTGCACAAGGTGTTTGCGGAGGTTGAGATGGGTTTGGGTCCTCTCTCCCTCCCGCCGAGCTTTGCGGTAGGGATTCAACGCTTTCGGAAAATGAAATGTCTATTTTCTATTATACCGGATGCAAAATTCTTGGTGGTTGGCACACTTGAGCAAGGGTGAAGAAGTAAGAGTTGAAATGGAGTTGATCGAATGATGTCTTTGGCGTCGGTCCTGTGGACCGGACTTTGAATCCGTAAGCACCGGACGCCGATCGTCTGCGTCCGGTCGCTACCGACTTCGGCGACTGATGGCTAGGGTTGAGCACCGGACGACGCTCACGTCCGTTCAAGGTGGACGGACGTCCGGTCGAAAAAAACATGCCTCGGGAGCTTCTTGGAAACGACCGGACGCTGGGCTTCAGCGTCCGGTCGCTTTTTATCGGGCGTCCGGTCACCAGCGACCGCTGAAATCGGACGAACAGCATTTGAAGCGGGGGACACGTGGCGTGAATCACGTGACCGGACGCCGAGGGCTGGCGCGTCGGTCGATCGGACCGGGCGTCCGGTCACCCAGCGTTGTGCCCAAAGTGAAGGGGTACAACGACTCTATTTCATTGGGGCTCTATTTATAGCCCCATGGCCGCTCAAGGGAGCTCTCTTGCACATTTTCATTGACATAGCAACCTTGTGAGCCTAGCCAAAGCCCTCCCACTCATCTACATCATTGATTCATCATCATAGTGAGATTGGGAGTGAATCCAAGTGCATTGCTTGAGTGATTGCATCTAGAGGCACTTGGTGATTGTGTTTCATCATGGATTTCGCTTGTTACTCTTGGTGGTTGCCGCCACCTAGACGGCTTGAGAGCAGCAAGGATCGTTGAGTGGAGGAGGTGATTGTCTCCGACTCCGATCGTGGTGATTGTGAGGGGTTCTTGACCTTTCCTCATGGAGCGCCAAAAGGTACTCTAGTAAATTGCTTGTGGCTTGTGTGATCCTCATCTTGTGTTGGTTGTGCGGCACCCTATTGAGGGTTTGGCGAGTGATGCCAATCGGTAGCGTGAACCTCCAAGTGAGTGAATCGCCATTAACGAGGACTAGCTTGCCCGAAGCAAGCAAGTGAACCTCGGTAAAAAACATTGTGTTCATCATTTGATTCCGAGGTGATTGGTCTACATTGGTATTCATCATTGTGATCGATTGGTTCCTACCACTACACGGCGTGTATAACTCTCTTGCTCACTTTTACTTTTCAAGCAAACTAGTTGACAAGCTCTTTAGTGTAGCTAGTTGTGAGAGCTTGTATGCTTGGTTGGTGTGGCTCTTTAGTTAGCCTTTGAGAGCACACTAACATAGGGTAGTTTCATTGCTCTTGTGTGAATTGACACTATCTAAACTAGAATTGTGGTAGGTGGCTTGCATTATTGAGTAGGCTAGCGCAACACTCGCTTCGCTTCATAATTGTCTAACCATTTGGTTAAGTGTTGTTGTAGAAATTTTTATTAGGCTATTCACCCCCCTCTAGCCATTAGGACCTTTCACCCCTGCCCCCCTGAAGGCATAAATCATTTAAGAAGACAGAAACCTAATCATCCCCAGAGCTCCACCATATTCTAGGGCATAGTTTCTCTCTGTTTGCATCACACCTCCATGTGATGTGTGCTGCCATGTGTATTGAAACCTTAGTTTGAGCTATTTATTTGGCTTGGAATTCCATGTTCTTATTATTTCCTGCATACATGCACACATGGTACATGGTATACACTTGCATCAGCATGTTATAAATTGAATTAGTTTTTTTCTGTATTAACAATAGTATGAGTGTGTAAGTCATATGCATAAATAGAAGTACTTATATATATATATATATATATACATATAGGTAATTTAAATGCATATTTGTGGTTTACTTTAGGTAATTTTTAATAATTGTAGAGATAGGTGTAGATGCCAATTCAAGGGCTTAACTAGATTAAAGTAGAGGTGAGTACTTTAAATATAGATTTTGGGTTACTTTAGACTATTTTTAAATAGAAAATGTGGATGATTTTATAGGAAACAGAATGCATTTAAGGATTATTATTGCCGATGATGATTTGAGTATGCCAATTTTAATCTGAATATTTCTATTTTATGAGGTAATTGATATGATTTATCTCTTTTTCTAGCTAACAAGTCTATAAGGATTAAAGGGAAGCTTTAGTAATAAATTAATAATGTAATAGTAAGAAACTACAAAGTTTTTATTTATTCAAATCCAAATACTATATACGAAAAATGAGGGAGATGTGTGCAGGAAAATATTCATATGAAAACAACAAACCCTTTTACCTAAAGTTTGTTATTTTCTTATGATTTTTTATAAAATGAGTTTGAATTGTTGCAATCATGATGCATTATGGATGTGCAAAACATTTAGTTTTTTTCTAAAAAGGATATCACGATTCTTAAGGATTCTCAAAAGGCGAATGAGTATATATCGATTGTACTTTCCTTTGAACTCATGACTACTAGTAGAGAAACATCCATAGATGTACATTGTAGCAAAAACTTGAGATTCAAACTCAATCTAGAAAATCATATGAAAACAACAAACTCCAGGTAAGAACTTATGCACCTAAAGTTTGTTATTTTCTTATGATTTTTTTTTATGAAATGAGTTTGAATCTCAAATGTTGCGACATTGTACGTCTATAGATGCATTATGGATGTGCATAGTTTTAATTCTTTTTTGAAAACTTCTAATCATGTTTTTCTAATTAAAGGATTTTCACGATTCCACCGAATAGAGTATTTGCACTGAATATTTTCTCGATGTGTGCACCATCAAACTCAAGCAAAAGGATACACGAAGGATACAACACAAACTAGATGAATTGTGAGTGCAAAGAGCAGGGAGTATATATCGATTGTACTTTCCTTTGAACTCATGTTTGCACGAACTAACGTGCACAGTAAACATTTCGTCTTCGCAGTATATCGTCTCCCAATGCAGCGGGCAAATATTACGCATGTATGGTTCATTTGTCGCTACAAACAAATCCAGATCACTAGGGTAGTACAAGGCCCTTAAAGCTTAAACTAAGGTATATATCGGCATGAAAACTACATGCAATCCTCAAACGACAAGATGGATTAGTAATAAGCAACACACAAACCGCATGCATGCCTAATCACCCCCAAAGGGAACACTGGAGCTGACTCAAAATTACAAGGCTCCAGCCATGCATGTGGGCCACACGCTTGAGTGCAACCACCAGCTCAGCGTTGTCCAAGTTCTCTGCCTCATGCCTCATCATGTGGTGTGGGGCAGGGCGAGCAGCTACACTGGTTTCAATCCAAGAAGGATGTAGTAGATCAAGGTGATCGGCAGGGCTATCAGCATACCAAAGATTACCCTGCAAAATATATATACAATGACTATATAATTAAAACCTAGCCCAAAGCAATACACAAGTCTATATGCATGTGTGGCTGATAATCACTTACATAGTGCTCAGGATGGCTGGGTGGACGTTGTATTCTTTCGCGAACACAAAGGGCACGATCCCTTGCGGTAGAGCCGCCTGCGAAATATTATGCCAGGAAAATCATTGCACTATTATTTAATTCATAGAGAAATAGAATACACTGTCGCTTCAATCTAGTTGGGCTAATAGTGTACAATGTTGTAGGGCTAGTAATTGCACAATCCCATGTATAAGAGTGACTTTAGTAGGGTCCCTACTCAGACCTTCATCCTATCTTTGGATGCCACGGAGGGCAAAAAAAAAATCACTCCAACAAAGCACCTACTCTTAGCCCTAAAAGTAGTATGCCCTCAACGTCCAAACCCTCATTCCCGAGGGCAAGCTCTTCCCCGGGCCCTAACTCTTGGCCCCAAAAGTAGGATGCCCTCAAAGTCTTTCCTCACAAACCCTCAATCCTGAGGGCTCTTCCCTAGACTTTAACTTCTTTTATATTTCTACTGTTTTTCTTCCACTCCTGCTCGTATCCCACCTGGTCCGTCCCGTTTGAGCGCTCCCACCACCACTAGCCTCAGATCCGCCATTAGGCGCCACCTACCCCCTCCTCGTAGGCCAAATTCAGCCCCGACTCTCCTCCTCCCCGCTACCCTCCTATCCGAGTTATGTCCTTCCTTCGCCTCCACCGTCGCAGTGCCCTCACGATGTCCTCTGCCTGAGCTCCACCCTCTCATCGTCTCCACTGCCACTGCACACTCGAGGGCAACCCTCCTCACACGCGCGCCCTCACTGCCGGCCCTCTCCGCATGCGTGCCCTCTCAGCGGTCCTCTTGCGAAGAGGCGATGAGGACTCGCCCTCCCGGCTGAAACCTAGCTCACCTCTTGTAGATTGCCCCTTTGCTTGAAGCTCAACCTCCCTGATTAGCCACGTTGGAGGGAGCAATGGTGTCGGTGGCACTCGGTGCCTATGGGTGGGGATGGAAGATGAGAGAAAAAAAAAAAAAAAAATGTGACTAGTAATGGGTTCGCTAAACTTAAATCCTGATTTGGGGCTCCTGTTGTTAGCCTAGAAAACATGACACCTAAAATGTAGATGCCCTAAATAAAAAAAATAGAGACCCTAATTTGGTGTTGACATAAAGCCAGGAATTCCACCTGACACATCAGCCGACCATGCACGTACTGGCGCGCAGTTGGTAAGCCGGACACAACTTGATCTAACTGGATCAATGATTCGATTGGGCAAGACGAGAAGTCACTTTTCACCACTACTACCAATTCTTAAAGCAGATCGTTTATGCATGTATATCAGTATATGCACGGTTACCTGCACAATGGCGACCCGCAGAAGTGACCCTCGGAGGCCGATGGCTAGGGACGCGGCGGTCATGACGGCGGGGCCGGCGAGGAAGCGGACGCCCATGGAGATGCCGGTGGCGCGCCATCCGCACGCGATGAGATTCGGCTGCAGCGCCATAAACAATCCTGGCCACGAGACATCCGCAGCGTTAGTTAGCTCGATCGGGCCGGGGGCCGCCTCGGCGTGTGTGGGCGCGGGACTAATTGGCGGTGCAGGGCTACGGGACGACAGGAGCACAAGGGGTGTGGGCGCTCGCTCGCGTCACGTAGGCGAGTGTACTCACCCAGGCTAAACATGGCCATCCCGAGGCCGGCGTCCGAGAGGATGGAGATGGACTTGGCCACGACCGCCGGCATGGAGATGTGCCACCTGCAACCACCGTACGCCACCCGTTAGGCGTCAGAGCTTAATTAGCTCGAACAGTACACTGCAGCAGTGTGTATACTCACTCACGAATTGGGCCAGTCAGACAAACTAAGCACTGCTCTAACGGCGATGATTAGCCCAAGTAAACACTTGTGCTGCAGAGGTTTATAACAAACTCCAAAAGAGGCTGTGATGATGATGAGATGAATCCATCAATGATTGGCGGGCGTCCAGTGCTCGTGCGCCGTGCGATCGATCGAGCTCCCTTCGACTTTCCGGCTCCCAACAGTTCGCGATCGGAGCTTGCTGGGCGGGCCCGCGCCCGCGGTGTGGTCCGCGCCTCATCTCATCTCCCACCGCCACCGTCCGGGCGCAAGTAAAAGCAGCTTTTCGGTTATTCCCCACGGCTCGTACGTACACGGCGCACTGCTTTTGAGTCCCCTTCCCTTCCCTGCATTTAGGCGAAGCTACGTCGCCCACTGCCAGCAGCTTTGCTAGGCATCGCCAGAGTTGACAGACAAATCGATTCATCTATCGGCTCTCGCTTATCGCCAGCACCAAACTTAACTATAATCAGGAAAAAAAGTACTGTCTGCGGTGCGCTACCGTGTATCCATACCGAACCTGTCGCCTCTCTGTTTATATAATGTAAAGTCATTCAGTACCTAGCACGATCAGAGCTACCAGCATGAACTGGGTTGGATGGTCTGTAGAGTCCAGCCACTCACACCCTAGTATGAACAGTTATACAGGCCTAGTAGGCTAGTACTGATCGCTAAGCTCGAAGCGATACCCCACTACCCACATCGATCCTTGCCTAATTGGTCGCAATCTGTTATGTAAACCATTTACTACACCCCTAACATAGACTATCTAGAACTAGAATACTATAGCATAGACAATGAGTGAGGCAGAAGGTCACGTGAAAAGGTGTAGACTTTGTAGCATACCGGAACGCGATGAGGGACCAGGCGAGGCCGAGGAGGCTGGAGTACGTGTTGGGGTTGCGGATCAGCTTGCGCCACACCATGATGAGTATGAGGCGGGTCATCACGCTCGCCGGCGGCATCTGCTGCTGCGCCCGCGCGCCGCCCCCCGCGTCGTCCGGGTCGTACCCACCGCCGCCGGCGTCCTTCACGCGCAGCTCGGCCGTGGCGGAGCTGGAACCCAGCTTCGTCAGCTGCTCGCCGGGCCCACCTGCTTCTCCCGCCTCCGCGTCCTCTGCCGTCGTCTTGCCACCGCCGAAGCTGAAAGCCTCGTCGGCTTCCGCCGTCGCCGCAGCTACTGCACCGTTGCTCTCGTTCTCTGAAAACGACCAAAAAAAAAAAGGATTCGCATACTGTATGCAAAGCATGAAGCAGATGTGTCTGCTAGCGTTAGTGTTGACGCGTGCGCGCGGCGCGGGCGTACCTTTGCCGGCCGAGCCGTTCTGCGGCGGCAGCTCGGCGGGGACAACCATGCGAATTTCCTTGGCGCTGACGTTGATGCCGCCGCCCGCGCCACCGGTGAAGACCGGCAGGCCGCTGACTTCCGAGACGGGGGAGGCGCTCGAGCCCCACACGAACATGTGGAGCTCCTTGGCGTCGTGGCAGCTGGGCACGGCGCCCGCGGGTCTCGACGACGACCGTGCCGACGCCGAGCGCTCGTCGAAGTTGGACTGCCGCGGCGTCGGCCCCCGCGACGAGTGCATCGAGTACAGCTCGGCGGCGCCGAAGCTCGAGGCGCGCGCGCCGGCGCCGTCGACCATGGCGAAGAAGTCGGCGTGGTTGAAGTTGGATCCCCGCGGGCTGTGCTGCCGCGACGAGCTCATGGAGTAAATCTCCGCACCCGTCAGGTTCGACGGCCGCGGCGTCACCATCGTCGTCATCAGCAGCGACCGCCGCGACGCCGACGAGCGGCGCACCGTGACGTGCAGCCGGCCGTCGTCCGCCACCTCGGCCTCCGTCTCGGCGCGCCCGCCCTCCAGCGACACCACGTCCGCGTCCACGTGCAGCGACGCGATGGCCGCCGCAGTGTCCGGGAACTGGTCCGCGATGAGCATCCGCGCGGCGCGGAACTCGAAGAGGAACAGCAGCAGCGTGTACCAGATGATGCACTGGAGCACGATCACCTGCACCATGAGGGACCCGGCGTAGGGCCCGTACATGGCGATCAGCAGCGGGATCCCCATCACCAGCGTGTTGGGCAGCGTCGACACCGAGAAGAGCGTGATGGACCAGTCCAGCCGCGGCGCCGCGGCCGCGAGCCTGGAGGGCAGCAGGCGCGACCACACGGCCAGCCCCGCCAGGACGAGCAGCTTCTGCAGCGTGTCCGCGGCCAGGAACCGGAGGTTCATGGCGTAGGGGTCGTTGGTGGAGATGAAGTGGAAGGACAGCAGCGGCACGGCGAAGATGGCGACGAAGCGGTTGATGCCGGAGCACTGGTCCGGCGTGAAGATGCGCCACCACCGCACCGACCCGTACGCCAGGAACATGGCCACGTACAGAGGCACCATCGCGGTCAGCACCGTGTATATATCGTTCCCCGATATCATCTTGGCCCACCCCCGGCGGCCAACGCCCAACGGAGGAGGGAGGAGGAGGAAGGCTCTCGGGATTCTACTTCTGGGGTGGAAGAAGCTAAGGTGAGGTGTCGCGGACTCTCGGGTGGAGTATCCGAGTTACATGCAGGAGTGGGCTCTTCCGGTCTTGTGAAGTGGGCAACGCCGGTCGCCGGCGCCATTCTATTTATACGGGAGCAGCGCGAATCGGTTGCGACTGCGACAAACAAACACCGTCTAGATCGAGCGATCCGGTGGAATGCCGTGTGCACGGAAAAAACGCCGGAGCCGGGGTTTGAATCAAGGTTCATTTATGGCATGAAAATCAAGATTGATTTTTGTTCGAGGTTCAAAGTTAAATTTGAATCGGCCACTCATGACCTGTTTGGTTGCTTGCCCAGGCAAGCTTCTCTGGCCAGGCACCAATTTAGGCAATTGATTTTGACTGCTCGGTGACCAAGATCTGTTGCCTGATAGGCATTTGGCTGCCAGGGCAGCAACCAAACAGGACCTTTATTTTCTTCGATTTTTTAGATCTACATATGTGTTTGTCTAAATAAATCAACCTCTAGAGTCATATACCAAGTTAAAACTTTTATAGGTTTAACTGAATTATCGAAAAAACAGTACTCTTGGCACAATATTAGTATAATTAGTGTATTCGTTTAGTGTCATAGATGTTAATATTCTTTCATACAAAATTAGTCAAACTTATAAAAGTTGATTAGGACAAATCTAGAAGTTTCCAGAAAGATTTGATTTGCATGATCACCCCATATTGTCAATTCCGACCTTGGAGACCAAGGTAACTTCTGGACAACTTGCCAGGTACATGTGAAATAGCATCAACCTGCTCGCATATAAAATTTCAGATATTGATTTTGATTAGAGTTAGGAAGAGAACAAGATAATAATTCTAGCTTCATATATACCCCATCCGTTCAAATTATAAGAAGTTTTAGCTTTTCTAAATATACTATTTTTTACTATGCATCTAGACATAATGTATATCTACGTACATAGCAAAAACTATGAATCTAGAAATAACAAAACGTCTTACAATTTATGGCATGAAAATCAAGATTGATTTTTGTTCAAGGTTCAAAGGTAGATTTTAATCGGCCACTCAGGGACCCATTTAGTGGTTAATATTCTTTCCTACATAATTAGTCAAACTTACAAAAATAACTTAGAACATGTCTAGAAGTTATTTATTTAGAGACAGTAGATTTGCTTATGGATTTGCTTTGGACAAAGCTAGAAGTTATTTATTAAGTTGCATGACAGCTTGTTAATCTCTCTATTTCTTTACATGAATGTCCCTAATATCTTTGATTAATTTGTCCTCTTGATTAGTTTTCTTACATAGCTAATAAACTTCATTCGCTGCCTTACCTTAGAGCAATGCTAATTGTCGGATACCATAGAAAGGGGTACCCTAAGCAATAACCAAAAAAATTGCTTAGACCTTGTAAATACCAAAGCCAAGAGACAACCACGCGGGCCTCGGCCGATTCTCCGGTTCACCCGAGGCTCACGCCGCAAGGCCTCGGCAGATTCTCCGGTTCGCCCGAGGCCCACGCCGCAAGGCCTCGGACGAGGTACCAACTCCGCCTCGCCCGAGACCCCTCGCCCGAGGCCCCACCCGAAAGGCCTCGGGCGAGGTACCGATTCTCCATCTCGCTCCAGACCGGCTCGGCATCAGTCCCGCCGCAGCTTTGACCGACCACCCTGACAGAGCGTCACACTCAACCAATGCGTCCAACCACTCCCGCAACGTCAGCCACACTCCGGCGCGGTACAGCGGAGTGGCCGACGGGATGGGAGTCACATCGGCGCCATGCAGTCCAGAACAGGACGGGGCAGGGGTTACCAGCCACTGTACCCAGTGCTGTGCCCACGACTGACACCCATGCGGCACTGTGCTACCTAACCCCACCTGCTCCGACGACAGTGTGGCGTGGAGAGTCATGTCCGGGCCCCTGTAGCCTCGGAACCAGCATAAAAAACCAACTGCTCCCTCCGAGCCTCGGCAAATCGCTTCCTCGCTCTCGTAGTCTCGGGACTCGCGCCTGCCGAGCCCCCCATGACGGCCCGGCCTCTGCATCAACTGGGCCTCAGCTCTCTACGTTGTCAACACTCTGGCAGCGGCACGTCGCCCGCGGAACGCGCCATACCCTGCGTCAGGCTGTAGGAGCTCCCACGTCACATACAAGGCTGAGCTCCTGTATCCTCGGAGTCAGCACACCCGTGCCATCTCATCAACCCGGCCTCGGCACTCCGCGCCGGTCCAACGTACAGCAACCGGCACGCTTCCAACGCACCTGTCACCACAGGAGCTCCCACGTCGCACAGGGCTAGGCGTGACCGGCGCGTCGCTCCAGAGTACCAAGGACAAGACCACTCCATCAACCATACCGCCGCAGTAACAAGCTACAGGGCTCGGCACGCCGCCTCCGCTCACACCACGCACCACGTAGCAAACGCATGTACCGCCCCTGTCCTCTCCTTCAACTATAAAAGGGGGCGACCGGGGCCGTTTCTAGGACAATGAGAGACACCCGACGAGCGCACACACACACACTCATGGAGACATTGCTCAGATAGACACACGCGCAAGCAACGAGTAACACTCTGTAATACACACGCTCCTCACTGTGAGAGATCAACATCTCAAGCAACCCACGTCGCTCCACGCAGAGACCTGGGACTAACCCCCTCTCTCGCCCTGCTTGTAAACCCCTACTACAAGCACTTCGGTGCAGGGAATACAAGATCGCTCTCTCAGACTGGACGTAGGGCACCTATTGCCTGAACCACTATAACCTTGTTTCTCTTTGCATCACCATCCGGGATAGGGACACGCAGTACGTTTTCACTCATTGGTTGAAGACCCGCCGGTCCAAAACATCGACAGTTGGTGCGCCAGGTAGGGGCGGCGCTGCGTGTTAGCTTAATCATCCAAACAAGTCTCGGATGACAAACCTCGTACGACCACTCCGTCTCGGCATGGTGATCTGGTTCGGGAGCCCAGAGTTCATGTCTCTAGGATACGAGTACGACCTAGTACTCCTCCCATCCAAAGCCTTGTTGGCCGACAACGACATCACGCACCAGCAGCCCAGGCACGGGCGACGCCCGGGCCGCCGCTCTCATCGCGCTCGCCAGGCATGACGCGAGCAGAACCACCCCAACACCGCGCAAGTTCAGGGCAACTCTCCGTGCCCCACCAGTTTCCCATGCCCGGCCGCTGGCGCAGAGTCCCTGACTAGGAACCTATCTAGCTTAAGCCTAGGCAAGGGAAAGACGCCGGTGGCGCGCAGCGACGCCCTACCATCAAGCTCTGCCTCGCCACATTCTGAGGAATCAACTCCGGCGGAGCGGAACCCGGCAATGGCACCATCCTCGTACCCCTTCGGGTTGAGCAATGCCGCCGCCGCGTACGCTTCCGCCTATGCCTCCGCTCACGCGGAGCCCTCAGGACGCCTCCAACGTTTCACCCTCGACCTCTTCGCCACAACCTCGACCCACGCCCACGCTGACTCCTCGGAGGAGGACGAAGCATGGGCCGGAACGGACTTCTCTGGGCTCCACGACCCTGAAGCCATGCGCCGCTTCATGGCCACAAGCGACTACTGCTTCGGCTACTCTGACTCGATGACGAAGGCACTTATGATCCCATTCGTGAGTGCTTCGTCGTCGAGCTCGAGATGCCGAGAGTGGGCGATGAAGACGAAGGGGCAGACAATCGCTCCCTGCCCCGCGCGGGGGTAGGCGACGCCACACCTCCGCGCGTCGAACCCCCGGCAGCGCGGAATGAGAACCCCGCCCATGAGGGACTTCAATGCCTTGACTTGGAGCAGCTCCACGAGCTCCAGGCCAAGGTCGAACAAGACCGACTCCTTCTACAGCAGCTCCGAGACACTCTCGAGCGAGAGCAGCGGGGTCGCGGTGATGGCGGAGCAGCCCGACGGAGGGCTCGCGACGTCTACGACCGCATCAACGATGATGAAGGGGGCGAGCAACCCCCTTTCTTCAATCGCGCTAGCCAGAACATTGCGGCTGCGGCGATGCGAGTCCAAAAGATGCCCGAGCCATCTACCTCGGAGGGGCGACGGGTCCACAGCGAGCTCCGAGACCTTCTCGAGACCGCCGCGGTATAGCAGGCCGAAAGCTCCATGTCTCGACGGCACGGGGACACCTCGAAACAGCCCTCGATGCACGACCACCTCAAGGCCCCTCAGTGCACGACCGCCTCAGTGACCGACGCGAGGCGCAAGACGACCACAATGTGGTCAGCAGGCGACGGCGCCACGACAATGATGGGCCAGCCCGAGGCTACCACCCGCACCGAGGCGGTCGCTACGACAGTGGGGAGGACCGCAGTCCTTATCCTGGGCCGTCTGGCCCTCGAGTCTTCAGCAAGGCCATCCGCGGCGCTCACTTCCTGGCCCGGTTTCGGCAACCGGCCAACCTCACAAAGTACAGCGGCGAGACCAACCCCGAGCTTTGGCTAGCCGATTACTGCCTGGCTTGTCAGCTAAGCGGTGCGGACGATGACTTGCTCATCATCCGCAACCTCCCGTTGTTCCTGTCAGACTCGGCACGAGCCTGGCTCGAACACCTCCCTCCCTCGTAGATTCACAACTGGTGCGACTTGGTCAAGGTCTTCGTTGGGAATTTCCAGGGCACATACGTGCGCCCCGGGAACTCCTGGGACCTCAAGAGTTGTCGCTAGAAGCCGGACGAGTCTCTCTGAGACTTCATCTGACGCTTCTCCAAGCAGTGCACCGAGTTGCCCAGCATCGGCGACTCGGAAATTGTCCAGGCTTTCCTCTCCGGCACCTCCTGCCGAGACCTGGTCCGAGAGTTAGGCCGGAACGTACCAACCTCGGTGGTCATGCTCCTCGACATCGCCACCAACTTCGCCTCGGGCGAAGAGGCTGTCGGGGCCATCTTCCCCGACAGCAACGCCAAGGGGAAGCGGAGGGACGAGGCCCTGGGGCCTCGGCCTCCCGATTCTCCAAGAAAAAGAAAAAGGGGCGCCAGAGGAAGCAAGAGGCCCTCGAGGCCGATCTAGTTGTAGCCGCAGATCGCAAGAATCTCTGAGGCCCCGCCGGGGGCCCTGGACTATTCGACGATATGCTCAAGAAGCCCTGCCCTTACCACCAGGGCCCGGTGAAGCATACCCTCAAAGAATGCACCATGCTCCGACGTTACTACGCCAAGCTCGGGCTCCCCAACGACGATGCCAAGAAGAAGGGCATCGGTGACAGAGACAACGACAAGGACGACAGGTTCCCCGAGGTGCACAATGCCTTCATGATCTTCGGCGGGCCCTCAGCGTGCCTCATGGCGCGTCAACGGAAGAGGGAACTCCGAGAGGTCTTCTCGGATGAGGTAGCCACTCCCCAGTACCTTAACTGGTCTCGGGAGGCAATCACCTTTGATCGGGAAGACCACCCCAATTATGTCCCAAACCCCGGCAGTAGACCCGCTCATCGTTGACCCGATCATCGGCAACACCCGGCTCACCAAGGTACTGATGGACGGAGGCAGCGGCCTCAACATCCTCTACGCCAACACCCTGGAGCTCCTAGAGCTCGACCAGTCACGGCTCTGAGGCTGTGCCGCACCCTTCCACGGCGTCATGCCGGGGAAGCGCACGCGACCCCTCGGGCGCATTGACTTGCCAGTCTGCTTTGGCACTCCCTCCAACTATTGCAAGGAGACCGTTACCTTCGAGGTGGTTGGGTTCAAGGGGACTTATCACGCTATCCTAGGGCACCCGTGCTACGCCAAGTTCATGGCGGTCCTGAACTACACCTACCTCAAGCTCAAGATGCCGGGCCCCAACGGCGTCATCACCGTCGAGTCCACGTACGAGCATGCATATGACTGCGACGTCGAATGCATCGAGTACACCGAGGCTATCGTGGAGGCCGAGGCCCTCATCGTCAACCTCGACCAACTAGGTAGCGAAGTGCCTGACTCCAAGCGCCGTGCCGGGACTTTCGAGCCCATAGAGGCCGTCAAGCTCGTCCCGGTCGACCCCACCTGCTCCAACGGCCGAACGGTGAGGGTCAGCGCCACCCTCGATAGCAAATAGGAAGCCATGCTCGTCGACTTTCTCCGCGCGAATGCCGATATGTTCGCATGGAGTCCCTTAGACATGCTGGGCATACCGAGGGAGGTCGCCGAGCACGCCTTAGACATCCGGGCCGGCTCTAGACTGGTGAAGCAGCGCCTGCGCCGATTCGACGAGGAGAAGCGCAGGGCCATCGGTGAGGAGGTGTAGAAGCTTTTGGCGGCCGGATTTATCAAGGAAGTGTCCCATCTAGAGTGGTTAGCTAATCCTGTATTAGTTAAGAAGAAAAATGGAAAGTGGAGGATGTGTGTGGACTACACCGGTTTAAATAAAGCATGTCCAAAGGTTCCATTTCTATTGCCTCGAATCGACCAAATCGTTGACTCCACTGTAGGATGCGAGACCCTATCTTTCCTTGATGCATATTCCGGTTACCATCAAATCAAGATGAAAGAGTCCGACCAGCTCGTGACTTCTTTCATCACCTCATTTGGCATGTACTGCTATGAGACCATGCCATTCGGTCTTAGAAACGTAGGGGCCACATACCAGCGGTGCATGACCCAGGTCTTCGGCGAGCGCATCGGGCAAACTGTCGACGCCTACGTGGATGACATCGTGGTCAAGTCCAGAAAGGCCAGTGATCTGATCGATGACCTGGAGATCGCCTTCAAATGCCTCAGGGAGAAGGGCATCAAGCTTAATCCCGAGAAGTGTGTCTTCGGGGTCCCCGAGGCATGCTCTTGGGGTTCATAGTCTCAGAACGCGGCATCGAGGCCAACCCGAAGAAGGTCTCGGCCGTGACCAACATGGGGCCAATTCGAGACCTCAAGGGAGTACAGAGAGTTATGGGATGCCTTGTGGCCCTGAGCCGCTTCATCTCGCGCCTTGGCAAAAAACGTTTACCTCTGTACCGTCTCTTGAGAAAATCCGAACGCTTTTCTTGGACCCCCAAGGCCGAAGAAGCCCTCACCAAGCTCAAGGCACTGCTCACCAACCCTCCCGTCCTGGTACCGCCAACCAAGGGCGAGGCCCTCTTACTCTATGTCTCCGCAACGACCCAAGTGGTCAGCACGGCCGTAGTAGTCGAGAGGCAGAAAGAGGGGCACGCTCTACCCGTCCAACGACCTATTTAGTTCATCAGCGAGGTACTCTCCGAAACTAAGACACGCTACCCCCATATCTAGAAGCTGATCTACGCCATAGTCTTGGCTCAGCGCAAGCTGCGTCACTACTTCGAATCCCACCCGGTGACTGTTGTAACAGAACCGACCAAATCATAAGAACGTAAGTACAAAAACAATCACCGAAGCGATCAAATTCCTGTACTTAAGCTCCCATAATCCCGGTAGTCCGGAAATCACGAAGGATTTCAACCAACTCTCGACATACAAACCAAGATCGTAATGATTCAACACAACACATCATTCGTTACAACATTTCACAAGTAGCATTCGGATTACATCCATCAGAGTTCAAATAAAATATTACAAACCAAGTTTGAATGTGCAGAAGCAACATAGTTTAGTACATAACTTCATAGTTTTAAATACATTGCCAGATCAGAGTCATGTCCCACAAAAGCATTATCAGGTACGAGAACTAGTAGAGACCGCGCCCAACGGTCTAGTCTTCATCCCCAGCAGGGAGAAGGTAGTACTTGCAGCAACCAAAGAAGAACTGGTCATCCACGCAGCGGTGGGAAATAAACCCCGAGTACGAGAAGGTACTCACTAGACTTACCCGACAAAAATCAGAAATAAAAGACACCAAGGATCATGCAAGGCTTTTCGGTGGGCTAGCTTGACACGAAATTGCATAAAAGAGCTTATGATTATAGTAACCAATTTAAACTTATTATCAAGCTTATCATTATTTACCGTCCACTAAATTAGCACTGTACTAGAGCACTCACTTATTAGGAGCAAACAATAATAACCATAGTGTATAATAAATTTGTCATCATCATATCATCATTTCCGAACCATTAAGTTATTAAGTGTATCTACATTGGAGATAAGCCCGTCAAGTTCTCACTAACCGAGAGACGGCGATTGAATCAATTACAACTCAGTGAGGGGTATTCCTAACTCTCACCCCGCATACTTTGCAAGGGTAGCCGTGGGTCACCTTTGGAACATCTCAGAACCAAATTGCGGGTTCGATCGGCGCCAAACACTCTGGATTACCCTTCCGCAGGACGATCGGGACTTTTAAATCACACCGCCTTGGACTCACGCCCACGGCTCCCTTCCGAGGCGCACTTTATATTATCGACTCCCGGCCGAGGTGAGCTACTCGGCTTTGTGGTCGGTCTCCGCACCCGCCAACTAAGAGAGAGGCATGCGTTCAACATGAACAGAAAGGCTCCAAGAATCAGTCCCTTAAGCGACATAGACGGAGTCATCGCAAACCAAAGCAAGCCTCCGTCCGGTCTTCATTTCAAATTAAGACTGGTTCTTTTCCACGATAGCAAATATAGCCAACCGTGTCACATGTATCATCCTATATCTCGCAGTGACAGGAAATCACCCGACTTCTACAGCGTTTAAGCGGGGCTAAGCACTACTCGAGCCTCGAGCTACATAGGATTCACGGTAACAATATCTCGGACAAGGAATGGGTAACCAATGCAAAGCAAGTGTTTGCATCCAACACCTAAACTTAATGCAACAATATATATATAATAATAATATCAGAATCATAGTTCGGAAAATAGGAGGCTTAATATGCTAGGGGCTTGCCTTTCACAAAGTTGCAAGGACGGTGGTCGTGGCACTCAACGGCGACCTCGTCGGCACTTCTCCCAAGGTCGCTCCTCCCGAATCTCCGGTCGTCGGGCTTCTTTGCTCGTTTCAGTTCCTCAATTCCAGATAGGTTACTCCTTCCGGTACACCTATTGCATGCCGATGCACAAGATAAATATCATGGATGCATAAGGAATGACATGATGCTCATGATGAATGAATCACAATGGGTGTTTACGAAAACATCACTTTGGACACTGTTCATCGAGTAATTAGCTCTATTCAAATCACTTTAAGCATGTATCCAACTTAACTTAAATAACAAGAGCAACTTACCTAACTTGCATAACCTAAGATAAAGATGCTCATCTTCAGTTAAAGGCCTAACACCTAGGAACAGTACCATGAACTTAGAATAGTAAAGACATACTTAAAATAACAGTTAAAGCTTCATATGCAACAAGTAGTAACTTAATTCTATCATAACCAGAGTTCTATAACTCCAAATGACTTGCAAGAGGACATTCTGGAAAGCTTATGAAATTCTCTACAATTCATTTGTAAACATCAAAGCATGATTCTAAAGTTAACCAAATCAAATTCCAGTAGACCTAGAATCTGTCCCGCAATGACAGGGTTGCTAACTTAATTATTTAATGATGGCGCAAAAGCCTAATTTGACCAAACCAAGTTTATCAACTTGTTTTTCATACCTAAAAAACATCAGAAAGTATAGTGCTAACTTCTAAATAAATTATTTAATATCCTTTTCCCATTTATTTAGTTAATTAGGTGATTTAAGCAATATATAGTAAAACTATTCATAAAAATCTACAAAAATTACAGTAGCTATCTCATGCTGCACATAGACTACCATAAAAATTTCAAAGCCATTGGGCAAACATAACTTGTTGTATCCAAAATAACAGGTGGCATGTCCAATTTTAGCATAATTAGGAAACCTTATTAACAAGTGTCAAGCAACAGATTTCCCATTTTTCCTAGCATCCTTCTAGCATAAGAATAGCACCCATAAAATTTCACCTTCACTGGATCTATAGAAAAATTATGAAAATTCACACAAGATCCACCCATTAATAAAAGGAAATTCTATAACTTAAAAACTACACATGCACTAGCTCTGAAATTTTTACCAGAGCTTCTAATAAGCAATAACAGACTGCCCACAAAATTTCATAATTTTTGGACCACAGAAACTCAAGATAAAATTCAAACAAATTTGCATGCATCTAAAAACACATTTCAAAGTCCTAATTAATTCCTCAAAAATTTCTAAAACATGTACTCATATAATATTTTTGTTAAATACTAGACATGACCAGGAACCCAACAAAATTAGAACCACATCATTTGGATCTATCAAACTTGAGTTACCTATTTTTGAAATGGTGCACCAAAACTGTGAAAAACAGTTAAACAAAACAAAAAAATAAAAACCTAACCGCTATTGGTGTGTCGCTCAATGCCCAAGCGGCCCACGAGCCCAAGACAGCGTGGTGGCCAAGCGACGGCGCTCCCGAGCTGGACTCCCTTTGAGCCTCGGTTGGTGACAGCATGGACCAGCTTTGGCCGAGATGATGGGAGGCGGAGGAAGACGACGGCGGGACTCGCCGTCGGTGGCTTCTCCCGGCGAGACCAACGATGCCTCACGGGTTCGCCTCAACCTAGCGTACCTAGGGGAACCCTTATTTGCAGCTATATCGACGCAACTAGGAGGGATGGCGACAAGCACGGGCGGCGCGGCCGGCCATGGCACGGGCCGCTCCCGGCGACGATATGGCATCGCAAGCCCTAACGGTGGGCGCCACGGGCTTCGGTGGTGTTCATCGGACCTAGCTGCGAGCATAGGAGGGTGGAAAGGTCGCGCGGACAGCTGGTCGCGTGGAGCGCCAACTCGGCGAACTTCCGCCATGGTCGTGGTGGAAGGAAATGACGGATTCATCCTTACCAAGGCACAATCGACCTGGCTGAGGGGTGGGGGTGACAGAGGAGATCACGGCGGCGCTAGCAGCGAGATGGCGGCACGTTTTTGCAGCGATGAGCAAGCGAGGCGAAGGTGGAGCAATGGCGGGCATTGCGGCTCGGTTGTCTGCTGCGGTGGGGAGGCGAGGAAAACGAAATGGGGACGGCGAAAAGTGCGTTCGGTAGGCGCGCGGGGTGACTTCAGACACGGCTACGACGCCAGGAGGCGCACGGCGCGTGGCCAGCGAGCAGTGAGTACTGATGACGCGAGTGGCGAACGCCGCGTCGTTTTTACGAAACTTGATCACCGTAGTCTCGATTCGATTGCTCAATTCCGATGACTGACAGCGCCCATTCGATGATCATTAACTCCTAATCCGTGGCGATCCAGGTTAAGTCGTAGTTAACAAAGTTGGAGACCTACATGAGTACTACAAGTTTGCTAATTGGAGCTTGAGCTAGTTTGGCTTGGTCAGTGAGATACAGTGCTCCAAACATCAGCTCATGAAACTGAAATCTGCTTGGGACTTAGAAAAATTTGCTAAGTATGAAATCAGCATGTACTTCTGACTTGTGGGCCATGTTTGAGCATGTTCTAGCCATTTTCATGAGTTGGTCATAAAATAACTTTTGTTCCTTGATAAATTAGCTATAACTTTTGTGAAGAGTGCACAGCCATGCAAAGCTTCTAAGCTAGACTTTTGAATCAGTCAAACGATGACACTCCATGGGTCAATTTAAGTCAAACTTGCACTTGAGGACATTTTGGTCATTTTGGTCTACATGAACAATGTTCCAACAAGTAAACTAAGTATAGTTAAGGTGTATGAGACCATGATCACCCATTTTACAAAGTTGTTATACCACTTCTACTGATCACATGTGATAAAGAAAGTAAAACAAGCAATTCATACATATGTTTCAATACAATGTTTCACATGTTGCATGACCTTGTTGTTATCCTATACTTGTCACATTACTACCATGTTGCCATGCTTCAAGACATGGGAAATTCATGTTGCATTCATATGTTGCACTACTACCATTCACAAGCAATCCAGTACGAAACAAACAGAATATGCGAATGTTTCATATATATGTTTCAGGGAAAATGACATGATGAGATAGATGATGCACATGTTTATGAGACGAAATGCAATTAGTAGAAGCCAAACACCGAGGGTGTTACAACCGTGGTGTCGTCTTTTCCTCTAGGAGAGATAATCCAGAACCGGGAGGCCTCGGGTAGAATAGCCAAGTGGGCCGTCCAACTCATAGGGGAAGCCCTGTCTTTTGCGCCTCGGAAAGCAATTAAATCTTAGGCCTTGGTCGATTTTGTGGCTGAGTGGACCGACACCCAACTGCCACCTGCTCAAATCCAGGTAGAATGCTGGACCATGTACTTTGACGGGTCCCTGATGAAGACCGGGGCAGGCGCGGGTCTGCTCTTCATCTCTCCCCTTGGAGTGCATATGCGCTACATGATTCGGCTCCACTTCGCCGCCTCCAACAACGCAGCCGAGTATGAAGCTCTCGTCAACGGCTTGCAGATCGCCATCGAGCTTGGAGTGCGGCGTCTCGACGTACGAGGCGATTCACAACTCATCATCAACCAAATCATGAAGGAGTCGAACTGCCATGACCCCAAAATGGAGGCGTACTGCGAGTTGGTACGACGCATAGAAGATAAGTTCGACGGTCTCGAACTCAACCATATTTCGTGAAAATTCAACGAGGCCGCGGACGAACTGGCGAAGATGGCGTCGGCACGGGCCCCGGTCCCCCCGAACATATTCACCAGAGACCTGCACAAGCCCTCGATCAGCTATGCCTCAGCGGCAGAAGAGGGCCCCTCTGCCACCGAGACCCCGGCAGTCGAGCCCGAGGCCATGGAAATCGACGCAGGGCCTCCCGAGACCGATCAGGGTACGTGAAAGGTCCTTGTGCGGTTTTGGTAATTGAGTGACAACTTAGGTGGACTAATTGTGTTTATGTGAGATACACAGGTGATTAGTCCACAGGTACATGTGTGTGAGCAACATATTTTGAAGATTTGCAAATGCTCGCACATATGATGATGAAGGAGCTAAAATGCACATGAGACATGACATTGAGTCATGTGATCAAGGTGGAGAAGATCAAGATAAGACTTGGCTTGATGGGACGGTTGCAAGCGTGAAGGGCAAGTCAAAGGCTTTGGAGTGATGGACCGCGTGGCGGTGAAGCTTGAGCAAGACTTGGCGCCGATGAACGATGGCAACGGTGAAGAGCAAGTGAAGTCAAGATCGATGAACCAATATGATCACGTGATGATATGAAGTGGATCATATCATTGTTGATCATGTTGGTGCATGTGTTGCATCGACATTAGAGGAGATGGAATGGAATGCGCAAGGCAAAGGTATAACCTAGGGCATTTCATTTCACCGGTCATAGGTGTGTAGAGAAGTATATGACCGGGTTTAGGTTAGATGGCCGTACTATCAAGAGGGGCAAGCTTGTTTGCATATCGGTCATCTAGTGCCACTCGAGTGATCTAACTTTGCATCATCGCTAGGATCGAGTGGCGTGGCAAGTTGAGTGGCTAACATCCTTTGAGAAATGATTGTGAAAAGCTAACACACATACATATGGTGGTGTACACTTGGTGGTGTTGGCACATTTACAAAGGAGGTGGTGTTGGCACATTTACAAAGGAGGTGGTGATTGTGAAAAGCTAACACACATACACATGGTGGATTCGGCGCTTTCGGGAAAATGGAATGCCTATTTTCTATTGCGCCGGATGCAAATTCTTGTGATTGGCACATTGGAGCAAGGGTGAAGAAGTTAGAAGTGAAAACGAGTTGATCGCGAAGACGCTGGCTTCGGTCTTCTGACCGAACGTTGGGTCACGCAGCGACCGGACGCTGAAAGGCTGCGTCCGGTCAAATTGACGGGTCTGCTCTGTATCGAGGGTATTGCACCGGATGCTGGTCTGTGTCCGGTCAAGGTGGACCGGACGCGTTCGGTCGAGAAAATATGCCTCGGGGAGCTTACTGGAAATGACCGGACGCCGGGCTGGGGCTTGTCCGTCCGGTCAATTTCTTATGCGTCCGGTCGGTCAAGTCAAGTGACCATTGGGATCGGGACGTGTGGTGTCTGTCAGGACGACCGGACGCTGAGGTCCGGCGTCCGATCAACTCTCAACCAGAGCGTCCGGTCAGCCCGACTTTTGCCCAAGTGAAGGGGGGGTATGGCTAGTTTAGCCCTTGGGGCTATAAATAGAAGTGGCCCTCGGCCATGGTCGGTGCTTTGAGCACCTTTGGGGACTTAGTGTCCATGCTTGTGAGTGCTTAGGAGCCCTCCATCACACATATACTTATAGTGATCATTCGATTGTGTAAGTGAGCGATTCTAGTGCGATTGCATCATGAGGTTGCATCGAGTGGCACTAGGTGGTCGTGTTGCAAGCTGGTGGTGCTTGTTACTCTTGGAGGTTGCCACCTCCTAGATGGCTTGGTGGTGGTCTCCGTTGAAGCCCGCAAGAAGCTTGTGCGCGCTCCGAGAAGTGCTTGTGAGGGGTACTTGTGCTCGCTTCTGCTGGAGTCATGAAGAGCAACTTTAGTAAAGCGTGTCATTGAGCTACCTCACACTCAGGGGTAGGTTCTTGCGGTGCCCGACGTGCGGGCTTAGCGGGTGATGCTAATTAGCCAGCCGAACCACCAAGTGAGCGGTCGACACAACGGGGACTAGCGTGTTGGCAAACAAGTGAACCTCGGGAGAAAAATCATCGTGTCAACCTTGTTCTTCCCATTGGTTTGCATCCCCATTACACAAGCTTGCAATTACTTTTATATATCTTAAGCTTGTGTAGATGCTCTTGTAATTAGATAGCTTGTGTAGCTAGCTAATTACCTTCTTGCTTGTGTAGTATAGAAGTAGCTCCCTTGCGTGGCTAATTTGGTTTTAGTAACCTTGTTAGTCACATTGCTTAGTTTGTGTAGCTAAGTATTTGCGCTCTCTAATTAGGCATTGGTTGCCTTGTTATTGAGCATTGCTAGTGAGCTTAGTTAGCTTTGTGCTTTTGCTTACTAGCATGTGTAGGAGCTCCCTTGTTACTTAAAGTACTAATGGCATAGGTTTGTGTGACCTTGCTCCTAGAATTGTTTAGGAGAGCTCTAGCTAGCCCGGCACCTTAGTTACATAATTAGTATCTTTGCAAGGTGCTAGTGAGCATATATAGAGGGGTGTAGTCTTGGCTAGACCGATTGTTTTAATTCCACATTTATATCGGTTAGCCGACGTTATTAATTTTAGAAAAGACTATTCACCCCCCTCTAGTCTGCCATCTCGACCTTACAGTACGGACTGGTGAGTTCCGCTCCTTGATCGCCTCGTTCGAGGAGTGCTTCTTGCAGACAGGACCGAGGCCCAATGGCTTGCACGATGAGCCAAAACTTACGTCCTCAGCAACGGCGAGTTGTACAGGCGATGCCCATCTGGCGTCCTCCAACGATGCATCACCACCGAGGAAGGCCAAGCCCTACTTTGGGACTTGCACGCAGGGTCTACGGGCACCATGCTGTGCCTCGGACACTCATCGGAAACGCCTTCCGCCAAGGATTCTACTGGCCAACGGCGGTCGCTGATGCCACGAAGCTGGTACGCTCCTGCGAGGGATGCCAGTACTATGCACGACAGACGCACCTCCCGGCCCAAGCCCTCCAAACCATCCCCATTACGTGGCCGTTCACCGTGTGGGGGCTGGACATGGTTGGGCCTCTACAGAAAGCCCCCGAGGGCTACACCCACTTGTTGGTAGCTATTGACAAGTTCTCCAAGTGGATTGAGGCTCGTCGGATCACTCAAATCAAATCCGAGCAAGCAATACTGTTCTTCACTGATATCATCCATAGGTTTAGGGTTCCAAACACCATCATCACCGACAATGGGACACAATTCACTGGCCACAAATTCCTGACGTTCTACGACGACCACCACATCTGTGTGGTCTGGTCGGCCGTAGGACACCTTAGGACAAATGGCCAAGTAGAATGTGCCAACGGCATGATCCTACAGGGCCTCAAGCCAAGGATATACAACCGGTTGAAGAAATTCGGCAAGAAATGGCTGGCCGAACTCCCGTCGGTCATCTGGAGCCTAAGGAACACCCCGAGCCGAGCCACGGGGTTCACACCGTTCTTCCTGGTCTATGGAGCCAAGGCCATCCTCCCCACTGACTTGGAGTATGGTTCCCCAAGGCTACAGGCCTACAACAAGCAAAGCAACCGCACTGCCCGTGAGGACGCCCTCGACCAACTAGAGGAAGCCCAGGACGTTGCGCTGCTACATTCGGCCAAGTACCAGCAAGCCCTATGACGCTATCAAGCCCGGCACATTCGAAGCCGAGACCTGAAGGTAGGCGACCTGGTGCTGAGACTGAGGCAGAGCAACAAGGGCCACCACAAGCTGACCCCGCCATGGGAAGGGCAGTACATCGTCGCCCAAGTGCTAAAGCCCGGGGCCTACAAGCTAGCCAACGAGAAGGGCGAAATCCTCACCAACGCTTGGAACATAGAACATCTACGTCGTTTCTACCCTTAAATTTCCAAGCATTGTATACATTATTTCTCAAAATATATTAAAGAAGCGTTCTTTAATTGTTCTAAATTTTTTGAGAAACCCCCCGAGCCCATCGAAGGGGGATCAGCCTTACGATAACGCTATAAGGGAGACTCGGCTCTGCCTCTACAGAGGTGCCCACCACGGGGCTCGAACAAGTCTCGGCTCTGCCTCTGCAGAACCGAGCCTCCCTCGGGGGCTAAAAGGGGGGACCCCCTATGTCCCAGACACCATTTTTTAGTCATTTTTCTAAAAATTTCTACGCCAAACTCTCTCACGTACTCTGACAAATCGATTGTAAAAAACCTAAGGACCAAAAGAATGCCAAGAGGGCAAAAGGCCGGCCGAGCCGTGAGACTTCCTATGCCTCTGGGCTACGGCAACTCCCTCACCACCTTTTCATCGGAGGGGCAGCTTAGGCTCCGAGGAAGTTTTTTGCAAATGACTTGTCTAGAAACGAGGCAGAGGGCAGAGGCTTGGAAATACAATAAAAAACGATTAAAAAGCGTACACACATGAGTACTTTTAAAGGCCTCGACGGCCACAAGCGTTATGATACGATAACATAAGTCCTAATCTGGTTACATGACCCCTTTGGCCCAGGTCAAGACTCAGAGTCAGCCAGCGTCGGCGGACGGCGTGGGAGGAACCACCTCCTCTTCGAATAAACTGGCCAGTGCTGTGCCAGGGGCCTCAGCCGCCTCATCTAGCTTTATGACCTCCTTCTCGGCCTCCTCATCATCCTCAGCCAAGACGTAACCGTCGCTGACGACCACGAGGTCGATGCCGGTGTAGTGCGAGGAGACGATGGCCAGGGCATGCTTGACACCCGTATGCAGCGCCCCCCCGAAGCCGCTCGCGGATTCGGCTGCTCAACGCGATCCTGGCGGCTCCTGAGGGAGCTGCTCGGATCGACCCCCTGACCTCCAGGGCCTCGCAGGTGGTATGGGCAGCGCTCCGCAGCGTGTCGTGCTCCCGGATCTCAGCCTCAAGCACCGACTGCAGTTTAGCAGAGGCCTCGGCTGCCCGGGAGACCTCCGTCTCTTGCCCTACGCCCAGATAGGTCGGGACGAGGTTAAGAACACAAGAAAAACAAATAAAACAAGGGGTGCGGTTTAACAGGACTCACCCTCGCACTTCTTCTTCTAGGTCAAGACCTCGACTCGGGAGGCCTCGGCCACCTTGAGGGCCTCTGCCAGGGCACCTTTCGTCAGCACATGAGCGCCCTGCTCCTCACCCAGCTGCCCAGCGATGGCCTTGGCAGAGGCCATCGCTTCTTCCGCCCAAGACCTAAAGGTTTCCCGCTCGCCGGCCACCCGGGTCAGCTCCTCCTCCCGCTCCTTGATCCGCGCCGCCAAAGGGGTGGCCTGCTCCCGAGCCGTGGCCGCCTCGACCTTCATATTAGCACAGCGAAGGTGGAGGTCCTCCACCTCCACACTCCGCGCTGATAGAAGCTCATTAGCATTGGCAAGCAGATCCGTCTATCGTCGGAGCTGATCCCAAACATCTCTCTCCTGCCGGAGGAATATTGACTTCCTGAGGGACCGAGCCTCGAGCTCCTAGGTAGGCAAAACGGGGGTCAAGCACTGCAAAAAAACTCGGAAAAGATGAAACAACATCGGGAAAGAAAGCGCGCACCTGGGCAACCCCAGGCAGATCACCAGCCACGACGGATAGCGCTGTCCGCAACGACTACTCTGCCAGCTGGCGAAATTGCTCGAAGGTGCCCCAGCGCCCCCCTCTGCCGCGTCCTCAAGGGCGAACAGAGGCTCCCCCTCAGGGTCGTCCCGACTCCGCCACCAGACACGCGGGTGATCCCACCCGTGGGGCTCGGGTCGGACCCGGACAAGGGTTGAGCTCCCCTCGGCAGGAGTCGGGACTGGCTGCTCCGCGATGTTGGCCGCCATGGCGTCTGCCACCTCCTTCCCCCGAGAAGTATCGGCGGAAGAGATTGTCTGAACCGCCTGGGCGCTCTCCTGTGACGGCGGCAGGTCTTGGACCAGGGGCGGTACTGAAGCTTGCCCCGCCTCCATCTCCGCATCCTGGGCCACCGGCTCCGCCGCGCCCACCTCCATTACCTCGGCCTCGGTGGTCTCGGGAGCCCCGGCGCTCACCACCTCGACTTCAGGATACCTGGCCTCGGCCACCTCGGCCTCGGAGGTCCTGGGCGCCTCATCCTTGGCCTGCTTTGTGGCCACCTCGGTGGCCTCTTCTTGGACGACCGGCTCCCCCTAGGTCGGCCCTGGCCGATGCCGTGCCACGCTGCATGGTGGCCTGCGCCTCCACCGCCCATTGAGCGGTGGAGCTGGTGCTCACCTTGAGCGCCTTACGCGGCGCCAGGGCGGGCACCTCCGCCTGACGCTTCTGGCTGAAAGCAAAAGCACTCACAAGGTCATCATACGACCAAGGGCCAGCGGGAGATACTACAAATTCCACTGACAAAACACTCACCTTGAACGGGGACACAACCGCTTCGGCACTGCGCCCCTCATCCTCTACAACGGCCGGCGGCGGCGGTGGTGGTACGACCTCCATGTTTGTCGGTGCTGGCCAGTCCTCGCTCGACTCCAACGCTCCCTTGTCCCTCTGAGGGTGCGGCTGAATCGCCCCACCGTCGCCCGCTCCATCTCCGCCATCGGGTCCCTCGGGCTGACGGCGTGCTTCCCCAACGCCGTGCCTCGGGCATGTCGGCCTCGGCCCTAGGGCGGGCGATCGCCAGCCCCGAGGCGTCCTCTCCTCCTCCTCCTAGAGGCGCCGGGCCGCTCACCGACACCCCGGGAGCCATCCCCCTGACGTCAGGGAGATGGTCTAGGGGATCCCGCCCCGCCTCGCTCTCATCATCGTCGTCACTCGAAGGGTCCGTCGATGATGATGACGGGGATGACTCCACCGGGAGACCATCATGCCTCTGTTGCCGGCGGCGTTTCTCCAGCTCTTCGCGCTCGAGGATCTTCCTGTTGCGCCTTGCCTCCTTGGCGTCCTGGCGCTTCTTATACGCCTCGGCGTATGCCCTGTTCTTGGATCACCACCCTACGTCCTCGGGAACGGGCGGCGGGGAGGCTCGCACATCCCTCATCCCCTACAGGGACGACAAACGCAATAAGGGAACAAGAAAATACAAGGAGCAAGAAGGCCTCGGAGGCCATAGCAACGCATGACTCACCAGAGATATGTACCCCCGCGACGGGCGCATCGGGAATGGGGATAGACCGCTGCTCTTCGTCCACCCATCCACCGTCCCTTTCACCCAACGTAGAATCTCCTCGTCGGAGAGGGTGACGGTGGACAACCGGATGCCATCGATCGGCTCGTCTGGTGTCATCTCGAACAGGCGCCGCCACCGAGCCATCAGCGGTAGCACCCTCCAGCGATGTAAGGCAGCCACGACCACATCCGCCGTAAGGGCGCGGCCGCGCAGCCTCTCCAACGCCTCTAGAAGCGGCCGTAGCTTGGGCTAATCATCCCTCACGACGCCATACCTCCACATCTCCGGCTGGCTCTCCATGATCCACCCGGTATAAGGGGGAAACCCACCGTCATCATTGCGGAGGTCAAACCAGCCGTTGTACCAGCCGCGGTTGGACGACGTGAGCTGAGCCGGGATGTAGAGGACCTGCCGATCTTGGCGCACTTGGAGAGTGCAGCCGCCGGCCCTCATCGCCTTTCTCATGCCCGCCGTACCCGTCGGCTTGGTGGTGAGCCCCGCCTGGAAGAGGTGGAGCCATAGTTCCCTGTGGGGGGCAATGCCCAGGTATCCCTCGTAGACGGCAACGAAGATGGCCGCCTACGCAATGGAGTTGGGGTTGAAGTTGTGAAGCTCCATGCCGTAGTAATGCGGAAGCGCCCGTATGAACCGGTCCACCGGCACACCAAGGCCATGCTCGTGGAAAGACACGAAGCTCACGATGTAGCCATCGAGTGGACTCGGCTCCGGCTCGTTCCCCAGAGCAATCCACTCTCGACCTGTTGGGGTCGGTGACCGGGCGGAGGAGACCATCGTCGATGAGCGACTGAAGCGTCTCCTCTGACACGTCAGATAACCCCAAGGATCCACCGGGATGACAACAGCACCAGCCATGAGTGCGGTGGAGAACGCGGCTACGGTGGTAAGGTGTGCTCTCGCCTCGCTCTCTCTCTCTCTCGCCTTTCCTCCCCCTTCTCCCTCCTTCTCCCCGACGTTCTCTTCCTCTATTATTAGCAACCTCTCGAGGGCAGAAAGGGCGAACACAGGATGGCAAGGTTAAGAGGTACGGGACAAGGCTCGTCACATATTTATGAAGGAGGCAAGGGGGTGAAATGGTCGGGCGATGAAACTAGGTAAATTTCCCTCAGATATAGCGTAGTTAATCCAGATCCGACTAAACCACCCACACGTCCGCCCTTTCCTCATTAACCACGCGCGTGCAGTAACATCCCATCCACAGACATCGCGTCACATCCAACCGCAAGCAACAGCAGGCGCCATTCCCGAGAAACCGCCTCAAAAGGCGCGCCCGTAGTTGTCAGCCGATGGGAGGGGAATATCCCCTAGCCGATTCCTTTCAGGCTAAGAAACCGGGCACCGAGCCCGTTACGGTCTAGGGGTTCGAAGGCTGGGCCCCGAGGGTCTCAATAGCCGCCCCAGGACAAACAGAGTCAGGGATGACTATGGGTGAGCCCGTACATGGCCGAGGCCCAAGCAAGCAATTGCTTGGGATGCCCTAACTCATGTCCAAGACTGGTAGGGAGGTCTCTGAATGGGATCCCACCGAAGGGAAGCGACGAGCCCCCGGGGCCAATCGAACGGCCCTGGGACCCACTAGAGAAGCACTGGTACTTTTGGAGTGTGTCTCTAGACCACAAGCCGACCCCTATCGAATGGGGCACGGGCCTCCACTTGGACTTACCCGATAACAACTCACCAGAGATGTCACTGCTCGCGCCCACCGAGGGTAGCCTAGCATCCTCCACCCCTCCTTCCAAATGAAAAGGATGCGTGAGGGACGCCCAAAAAAGACAGGAAAACTTCTGATCGCCCTCTTGCTCCGCGCAGAGGCTCGGGGGCTCTTCCTGCAACCAAGCCAAGACCCAACGACCCGAACTCGCACTCAGCGGCTCAACAAATGCGATAAAACCCCTCACTCAACACGGAAAAAGCCCCTACATGAGTAAATTCCACTCCTCCAGGGCCTCGGGGGCTACACCCAGCGGGTGCGCTCGTGCGCATCCACCGAGGCCTCAGACACAAAGCACAATCCCGACGAAAGCCACTACAAGCCAAGTCTCGTCAAGACCTCGGGGAGAGTGCCCGCACTCCCCCCGAGGCTCGGGGGCCACCATCGGATACCATAGAAAGGGGTACCCTAAGCAAGAACTGAAAAAATTGCTTAGACCTTGTAAATACCAAAGCCAAGAGACAACCACGTGGGCCTCGGCCGATTCTCTGATTCACCCGAGGCTCACGCCGCAAGGCCTCGGCAGATTCTCCGGTTCACCCAAGGCCCACGCCGCAAGGCCTCGGACGAGGTACCAACTCTCCGCCTCGCCCGAGACCCCTCGCCCGAGGCCCCACCCGAAAGGCCTCGGGGGAGGTACCGATTCTCCATCTCGCTCGAGGCCGGCTCGGCATCAGTCCTGCCGCAGCTTTGACCGACCACCCTGACAGAGCGTCACACTCAACCAATGCATCCAACCACTCCCACAATGTCAGCCACACTCCGGCGTGGTACAGCGGAGTGGCCGACGGGATGGGAGTCACATCGGCGCCATGCAGTCTGGGACAGGACGGGGCAGGGGTTACCAGCCGCTGTACCGTGCGTTGTGCCCATGACTGACACCCATGCGGCACTGTGCTACCTAACCCCACCTGCTCCGACGACAGTGTGGCGTGGAGAGTCATGTCCGGGCCTTATAGCCTCGGAATCAGCATAAAAAACCAACTGCTCCCTCCGAGCCTCGGCAAATCGCTTCCTCGCTCTCGTAGTCTCGGGACTCGCGCCTGCCGAGCCCCCCATGACGGCCCAGCCTCTGCATCAACTGGGCCTCGGCTCTCTACATTGTCAACACTCTGGCAGCGGCACGTCGCCCGCGGAATGCGCCATACCCTGCGTCAGGCTGTAGGAGCTCCCACGCCGCGTACAGGGCTGAGCTCCTGTATCCTCGGAGTCAGCACACCCGCGCCACGGCATCAACCCGGCCTCAACACTCTGCGCCGGTCCAACGTACAGCAACCGGCACGCTTCCAACGCACCTGCCACCACAGGAGCATCCACGTCACACAGGGCCAGGCGTGACCGACGCGTCGCTCCAGAGTACCAAGGACAAGACCACTCCATCAACCATACCACCGCAGTAACGAGCTACAGGGCTCGGCACACCACCTCCGCTCACACCACGCACCACGTAGCAAACGCATATACCGCCCCTGTCCTCTCCTTCAACTATAAAAGGGGGCGACCGGGGCCATTTCTAGGACAATGAGAGACACCCGACGAGCGCGCACACACACACACACACACACTCACGGAGACATCGCTCAGATAGACACACGCGCAAGCAACGAGTAACACTCTGTAATACACACGCTCCTCACTGCGAGAGATCAACATCTCAAGCAACCCACGCCGCCCCACGCAGAGACCTGGGACAACCCCCTCTCTCGCCCTGCTTGTAAACCCCTACTATAAGCACTTCGGTGCAAGGAATACAAGATCGCTCTCTCAGACTGGACGTAGGACACCTATTGCCTGAACCAGTATAAACCTTGTGTCTCTTTGCATCACCATCCGGGATAGGGACACGCAGTACGTTTTCACTCGTTGGTTGAAGACCTGCCGGTCCAAAACACCGACACTAATAATACAGCCGGCTGCTGGTTGTAAGGATTTTTACAGCCTACCCATACAGTAGTTAGCTCTTCACTATTAATATATATCTCACTTGTATCTCTCACGAAGTTTTTTGGTGCTTGTGTCTAAGACGAAGCATCTCTAAGAGTACCCAATATTTTCTTCCCAAAAACATGGAGTTTTGCAACTCCCCAAAAAGTATTGGGAGCAATAAAGAAGGCCATCTCCAAGAGTTTCCAATAATCCACTCCAAACATATAGAAGACAATTTTACATCAGGAATCCTATACTATTTCTAAATTATCGTAACGACTTTCGTATATTCTTTCTCTCTTATTCATTTGCATCAGAAACCATTTCCTATTCTTTATTATTTCCCACGCCCTATCACTTTTAGATTGACCAACCCATACACACCGAAAGAAGATACGCACGACCTAAGTTCGTGGATCTTTACACGCAAGTGGGGTTTTTTTTCAAGTGCCAAAAGATTGGGAGATGAGTTTGAAAGTTGTTGGAGATGGATTTTTTTATTCTTCCCAAAAAACATAAATTGGAAAGGATTATTGGATACTTTTGGAGATGCTTCCTTACAACTCGCTTCTCCTCAATCTCCTCTTCCCTCTCCTCCACCTCAGCAGCCTGTTTATAGTATGTTATTATATTTGCTCTTAGCAATTAGGAAATGCGTGATAAAAGTCTCGCCTGCAACCATCAATGCTGAATGAAAGGCATTAGGTGCGCTTGATATTGCTCGCTGTGGCTGTAGAGCTAGAGTGATTTTCACTATTTGCATGCGGAGCAAAGACTGAATGAGCGTCGTTTCCATTTTAAAGGAAAAAGATTTAAGCATGCAAAGCCTTAGTTTGTATTTGGTTGATACACATCATGAGATGAGATGGTCCCGTTCTAGTTCTTAGGGACAGGTGAGCCTCGTATCCTGTTGGATTAAGCAGGGACGGGGCTGTCTAGTTTTCGGTTTGGTTATGGAACATCAAAAGTGGGATCATCCACATGAAATGTGAGGCCATCCACCCAACTCTTCTCTTCTTTTCTTTTTTCTTTTTTCTTATTTCCCATCTTCCTTCCTTTCGTGCGTATGCATCCACCAGAACCTATGGCACAACCGCCGCACCGCCCTTCCTCCTACGGGCTTGTTCGCTTGAACTTATCGGTCGGCTTATCAGCTAGAATCTACAGTATTTTTCTCCCACAACAAAACAGCTTCAGCCGCCTTATCAGCCGGTTTTAATACCAGCTGAACAGGCCCTACGCCTCTAGGCCAGCGACCTGATGCCCACAGTAGGGCTAGGCCTGGAGCCCGCGGGGAGGACGAGGAGGAGCTCACCCAACACTACTATAGAATTAATTTTAGGATACATGCTATTTTATTAACGAAGCCGGTCATAAAATATAGCTGTCTCCTAAAATACATGTGGATTTTCAGAGACGATCATTTTATTTATGGAAGCTGCAAAAAAATATCCGTCTATCGAAATTAATTTACAAATGTGGCCATTTTATTTACGGTGACACCAAAAGGTTGTCTGTCTCTCAAAATCTATCTTCGAAATCAATTTACAGAGGTGTCCATTTTATTTACGGTGACACCAAAAAGTTGTCCGTCTCTCAAAATCTATCTACGGAAGAGGCCCGCCTCTGTTAATATGGCCGAGGCCTAGCAAGGCTTGTTCAATATGCGGCCAATTGCTCTCTATCGGGCCTATGTATATATTGCCTTAGGGTTTTCAACTCTCCTCACCGTTCTCTCATCCTCTCCTAAATTGCTCTCCTCTCACGGCTTGTGGCGGCAACGCGTTTTGGTGAGCGGCGGCTGCCGTGCAAAACTAATGGCGAGCAGCGGCAGCGCCCCTAACCCACCCTCGAGCGGCGGTGTGACCTCATAGCAGGGGCAGGGTCTCGAGCGGTGGTTCGGCCCCGAGCGACAGCGGCTGCTCATGGATCGGTGAGCGGTACTGTGGCCTTAGAGCGGTGGCGGATCCGGTGGTGTGGCCCCAGCAATCGCACGGCCTTGGAGCAGCGGTGGATCCGATGGTGCAGCCTCGAGCAACGACGCAGCCTTGGAGCGGCAGTGGCGACGCACGACTCCCGAGTGGTGGCATGGCATCACATCGGGGGTGCGGCCCCGAGCGGCAGATTCGGCTCATGGCAGCAGCACCACGGTTCGTGGCGGCACGACAGCGGCGGATCCAGCTTGGGGGCTGGGAGTGGGCTCGTCAATGGGCTCAGAATGGGCTCGCCAGTGGGCTCATGGATGTTTTTGTTTTTTATCAATTAATAACAGAGGTTGACATTGTAAGGAGCCCGCTTCCGTAGTTGCTATTTTTGCAAGCGGGCAGGGAGGCCTCCTCTGCTATCGTAGATTAACATAAGCGAAGAGTTCTAGGCGGACTGAATGCACACCTCTAGAAATCTATTATGACCGTCTGCAAAAATATGTATTGCAGTAGTGCAAAATGCGTCCGTGCCAAACTCCAACATACTATGTTCCGCCCCATCGGCCTCCGCTGTGTGTCTGGCCTCTTTCTACCCTGCTCGGCGGCATCACGAGCTCATGCTCCTGTCTCTCCTACCCCCTATGGCTTGCGAGGTCCGCCAATGTCCCATTCTGGCACCTTTGCAACCAGTGCCTTAACGGTCGGCGCACCATCGATCTCCACCTTCACCCCCTGTCATCTCCTCTCCTCTCGTATGGCCGCATCCCCTATGTCTATCCGTGCACATGGCCGTGTTCTAGGTGGGACGAAGAAATCCCCTCAAAATTTTAGAATGTTCTTGTCTCTCAACCAAACGTTATGACTTGTCCCATCCCGTCAGTGAAACCAAATGCCTCCTTAATGATGAACACAATTTGCGTTATTACTGGGTGCAAATGTTGATTCCCATTAATCTCCCATCTATGAGTTTCTCCAAAAAAAACTCTCCAAGATCAAGAAGGATTCGCATCTGATCAATAGGGCATCTGTACTGTACATGAGTTTCTGATCCTGTAGACGGACTACATCACCCATTGCTATACTTTTTGCTGGCTTTCACTTTCACACTTTGATTTGTTGTGAATCACATTATGGTTTCTTTTATTTGCATGGGAAGGACCAAATGGCTGAGAAAGGTACAACATCGTTTATTGGTGACCGATCGCGAGGGATTGATATTTATGTATTTTTCATGTGTTGTCCTATATTTTTTGCACAAACAGTTTGGATGATGATGATGTCGCAAGGTTTTTTCCTATGACCTTGCAGTTGCAGTGGACTAAAAATGGCAGATGAAGAAATAATACTCCTATATATTCGGCGTGCGCTGTCCCCAACTCTTGGTAAGCATTTCCTATGTACTGCTGCTAAACATTTAGCTGATCATGATCCAATGTGGGAGACCAGTATCGGTGTCACATTCAGGTTTTACCATCGCCTTGTGAGTTCAGATAATCCCGTCGAAGTACTGCAGCACACAGAGATACCAGAGTGTCCACCCACTCTATGCTACAACTGCATTAAGGGCTTGTTTAGTCCAAAAGTTTTTCAAAAAGTGCTGCAGTAGTCATCACATCGAATCTTGCGATACGTGTATGGAGCATTAAATATAGACGAAAAAAACTAATTGTACAGTTTGGGCCATGTTTAGATTGCAAAAATTGCAACTTTGATGAATAGTTTTAAGCCTTATTAGTAAATATTAAACACTAATTGACCAAATAAAATAAAAAGATTCATCTAAATGATCTAAATTCCAACTAAACACGTGCAAACCACGATTTTTTACTACATTTAATGTCCCGAGCTGCTGAAAATTGATGTGATGGAGAGAGAGGAAAACTTGGAATTTTGACGTAAAGTAAAGGCATTGCCTTGGTTCAAAATTTCAAGTTTTTTTACTCTTTTTAATCATAATCAATTTTAGTTGATTAAACACTATGGAGTATTAAATATAAAAAAAAAATAATTACCGTAGCTAAATTTCTAAATTCGAGATGAATCTTTTAAACTTAGCCTAACCACGATTGAACAATATTTGCACTAGACCAGTGTCCGACTGTGACACTGGCGTCCCGCAATGGATTACTTTACTGGACGCTGAGTAAGCTGGCTCTCCTTCCTGCATGCCAACGAAGCAACGACCAATTCTCGTGCAGTCACGTCCAAATCCTAGCCCATTCAGATTGATACTACGTCAACCTGTTCGCTTGATCGTATCAGTTATGATATAGTATTTTTCTCTCACAACAAAAACAGCATCAGCCAGCTTATAAACCACATAAACGATCGAGCGAACAGGTGCCAGTCCGGCATGTCATATGACCTTGAAGCACTCAGGCAGTCAGGCACGAGATTTTTACCGCAATCTTTTCGCTCACTAATTCAGCGCTGCATCTGTGTTACGCGTCTCATCAGATCAGTCACCAGCTGCTCAAAAGTTCAGAGCTGGTATGCAAAGTTTCTTTCGAAAGAACAGGCATGCAAAGTTCTCTCAATTTCTCAGGCAAAGTCCTAATGCATGGAGCATGGTCGACCGACGACCGAGGGACCTAAGGCCTCTTTCGGTTATCTTGTAATAGGTCTAGGAATCATTCTAGCTTGATCATGTTAGACCTAAAGTTGGATCTCTAGATATAGAACTAGCATGTCTCACTTGCTTTTAAATAAAGTCGTGAGTTCTAGTATATCTACTAGTGCAGTGCAGTAACAGTAGATAGAACGAGAGAAAGAGAGACGTGAAGGGTGCAAACCTTCGGCCGCCTTGGATGAAGATGGGCTCGTCATCGCAGTGCTTGGCGATAACCCGGTGGCGGTGTCAAGTCGAAGGGCGGCGGTGCAGCAGCGGTTGCAGGGCAGCCGGCGACATAGCAGCCCCTCGGTGTAGATGCAGAGACGGTGATGGCGCGGCTGGTGGCTTTCCATCACTGGCTGCGCCCCTCTAGATCGGATTAGAGATTTCATTGGGGAGCTCGGCTTAGGCGAACCTCGTGCTCAGAGCCGCCGGCCCCCACCTCTATTTATTGCGCAGTGTGACAGGGGCCCTCCAGTCAAAGTGGGCTGGGCGCCCCTGATCAGGGCACGGATCAAAGGCCCAACTGGGCCGTTGGGCCCAGTTTGGGATTATAGATCAATCTAACAATCTCCCCCTTGATCTCCTACCATCTTTTAATTTTATATCATTTATTTTTGTTCATTCCATTACAGATTAGCGCATAGAGCATGTTTCATCGTCACAATCAATTGCCGATAAATTTAACAGCTACAACACACCACTCTATTCTGAAATAGATACTTAACTTTGGGCTTTCTTTTGTCCAGGAATTATAGGCTTTCCCTTAAACCCATGCCAGCTACATGTTCTCTGAACACGTTGTGTGGTAAACCTTTTGTAAGTGGATCCGCGAGCATCTTTTCGGTACTTATATGCTCAAGACTTATGACATGATCCCGGACTTTATCTTTCACAACATAATACTTTATGTCAATGTGTTTGGCAGCACCACTTGATTTATTGTTGTGAGCATACTGTACTGCCAGATTATTATCGCAGTATAACTTAAGTGGTCTATAGATGTTGTCAACCACCTTCAAATCGGGTATGAACTTCTTTAGCCAGTTCACCTGCCCCGTTGCCTCATAACACGCTACAAACTCGACATACATTGTGGACGATGTAGTGATGGTTTGCTTTGAGCTTTTTCATGAAATAGCTCTCCCTGCGATAGTGAATACATATCCAGACGTAGATTTTCTATCATCTCCCGCATAATCAGAATCTAAATATCCCACTATATGGAGTGAATCTGATCTTCTATACGTCATCATGAGGCGTTTCGTTCCTTGCAAATAACGCAAGACTTTCTTTACTAATTTCTAGTGTTCTGTTCAAGGATTGCTCTAGAATCTGCCAAGTAACCCGGTAACAAATGTCAAGTCAGGGCGCGTACATACTTGAGCTTATTGCAAGCTTCTGACAGCTGAAGCATATGTAACCGTTTTCATTTGATCGATCTCATACTGATTCCTAGGGCATTGAAAATCCCCATATCTATCGCCCTTGACTATAGGAGCAGGTGAGAGACTACATTTGTGCATACTGAATTTTTTTAAGATCTTTTCTATATATGCCTTTTGTGACAGTCCTAATACCCCTTTACTTCTATCTCGGTGAATCTCGATCCCTAGAACGAACGAAGCTTCACCAAGATCTTTCATATCAAATTTTGAGGACAAAAACTTCTTTATCTCCAGCAGTAGACTGACATCACTACTAACAAGTAAGATATCATCCACATACAGGACAAGGAAGATAAACTTCACATTCTTAAACTTTACATAAACACAATTGTCCTCTACATTATCTTTAAACCCAAAATTACTTATTGTCTGATCAAACTTCAAGTACCACTGTCTTAAAGCTTGTTTTAATCCATAAATGGATTTCTTTAGGCGGCATCACATTCATTCTTTTCCTTCCATGACAAAACCTTTCAGTTGTGCCATATAAACATTTTCCTCCAAGTTCCCGTTCAGAAATGTTGTCTTTACAAGCTTCTGGTGTAATTCTAAATCGTAATGTGCCACTAATGCCATTATGATTCTAAAGGAATCCTTACATGAAACTAGAGAAAAGGTCTCATTGTAATTAATCCCTTCTCTTTGCGTAAAGCCTTCTACCACAAGTCACGCTTTATATCTCTCTATATTCCCTTGAGAGTCAAGTTTTGTTTTGTAGATCCATTTACAGCCTACTGTTTTGACTCCTTTAGGAATTATTTTCAAGTCTCAAACTTTATTGGTATTCATAGATTTCATTTTATCTTCCATGGCCTTAAGCCACTTTGATGAATGATCACTTCTCATGGCTTCTTCAAATGAGGTGGGATCATTCTCCATTTAAAATTCCTTAGTGTTATATACTTTATAGTCAGTAGAAATAGCTGATTTTCTAACTCTTTGACACCTTCTAGGGGCATCCACATTTGGCACATCTTCTGTTTGAGGCTATTGTTGCTCCCCCTCATGTGTGGCAATAGGTTCTACAGGATCCTGAAGAACATGTTCCTCATCGTCATTCATTGTTGGCACAGGCGGAATAACAACAGGTGCTGGCACCACAGTATCTTGCACTATCGATGCAGCGGCTGCAGGTAGTGAGAAAAATAGCTCATGAATCATCGGAGTGGGCGCATACACCCGCTTCTCTTTAAGGTCAATTTCTCGAGCTACCATGCTCCCCCTCATCATTTCATCCTCTAGGAAGACAGCGTGTCTCATTTCCACAAACTTTGTATGTCTGTCTAGACAGTAGAAATAGAAACCTTTTGACTTTTTTGGGTAGCCAATGAAATGGCAACTTACTGTTTTGGGATCTAGCTTCCCAATGTTTGGGTTAAATACTTTAGCCTCAGCATGGCTCCCCCACACACGTAAGTGGTTTAGTGAGGGTACTCTTTCTGTCCACAACTCATACGGTGTTTTGGGCATCGACTTACTTAGTACTATATTGAGAATATGAATGCGGTCTTTAACGCCTCCATCCACAGGCTCAACGGTAAGGTGGAGTAACTTATCATACTGTGCACCATATCCATCAGTGTACGATTGCGTCTTTCAGCTACTCCATTCTGCTGAGGTTCACCCGGTATAGAATACTGGGCTACTATGCCATTCTCCTGTAAGAACCTTGCATAAGGTCTAGGAACTTAGCCATATGGGGTATGCCGACCGTAGTACTCTCCCCCCACGATCGGACTTGACTATCTTAATTTTTAAATTATGTTGGTTTTCAACTTCTGCCTTAAATATCTTAAATTTATCCAATGCTTATGTTCTTTCTTTGATTGGATAAATATAGTTATAACGGGAGTAATCATCTATGAATGTTATGAATGAATCATAACCATCCACACTCTTTACAGGAAACGGATCACAGATGTCTGTGTGAATAATCTGTAAAATTCCTGCGCTTTATTTGGCATCTTTCTTAATTTTCTTTACATACTTTTCTTTTATGCATTCTCTGCATTGTTCTAAATCTAAGAACTCTAATAGAGGAAGAATATTATTCTTAACTAGTCTTTCTATTCACCTCTCGAAATATGGCCTAAACGACAGTGCCATAATTTCGACAACGCATCGTGAGCTCTCTTTCGTTTTCTGTTTACATCCGCAGACGAGGATATATTCTCATTGTCGCACGCAATGTTCCCATCATCGCATACAACATTCACATCATCACGTAGTGATAACAAATAAAGCTCATTTTGTAAGATAGCAAGACCAAGACATGCATTATTAAATGTTATCTTACATTTGCCATTTCTAAAATGGCAAACATATCCATCATTGTCCAAGCATGAAACTCTAATCAAGTTTCTCTGTAAAGAGGGAACATAAAGTACATCTCTAAGTAAAAGTGTGAAACCATCAGCAAGCTCTAGAGAAAGATCGCCAACGGCTTCAACATCTGCTCGAACTCCATTTGCAACTTTAATGTGTCTTTCTTTTCTTTGCGTAGTCCTCGTTGAACGAAATCCCTGTAAGGAATTAGCAACATGAATAGTTGCACCTGAGTCAATCCACCAAGTTGATTTCAAATACTGTACATACAGGGATTCATTTATGAACGTAATAATGTTCTCACCTTTCTTTGCCATGATCATCTTTAAGTAATCGGGACAATCTTTCTTATAATGTTCCGTCTTCTTGCAATAGAGACACTGGTCTTTCTCTACTGTGAACTTGTTCTGCTGAGGCTGATGTAGCATGGGACCCTTTTCCTTTGACTTTGAGGAGGAGTTAGCATTATTATTCTTTTTCTTGTTGTCTTTCACATAATTGATAGTGCCACCATTGGCAGCTTTCATTCTCTTCTCCTCTTGCACACACATAGCCATGAGCCTCTCTAAGTCCCACTTCTCGGGCTGTATGTTGTAATTGACAACAAAAGTGTCAAATTCCTTTGGCAAGGAAGCAAAAATCAGATGGATAAGGAACTTTTCCTTGAGAGCCAGATCCATTGGTTGTAGCTTGGATGCCAAATTGCTCATCCTTAGTATGTGTTCTCTTATGCCACCATTTTCAGAGTACCTCTCTGTCACTAGCTGCTTTATCAGCTGGGTAGCATATGTCTTTGAAGAGCCAGTGAACTGACTCTTTATTCTATCGAGGTACTCGGTGGTCGTGTCACACTCTGGGATTGAGCCCACAATTGTAGGCTCAATCGTGTTCTTTATCACAACCAAATATTTCTTGTTGGCAGTGACCCACTTCCTATGCTCAAGGTCATAGGACATCTTTTGGGATGCAAAATCCCTCTCTCTAGTTGCCCAAGTGGCATCAGCCTCGTTTGTCTCCCTCACCGGTGCCACAGGCTCAGTGGGACACGGTGAGGTGACTACCCAGTCCACCTCAACCAAGATGAAGGCCAAGTCAATCTTTTTCTTCCACTCCGTATAGTTGTCATCTTTAGGAGTGGGGATCTTTTTGATACAACCCATCAAGTTATATCCATCTGAAAACACAATTCATATTGAGTGAGAACATAAACATAATAATAATAACAATTGCATGCCTTAGTTCCAACGTTGGTCAAAATTAAAACATACAATTGTCCTCTACACTAATTCTACATCACCATTGGGCAGAAATAGAATTAATGCATGACAAAAACTCATAAATAACATCATAATATTGCAATTAATCAACCTTGCTATGATACCATTGTTAGACCTAAAGCAGGATCTCTAGGCATAGAACTAGCATGTCTACTTGCTTTTGAATAAAGTCGTGAGTCCTAGTACATCTACTAGTGCAGTAGCAGTAGATAGAACGATAGAAAGAGAGGGGTTAAGGGTGCAAACCTTCGACCACCTTGGATAAAGATGGGCTCGCCATCGCAGTGCTTGGCGATAACCCGGTGGCGATGTCGAGTCAAAGGGTGGCGGTGCAGCAGCGGTTGTAGGGCAGCCCGGCGACGTAGCAGCCCCTCGGTGTAGATGCAGAGGCGGTGGCGGCGCGGCTGGTGGCTTCCCGTCACTAGCTGCGCCGCTCTAGATCGGATTAGGGATTTCGGTGGGGAGCTCGGCTCAGGCGAACCTCGTGCTCAGAGCCGCCGGCCCCCACCTCTATTTATTACACAGTGTGACAGGGGCCCTCCAGCCATAGTGGGCTGGGCGCCCCCGATCAGGGCGCGGATCAAAGGCCCAACTGGGCCGTTGGGCCTAGTTTGTGATTAGAGATCAATCTAACAGATCAAGCCTATACAAATTAGCTAACCATTCGAGTTGGGAATCTTTTCAGGAGATGGTTCCTGCACAACCGAACGAGGCCTAAAAGAATTTTATATCCCTCACACTGAAACAGGATTCATAGAGGCCATAGGACATTTTATCTTACCGTTACTAAATTGGAGGTCCCAATTAAACTTTCACATTGATTTTACAAGGCGTGATAAAAAAAATCATAAAAAAATCTTTCAAAAATCAGAAAAAAGAACTTGTCATCAATTCGGTAGCCATGGATAGCCCATAAACCCATGTCTCAGCACGGCCCAGAATCTTACTGCACATGAGTATTAAAGTTTAAGTTTTGCGAATAAATTTAGTACATAGAACAGATTACTCTCTACATGTTTTCATCCTTTACATTGTATCCATGTGGGGTTTAAATATGTATTTATTAATTTGAACCTTAGCTTAAGTTCTATCAACTCTTGTTGCACCCTTTTGGTGACATTATGAATATGTATTTTGGTTTCCAACTTTTAATCTTATAAGTTATTGCAATTTTTTAATCCTTCAAGCTCTTGAACTTATTCAAAAATTCCTTTATATTTTATTAAAAAATGGTTTCTAGTCCCAAAATCCATCCTTAGTCACTATAATAGCATAAACAATTGTTTTATTCTGCACTGTAGCACTCAAGATGTTGACGTTGAATTTCCTCATTCAAAGAATTATATGTTTGCTAGTATTATTTTATCAAAAGTTAGAGTGCTTAGAATTAAATTACCAGTATTGATATGTTATAATGACTTGATAAAATGTATAAAGTTATTTAAAGTAAAAACTTGCGAAGTTATTGTCACATAGTTTTAATATAATTGTTTGTTAGGAGAACATTTGTTTATAAACTATAAATACAAGGTTTTAAATCACAGGCTATGATATTTAGTGGTAGCCTCCTGTAGAAGCTACAAGACCTATAGCAAGTATAACAAAAGCTAATTCATTTAGCAGTTCTGTTGAAAACATGAAAATTCTTAATAAATTATGTAGAAAAATTGTCATTAAGGAAATTTTGTGAACATAAATACTCAAATACATGTATAAGGATCTGGCCTCTAGGGAACATATTTCTAGGTACATCACTTAATATTCCTTAGAACAATACTCACGGCTACAATCAACATTCATATTCCTTACATGCTCAAAATCAAACAATTCAAGGGGGTGTGCTAGCCTTCCATAGATTTTTACCGTATGGATGTGTATATGGTGAAAAATAAAACATAATCACTGTTTTTCTCATCTTTTGTAGGTGCGGCCGCACCCCCTACCATGAACATGCATCCACCCCTAGGCTTATCTATATACATAGTTTCTGCTATATATTTAGATATAGTGTATATCTAATAAGTACATATAAAACCAATGCATCTAGAAAAGTCAAGACGTCTTATAATTTAGAATTGAGGGAGTAGTTCATTATATCATTATTAATTAAAGATCACAACAAAGGTGCATAGATTAGTCATCAAGAGCAAGGAATAAATAGCGTTGGTCAATATTATAGCGGTGCTAAACATATTTTGCTGCTATATAAGCCAAATATCAATGTTTAGTAGAGCTATACCATTTTAATATATTCATCCAAAAAGAGTGCAGTTATTCCTTTATGAACAGTCAAATAATTTTAAATTTGATCAAATTTATGCAAAAATATACGAACATTTATTATCCAAATAAGTATCATTAAATTAATCATAAAATATATTTTCGTAGTAAACCTATTTGGAGACACATCACACAAATATTGATATATCTTTTCTACAAATTTAGTTGAACTTAAAAAAAATTATAGCTTGTTCGGATCTAGAATTGTATTCTTTTTAGGATGGATGGATATTTATGTTTTGTGTTAGAAAACGAACAAAGAGAAAATGTTTGTGCAAATTAAAGCTAAGTACATTTTTGTTAGCCGAATGTATTAAACACAAATTTTTTCATGATTATGTTATAAGATTCTTCTAACTCGTATAAAAAACACAGGTTGATGGGTAATGGTTTTAATTGGGTGCAGGACTGCAAGGTAGGGCTTTCCGTAACTAAACCTTCGAAAGTTACTTTTGCTTCTCTTGGGTTTTTTTCTCTCCTATTTTTTTGCTGTCATATATTTTCTCCTATTTTTCTATTTTTATTTTCAAAATAGGAAGTTCGAGATAGAATTAGGGTACTATAGATGCGGCCATTACCATATATGACATAAAACTTCTCCCCCCAATTCATGGGATCCGGGCGGTCCGGAAGGGGGGGGCACCGCGGCTCCTCTCTTCTTGAGAATCTATACATCCCTTATCAGTATATGGAGAGAGATATCTATACATCTCTTATCAGTGTACTGAGAGCTATCTCTCAAGCACAGGTTATAATTGGAGGAGCTAGCTAACGGCGGGGTGGATAGCGTCGCAGGCTAGGAGCGAGTGAAATGAAGAAGCGTGATTGGTAGTAAGTAGTAACTAGTGAGGCATGGGCGCATGGCAGAGGGCCGGGCCGCCGGACTGGCTGGCCGGCGCCGGGGACCAAGCCCACCACATGCCATAAAGCCTACGCCGTGCCCGTGCATGCATGCATGCATGGCGTGGGGCCGGCGACGGGCGGGCGTAGTCAGGGTCTCACGGAAACACACAGAGAAAGGTGCGAGTGATTTGTCGCCGGAGGCTAGCTTAGCTATCTCTAGTCACATGGCGTGCTGTGCACCGGTGCTGTACCCGTGCCCTCCGTCGTCTCTGATTGCCTAGTCTCACGCAGGCCCACCCGAGATCTCTGGCGCTGGCCGCCGTGGGCCGTGGCGTCGATCGTCACGTTCTTGTGTGGTCTCCCTCGCTCGCTTGCGGATCAGAACTCGCTCGTCTTACAAGGAGGACGACCATGCATCATGCATTGCATGGCATCTGTGGCATACTGGCATCTATGGCTTCTAGCTTCTGATGGCGCGCGCAGACAATGTAGCCTGCGGACTACAGTTCCTAAAATTTTGTAAAATTTTTCAAGATTCTCCATCACATCGAATCTTTAGACGTATGCATGAAGCATTAAATATAAATAAAAAATAAAACTAATTACACAGTTTAGACGAAATTCACGAGACGGATCTTTTAAGCCTAATTAAACTATGATTGAAAACTAATTGCCAAATAACAACGAAAGTCTAAAGACTGTCTATTAAACCAGTACCTATTTGAAATGTGCTCATACTTCATTCACTTGGTTTATAAGGTTTATAAGCGCGTTTTTTAATCAACAAACAATATTTTCTCTCACAACAAATCGGTAAGCGATCTTTTTCAAATTTATGACTTACTAACAGGACAATACTGTGTTGTCGCCGGGATACATGCATTGCACCGTACGTTGGCGTCGCTCCTGCAGCTTTCTATACCAGTCGAGCGGAGCAGGAAATGATGGCGTAAAACAACCGCGTGCGGTGGTAGTCTTGGGCGTGTGATCCGTCGTGTCGTTGGATGCCAAATCCGAGCAATGCATGCACGCATATGTACTTGTAACATGGCATCCGATCCGTACCCCACACAGAGACCAGACCGTGCCCACACACACACGTAAGTACGGCAGTTGCTGCATCAGCCGCGCTATGCTAAGGGAAGTGTCACTACCGGATTCAGGTACTCGGCAAAGCTCCAAAAATATTTGGCAAAGGGTTTGTCGAGTGTTACACTCGGCAAACGACACTCGGTAAACGTTTTATCGGCAAACGCTAGTTTGTCGAGTGTTTTTTTGTCCCGCACTCGGCAAAGACATTGCCGAGTGCCCAAAAAACACTCGGCAAACTTTTTTCCAAAAAAAAAAAAAAAAACAAGCCGGCCGCCACCACCCTTGCCTCCCGCCGCCACGCCACGAAGTCCGCAGCCGCCAGCACCAGCTAGGACCACCACCACGCCGGTGCCGCCGGGGAAGAAGGCCCCGCCCCGCGCGCCGCCGCAGCCGGGGGTGCTTGATCCACCATCGGATCCGCCGCTCCTCCCTCCGCCATCGCCGGAGGTGGACGGGGCAGATCCGCCAGGCTCAATCAATCCGCTAACCAACGCGTCTCGATCACTGCCGCCATCGCGACCCAATCCGCCCGGCCCGGATGGATCTCTGCGCACTGCGATCTGACCCGATCTACCAAGCCGTGACCGGATCCGCTGCCGAGGGGCCGTCGTGACCCGGTCCATGCTCAGTGGCGGGGAAGAAGCGGGAGGGGCGCCGGATCCGCCAGTTGTGGAGGTGCTCCGGCTCGCCGGTGGTGGGGGAAGGCCAGATCCGTGCTCGGGGAGAGGGAGAGCGCCGCCGCCTGCAGGGGAGAGGGAGAGGGAGGGCCACCGGGGAAGGAGGATCCCCGCCGCCATGCCGCCGGGGAAGGAGGGGTCGGATCCGGGGAGGGGGTGCCGGATGAGGGGGCCAGGAGCGGAGGAGAGGGGTGGCGGCCGGATCCGGCGAGGGAGGGAGGGAGGAGGGGGCAGGAGGCGGAGGGGGGGGGGCGGCGGAGGGGAAGAGGCCACGGAGAGGAGGAGGAGGAGGAGGCCGTGAGGAGAGGAGGGAGGCGGCGGAGAGAGGGGGGCCTGCTTAATGGAGGGAGGAGGGGGGTCAGGGGAGAGAGAGGGGCTGGGGTTAAGTACGATATTTTTTGTTTGCCGAGTGTCCCATTTCTGGCCACTCGGCAATTTTTTTTCTTGTCCTTTTTTTGCCAAGTGTTATAGATCTGAGCACTCGACAAAGTTTTTTTTTATTTTTTCTTCTCTTTCTTTTCGAAAAATGATTTTATTTATTTGCCGAGCGTTTTTTTTAACACTCGGTAAACCCCCTCTTTGCCGAGTGTTTTTTTAACACTCGGCAAACCCCATCTTTATCGAGTGTTTTTAGCGCAACACTCAACAAAGAACTTATTTGTTAAGTGACTGAGGGAATACACTCGGCAAATTTGAGAACTCGGGTAGTGTGTCCAACGATCGATCTGGCGTGCCGCGTGTGCGTGTCCGAGGCGACGGTGGCCCCGGTCGGCCGGGCTCACGGCATGGCGGTGCTCGACGTGCGTGGGACAATGGCACGAGAGGCAGCTGACGAGATGTTTCCGGAGGACATGCACATCTGCGTGCAGTGTCACTGTGCGTGCTACTGATCTAGCATCAATCGGTCGCGCGCCAGCAAGACTGTCTGAGCTGTGATGGTCTCTCCAGAGTCCAGATCACTGGATGTGTAAGTGTAACGTTGCGAGAATAGTACGTAGATGCGACAGGGTCAAGGTGCACATGTGTTAGTACCAATGTTCAGGGTATGCAACCACAGGTACAAGTCGTACGGAACCAGATGAAAATGTGTGTGTTTGTACGGTCACGAATTACGTGTACCGGTCCCAATGAGTGCTACGCTTTCTGTCATCTGTCAATACTAATTATTATATGGTGCACGTAGTTCATACGGGCACAACAATAATTCCGTCGTGTGTTAGTCCCAAAATGTGATGTACCCCTAATGAACAATACAACATCCGAAAGCGTCCTGCGACTACCGTGCTAGTAGTATTCACAAATTACCGTGCGATCGAGTGTACAACGATCCTGTGTCAGCAACTCTGCATCAGGCACATCTTCATGTTCAGCAACAGACTCTGCTCACCGCCCGTCAACAGAGGAAGCGGAGAAGCAAGCCGAGCCCAGGCCCAAAAGTATCACTAAGCCCCAGTACGCGATTCTCCGGCCCAGAGTGGGCAATGTAACGTGAGCTCCCGAATATAAGGGAGAGAGAGTTTGCTCAAAAAAAAAATTTGGGTTAATTAGAATGACGTCATTACAATTTTCATGGTTCTAACAAACACCATTACTATTCATCTATTTTGAAACATGTCATTATAATTCTAGCGCTCTTTGAAATACACCATGCTCTACACCTCGTGAGACCTTGGGCCCAGCTGTAGCACTATGCAGTTTTGTATGGACCGAACTATCCTGGTTGTTCCTCATCTCTTCATCTCACTTACAAGTGGGCCCTATGTCCCTTTCTCTTTCCTGTCGTTCTTCTTCCTCTGTCTCTGGCCCGCACCAGCCGTCGACGCTGTCGTCCTGGCCACTCATGTTGTCTCCGCGCCACACGTCCAACGTTGTCCGTATGCCAGCTTACCGTAGGTCGATTCTCTGGCCGCGCCGTACGCCACCACACGCTGGGCCACCATACCACACGCTGCTCCGTGGATGCGGAGCGCTGTGGCAACCGTCCCGGCCTGCCTCCTCATCCGTGCGACTGTGCCGCCCGCCTCTCGCCGTCTCCAAGCACTCACCACTCCGCACGCTCGCCTGGACATATGGCGCGTCGATGTATAACAGTGGGCGCGCGGATCAGGGATTCACTACTGGATTCAGGCGCTTTGACGGGTACCGAATGCACCCGACAAATGCTACTTTGCATTCGGCAAAGTGTTTGTCGGGTGCAGCACTCGACAAAGAGCCTCCGGCAAAAAATTAGTCGGCAAAGATTTCTTTGCCGGGTGTTTTTTATCGGTCACCCGGCAAAGACTTTGCCGAGTACAAACCCGACGCCCAGCAAAGAAAAGTGGTCGTTACGGCGTCGGCTCCGTCATCCCTTGCTTTGCCGGGTGCCATGTCAGAGGCACCCGGCAAAGATTTTTTAATTTTTTTTGCAAATTTTCTTTGCGGGGTGCCGTGCCGGGAGGCACCCGGCAAAGTTTTTTTATTTTTTTTTATAATTTCTTTGTCGGATGTCGCACCGCGGGGGCACTTGGCAAAGAGTTTTTTATTTTTTTCGTAATTTCTTTGTCGGGTGCCAGGTCATGGGGCACCCGGCAAAGAATTTTTTTTTTGAAAAAACTTTGTCGGGTGCCCCTAATACGCTCTCGGAAGAAATTTGGATTGAGAGGCTTTGGTGCCTAGCCACGGCACTTTCGGCAAAAAATTGAAGAATTCTGAAAGTGCTCTCAGCTTTGCTGAAAGTGCGAGGCTAGGCACCCAAAAAAGCCTCAAAAAATTTTTTTTATTTTGTTTTTGATTCTATAATCACAAAAAAACAGCATATAAAAGATATATATCACATCTGAAGCATCACAAAGACAATATAGCACATATATATCACATCCATCTCATCACAAACTCAATCCCACACATATATATCACATCATGAATACAATACCTCACATACACGACATCACAAACATAATAGGTCCAATAACCATGAAACAAGTCGATAGTGGATCACGATGCATCACATGTCCATCAAGCGGTGAAAAAGAGATACAAACTAAAGGTGGGAGGAAGCGAGTGCTCGGTGAAGGAAACTCGGCACCATACCGCTTATGCCAAGATGGGTTATTCGAACCCGCTTAGCGGAGGCTGCATAAAGGACAAGAGATTGAGCGCTTAGAGTGGGTCATCTAATGAAAGCACTAGTCGAAACAATATGGATTCATACTCTTTGGACTAGCTACAATCTGGCGGCGGCGCTGGTTTAACATCGCACAGTACACCGTTCACTTGCCCAAAGTTTCAGAGGAACATCGTAATCTCCGCTTAGCATTGCTTGGCCTATCTCTCCCTTTCGGCCCGCTTTCGGCTTGTCTTTCCGCTTCGGCCACCTCGGTCCTCGCCAGTGAGTCCGCAGACTCTGAGCCATCCTCTCGTTCTCGGCTACCGCAACATTTCAATCGAATGTTTTAGTAATGTAAAGGTAACTAAGTTATGTAAAGATCAATGTACGAAGAGTTAAACCGGACTAACTTGGAGTCGTCGACCTTCATTGTGAAGGGATGGCCGTTGGCGTATGGCCGGGCCTCCGCTCGGGGTACTTGCTCGGATCTGGGAGAGGGAGGGAACAGAGCCGGACTCGAGGGTGCCATCGCCAAGCCAAGCCGCCGCCCATGCTTCTTGCCTGTCCGATCCTCATGATGATCGTGTCATCAATGTCGTCGGTGCTCGGATCCCGGTCCGCCTGGACCGACCTTGCCTCCGACGCGTGCAGAGGAGCTGATGCTTGGTGTGGGCTTCGGGTTCTTTGTCTGACTCGGGTGGGTCATCCGGGCTGAAGGTGACAGCCAGGTGAAGTCGCCTTTCCCTTGCGGGCGATCCATACGCCATGAACGTGGACAAAGGTCGGCAACCATGCGACGCCGCCGATTGCGAGAAAGACAACAAGATGATTAGAAGAAACATGCGAGAATGGGCGTCGAATACTAAAAATGAATTCACGTACCCAAGCTTGCTTGTATGCGCGCCGAGCTGTACGCCTTGGTGGTGTGTGGGGCCTATCGCTTTGCAAAGCCCGCTCTCGGTGGGCTTCGTGTTCTGGATATAACCCTCTGTGAACCACATCCACGATCATCTCCCAAAGAATCGGCAAAGGACTCGCACCACCATGGAATCATCTACATGTCATAAAGAATTTGAGATGTAAGATGAACAAATAAAAGCTACTTAATCTCAAAACGAATCAGTATTATTCTTCTTCATTTACCTTAAGGAACTGTTCCCGGTCGAGGCATCTGTCTTGCACGTGTCTTCTTGACTTTCGACCAAGTCGCGTGGCGTAGTACTTGATGATGCAAGTGAGGCGCTCCTCGTAGTGCATGTCATTTGATGCGTTTCTGGCACTTTTCACCAAGTTCTTCTCCGCCCTCTCCTCCTGGCCCCTCTTCACACGAAAAAAGTCTCTGAGACAGACACAATGTATCAATTCATTATGTCAAAAAGTGTCAAATGAATGCGATGTGTTGATCAAAGTTATATTGAACGAGACTTAGCCATAACTCTCTCGACCCGCTCTCGCTTGTCTTCATAATCTGCGTCGAGGCGATTTGTAGTGGTCCCACGATTTGGCCAAGCCCCACAGTCCCCTTGTGCGTGACAATCTTTGGGGTAATAGTGCACGCACAAGCCCCAAGATGTGGTTGGGGTTTGCGTGAGTCACCAAAGCGACACAACCTCCCAAAGGCTCTGCACAAGTCATTAACAAACATTATTAGTTTCTCTAACAATTTTCAACAAAGTTATATGAAGTAGGCTGTGATTAAATCTAAAGTTAGTTATCTGTCCCCTGGGGCGGATCACTAGGCATAGGGGAGGAAGCGGAGGCCCGGGGAGTTTTGAGGGACCTCGCAAGTAGGGGCCTAGCGCAGCAGCAGGGCGGTGGAACTACTTTTGGCCTCGCCGCCCCCTGTGCCTCTCTCGGCTTGTCGTCGCCGCCTCTACCCTCGTCGTCGCCAGAACACCGCTTTGTCCTCCGAGGAGTCCGTGGTGCGGTGCTCCTAATCCGGCACGCCACGCGGCCGACTAGAGGAGGCGGCCCCTCCTGCTACCGCCTCCCGCCGCCACGCTGCTGCCCCGGCCCTCTGCCTCCTCCCGTCCGATCGCGTTCTCCGGCATCTACGTCCTCACGTGCCCTCTGGTACCTCGAGTTCATGTTCCTTGGCCCACTGCCGCCCGCCATCTTTGTTCAATCACCTGCAATTAAAAAGAAACAAACAAGGCATCATTACATGTATTAGAAATAGATGCTACGTAAATAAACAAAACACGATTACAAAATAACATAGTATTACATGTATTAGAAGTAATCATCATTATTGGGATTATCCGGATCATATGTCTCGTCATCACTATCAAAATTGTCCAAATAAACAAAGATGTCCAGAAGGTTCAATGTTGCCTTCATCATCATCATCTAAATGTAATCGCTCAAGCATTTCTATGTCCTTGGCATTTTGCACCTCATCTCCTTCTTCCTCGTCATCAACCCTTTCATTATCTACTTCCATTCCAATCGCCTCGGTTAAGTCTATCACCAACCTCCTTGTAGCCCATCTTCTTGATAGAACTCTCCATCATATGTGTTTGGGTTGAAGTTATAATCTTCATCGTTGGGGACAGCTAGTCTACCATGTGGCGATACGGTGCACAATAGACCAACCACGAAGAGCCTTGTTGCCTTGGCATGCGCGTATGACAAATAATAAAACGCACGGCCTGATCCACCACAATAAAGACATCTTTTCCTTGATAGATGGAATCATGTCGAATCTCGACTTGACCAATATTAGGGCTCCATTTCGTTAGTCGAGGATTGAACCAAGTGGCATTTGAACATGACGAGACGAAGAGGTTTGAACCATAAAATTCAAGTTCATAGATATCTTCAATTATGCCATGATACTCGAGGCCATCGGTCTTGCGGGAGTACAAACTCATTGTTTGTGGTTTTTCGATGGGGCCGAGCTCGCTTTCAGTAGCTTCTTATGTGAAAGCGATATCCATTCACATCATAACCTGAATAAGCTTTCACCTTCATTGTCAAAGCCATTTGCTACCTATCTCAACTCCTTACTCATAGTTGCATCGGTTTGGGCCTACAAGCGCAAAGAAGGAAAATTTGCGGACTGGCACGCGAAACTCGGAATCTCGAACTAGGTAGTGCGGGTAAATTGGACAATACCTTTGTTTTGAACCAAGAAATGAAATCGGGCTCCCGCTCCCGGACCCCGTGAAAGAAGGGTGTCGGTTTGCCGTGGGGTAGGATCCCTTGGTTGATGCCGGGATACACGAATAAATTCCCTGTGCAAGCGAGAAAGAATCGCTTGGATGCGAGAATAGTGACAACGTATTTAAACAAGTTCTTTGAGAACTTACTCAATGAACGACTTCACCTCGGGTAGGTTGTGGAACACATATAGCATGATCATGCGTCACTCTTCATTTTCCAACCTCTTATTGGTCGATCCACTTGACTCCGCCGAGTTGCCCTTGAAAAGGCTAAGGTTGCATTCATTCTCGTCAACATTGTAGCGAGGGAGTGGATTATGCACGCTAGGAAGGTTCTCCGTGTAGTGTAGCTGTGTGAAGTTTGTCACCTCCTCCGAATGGAAGCCTCGCAATGGAAGCCTCAATTTTGGCTTTATTTCTACATTTTTTGATGAACGGCCTTGAGACATCTCTCGATTGGGTAGCACCCATGCGGCTGCACATGGGCCCCCCCATCGTGCCTCATACGGGAGGTGCACAATCAAATGTCGCATCGACAAGAAGAAGCGGGTGGAAAGATCTTCTCCAACTTACAAAGCAACTCAGGTGCCACTTTCTCCAAGTTTGCAACCACGGTCCGAGATAGCTCCTTGGCACAAAGCTAGCGGAAGAAATAGCTCAACTCTGCTAGCACTAGCCAGAGATGCTCAGGAACGTAGCCTCGTACCATCGCCGAAAGAAGCCGCTCAATCCATACGTGGTAGTCATGACTCTTCATGCCGTTGACTCGCATAGTGCCTAAGTTCACTCCCCTGCTCAGGTTCGCTGCATACCCATTAGGGAACATTAACGCCTTGATCCATCGTAATACTTCCCTCCTTTGTTCGGGTTTCAAGACGAAATCGGCCTTAGGCCTTTTCTAGTTCTTGCCGTTTGCAGGAGGTCGCATCACTTGCTATGGTCTATCGCACAACATCGCCAGGTCCACTCTAGCCTTAGGGTTGTCCTTAGACTTGTCAGTGTCCATGAGTGTTGCCCAAAGTGCCTCGGCGATATTCTTTTCAGTGTGCATTACATCAATGTTATGGGGCAGTAGGAGGTCATCGAAATAGGGGAGCTTCGTCAAGCCGGACTTATGAGTCCACATGTGTTGCTCACCATATCCCACAAAATCACCTTCTTCATTGGGAAGAGAGCATCTATCTAAGCATGAACCTCGGCACCAGTCTTCAAGTGCGGTCTAGGGTCCGTGACTACGACACCTTTCCTGAAGTTCTTGGTGTCCTATCGGAATGGATGGTTGGAATCTAGGAATTAACGATGTTGATCGAACGACGAATACTTACCACCCTTCTTCAACCAAATGAACCTCACAGCTTCCTGGCATATTGGGCACGGGAACTTCCCGTGAACACACCAGGCGCTGAATAACCCATACGCTAGGAAGTCATGCATGGAGTACTGGTACCAGACGTACATTTTGAAGCTTTCCTTTGTAGCTCGGTCGTATGTCCATACCCCTTCATTCCAAGCTTTGATCAACTCATCAATCACAGGCTCCATGAACACACCCATCTTACTCCCTGGGTGCCCGGGAATTATCAACGTCAAGATCACGTTATGTCGTTGAAAGGCGACGCCAGGGGGGAGATTGAGAGGGATAACAAACACGGGCCACATGTGTAAGGGGCAGACATCATGCCATAAGGATTGAACCCATCTGTTGCTAGCGCGACACGTACATTACGAGCCTCATCGGATTTCAAACGATGCTTGTCATTAAAGCTGATCCATGCTTCACCATCAGATGGATGCACCATCTTGTCAGGATGGTAGCGTTTGCCATTCTTGTGCCACGTCATCTGTTTCGCGATTTCCTTGGTCATGAATAGCCTTTGAATCCTTGGCACGAAGGGAAGGTGCCGTAGGACTCGGGCGGGTATCTTAAGCTGGGTCTTCTGGCCACCACTGTCACCAGACTCTACCTCCAGGAACCTGGAGGCTTTACACTTCGGACAGTACTTTGCCTCCTTGAGTTCTTCCCGAAATAGGACACACCCATTTGGACAAGCATGTATCTGCTCATATGGCATCTTTAGCATATATAACATCACCACAAGTGACCATCAATTGCATCTACGCGGTGTCCCTACTCCCTAATAGGTGAGGATAGGTCCTAATCCCACCCGCGGATACGTAGATGAGGTTAGTTTCCATGCTCCGCTCCTATCCGAGATGGAATTTCGGCAGCACCTCCCCGTTGTTCTCCCGATACACGTCCTGCAAGGGAGAGTGTGTATCTAGAGAACAACAGAGAGGTGATGCCGAAACACCGTCTCGAACCGGAGCGGAGCATGAAAACTAACCTCAACTACGCACCGCGGACTGTCCAAAAAGCGTGGACAATCTGAAATAGATACGGTCGCAGATATGCAAAGGTCCGCATATCTCCGACCGTATCTCTTTCGAACGGGAGACACCTAACTAGGTTATGCGACCAAAGACCACATACAGATAGAGGGGTTATACCTAGGGTGGCGGTGAGGTCCGGGTAGCGGGGCGGTGGAGAGTCGGTGCAGTGGCGAGTCGATGCGGTGCAGGAAGATCCGCAGCGCCGATGAAGACGATCGGGGTCACCGAGTCCCTCCCACAGGCCCTCCTCCTGCAAAAAAGGGCAAAAATGGTTAGTGTCGACTCAAAATTTTGGCAGCACCTCCCCGGGGGAGGTTCTCAAAACCTGCAAAAAACATGGCACGAAGGCCATCAACCACATATATACCAAACATGGCACGAAGGCCAACAACCACATATATACCAAACATGGACACGAAGGCCAACAACCACCAATATATCAAGAGGAGCCATGTACTTTAGTTCTCTTTCCATGCACATGAAAGTATTGAAGTAGTACAACAACAATTACTACTAACCCTACAACTACTACTAACACTACTACTAACAACTACTTAACTACTAACAATGCTAATAGTAAGAACTACTTAACTATTAACAACTACTACTACTAACCACTACTACTTACTAACTACTACTCCCTCCATCCCAAATTGTACGACGTTTGACTTTTTTGGCCTCAAGTTTGACCACTCGTCTTATTCAAAAAAATTTATGCAAATATAGTCAAATTTAAGTCATTCTTGAAGAATTTTTATTAATAAACCAAACCATGACGAAAGAAGTGATATTTTACACAAATTTTTGAATAAGACAAGTGGTCAAACTTGATGTCAAAAAAGTCAAACGTCTTACAATTTGGGATGGATTGAGTACTATTTACTAACCCTACAACTAACACTACTAACTACTACAACTAACACTACAACTAAAACTACTAACTACTACTACTAACACTACAACTAACTACTACTAACGCTACTAACTACTACTACTACTAACACTACAAGGGTAGGGCTTACCTTGGCGGCAAGAACGGCAAGAGCGAGGGCGGCATGACGATGCTGGGATGACTGCAAGAATATGAGGATCAACGGCCGGTTGGAACGGCGCGGGGATCGACGGGCGGTCGGGTCGGCACCTCCCTCTTCTTCCTCCTCCCCCTTCTCTTTCTTCCTCTTCTTCCTCCTCCCCTTCTCTTTTTTCCTCTTCCTCCTCCCCCTTCCTTTCTTCTTCTTCCTTCCTCCCTTCTTCCACCTACCTCTCATCGCTAGCCGGTGGCGGGGAGGAGCTGGCTGCTGCCGGACCACGGGCAGCCAGCCTCGTCAGGGATGGCCGACGAGGTGGGCGTGGTCGTGGCGCCGCCGGCGAGGTCGGGCGCCGGGCAGAGCAGAGCGCTGCCGCCGAAGCGCCGGGTCGTCGTCAGGGCGGGTCATGGCCATGGGTCCGCCGGGATCGGCGAAGGGAGCACGGTCGGCCGCGAGGCGAGCCGCCAGGCGTGGTATGCTGCTTGGCTGGCTTGTGTGTGCGTCAAGGCTGCCAGGTCGGTCGGGGGACTAGGCGGCAGAGCAAGGCGCGGGCGAACGACGGATCGGGCGAGGCGCGAAGGAGGGCAAGCGGCGGCGACGGTGAGCGTGAGCGCAGCGCGGGTCGGTCTCATTGGAATAGGTTAGGGTTGGGACGGGCCGACCTTTTTAGCCATGGGCCTTTGCCGGGTGCCAGGTGATGACGGCACCCGGCAAAGAATTTTTTTTTTTTTAAATTTCTTTGTCGGGTGCCCCATGACCTAGCACCCGGCAAAGGCTTCTTTGCCGGGTGCCCTGGGTGGCATCCAACAAATTTTTTTTTGTTTTTTGTTTTTTTGACCCTATTTTTTTGTGGGGACTTGCTACAGTAAATATATCCCTATTTTAAAATTTGGGACAATTATGAGTTTTTTAACTATATTTTCTTAATTTTTTCGATTCATTGAATTTTTAAGCTATTCCAAATTTGAGCTGCCAGGTACATGAAATAATGGAATTTGGTCATTCAAAAAAATAGTATTCATGATATTTAGGCTATGTGTCGGGGCCGTTCACGAGGAAGTGGCATGAAATGTCAGGGCATCATATTGATAACAAGTAACATCGACGATGATTTTCATCGCTTGAAGTTTATTTAAATTATATAAAATCCAAGCGATACATCAGAAAATGTTAAACTTATCGATGTGTCTTGTTATTTCATGTGGAGGCCCTGGTAAAATGGCCTGAAAGTTTGAGCAAGTTAAATATCATGAATACTATTTTTGAATGACCAAATTCCATTATTTCATGTATCTCTCAGCTCAAATTTGGAATAGCTTGAAAATTCAATCAATCAAAAAAAAAATTCAATGAATCGAAAAAATATAATTAAAAACTCATAATTGTCCCAAATTTTGAAATAGGGATATATTTATCTGAAAAAGTCCCCACAAAAAAAAATAAAAAAAAAAAAAAATTTAATAATGCTGCATCCAAGAAAGAAGCCTACCCTAACAAAGAAATTTAAAAATAAAAATAAAAAAATTCTTTGCCGGGTGTCTAACGGCGTGACACCCGGCAAAGGCTGACGACCCCTGATCGCCGTCAAGCCAGCCACCTTTGCCGGCGGCCATATTTTGCCGAGTGGCCGGCACCCGACAAAGACCAATTTTCGCTGACAGCTGGAATTTGCCGAGTGCCAGCACCCGATAAAGGTTGCTTTGCTGGAGGCCTTTCTTTGCCGGGTGCCGTCAGGCCTGGCACCCGGCAAAGAATTTCTTTGCCGGGTGCCCAATAAAAAGCACCCGTAAATTTTTTTTTTTCTCCCAGCAAATCAGCTGTTTCTTGTTGTGATTAGCTGCGGGAACGACATATGCGGCCCCGTGCAGCCACACCTCCCCGTCATGACCTCAGCCGCCGCAGCCGCGCCTCCCCGTCGTGATCTCAGCCGCCGCTCAATGTACCTCCGAGAGCTCAGCACGCACATCCCAAATGAGTAGATGTCCAGCCCGTTGTACTCAACTACTCATACACCTCCAGTGCCATGAACGTGAAGGCATGAACTCCGATGTGCCTATTCAACCAATCCAACACAGGGTCCGTGCCTCCCGTGCACCCAAGCAGCCATCGTCGTGGCCTCACCGCGCTCTCAAATGCCTGCACTACTGCCCGCCACTCCTGCGCAGGCCACACCTCGGCGTCGCCCACGCGTGCGCCCTGTGCCGCCATAGCCCGACTTTCACCTGTGCGCCGCCGCCGCGCGCTCAGATGCCTGCACTACTGCCCGCCACTCCTGCGCAGGCCGCGTCTCGGCGTCGCCCACGCGTGCACCCCGCGCTGCCACAACCCGACCTGTGTGGTTGTATGGAGGTTACGGACGGAATCTGAGAGCAAGCAGAGAGAGAGAGAGAGAGGAGGAAGAAGAAAGGGGCATTACACTCCATACAGAAAAATACCGTATGCGGGTATCAGCTTGGAGCTGGGCTCAGGGCAACGTTAGCCGTAGAGCGTGGCGTATTTCAACAACAACTAGAATTATAATGACATATTTCAAAATAGATAAATAGTAATAGTGTTTCTCGAAACCATAAAAATTATAATGGCATAGTTTGAATTAGCCCTATATATATATATATAAGAGTAGAGAGAGTGCAGCAGAGAACTGTAAACTGAAATTACTCTACCCAGATCCATGGAATTGAGTTTATTTTAATAATTATAATTTAGACATAAATTAATTAAGCTGATATGATTATATATGGATTATATTTGTATATTATTACTAGCTATATGAGAGAGATACTTACGTGTTGTATTTCTATCGTAGGGGAGCGAATTGAAGAGTATGTTATAAGTTGCAAAGTAGAAACATGGTATAGTGATCTATAGAATCAATTTCATCTTTCATCCTATGAATTTGAGATAGGCTTATATGTCAACTTTAGAAAGTGATGGAATGTTAAATTCCAAGTCAAATAGCTTAATTTATTAAGTAGATTTTAATTCCTCCGAATAAAAAAAATCCAAACAGCCCCTTAATTCAAATCCTGTCCTCGCCCTTGCCGTGTTCTTGCTTCCTCTCTCTCCTCTTCTTCTCCACCACGCAATCGCTAACATCCTGTTAGCCTTGGGAACGGGGAAAAATTCGGAGGAGGAACGGAGGAGAAACATGCAGACGGGACTGTTAAGCTAGGGGCGCGTTGATGGGGCAGGATAGGAGAAGCCATTAAATTAAAAGGAATGCAAATCCGCTTCCAAAGTAGCGTACCGTGGTGATACAGCCCAGCCCACCGTGGCGATACAGCTCGGCCCATACAACGGCCCCGTCCACCTGACCCGTGACAGCTAGGTTTTGCAGAGGGTTTACCGCCGTCGACGATTCCTGCCTACTGCCTCTTCCCTTCCCTCTGCTCTGCCTCTCCTCTCCTCGCGGCGTGCATCCATGGCGGCCTCCTCCGCCTCCCTCCTCGCCCGCCGCCTCATCCTGTCCCGCCGCTTCCTGTCACCCCCCCTCAGCTCCTTCTCCACCACCACGACGCCCAGTTCCTCGACCTCTTCCCCCTCGTTCAACGGATCCGATGCGGAGTCCGACCCTGAGCACGAGCACGACCAGCCCCCCGCGGGCCAGGACCGTCAGCAGACGTCGAACCGCCCGCGCCCACCAGACACCACCCGCCCTCTCGAGAACGGCCTCGATCCTGGCATCTACAAGGTTGGATTGGAGCTCTTGATTCTCCCCTCCCCCATTTTGGGTTTAATTTGGTGCCAACTGATCTGAGCTCACGCGGTGGTTTCCCGCTTTTGGCGGGCCGTGAAGGCGATACTGGTGGGGAAGGTCGGGCAGGAGCCGATACAGAAGCGGCTGCGGAATGGGAGGACCGTCGTGCTCTTCTCGCTCGGCACCGGCGGCATCCGCAACAACCGCCGCCCGCTGGATCGCGAGGAGCCGCACCAGTACGCCGACAGGTGCTCCGTGCAGTGGCACCGCGTCTGCGTCTACCCAGAGCGCCTCGGCACCGTCGCGCTTAAGAACGTCAAGACTGGGTGAGCCCCTTGCCTCCTTGTAGTAATGCTGTTGGAATTTACCTTCAAGAGAAATGTAATTTTCAGCCGAATGGCTGGGAGTTATCAAGAGGGCAGCTTTGGTTACTCCCATTTGGTTGCCATATATCGAGTATGGATTTGCCTCCATGGTTAATGTGCCATGCTTTGAAACTTGATGCAAAAAGGGAGGATAACATTAGTCCTTTAGCTGACATTTCGAACTATAACTGACGTTATTTGATTGGGGAAAAAATGAGTGTAGGGTTCTTTTTGTAGACAATTGCTTATGTAGCCATTTTGAGTTCACTTTCTATTGACATGATTTAGTGGCTACTTTCATGTTTTGGGTGGATTTCATTTTCGTTTTGTGAAGTGCAGCATTGTTCAGTTTTATTATAGTTTTATAAGATTCACAGTTCCTTTATCAGTTTGATTAATTAGGTTGATTGATTTTCTAACCTTAAGAAATGCTGATACATTCAAATATGCATCGATTGCAACATTTCAGAACTGTTCTCTACTTGGAAGGAAATCTTGAGACCAAAGTGTTCTGTGATCCAATTACTGGGCTGGTTAGACGCATAAGAGAAATAGCTGTGCGTTCAAGTGGTATGCTTCTTGCACTATCAATTTACATTTATAGCGTATATTGCCTTTTGTAGGCCATGATTGAATTTTCAACTTATCTATTCCTCATGGCTCTGTTTTAACTAGTTCCCTCTCTTGTCCTTACTACCATTTCCTTATTGAATAGAAGGGGAACAGTTTAGAATCTTCAATGAATGTATATCATCAAGGAATATAGTAAAATGAGGAACTATTACACCCACAACTTACTACTTTTAGAAATTCATCTGCACCTAGATTCATGCCAGCGGCAAATACAATATAAGCATTTGCATAGATGGTCAATCACATTCCAGCAATAATATAGCAATTTTAGCTTTTGGGTATATCTCCTCCTGTCCTACCAATGTTTAAACAATGAAGAGTTGGCGAATATTATACTGTTTGGAATTGTGAGTTTAATTGTTGATGTGACATGCCTCCACCTCTGTCTCAAATGTGCTGGTATAAAGATTGTAGACCAAGAATCTTGGAGATGTTCTCTTTCACTTTATTAGTACTCCCTCCGTTCCAAATTATAAGTCGCTTTGACTATTTTTGGTACATAGATTTTGCTATGTATCTAGACATACGTTATATCTAGATACGTAACAAAATTGATGTACCAAAAAAGTCAAAGCGACTTATAATTTGGAACGGTAAGGCACTCCTGAAGATTGCCGAAACACATATATCTTGGAATTTGAAGCCTGATATTTTCATTAATTCTTTCATGTGATAACACAATTAATAATGTTTCATGTGGAATAACTCTTAATCTAATCCACTTAAACTCGAAAAGCATAGTAGAACCACTTCCAAGTTTATGTGAACTAATACAATGAGACCATACAAATGTTTCATATCTGAGTTAAGCATCATCCTTCATTTTTCAAATATTCATGGCGGTAAACCCTTGTGTAGGTGGTTTCGCAGCGTTCAGAACCTAGGTTATTTGATTCTCTTTTCATAAGTTATTTGGCTCTATTTTCATATCTTTTTTGTTTCCTTATGCAAAGTAATGTTAGGTCTCATGTGGACAGATTATGTTGAGATTTTGTACTGGTGATTATACCTAACAGATTATGACATTGTCATGTAACAGGTCGTCTCTTGTTTCTGGGTAATGACACCAATGCTCCAAAGTTAGGTGAAGTCAAGGGCGTCGGCTACTTCTGATATTGATTTATGTTTAACTGAGCATACTGGTTGGTAGAGTCAACTGGGATGGAGGTATTATCACAGCGGTGTTACTTGTTCTATATTATTGATATCTGAGTTGACCAACAAATCCTGGTTGTGGTTTGGGTCTTTAGCTGTGTTGAATTTTATCAGATTCCTGCTTTCTCAATCTCTCAACACCATTGTAGATGCCTTGTAATCGTTGAGCAGCAACCTAATTTAACACTAGACATGCTCTACAGAGTTGTTTCTACCTTTCTATCCTTTTTAGTTTTTTTTTTCATAGAAAGGTTTCGTCTTCTCTAGGGACGAAGAGTTATTCCAATTTCCATCCCATAAAATTTATGCATTTCAGTGGTGTTGTGTCAGGAAGACTCGACACAAGTGGAGTGGAATGGCCCATGGCTCAAAGAGGCATCATGCCGGATTTATTTCATTATCATTGGCCGCCAAAAGTACATGGGGAGGGGGGTATTTATACGAGGGGACCTTTGGCTATGTAATTGTTTTTTGCCATTTTAGTCTTCCCTTTTGCAAGGTCTTTTAGCGATTCTACCTTTTGATGTCTTTTAGCTAGTCTAGAAATATTCTTGGGTGTTTGTCACCCATCCCTGGGTGGACGAAATCCTTTGACTGACAAAAAAATTGCTTCGATACTTTTTAGATGTAGATGTAGATGTAGATGTAGATGTAGATGTAGATAGAGAAGAGATATTGGGCCTGTTCGCTTCAACTACTTTAGCAGTACTTTTTACGAACAAACAATATTTTTCTCTCACAAAACATTAGCATAAGTTAAATTTTAGCGAAACGAACAGGTGGGTTTCTCGTGCACAAGGAAATATATGTGTTAGTGTTTCTGCGATGCTGAGGAGTGCTCTGATGTTTCCAATCAGACAACACAAGACTCCGACCCATCTCCGTCGTCTCGGCCCAAGAGAGGCCGCCAGCCCAATGCATGTCTTTGGTCCAGAGTGGAAGGGTAGCTCTTGTATAAATGCTAGCACACTTGAGAGCAATCATGCGAGAGCACTGAGGGTGACCTTGCCCGCATGGAAGCACAGCTGCAGCAGTCACTGCGCGACAAACACTGTCGTCGTACTTTGCTGCCCCTTGCCTATTCTTTTATTTTTTCAGGAGTCAGGAGGCAGCTTGGACGCATTTGGACGACCTCCAGACACGGGTAGGCCAAATTCAACCTAGCCCTATTTAGTTCATCCAAAATACCAACTTTAACACTATATAAAAAGAAGATTTTCTATCACATCAAATTTGTGGTAAATGTATGGAGTACTAAATGTTGACAAAATAAAAAACTAATTATACAGTTTGGTTGTACTTTATGAGACGAACGTTTTGAGCCTAATTAGTCAATATTTGGACAATTATTACCAAATAAAAACGAATAAGTTACTGTAGCTACAGTGCTTCGCGAAATCAGTCGGCGCCAACTTGGTGACCAACTAAACGTGGCCCTACGCGTGCCTTTGGAGTTTGGATTGCCGAGGGAATCTCTGTTACTGCTGAGGACCGGCTCCTAAACAATAGTACTTAGTTAACTTGTCAACCTCCTGATCAGAACTGACAAAGAGTCGATACACTCCAAGGCACCATATGCCGAATTGGCTTTCAGAGAGCGACACACATGCTTGCATAATTACGCCCGTACCTGGATTAAGGAGTTTGTCCCCCAATAAAGATACAGTTTGTTCAAACGCTCAAATGCTAGTCAGCACTGGGCCACCAAACTGATTGAATTTCGTCACTCAATGCTAGCCGGAAATTCACCTACATTCCCTGCTAGGATCGGTACTACTCGTATTGTTCTCTTTTCTTGCCGTATTTCGTGTATCGAGCTCTGCTTTTATTAATCGGTCAACGTATAGAATAAAATCAGTATGCATGTATGGATTTAAAAGACACTCCTAGAAACAACACACACACACACACACACACACACACACATATTTCAATAATCAAATATATGAAAATCAATTAAAATTTACATAAATATTTCAATACATATAAATATTTATCAATAAATAAATTTAAGTATAATAAAAAATTCATATTAAACCGAAGTACTTAAAACTAATATGATTATCCACATTAAAGATAATTGAAATTAACCTTTATATCATCAATAATATTAAAATTATCATAAATATTTTTTTGATAGTTTTATATTACAATGAATATGAGTTACAAAGTTATCATAAATTAAACTTAACCTTTATGAATATTAAAATAGTTTAAATGATCCCTACCGTCTGTTATATTAAATTATTATCATTTACATTTCATTAGTCATAGATATAAGTTTTACATGATTTTACTCAGTATTTTATTCTTCACGGATACAAATAATGTTAGATATTACGTATTTTTTAAATATAGATAGAGAATAATTACAAAAAAAGAATTCGAGTATATCCATTTAGCATCCATATTAAAATTAGATATAAACATAGATATACATATTAACATTAAACACAAATACGAATATCAGCCTATTTGGTTCATGAACAAACTTGCTATGCCAAAGCTTAGTCGTGACGTAGTTTTTCCGGCAACTGTTTAGTTCAATGCCACAACTAGAGTGTGCCACACTTTCCTAGCACCATGTCGCACATGTCAAACTCATTTTCATGCCAAATTTTGCTATAAGTATGGTTTTGATTTTATTCGTCACACTTTCTGTGACGGCCAAAGTTTGCTCAAGGTTAGACATGGCAAATTTTAGCAACAACCAAACACGCAGACATCTGGATCCATCCTGTGAACGGGAACAAGCTTTGTACATTTACTACAGGTTCACCGCAACATCAGAACATCTTGGCTCCTGAACACTATAGTAGTATACCAGTACTCTACCAGTAAACTATTCACCTGTCAAACGAAGGCGTGCTAAACCATCATGCCCTCCTCCTCTCCAACATAAAATCGTTTGTCAAATGGATTAGTACTGCTCACAGCCTGCCAGAGTCTGCAGCTTGTCTTTCCATTTTTCCACACGAAAACACACACATCAGAGCAGGAGCAGAGCCAGGCCGGGAACAAGACAAAGCCGAGAAGCTCTCGCGCTTCTCTTCTCTCTCCCCTGCCTCCTGCTGTGCTCAGTTTGGTGGGTTCTGCTCACCAGTCTCGCTCGCACTATACAAAGCCTCCATCCTACTGCACTCGGAGACCACGGACTGGGAGGGAATACCACACTCTCGCCCACAGCTAGGAACCATGAGGACCATCATGGCGAGGAGTCCCCACGAGTCCTCCTTCTCCTTCTCTCGGAGGAACTTCAAGTGGCCGGTTCTTGTCAAGAGCAGCAGCCATGGCGCCGCGGCCGGTGGCGGGGAGGACGGCTCCGGCAAGGGCTCGGAGGCCGACGACGAGGACGAGTCGGCCATGGCGTTCTCCTCCAGCTGCCCGTCGTTCCACTCGGAGGACTTCGTGTCCCCGCCGCCCAAGGCGCCACCTCCGCCTAAGCAGCGCAGCAAGAAGCGCCGCACGGCGGTCTCCCGGCTGCGCACGGCGCTTGCCGCGGCCATCGCCGGCCGGCACCGGCAGGTCGGGCTCGGAGCGCGGCTCACGGGCACGCTCTACGGCCACCGCCGCGGCCACGTGCACCTCGCGTTCCAGGTGGACCCGCGCGCGTGCCCCGCGCTGCTGCTCGAGCTCGCCGCGCCCACGGCGTCGCTGGTGCGCGAGATGGCCTCGGGCCTCGTCCGCATCGCGCTCGAGTGCGACCGCGCCAAGGGCGCCGCCTGCGCCGCGGCCGCAACCAATGGCGGCGGCTGCTGCAGGAAGCTGGTTGAGGAGAGGGCGTGGCGCGCCTACTGCAACGGCAAGGGCTGCGGATACGCGGTGCGGCGCGAGTGCGGCGCCGCGGACTGGCGCGTGCTGCGCGCGCTGGAGCACGTGTCTATGGGCGCGGGCGTCATACCGGCGGCGTGCGGCGGTGGCGAGGGCGACGTCATGTACATGCGCGCTCGCTTCGAACGCGTCGTGGGCTCGCGCGACTCGGAGGCATTCTACATGATGAACCCGGACAGCAGCACCGGCGGCAATGGCGGCCCGGAGCTTAGCATCTACCTTCTTAGAGTTTGATCGCGCATTTACCTTCGCTGCGCCTGCGACAGCCACCGCGATCTTGCATGCTTTAAGCTGCTGTCTTCTAGTACGTGTGTGTTCCTCGTGCTTATTGTTATTGGTGCTGTGGTTGTGAAAAATGCGTGTCAGTTTAGACTTTAGACCGCTGCAGAATGAAACTGATTCGAAAACTTTCTTTTTTGGGCGTTTCTGGGAGGTGTGGCTGGATTTCCCATATATTGTGAATTTGTGATGTTGGTCCATCATCTCTCCTCTGCAGTAAGGTCACAGAGTAAGGTCTAAGAGTAGAGGTGACGGTGTTGTAAGATTATAATGCAGTAAAGAGTTCTTCCACTAAATCGGTTTCGCTAATCAGCGTTTGTTACTTCAGTGGAACCGACGTAATCGAAAGAATGAAACAAACTCCTAAAGGAACTTGCAATAGAGTCTACAAATCGGTCCAAATCAAGCCACCTCTAAAAAATTGCTTATACTTTTAGAGATGAGTCTATTTTCAGCTGTCTTCTAAAAATCGATTTTAGAGAAGGCTTCTAAAAATAGGAGCTATACAAGGAAATTTGAATTTTTAAACGACTTTGGATAGAGAAACGAATAAAACCAAAGTTATGGACCTTGAAGAGTTATACAACTTTGTAGTAGATAACTTTTTCATTTGAAATCATCTATATAAGAAAAATTACATTTGAATTTCTCACAATTGAAATTCGAATTTTTCAAACGACCTCGGATGTAGAAACGACCAAACCCAAGAGCTATAGATCTCAAAGACTTATACAACTTTGTAGTTAACAACTTTTTCATTTAAAATCATCTATCCTAGAAAAATTATGTTTGAATTTTTCACATTTGAAATTCGAATTTTCAAACAACATCAGATTGAGAAACGACCAATACTAAAGGTGTATATCGTCAAAGAGTTATACAACTTTGTAGTTGTCAACCTTTTCATATGAAATCATCTATCCAAGAAAAAATACGTTTGAATTCCTCACATTTGAAATTCAAAATTTTCAAACGACCTCAGAAGGAAAAACAACTAAAACCAAAATTGTAGATCTTCAATCTGTTCGGCTGTACTTATATTAAGCGGCTGCTGCTCCTTATTGTACTGTGTAAACAGTAATTTGTGAGAGGAGGAGCACTGCTAGAAAAGTTATACAACCTTGCAGTTGATAACTTTTTTATTTGAATTTGTTTAGGGTCTCAAATATTCATTTCAAAATCGGATAAAGATAAAATGAAGAGAAAGAATATATGAAATGAACACAAATGCCTTACGGGTGGAGTGGTTTGGTGAGATACGCTTGAGGCCTAAGGTCGTAGGCTAGATCCCCTGCAGCCGTGAAGCACGTGTTTTTCGTGTGAAAAATCGTATACGCTTACGCGCACGTGGCTGTCTAGTTGATTCTCTGGATAAAAAGATTGCTATTTTTTGCCCAGACAATTTTGAAATCCCAACAATTTCTCTGTCCCCAATTTCTAAGGAGAAATCCCGACAATTTTGAATTTTTGAAACTGTGCTGTCAAGCAATTTCCTAGGGTAAATCCCATCCAGTTAGGATATCTTAGCTATGTTTCTTTGAAACAACATCCAACACTTAAAATGCCAAGCAAACTTTATCACTACTATCAGATGATGGAGCTATAGAATAGCATTATAGCCATGTCCATGGCATCATCATCAATAGATCACAGATTCTCCTACGTATTCAAGCTTCCAGTGTAAGTGGTGCCCAAACACTGTCTAGAAATTTTATCCAGCAAGGAAAATGGATTCCAGTGTAAGTGCTGCCTAAACGCTATCTAAAATTTTCACCCAGCAAGGAAAATGGATTAGGAAAGTAAGAACAAGAAATAGAAACACAAAACAGAGAAGCAGGAAAAAAGTTCTTAATTTCTCGTCTTGTATTTTTGACCGAGAGATGTAATAGTATAAGTTTTCTTCTATTGTGCTTTATTTTATCTATGAAACAAACAAACATACAGAAAGGTCATTAGGCAGTACCTATTGCCTCTGTCTCTAATAGACAACCATTGGTTGTACCATTTTTACAATGACACTAGCTGCTTTGATTAGTAGGCCAGATATTTACAATGGAACTACTCTTTCTTAGGTCATTTGGCTGAAGGGACTTACAATTTCACTTCTCTTGAGTCACCACAAGAGGAAGAACCCCTTCGACAAATTCATGATGTAGAGGATGAGGCACAAGACTTGGACAACATTGTGGTTCATGAGATACTGATGAAGATGATGATTCAACCACTGAGAGGCAAGCACTACGCCAGATTCTCACACTAGGAACGGGGGCATTTTTACTGCAGGGACGGTTGGGGTTGGGGGTGCCCCTACAGTGGGCGTCCTCGGGCTCCAGCAGCCCCTACAGATGGCACTGTAGGGGCGGCTGGTAACCTGAGCCGCCCCTACAGTTGGGGCTGATCTATAGGGGCGGCTCAATCACCAGCCGCCACTACTGATGGCGTACGAATAAATAGCAGCCACCCCCTTCTTCCACCTCGGGACACAATCTTCTACACAAAAAAAATGTTGGGAGGCCTTAGACTCCTTCTAAAAATTGCTCTACTAAGGGAGAGGTTTTGATCTCAAATCCTTTGGTGGAGAAGCTCTAAAAGGTAAGGAAATACTTCTCCAACTTTTTATTTGAAGTTTAATTCGTTGGTTAGTGAGTAATTTGATTTTTGGTTTTCTCTCTCTTCCATGAAACTTGAGCTAGTTATGAGTGAAATTGGACCCTAATTTTCACTATACTAGGATAAATTAGGTAGGGAAGTAAGATTGCACACTTTGTTAGTACATCTTTGTTGATTTTAGTGTAGTATTAGTGAAGTTTGGTGTATGTGTCATGAAACGCTATATCTAGATCTAGATCTAGGATTTTATTTTTTTTTCTTTTTCAATTTTTTCTTTATGTGACTAGGGTTTGCATGTAGGTGAATGTGTAAGATTTTAATTGTTGCTAATGTGTAAAATATCCTCTACCATGGCTACTAATTATCATTTAATATTTATTTTGATTCCTTTCTATAATGTGTGTTTTTAATTAGTTATGGATAAATAGGCCATTAATTAATTACCCTCTACCATGAAATTGGAATGGAGTTTGCATGAAAGATAGTGGATGAAATATTAAATGTTGCTAATTGTTTTCTTTGAAATTGTTTATTTGAACCAATTAATTTATATTTTAAAATATTTATGCATTAATAGTCAATTAATTAACTATCCTCTACTACCATGGTGCGTGTCTCAGGTATATACAATTATTCTTGAGTAATATTCTTTCTTTGGTTGTTTTGTTTCTATAAGATGGACTACAGGAACTCTTGGATGTATGGTTCGTTAAGACACGACGCTCTTTTCCGTGATGAGGTGGACAAATTCATCAAAGTCGCAGAGAAGCATGCAGCGACGTTGAAAGAGAATAGTGACACGATTATTTGTCCCTGCAAAGATTGCAAGAACCTTATTGCATTTCGAGATGTGAGTACCATCAAAGAACATCTGATTAGGAGAGGATTTGTTCTGGACTACATAGTGTGGATTCATTATGGTGAAACAGTGGTTGTTGATGACAGCGACGATGATCTAGCTGATGAAGCTGAAACCCAAGCATACTTGTCCCGATTCACAGTCGATCTTGAGCAACAAATGGATCGTGACTATGGCAATGAACAAGGTGGTGGCTTTGGCAATGAACAATGAAAGGTGGTGGTGCAATGAATGATGGCTTTGGCAATGAACAAGGTGGTGATCTTTGGTGGTGCAGCAATGATGGCGAAGCACGTGGGGGATGCGGATAGCGGTGACAACTTGGACGAAATGCTTGGGGCCTTTGGACCCGAAATATTAGAAAAGAGCAAGAGAGGTCTAGAAAATCTTGAGAGGGTGACAAAAGCATCGAAGAAGACTATGTATGATCTTTGAGAAGGGCTGTCGACATACTTCACCTTTGCTACGTTTTGTGCTTGAGCTACTCATCCGAAGGCTAAATACGGCTAGTCGGATTGATGCAGTTTCGATGATCTGTTGTGCCTCATGTCACAGTTGCTCCACGGATGAGAACATAGTTCCCGCCAACACATACCAAGCGAAGAAGGTTATAAGTCCACTCACATTGGGGTTGAAAAAATCCATGCATGCCCCAACCATCTGTATCCTTTTTTTCGGCGTGGCACATCGTTCGAGACTTTAGATACATGTCTTAGGTGTGGGGCTTGTAAATTTACAAGAACAATGACCTTCAAAGTGGGGTGGAAGCCTCCACAGAAAGAGGAAGAAGGGTGGGAAGAAGGTGGTGCAAGAATCTATTTCAGAGGAAACTCCATTAGGCAACGATGCAAATAAGAGAAGAATTCTGCCACGGTTTGTGTGGTACTTGCCAGTGACCGACCGCTTGAGGCGTATGTTCCTAAACCCTAAGGAAGCCGCACTGATGACATGGTGGGATGATGAGCGCAAGGTGGATGATGATACGATTGCACACCCGGCCGATTGTACCCAGTGGCAAGCGTTCGATGCCAAGTACAAAGTAGAATTCAGTGATGACCCACGGAATGTACGGTTCGGCTTGAGCACCGATGGAATGAATCCCTTCAATGAGAGGATGACCGACCATAGCACATGGCCAGTCATCTTGACCATGTACAACCTCCCAACGTATTTGTGTCAGAAGAGGAAGTACCTTCTCCTCACCATTCTTATCTCCGGCCCAAACAACCAGGCATTGATATAGACGTGTTCTTGGAGCCTCTGATGAAAGAAATGGAGAGGCTATGGAGGTATGGGGAGCCGATGTACGATGCATTCCGGCGGGAGGACTTCATATGTAAAGCAATAATATTTGTTACTACCAATGATTATCCCGCGCTGTTTGCCCTGTCTGGATAGTTCAAAGGCAAGACTGGATGCTTAGTCTGTTTGGATGGTACTAAATGGGTGTTCCTAGATGGATCTAGGAAGATAGTTTACATAAAGAACCGGCGCTTCTTAAAGACAGGTCACAAGTACCGCGGCAAATTGTACCTAAGATACTATGGCAACATCCTGGAGGATGAACCCCCTCTAGAGAGACATCATAATAGAGAACATGTGTTCAGAATGGTCCAAAACATACACGTCGTCTATGGAAAAAAGAATCCAGATGGAACGATCAGAGATAGAAGCACACCTCCCATCGAAGGCGTACCATTCAAGAAGCAATCGATCTTCTTTCAGTACCTGCCTTATTGGCCAGACTTGGAGGTCCCCCATGCCATTGATGCGATGCACGTGCAGAAGAATATCTTTGAGAGTCTCATGGCTACCTTGATGGACACGGGCAAGTCAAAGGATGGTCTCAGATCACGGAAAGACATGGTGCAGCTAAACGTGATGCGGGAGCTTTGGCCGGTACAACAGGATAATGGCAAGTACAGTCTTCCCGTGGCTAGCTTCAACCTAACCCTAGAGGAGAGGAGAGCTATATGCAATTTCCTTAGGGGGGTCAGAGTGTCGACTGGGTTTTTGGCGAACCCGAAGAAGCTAGTGTCGATGAAGGACCTATCATTAACATACTGCAAGGCTCACGATTGTCATGTGATGCTGACAGTATTCCTACCAATTGCAATCAGGGCTATAAAGCCAGAGTTCCTAAAGATGGCCATCACTCGCATGTGCTACTTCTTTTCGAAGATCTCACAGAAGATGATTCATGAGCAAGAGGTGAGTGACCTACATGAATTCATGGTGGAGACCCGAACCGACTAGAGATGTGTTTACCTCCGCTTTTTTGATATAATGGTACATCTCATGATTCCTGGTTCATCGGATCGAGGCGCTGGGCCCTAGCTTCTTGCATGAAATGTGGTTCTCTGAGCGGTTCATGTCGGTTCTAAGCCGATACGTGCATAACCGAAACACCCAGAGGGCTCCATGATAGAGGGTTACAATTAAGAAGAAGTCATCGAAAGTCTTTGCCAAGAGTGGCTAAAAAGTCTGAGAGAGAGGATTGGTAATCCCGATTCTCATCACAAGGGAAGGCTAGCTGGGAAGGGCACAAGTGGTAGGAAAGTGTTCCTCGACAATGATTATAGAGAGGTGAGTCGAGCGCATTACAGTGTCTTGCAGAGTATGGCAGTGATGTAACCGTACATTGATGAACACATGGCTATCATTATGGCCGAGAGGAATGGCCGTTCAGATGATTGGGTCATGAAACAGCATAAGCAACGCTTGACATCATGATTGAAGGACCAGAACATATAGCCTAGAGAAACCATAGATTCTATTACCATCAGTCGGTTGGCGACCGGGCCATCGAAACAGGTGACATCTTGGAATGCTTATGACATCATTGGGTACACATACTATACCGACACAAAGGATAGGAAATCTGTGAATCAGAACAACGGCGTTCGAATAGAGGCTCTCGACGGAGTGGGGCGAAAGGTCCTATACTTTGGCATAATTGAAGATATATGGGAACTTGACTATGGAAGGGATATAAAGGTGGCCCTGTTTCAATGCCGCTGGATCAAGCATCATCAATTCAATGAGATCGGACAGAGAGTCGTCGACCTCCAGAATGTAGGCTACCAGGATGACCCTTGGGTGCTCGCTGAACGTGTCGCACAAGTCTTCTATATGCCCGACCCGCAAAGTAACCTCCCCCAAAGAAGAAGACAAAGCACGTGGTGGCTTCCGGGAAACAACATATCATCGGAGTTGATGGCGTGGACGATGTTGAAGCTTACAATAAGTGCGATGAGATGCCGCTATTCATAGACTTTTGTAAGAAGATCAAGGCTGTGGAAAAGAACCTGCCCAAAGATGTATTGCCATGGGAACGAAAATGTGTCAAGGGGAAAGTTGTCATGGTGGGCTAGTTGTTTATGTAAGTGTGTCAGTGTTCGTAAGACTACATTCATGTATGTGTGTGTGAGACTACATTCATATATATGTGTGTGAGACTACATTCATGTATGTGAGACTACATTTATGTATGTGTGTTTGAAACTACATTTATGTGTGTGTGTGTTTGAGACTACATTCACGTATGTTTGTATGAACAATGTGTACTAAGAATTTATCAAATTATGAAATTACCAAAATAAAAGTTGTAGATCTCTATGAGTTATTCAACTTTGGTATTCATTACTTTTCAGTTGAAATAATTTGGGGGTCCAAATTATGGTTTCAACTTGTCTTTTTTCAAATTTCAAAATTTGAAAGGTTCAAATTTAGTCAAATGACAAGAACCAAAACAAAAGTTGTAGATCTTGATGAGTTGAACAACTTTTGTATTAATCACTTTTACATCTGAAATCATTTAGGGTTTGAAAATTTTGTTTGAACTTGTCAAATTTTAAATTTTAAAATGTGTAAAACATTATCACATCCAAGTTTGATCAAACTTAAATGCTGAAGCATGATTTTAGAAATTTTTAGGAAAAAAACCATCACATTTGGAGTTAGTATGAGGGAGAACAACTAGTTACAAAGTTTACCCACAGATTAAAAAGAGAAATCACACTGTTCTAGATGATCCTTACATGATCATAGTGAACAGTGTGATATCTTTTTTTTTAATCTGTGGGTCAACTTTGTAACTAGTTTTTCTTCCTCATACTAACTCCAAATCTGATGATTTTTTCCTAAAATTTTCTAAAATCATTCTCTATCAATTTATTTTATTGGTTTTGTCAATATATACAAATGAAAAGTTTGAGCAATTTAAATTTTAAATTTCAAAAAAATGCAACTTCAGACAAGATTTTGGTACCCCAAATGATTTCAGCTGAAAAGGTGATAAATACCAAAGTTGAATAACTCATCAAGATCTACAACTTTTGTATTGGTCATTTCTTCATATGACAAAGTGGTAATGACATTGTTCACAAATGTGACACATCTCTCATAAGGTTTTATAAACTATATGAGACACGTGTAAGATTATTGAACAATGTGTGCTAAGAATTTATCAAATGAAGAAATGATCAAAATAAAAGTTGTATATATTAATGAGTTGAACAACTTTGGTATTCATCACTTTTTATGTTGAAATCAATTTGAGTCTCAAATTTTGGTTTGAACTTTTTATTTTTCAAAATTTCAAATTTGAAAGGTTCAAATTTTGTCAAATGACAAGATGACTAAAATAAAAGTTGTAGATATTAATGAGTTGAACAACTTTGGTATTCATCACTTTTTATGTTGAAATCATTTTGGGTCTCAAATTTTGGTTCGAACTTGTCATTTTTTAAAATTTCAAATTTGAAAGGTTCAAATTTTGTCAAATAACAAGATGACCAAAATAAAAGTTATAGATCTTCATGACCTCTACAACTTTGATGTTTATCAAATTTTTATTTGAAATCATTTGGTGTCTCAAAATTATTTTAGTAGTTTTGATTTTATTTTTTTAAAATTTAATTTTTCCCATTTTTAAAGGTTCATTTTTGCAATTTTAAATTGTTGTAGTTGTTTTAGTTATTGTATGTGTAAATATATCTATAAAAAAATAATTATAAAATTTTGTACTGTATTATTTATTATTTACATGTGAATAATTCATTTTGATTTAGAATTTTGAAAAAAAATTCAACTGTAGGGGCGGCTTATAACCTTAGCCGCCCCTACAATGGCTCTGAGGTATATTACAGTGACCATCGCTGTGGGCGCTAAGTGTTGGGCGAAATCAGGCTGTGGACGCCATCAGGCTGCCCAATTTCACCGCCGGCGCCGCTTGCACCGCCGTCGCCTGCCCCTCCCTGACCCCTCCACCGCCTCCTCCACCGTCTCCCTGACCCCAACCGCCACCCCCGCCCCATCCACCGCCGTTCCCTAGGCTGCGACCTCCGTCCTTGCCGCGCCGGCTAGGGTTTGGGAGTGCTCCTCGGCGTGGCCCATCCGTCTGCGCCCACGGCGCGCGACTAGGGTTCGTCGTGCGGTTGCCCCCGCCCCATCCTCACCATCCTCTCCGACCTCGACGCCCCATGGCGCGTGGCTAGGGTTCGCCGTGCAGCTGCCGGTGCCTAGTCCTTGCCGTCCTCTCCGACCTCGACCTCCTCCAGCACTCCCTCTCTGAACCCCCTTGGTATGCCCCAAACCATCGCCCCTTGGTCCAAATTTGGTGCAGTTACAAAATGCTATTCTTTTTTTCAACTAATTAATACAGGTACAAGGTAAGATTACTATGACTCTTACCAATGTTTCAGCATAAACGCTATTTCTTGTCGCTTTCTGTGTTAGCCATTAGATTATACATGAGGGCCGAGATTAATCTTTTGTTCTGCATATCTCTATTGTAAGCTGCTACGTAGCGAGCACCAAATTAAAAATAGCTAAAGGACATCAGCATATAGATGTTTCTATTTATTATTCATGACAATAGCATTTCGCATTTTACTTATCAAATTATGTTCCTGGTTTTAGTCAATGCCTGGAGTAGAACAGACTAATAAAGGGCAAGATGTTAGCATTTTCTCCTTGGAAGAATGTTTTAGGGATTAGTGTTCATGGATACCTATAAGAAATTCTAACTGTTGTTTTGCTGTGACACCCAAAATTCAAAAGGTTTGGATGGCACCGCTTGGGTTCCAGAATGCTCATTGTGCAAGGCGTGCTCTGCACTGCCTCTACTCATGCATCTTGTTCCCTTGCATAGGGTGATAACAAAGTTACATTTCACCTTGCTATCCCTCTCTATTTGAACACTTCTTAAATCAGTTCTGTATCAAATGATATATCTATGTATATATTTGGGTATCACTTTTACCTAATCTCCACACCATGAACCAAACTTTTGTTTGTATATACTTGGCTACAACTTTTATCCAATTTTCAGTCTATGAACTAAACAATAATTTTCTAAGGCTCTGTATATTTTGTTTATGCATAGTTTTTGGGCATGTTATTGTATCATATAATATGGTATTATGATACAAGCTTTAGTAATACATTATGAAGCTTCTGTTATTATGATGTGGCATGTCACCTTCATATTGCTGTTTGAAAGATGGATTTAACCTGAGATACTCAAATACATTATGATGCTTCTGTTATTATGATGTGGCATGTCGTCACTTCTATTTTCTAAAACAGTGGGATGCTTCTGTTATTATGGCATGTCATCACTTCTAAATGGCATGTCAACACTCTACTATATAGTGCAGGGGTCTTGCAAACACGTGGCAGCAGTCTGTTCAGCATATGTTGCTTTTTTCGCCTACTCTCCCCTCTCCTCTCCTCTTCTCTCCTCTCCTTTGTTTTCCCAATGATGATATTGTCCAATCCATTACATGACATGGATTATGAGCTGATGATCAACACTTGTGAGGAACTTGGCATCATCCCCTCAGCTCTTCGTGATGAAATTCTCCTCTCCTCTGTTATGATGCCATAGAAGCTCCAAGTGTATGATCAAAGTACCTGAATATAGGACTGCTGTGTGTCTAAAAAAGCAGTTTAAATTAGTTATGATGTATCTTCTATTATGGATAGGTGGAATTTAAAGGGCTATGGGTGTCATGTTCTACATTTTCATCTCTGGCAGAAATGATGAACTGTACCATCTTGTAGTAGGCATATATTTGTCTATGTCCATCCTTGTAGTCCATCTTGTTTGAGTCATATAGCATATGCAGTGGTTGGCCTAACTGTGAATTTTTTGCTTATCTTTTCTTCTGTCCATCTTGTTTGAGTCATACAGCATATGGAGTGGGCTAGTCCTGCTTTCTCTTTGTTTGACTACTACTACTACAAGTACTACTACTACTACAAGTACTACTACTACTACTACTACTACTACTACTACTAGTACTATGTCCAGGAACAGGTCATTCAGGCACTATGTCCAGGAACATAAGGGGAGGCATCATCCAAATAGGAAGGAAAAGTTGTATGTCAAAACTTTATGTGCGGTAAGTGTCATTTACTTTGGTCTGTCAATAGCATTACTTAACATCTCCATATGCAAAACATACAGTGCCCCAAGCAGAAGCCTGGGAGTCTACATTGTGGATACTACACATGTATTATGATGAGTACCATCGGTGGCTACAACAGAAACCCCAATCTAGTAAGTTTGAACCTCTTCGTTCGTAGTATGAAAAGTTCGCATATGTTGTGATATAGTAAACCTAAACTTGTTCTCTTGTAGTTGGAGAAAGATAAAGACACGAGAAGTAACCCATACAAGGATGACGAGCTCTTAGAGATGGTCGGCGACCTTTGCAACTTCATAATGGACCAGATTGTGTACCATAAAGGCACTTACCATCATCTTCTTTCCGACTTAGGTAGTAATTCTCTATACCAACACCTTCGTGAGACTGATAGGCTAGCCCTAGACCGTTGATGACAATGTGGACTTGTGGTATGGTTTGGATCAGACTTTGGAACGGTTTGGACTTTGTTTTGTATGTGGACTTGTGGATTTCTTAATGGATTATGTTATAATGATGGACTTCATAATGGACTATGTTGTAATGATGGACTTTTGTGAATTATGACTTGTGATAATGTTCTAAATAATGGTCTTGTGTTTGTAAATGTATATATGTATATTTGTGGCGGTCAGATTCGAATTTGAATTATATATATATATATATGTGGTCAGATTTGAATTTGAATTATTTTTTTTGCTGGAAAATCCACTGTAGGGCGGTTCTTGATTGAACCGCTCTTACAAATACACACAGCAGGGGCGGCTGGTGATACAGCCGCCCTTACAGAAGTCCACTAAGCGGCGGCTGATATTACCAGCCACCCCTACAGAGGGCACTGTAGGGGCAGCTAAAAACACCAGCCGCCCCTACAGAGGGCACTGCAGGGGCAGTCAGGAAACCGCTCCTACAGAGGCACCCTCTGTAGGAACACCCTGGGAAGGGCGGCTAGCACAGCCGCCCCTACAGAGGATCTAGAGCTGCTCCTACAGTTAACTTCTGTAGTAGTGAAGCAAGTGAGGTTACAGCTCTTGAAAGAAGTGCACAGCAAAATACTCTATCACGAGATGAAGAAAGTGAGGTTGCAGTTGTTGAAACAAATGGACAGCGAAGAACTACTACTGCATCAAGAAACAAACAAGAAAAGGAAGAAAAGAGGCCTAGGAAGAGTGCAAAGATAGAAGACATGATGGGGAGATAATTGGAAATGAGGACCAAGCAAGTAGAAGATGAATCTGCATATCTAGCCAGAGGAAAGGAGGCTGCTGAAGGTAATGATTTCTCTTTCGAAAGGTGCATGTCAGTTCTGAACACAATGCAAGTGACCAAGCAAGAAAAGGCAAAAGCATATGCAATCTTCGTCAAGAGCAAAGAAAATATGGAGACTTTCCTACGTGGCTGTGAAGCAAATGTAGAATCAACTCTGATTTGGCTCAGAAATGAGATGTTCTAGCAGGTAAAATCTCAGTCTACTTGTTTGTTTCTGTCTTCTATATATTTGTTGCTATTGATCCTTGCTTTGCATATTGACTTATATCTGCTTAGTGCTAGATTTCAGTTTCGGTGTTAAAAGCTCACTATCAGTTAGTGCTACTTAAGTTTGGGTTGCTCTCTATTCTTGGTGCGGCTCAAGAACGCATCTAACAAGGAGGAGAAGATGTTTCAAGGTCTAGGTTATACCTTATCCATGTCATCTTACCTATATAATGGACAAAATTGAGCTTGTTTCGGCCGAGGAGTTCTATGTTACTACATTTGCAATTTTAGATCAGTGACTTCTCTAGCATATTGTCACCTCTCTGAGAACTAATGCCAGAATCATTTGTTAACTAGTGCAATCATAGTGCTTGCTCCAGAACGTGCTCGTGTGTATTATATATTTTGTGGTAGCTCCAGAACGTGCTTGCCCCGTCGTATGTGTTCGCTCTAGAATGTGCTCCAGAATGTGAAAGTGTGTACATATAGTGCTTGCTGCCCAAGGAATGGATCCTTGAGTACCGAACAATAATTTTATATGAGATGGATTGAAAACTAGTTGGAATTAAACTGGAGCAGGATCTAGTGACATGGGTGGATTTACTTGATCCATGCCTAGGAACCATTCCGGCTGGGATTGGATCCCCCGCTACCAAACAAGCCCTTAGAAAGATGCCAGACACTCGGCTTGCTAGCAGCATGTTCGGGAGGCCGTATCATATCGTGGATTATTTACTGCTGGTTGGTTTGGTGTGAGAAAAAACACTATTCCCGGCTGAAAATTTACGATCGTTTACGAGCAAGCGAACAGGCTGTAGATCTTCCTGAGCGTGTTGTTATATGTCTGTAAAACACATGCAAAGGGTGGGCCACAAGGCCCCTGACATGCGCCAGGTGACAAATGTGAGTTGAGGCTCAGGGATTGTAAACTAGGTATTGCTAGTGTCGACATTTCGTACTATCAACTATTGAATTTTGTATTCACATGTTGGTTGGAACGACTTAGCACCTAGAGACTCAGGAGTTATACTGATTCAAGCAACTATGCACTACGTATAGCCAGGGGTCTTCGTTCATGTTCATGAGCACCAAAGGCCCGGTAGGGGTTGCAAATAGGTGGGAGTGAAAGCTAAAGATCTAAAGAATCAAGAATGTTGAAGAATAAAGTGTTCAAGAGAAAGAAAAGGGAGCCCCTGCCTCACCTTATATAGTTGAGAAGTTAGGGTTACAAAAAGCAGTGAGGTCCCACATGTTGGTCAGTCTTGGTGGCCCCTCGGCCGACGTCGCCTAGTCCCATCCTCCGCCACTATTGTCATCCCATCCGGGGTCATGGTGGAAGATGTGGGAAACAACAACTACATCCGTCCGAGCTCATGGCATGGTTGTAGAACACCACCACCATAGTTGCCAGTAGGGGTGGGCAAAATACCTAATACACAATCCCCAAACCCGAGTTACCCAGACCCGGAACCGAAGTACCGAAACCAAAATACCCTATCATAATTTCGGATAGTAACTGTAGAAAACCCAAATTTAGTTCAGGTAATGTTCTCGGTACCCAAACTACCTGAAATATCTAAAATGTTTGCTCTTCTATTCCTAATATGAAGACATGAAGTAATTCAATGCAATTTTAATCTATTATTTGGTATGGCTCAACTTATATCTATGCTAGTTTGATAACTGATTTCTTATTAAATGATATGAAGAAACGAAGTGATTTGAAGGACTATTGTTAATTTCTTGAACATGCTACTGGGATTCTGTAAAAATTATTGGTTTTGTCAATTTTATGTATATCGAGTTGCAGCCGAACCCAAATTATCGGGTACCTGAAATTTCAAGTAATGTTTCTTGGGGGCACATCAGGTAGTAATTTTTAATACCCAAAATTTCAATTACCTGACCTGAAATTTTCGTGAATGCCCGGCCCTAATTGCTAGTGAGGTCCATCCTATCTCCCTGTTTCGTACAAGTCTGCTGCAGTGCAAAGCATGCTGTACTTCTTTTAGTGGACATTTTAGTTTGTAAATAATGACAAAATTGGGGTAATTCATGGAAATTCAAGGGGTTACTAAGATTATCTAATATAATGGTTGAGTGGGTAATTTAGATGCAAATTGAGGGCGCTAGTTTAAAATATACTCCATCCGTCCCTATTTAAGTGTCTTCGTCGGAGTCGTGCCAGCCAAATAAGTTTATAGAGAATATTTTAGCAATATTTGTATCTCTGAATAAGTTTATTATAAAAATAGATTTAACAATCTATCTAATGATACTAATTATATACTATAAATATTAATATTTTATTTTATATGTTTAGTCAAAGTTTAGCATGTTTGACTTATCAGAAGCGAGAATGACAAATAAAAATGAATAAAGGGAATATTTCACAATAGCATAAGTGGGTAAATTTAATGTATATTGAGGGGGTTATTTATGCTGTTTTCATAATGGCAAAGGTAGTTTTTAGAAATTAGAATAGATCCAATTTTGTTCCTTTTTAGAGAAATTCTAAGATTTATTATTTTTTAGCGTGCTCATGAGGATCAACGTGGAGACTTTGGTGAGGACATCCAATTGGTAATAGACACTAAGGACATGGATATGCCATGTAGAGTGAGGAAAAACCATGTATAGAGTAACAGTTGTCCATATTTATATTTAGAATTATTTTTTTGACAGAGAAAGTAGGTAATTAGTAATCAGATTACTCCCTGCGTCCAAAAATAATTGCACTTATAGGATTCAAAATTTGTCCCATAATAAGAACACTATGCTAATAATTTTTATTATTTTCTTTATTTCCAAAGTACAATCATTATATGTTGGTACTCCTCCATTCCACGAAAGAATGTAATTCTCACTTATCGACCAATTTGAACTTTGACTGAAATTATATTAAAAAGTACTAACACTTTTTATATAAAATAAGTATCATTAGATTTATTATAGAATATATTTTCATCATGAATTTATTTGAAGACATAAATGCTAATACTATTCACTATAAACTTAGTCAAAGTTGAGCAAAGTTGACCGGCACGAATCTCATAATTGCATTCTTTTATATGCGGAGGGTGTACTACTTTTGAAGTTTTGATAGGGGCATATATAGAATTTCATAGTAGCTGGTCTTTCCCCATATCCTAGAAGTGTATCTATTATATGCATATTATGTTAGAAAATGCTGTAAACAAGAGTATAGCATATAGACAACTAATTTTGTTAAGCGTAGGTATTAAACACAAGCTAGCTTCTAGCGTGCCGAAGCACGGATTGATGCGGTCCATGCACTCGGTGTGTCTACCTTCTCCTGGGGAAGTCAATCAACTGTTTACTGTTTGTGGGATGCCGACATGCAGTAGTGCCATAGGAGTACTCCTACGGCCCATACTGGCATGTGAGTACATGAAACACCCAGCGCGGTGAGGTGACTGGGGTTGTCGTTTCCAAATAGCAGTCAAAAGCTTTTCTCTCTCAAGCCTCAAACCTGATAGCAGCTGATGAGCTAAACATCATGGGCTCTCTACGATGCGCGGATACTTCGTAGGGGGTGCGTATCGCGTATTCGATACCCGTATCCGTATCTGGGCAACAATGGCTCTCATCCACTCATGGCGCATGCAAGGACAGCCCTCTTTGAAGCTGGTGTTGATGTGACCTTCGTAGGGAGGAGGGAGGCGTATGCGCTCGGTCTCTCACTCTTTCTCTCTCTCTCAAGTGATTGATGCCTTCATGATGTCAGATGCCAATAAATCCCATGCAGGATTTGTCACAGGCGACTTCTCTGACGGATTCCTTTATCATTGTTGGGTCGATTCCCAGCTCCTGCCTCCTGTTTCTGTAGTTGCTCTGTAACAGGGCCCTTTTGGCGTGGTTTCTATTCTATCTGCATTTGTACTTTTCAGCAATATTTAACACTGTAGTCGGAGCACCTTTTTTTTTAATAAAACGTATCTTTATTAGTAGACAAGGAAAACGTACAACGACTCAGACGAATGCAGATACGAACATATACAGAGACAGTTGTCCCACCCTAGAGCCACACCAAATAAATCCTAAATCAAATCAGATCCTCACCGTTGGTGCACTAGTAATAGTACTACTATTTTCTTTTTCAGCTAAACTTATGTATAGCTTTTGTTATAGACTAGCTAGTTCCACAACATTCTAGACAGTTCATATGGAACCTTATGAACTGCTTTTGGACACATTATGGTTGTTCGTTTTTCCCATGGCTTCTTTGATTATCTTGAGATTCATTCTGAATTTGATCTCTAACTAGAACTAGTACATGTGTATTTTTTTAGGTAAAGGATATAAAATTTGGCGTCTATATCCACATAGGATATATTTAACCAAAATATAAAATCTGGCCTACATACATGTGTATTCTAGGGGAAGATTCTCATAACCTAACCATTAAAATCCAACTATTCACCTCCACCCTAATATTTCATATTTGAAGATAATGGTCGCAGAACACTTCAACCATCTATAATCTATGGCTATAAGCTAGATGTAAGGAAAATGTCACCTAGCTAGTGCCATTAATGATTTTGGTGATTAAGTGACATGATCTTTGGAACTAATGTATTTGCTAGTATACAAAGTTTTAGTCCAATGGATGCAAGGATGGACTTGGGTGAGGCGACAGTAGTGACCATGTCATCAACACCTCAACCAAAGAACAAAAAGCTGCTTTGAAGACAATAGAAGACAAGCAAGATGCCTAAGACATCGAGTGGAAGAAGTCCGATTGAAAAGACGCAAAAAAATAAAGCTCAGAGTGCACCACCGGAGCTCTCAAGTGCGGGAGCACCGGCCCTTAGAAGACTAGGTTGGCAAAGGGCTGAAGGGAGAACCCCACCTTACCTTCCGGTGGGTCACTAGAGAGGTGCAGCGGAGGATAATTACAAAGAGGGTGTTAGAGACATGGTGGAAGTGATACACTCACCGGAACTCTCCAGTGGTGCACGAGAGCTTACCAACATAATTTAGACTCTCCAATGGTCGGCTAACGATTGGTCTACGTGGCAACCACAAGATCTCTTTGGTGGGTTCATCGGATCTATTTGATGCTCACCGCTCGTCCATTTCATGCATGTGTGTTGGAGCTGAGGGAAGTTGCTGGTGAGTTGAAGCTCACCAACTATTGTTTGTAACCACCAAAAGTGCTTAAGAAACGATTAGGTGATTAGTGTTAGTGCTTTTTACAAAGTGCTTAGGTTAGTTTAGACCACAATTAGCACTTGCTCTAGGTTTAGGTCTAGTGTTTAGTAAGGTCTGCACACCTCCAAGCTACCGATGCCTGCATGCACCAAAATTTGTATACTAGGGGGTTGTAGTATTGTGAGACCCTACTATGTGTGGAGTCGCCGCTTACGTTATACTATGGGAATGAGGACCATGGCGTTTTGACTGGAATCTCGATAGTGAAGACGACTGGGAGCGATCTCGGAGAGGTCACACAAAGACCCAATTGTGCGTGGGGAAAGCCCGTGGGCTATCCAAGTGAGAGCTATAGAGCATAACTGAACTTCATATAGCACCTTGAGCATTCAGACCCTTCTTAGTTGGATAGTTTGCATAGGCGTGATCATCTATCTTATTGATCTCCTCCAAAGGTGTTTGTTCCTCTACACTGACATCTAAAAACTCACAGTCCACTTTACTATCCTCAGTGTACACACCTTCCAATAGATCATCCTCGTATTCCTCAGATGTAGGTTGAATACTCTCATACTCAATTCTTTCTCCTGACGATGTTGTTAGAAGCACCGAACGTTCGGCATACTTAATCACTCCTTTGCATGCAGACAACCATCCCATTCTAAGGATAACATCAATGTTCATTAACTCCAAAACAACAAGGTTTGCCTCGAAGTTTACCCCCTTTATACCAACACTTACTTTTGGGCATATGCTGTTTGCCTTCATTTCTCCTCCTGGAGACTTAACTATCACCGGTCTCCTCATTGGAAGCATAGTTATCTTATGATCTTCTACATATTCCCTAGAGATGAATGAATGTGAAGCTCTAGGGTCAAACAACACCAGTGCGGGAGTTGAGTTTACTGCAATCAATCCACAAACGACCTCCTTAGCTCCATGAGTGTTAATCATATCCACATTGTTCAGACTTTCAGGGATGTAGTTTCGCTTTAATTTATTTTCTTGCACCTGCTTCTTATGGACACTCTGTTCTAGCTCCTGCTGCTGTCGATTTTGGCTTTGATTACTCAAGACAATCATTCTTATAGCATTCAATTTCACCACAATCATAATCTTCCTCACTAGTAGAAGTATTTGTCTTCATCAAGGTGATAGTGGGAGATGTCAGACATGGCTCTTGAGAGCTAAAATGCTGCACTTCATCATAGGGTTGCTGATACTGATCCTGATCTGTATTCCCAAGCAGATTCATAGGGTGTGACTGATATTCTGGTTGTGAAGCAAAACTAAGACGAGTGGTTCTTAACTGGCGTTGAAGGTCACGCTTTCTCTTCTTCTCTTCCATCTCTCGATGCTTGTTCTCAATTACAATTGCTCTATCCACCAATGTATTGAAATCAAGATACACAACAGTCATCAACTGCAATTGAACTCCATCATTCAGTCCTTTCAAAAAGCGTTTCTGTTTCTTAGCATCATTATCCACTTCTTTTGGAGCATAGCTATAACACCTCTGGTCCACTGCACCGGGCGTCTGAAATAGGTGCACGTGGTTCTGCCCCTACCCTCGCCATGTCCTTTCACGTTCTATGCGCACGTAGGCGCGCAGCTGACGGCCATGCTGCGCCATCCTTTCCTGTCCCCCCATGCAAAACGCACACGACTCCTCACCCTCTCACGCGCACGAAGCTTCCTTGGTCCCACGCTGCTGCTGCACGCCACCGGTGCTCCCCGCTCCTCTGCTTGCCTCGCATCGGCGTCATAGTGCCGTGCCAATCACCCATCCGTCGCGAGTCCCACTGCCACACTGGGCCTGTTGCTCCACGGTGCATCCCTCTCCTCCACGTGCTGCGTCGGTGCCCCCTCCTCTTCCTCCCCGTGTCGTGCGCAGCTCCGCCTCGCCACGAGCCTCCTCTGCGCAGCCGTTGTCGTGCCACGTCCCACAGCGACCCCGCCATGGCTACGCCCACCGTTGCTCGACCCAGACACCGAGCCCTGTGAAGCTCCCTGCTCCCTGCTGCCTCGTGCTAGTCCTCGTCGTGGCTGCGCCCGCAGTCGCAACGCACTTCACGTGTGCACGCGAGTGCCCGAGTTGCGTGGACCCACGCCGCTCCACGTTGTTGCCTTGCCCGTCGGCGTCCACCTCCATGGCCCCACCCCAGCTGGGTGCGCGCTTGGTCCGCCCGGTGCCGATGGGTCTGCCTAGCCAGCGTCGCTGCGTGCCGAGGCTACCGTCGCTGCGCCCCATGGCCCGCTTCGGACCGCAGTCCCACAGCGCGCCCGAGCCCTGCGTGCTACCCACCACCACCTCGCCGTGTCCTGCACACCGCCCAAGAGTGCCCTCGCGCCAAGCTGTGACCCACAGCGTCCCCGCTGATGTCCGCTGCCGCTGGGCACCCCAGCCGGCCCCCAGCGCTAGCGGCTGGACCGCCTTGGGCTGTCCCTGGCCTTGCCGCCAACACCTTCGGGTGTGGTAGGTACCCTTGCTTCCCCACGCGCTGACCCGCGATAGCACCGCCGCCGGCAAGCCGCTCTCTTGGCCGACGGATGGCCTCCCCTGCCGGTGCTCTGTTTTGAGGAAGAAGAGAAGGTGAGAAAGGTGAATCGAAGCTAATACAGGGTTCTAGGTGTAAAATATGTGACTCAAATAAATAGTGCTTATGTCCTGCGGGTTAGTTTCTAGAAAACTCAGGGGTGTCTTCACAAAGTGGTGCCACCGTCACTAGGCTCTCCCCGCCGTGGGCCGGCCTAGTCGCACCGGCCTTGGTCCGCTGCCGCTTGGGCCACGCATGTGCTTGAGGGCCGTGTCGTGATGGGCCGGCCTGTCACTGCTCGTGCCCCCGCGCGTGCCCCGCCCCCACCTGGGCCGCCGTGCCTTTACCGTGCTGCTGGGCCGGCTAGTGGCCACCGACCGCGCGTTGGACCGGCTTGTGCCACCCGCGCCTGGGCCGCTGCCTGCGTGCCTGGGCCGCGTTGGGGCTGCTGGGCTGCTTAGCGGTCGTCGACCCTTTTCGATTTCTAGAGCAAATCCTGATTTAGCTTATAAGGTAAAATTTGTAAATTCAAAATAAAATTTTATAGGTGTCCAAAAATGGTGAAACCAATTTTGTTGAGTTTCTAAAATCATGATTTATCTATTAGCGTAATTGGTTAATCTAGTTTCAAAATGTTTCTTAGGTTGCTTTAATTATTTTAACATGCTTAATATTGATAAGACATAAACTTGTAGGAATTTCCGTGATAAATCAGTGATAGTGTTAGCTCTAAAAAATTTACAGTAAATTCCTAATATTGTTAGCTACTCACTGTAATTTTTGTAGCTCCAGAATAATTAGTTTGCTAGATAGACGATGATGCCCTATTTCGAATAAAGATTAAATCGATAGAACGGGATAAAGTAACCCCGTGGAATTGTATAACTGAAACACTTATGGGGGAAATGACATCTTTCTCGACGATGTTGATACGTAGATTAGTACGTTAGTCGTTAGAACTAGCTCATTAACTTGAAAGGTGTAAATCGTATTTTACAAGTCACGGTTGCAGATGATTGATTACGTCTTTGCATTGCATCGCATTGCATATCATAATAAGGACATCGATGGATCACGGAGTGATCAGGAGTTGCTGGAGAAATGGTGTTTTTGGAGATCGTGTCGCCATGATGGAAAGCTAACTTCTGATTAAATCTTACCTAGGCAAGCCCCGGTGCATAACCCCTATTTTGCTGCAGTTTAAATTATATTTGTGCATTAAATTTTAAGGAGTTGAATGAAACCCACTTGCATATATATATCTTTATCCTATGAGTCTTACTAGTTTGATAGGATCGTGTAGATTGCTATGCTATAGGACTCCGGTAGAAGTCGAGTGATTGCCTGTCACTCGCGAGATATAGGAAATATATTAATGTATTATTATCACTTGGAAAATATAAATGGTGGAAAGAAAAAATGGTGACCGGACAAGGATATGGTTTGGGTATTGGTGGGTGTAAGAGGTTGTATCCTGCGGCCACGGGGCATAGCTTGGTTACACTGCTTTCCCTATCTGTGTCGGTAAAGAACCAGTCATTGCATAAGACTCTAGGCAAGTCATAGACTTATTATCCTGAGCACATACTTGGGTATGAGCGCTTGGAAGACTTGTTGCTCTCTTGTCGTGGGTTCTGGCTCTTTCTAGACCGACTGATTGGAGGCGGGGATGGTAGAGGTCCTTGCACCGCACTGAGTCCGGGACTCAGAAGTGGGGGCTTAGAGTCCAAGTTTGGACAGGGACCTGGACCCCATGATAGGAGGGTGATGGGTTGGTTCTGCTTGTGCCTGAGGTACAAGCGGGGCATGTGTTTTAGGGGTGCCTAGCTAGGGGCATTGATTCGCGAATCACCGAGCGATCCGGTATGACTTGTCTACGGCCTAGCACCGTAGTAAGAACTAAAAGATGAAAGATGGGAAAAAGGATTCTGATTGCTTACCATTTGCTTGAAAGTAGCACATGTGCTTATATAGAATGGTTAGTTAATGAACTAATGCACTGCTAATAAAATCGAATATAAGGACGCACTTTTAGTAATGCTCCTGCAGATGCAATAAACCCGCAAGCCAGATAGCCTTGCATATCCTTGAAGTCTTTTCTTTCCTCCTGTCAGGTAAGTCTTGCTGAGTACAATTAAGTACTCAGGGTTTTATTTCCCCTGTTGCAGGTGACAGATGGAGGCTAGAGCTGACCTTTGTGTGTGGATTCCTCCTGATGGGCTTAGAGAGGATTTCCTTTGCGCTGCGATCATAGTTTTATTTATAACTCTCACTAAATGTTTTTATCAATGAGATTTTTATAATCTGTTGTCATAGTTTACTTATCAATGCTTTATCATGCCATGAATAGATATTTATTTATTTCTGCTGTAATCCTGATCACATGTTACATTTCGCTGTTAACTTAAATTGTTCATAACTTTGATAACATGTTCATATTCCGCTGTTATAAATAATAAATATTATACTCTAATGTTGTATTAAAAGTGATGTAAGAATTGGTTACTAATGATGTAAGCTTTATTCTCTCATTTGTGGCCCTGATGTAAAAATGTGGATTTTTGGGTTCTGCCTTGGGGTGTGCTCGACGGAACTGCGTAATTTAGTGTTCTCCCTTGAGTACTTAGTGTCTAATAGAAGACGAGTACTCCTGGGAGGCATTAGATTAGGCGATTTTGCCACAGGTGGTATCGGAGCATAAATGAGGAAATAAAGCTTCAAAAACCTTTTCTAAATTAAAATTTGACAACCCAGTTTTGCAAAAAGTTAGGGCGTTCAACTGCAAAGTTATATAATTAGCCCTATTACTATGGTTATATATCTAGGATAGATGGCACTCTGCTGACTTAGGTAGGCTTAATCAAGTTTTCTGCAGGTACACTGACCCAAGCATAGTCCGATAGTATCGGCTAGCTACAGGGAGAGAACGATGTGCCAAAAATCTGAGAACAGTTGCCCTATATGTTGGCAACAGTGGAAGGACGTATAGGACGTGCATTCATGCATATCCTGTTTGTTCATTGTAGCACTCCTATTGCTTGCAGATACGCTACCCATAGGTGTGACGCATGTCGGATTGTGCACGACTGACTCGTTCCTGTTCTAGAGTATTTTTGCACTGTGGCTTCGTACTCCGCGTTCAGCATGGTTCACGCCTGTCATGACCCATGTCTCCCCGTACCCCTCTTTTACGCTCTTGTTGGACCCTTGCCCTATAGTCGTACTAGTCAGTAATGGCCTCGGACATCGCTCGCCTCGAACGCACAAAATTTTGGTCTATTCATTCATAGTGATCCCGCGCAGGCACCCTGGTGGACTGCGCTAGGACCATTGAGTGCTCTGCCTTTATAAGTAGAGTCTGGCTTAGCCATTGGTACCACCACTCGGCGCACTTTAGCTAGCCTAGCTTTTCCCTTGAGCAAGCTTTTCGCTCAGCCTTCCTCACAACCATCGCCAGGAATGGTAGGAGCCTGGGTTAGTAGTTACTGCCTGAATGTTGAGGGTTTTCCCAGAATCCTGCATGCCACCCTGCAAAAGCTTGGAGTCAAAGATCATCCCGAGTATGAGAAGCATGGCACCGAGCGGTGTGAGGTTACCGTCTACATTGGAAAGAGTGAAGAGTTCCCCGACCTCACTGAAGCCTGGAATGTGACCGCAACTGGGTTTCGCTTCGTTGACACCTACCAGGTTGTGGCCTGCAAAGCCTTGCGGTACCTTTGCCAGATCTATGAAGAGCCCATTGCCCGTACCCCCATGAGGTTCTTTCCACCTTTGGACAAGAATCGGTGGGCATGGAGGGCTCGCATGGAGGCTTTGCAAGGGTGTGATGCGCAAGAGGACAGTCAAACCATGGTGCACTTGACCATGTACCTGCTTGCTCTGGATGAGCAGTATGATCGGCAAGCCTCGGAGCTGAGGACATGCCTCCGTCGAGCCGAGGAAGCTGAGATCTTCTCCTGGATGCTCTAGGTGCAGCTCGTCGAAGCACATGCTAGTGTGGCAGACACTGAGAGTTGGGAGACTGCCATGTCGGAAGCTCTGAAGCAGGCTGAAGATCGACATGTCCATCAGCTGGGTGAGGCCTTCCTTGTCACCAGGGCCAAGCGGAGGACGCTGGTGGTGGAACGGCAAGATCCCTTGATCATGGAGGGAATCCCTGTCCACCCACCAGAAAGAAGGAAAACTGGTGTTGCAGTGTTGCTAGCACCTCCACCCTCGGAAGTGTCAGAAGTAGAGCCCTTGGTTCCTCTCACTCAGCCACTGCCAAGAGAAGAGGTAGATCCATAGCCAGGGCGGTAGAAGAATCCACCGAGCCCGGGAATGAAGATGCGTGGTTCCAAGTAGATTAGGTGCCTTGGGATGCTGTACCTGTAGTAGTAGTGCTTTTCGTCGCTGTCCTCCGATATTGTACTCTTGCCGTTGTTTTCATCCGTAGTTGTTGAGATCGTCAGCCATAGGGAAGGTGAATGCTGTGTCATGAATGGGAGCCTGGATGCTTGTATGATGTACCCATATATGACCATTGGAAGATGCATTTGGTTATTTTGCTATGTTTATTGCGTCCATCTACCCTTAAGTTTTGTTAGATGTGCTTAAAGTTTTCATGGGTGATATTAAGTGAGTTATAAGAGAAGTTGCCATTCAGATGCCAGCAGACCAGCCGTGAATGGAGAACATTGGACAACATAAGACATTGTATCGACTAATTGTGGATGTCCCAGCAAAACACTTGAATCTCTTCAAAATCCAATCCGTTGTTGGATTTGAATTCCTTGTTTCTTGTTGTGAATGCAACCCTTGTCGTTTGAATCTTCCCTTGCAATGCTCCTCTTATTCTGTGGTCTATGACCCCACCGCCTTCAGTGTGTGTAAGTTGGTAATAGTTGCCTGGTTAATAGCTTATGGTGCCACGACGAAACCGAGGGCCCCTGTGGAACAGCTGCCACATGGTGATGTTGCTCGGCACGCGCTGGTATCGAGGTTGTTGACCAAGTACCTTTACCAAATTACATTGCCGTACCCTTTTGCTACAAATATTTCTTGGAAATATTTGGGTGTTCAAACGGGAAATCCACAAAGGGTCGATGTAATAGTGTTCTCTCAAGGTAAACAAGAGGAGGTGGTTTTGGAGAAAGAACGTATGATATGGTCTTAGTTTACATGAAAGACGGATGTGGCCAAGGAAGGGAAAGAAAAGAAGAGTAGTAAGAAAAGTTAGTCGTGGATAGTCGGGAGTGATTGTAAAAGCCTAAGTGGATGTCATGTCCCAAGCCCTGTGTTTAGTTGACCGCACTACGTATGTTGGGTTATTGTGTTGCGTGCCCTGCGGATGCCATCTATGTTGGGCCCTTTAGCTCCCTGTTCTCGCGTGGCCACGGCTTCATGCCGCACTCGCCGTCCTTGTGCACTGTGCGCTTTTCCTTTTTCCTGGCATCCGGTCGGCTCTTGACCCCCACGCCTCATCCCCGTACTGGACCCCCCTCTTCCCCTCCCTTCTTTCTTCTTTTGGGGACATGGCCGCCTGCATGCCTGCCTCGTCGAGCGAACCCCCTCTCCTCTCCTTTATTTCCCCTCTGCCGCTCGCGCAGGAAGCGCACCATGGCCGAGTTTATCTCCACAGCATGAACCATCTGTGTACCCTATCCCCGCCCTCTCCACTTCCGGTGTGTTGCGTCCCACCTCTGTTCGCCACTATAAGATACCCTTGGTCCTTGCTCTTCTTCTTCATCCCCATCCCTTTGAAACCGACGTAGAGCTACGAGATCCAGTCATTATTGTGGAGCCAGGTTCGTCAGTCTGGGGTGATGGTGTAATCTGAGAAGAAGAAAGGATCTGGTTCGTTGAAGAAGTTCAAGTTCCCTTGGTTAGTTTGGTCTTAGGGTTCACGATGTTTGTCTTCTCAGTCGACTATTTTTGGATCTATTGGTCATACGCCATGTTTTGAATAAACATTATCTTGTTGTTTCTCCATTGTCCTTGTCTATCTCGATTTCTAGATTAAGTCTCGGTTGTATTAGGTTGCTCTTCACCATGTATCTCTAAATCTCTGTGTGGTTTAGCATTTGAAGTCATGTAATCTTTCGTGTAATCCCTGATCTATAGAATGTAATCGCGTTTCCCCTCTTTTGGTTCTTGCTTCGAATCTCGGGACAAGATTCTTTTTAAGGGGGGTTAGTTATAACATATCTGGTGTTATGAGCTTGCTTAGCACCAAGATTTGGGCCTAAGAATTTTTTTTGAAACGGGTTTCTTAGATTTTTGACTTAAAATATACTTGATGTGATAAGTGAATCCTGTGTGACTTAGTTTTGTGGACTCAAATAAACACCCCAGGTTAATTACTCAGTGCGTAAAGATATTTAGGAATGTCGAACGACAATTCTAGCCAATAGATAGCGAACTGTTTGTTCGATTAGATTAAGCATGAAAAGCAATTTTTACAAATAAAATAAAATCCATTAATAAATAGAATGATATATATATATAGCTTTTGAATCTAATTTAAATTCGAGCTTGTTGAAAATCTTCTTGTGCCTAGATGTTGCTAATTGTCTAAATTAGTAAACCGATAGAAATATCTATAGGTATATATATACTCACATGTTTATTTTGATAAGCACGCTCAGTTGAAAAGCTTTGGTCTAGTGACATGTTTATGTTTTTATGTATAGACTTGTTTTAGTCCTTATGATAATTTGGTAACATACCCATGACACAGCTACCCGTCTGGCCGCTTCATAAATTCACGTGATTGGTGTGAAAGCACGTAGCAGACGAGAGATAGCGCAGCAGCTCTACATGCTTCATTTATTTTTTCTGGCACGGCGTGCAGCGTACTCGCCTGGCATTGCCATTATGCACCGTGCTTCCGTCGTGGCTCTGCATTGCAAAGCCTCCCCATCCAACCGCATCTGAACTGGTTCACTGCACCGGGCATCTAAAATGGGTGCATGTGGTTCTGCACCTGCCCTCGCCATGTCCTTTCATGTTCTGTGCGCGCACAGGCGCGCAGCTGACGGCCATGCTGCACCATCCTTTCCTGTCCCCCCCACGTCGCACCTATGAAGTTGGTGGCAAGCCGCACACGACTCCTCGCCCTCTCACGCGTGCGAAGCTTCCTTGGTCCCGCACTGCCGCCGCACGCCACTGGTGCTCCCCGCTCCTCTACTTGCCTCGCGCCAATGTCGTAGTGCTGTGCCAATCACCCGTCCGTCATGAGTCCCACTGCCGTGCTGGGCCTGTTGCTCCATGGCGCATCCCTCTCCTCCGCGTGCTGCTTCAGTGCCCCTCCTCTTCCTCCTCGCGCCGCGTGTAGCTCCACCTCGCCTCGAGCATCCTCTGCGCAGCCGTCTCCGTGCCGCGTCTCGCAGCGCCCCCGCCTTGGCTGCACCCGCCGTTGCCTAGCTCGGACGCCGTGCCCTACGAAGCTCCCTGCTGCCACGTGCTGGTCCGCACCGTGGCTGCGCCCACGGTCGTCGGGCACTTCCTGTGTGTGCGCGAGCGCCCGAGTCGTGTGGACCCGCATCGCTCCACGTAGTGGACTTGCCCGCCGTCGTCCTCCTCCACGGCTCGCCCTAGCCGGGTGCGCACCTGGTCCGCCTGGTGCCGATGGGTCTGCCTGGCCAGTGTCGCTGCGCGCCGAGGCCGCCGTCGCTGCGCCCCACGGCTCGCTCTGGACCGCAGTCCCACAGCGCTCTCGAGCCCTACGTGCTCCGCACCACCACCTCGCCATGGCCTGCATGCCACCTGGGAACGCCATCGCGCCAAGCTACGACCCGCAGCGTCCCCGCCATTGTCTGCTACCACCAGGCGCCCCAGCCGGCCGCCAGCGCTCATGGCTGGACCACCTTGGGCTGTCCCTGGCCTTGCCGCCAACACCTTCGGGTGCTGCAGGTACCCTCACTGCCCCATGCGCTGACCCGCGACAGCACCACCGCCGGTGAGCCGCTCTCTTGGCCGACGGATGGCCTGCCCTACCGGTGCTCTGTTTTGAGGAAGAAGAGAAGGTGAGAAAGGTGAATCGAAGCTAATACAGGGTTCTAGGTGTAAAATACATGACTCAAGTAAATAGTGCTTATGTCCTATGGGTTAGTTTCGAGAAAACTCAGGGGTGTCTTCACAAAGTGGTGCCGCCGTCGTTAGGCTCTCCCTACTGTGGGCGGGCCTGGTCGCGCCGGCCTTTGTCCGCTGCCGCCTGGGCCGCGCACGTGCCTGAGGGCCGTGTCGCGATGGGCCGGCCTATCACCGCTCGCGCGCCCCGCCCCCACTTGGGCCATCGCCCGCGCCTGGGCCGCGTTGGGGCTGCTGGGCGGCTTAGTGGCCGTCGGCCCTTTTCGATTTCTAGAGCAAATTCTGATTTAGCTTATAATGTAAAATTTTGTAAATTTAAAATAAAATTTTATAGGTGTCCAAAAATGGTGAAATCAATTTTGTTGAGTTTCTAAAATCATGATTTATCTATTAGCGTAATTGGTTAATCTTTGTTTTAAAATGTTTCCAGGGTTACTTTAATTATTTTAACATGCTTAATATTGATAAGACATAAACCTGTAGGAAGTTCCGTGATAAATCGGTGATAGTGTTAGCTCTAAAAAATTTACAGTAAATTCCTAATATTATTAGCTGCTCACTGTAATTTTTATAGCTCCAGAATAATTAGTTTGCTCAATAGATGATGATGCCCTATTTTGAATAAAGATTAAGTCAATAGAATAGGATAAAGTAACCACGTGGAATTGTATAACTGAAACACTTGTGGGGGAAATGACATCTTTCTCGATGATGTTGATACGTAGATTAGTACGTTAGTCGTTAGAACTAGCTCGTTAACTTGAAAGGCGAAAATCGTATTTTACAAGTCACGGTTCTAGATGATTGATTACGTCTTTGCATTGCATCGCATTGCATATCATAATAGGGACGTCGATGCATCGTGGAGTCATCGGGAGTTGCTGGAGAAATGGTGTTTTTGGAGATCGTGTCGCCATGATGGAAAGCTAACTTCTAATTAAATCTTACCCAGGCAAGCCCTGGAGCATAACCCCTATTTTGCTGCACTTGAAATTATATTTGTGCATTAAGTTTTAAGGAGTTGATTGCCTGTCACTCGCGAGATATAGGAAATATATTACTGTACTATTATCACTTGGAAAATATAAATGGTGGAAAGGAAAAATGGTGACCGAGCAGGGATATGGTTTGGGTATTGGTGGGTGTAAGAGGTTGTGTCCTGCGGCCGCGGGGCATAGCTTGGTTACACTGCTTTCCCTGTCTGTATCGGTTAAGGACCGGCCGTTGCATAAGACTCTAGGCAAGTCACAGACTTATTATCCCGAGCACATACTTGGGTATGGGCGCTTGAAAGATTTGTTGCTCTCTTGTCGTGGGTTCTGGCTCTTTCCGGACCGACTGATTGGAGGCGGGGATGGTGGAGGTCCTTGCAGCGCACTGAGTTCGGGACTCAGGAGCTGGGGCTTGGAGTCCAAGTTTGGACGGGGACCTAGACCCCATGACAGGAGGGTGATGTGTTGGTCTTGCTTATGCCTGGGGTACAAGCGGGACATGTGTTTTTAGGGTACCCAGCTAGGGGCATTGATTCGTGAATCGTCGGTTGATCCGGTATGGATTGTCTACGGCCTAGCACTGTAGTAAGAACTGAAAGATGAAAGATGGGAAAAAGGATTCTTATCGCTTACCACTTGCTTGAAAGTAGTACATGTGGTTATATAGAATGGTTAGTTAATGAACTAATGCACTGCTAATAAAAATCGAATATAAGGACACACTTTTAGTAATGCTCCTACAGATGCAATAAACCCACAAGCCAGATAGTCTTGCATACCCTTGGAGTCTTTTCTTTCCTCCTGTTGGGTAAGTCTTGCTGAGTACAATTGAGTACTCAGGGTTTTATTTCCCCTGTTGTAGGTGACAGGTGGAGGCTAGAGCTGACCTTTGTGTGTGGATTCCTCCTGGTGGGCTCAGAGAGGATTTCCTTTGCGCTGCGATCATAGTTTTATTTATAACTCTCACTAAATATTTTTATAAATGAGATTTTTATAATCTGTTGTCATAGTTTACTTATCAATGCTTCATCATGCCATGAATAAATATTTATTTATTTCCGCTGTAATCCTGATCACATGTTACATTCCGCTGTTAACTTAAATTATTTATAACTTTGATAACATGTTCATATTCCGCTATTATAAATAATAAATATTATACTCTGATGTTGTATTAAAAGTGGTGTAAGAATTGGTTACTAATGATGTAAGCTTTATTCTTTCATTTGTGGTCCTGATGTAAAAATGTGGATTTTCAGGTTCTCCCCTAGGGTGTGCTCGATGGAACTGCATAATTTAGTGTTCTCCCTTGAGTATTTAGTGTCTAATGGAAGACGAGTACTCCTAGGAGGCATTGGATTAGGCGGTTCTACCACAATAGCGCGACAACTGAGTGAACACACCACGATACTCACACACAGTCATAGATCCTTGCTTGAGAGCCCATAACTCATCTGGCTTGAGTGCTACCACACCTATGGGAATGTGGTCCGACCTAAAGCTCTCGCTAAACTCCTTCTAGGTGATCTGTCCAACATTGTTGGGACATCCATACTGGTAAGACTCCCACCAGTCTTATGCTATGCCCTGGAGTTGGCTAGAAGCAAAAAGCACATTCTCATGGTCATCACACTGAGCTATGTCCAATTGTCGCTCCACAGCTCTAAGCCAGTCATCCGCTTCTAGTGGTTCGCTTTGTATGAGAGAATGTCGGTGGGTGTCCCTTCATAAATTCACCACGCTTGTCAATAGGTGGTGCTTGATGCGGGTGGTTCAACACACTTTGAGCAATAGTCTATAATAACTGAGTTAGCGTCATCAAACCCTGCTCTATAGATGGAGGATTAGGTGGCGGTGGATTAGAATTGGCAGGATTCCTTCGGTCATCATGCGAAACACTTCTCTTGGTAGCAACCATCTGTTTTCAACAAGTATGAATTAGAACTCAGTCGTTCATAACATCCTTAATTGTAGCTTCAAGAGATGACAAGATAGGATTGATGGCAATAGAGACAAGAGAAGACCAAACCCCAGAGATAACTGATACTTCCAAATGAAGCGCTAGAATGTAAGAAACTTCATCTTACAAATCCTTCAACTTGGCTATCCCCCTTAAAAAAAGATCAACTAGGGGACACAAAAAGGGTAGCTTGCACCTTCTTCTAGATGAGCTAACTAGTATCAAGACGTTTTGACATCCCAATGATACTCTTAGGTATGGGCAAGAACAAAAAATCTGAAATTCCTCGCGAGCAGAAAAACAGTAGTGTAGTAAAATAGCTGTAACTCTCATTATGTTAATCCAATGAAGTTGTAGCTTATACCGTTAGAAAGCTTATAAAATTCTCCACAACTTCCTTATAGAACACTTTCCAAATTCTACAGTTCATGTAGTAAAAAACAGTGCACAACAGAAAATGTTCTAGGCTTCAGACAGCATAGGTGCATCGTCTTGTGATTTTCATAACTCCATAACCCAAATAGATATCAGGGTGTTTCTTGTGGTCGAAGAACGATATTGAAGTCTACTATTGTTCATAATTTTCTCATGTTTTCTGATTGTTCAAAATCACAGGTATAAGCCGAAGAGTGCAGGATGCTCCGAAAGGACAGGATAGAGGAAACAGGAGATACCCAAAACCCAACTATTTATTTCATTAATCCTTATACCTTAGGCCTATAAACTAAATGAAATTATGGAAAACCACAAGATCATTTTAATCATTACAAAGATTCAAAATAAGCAGAAGCATAATGACAATTCAACAAAGCACTAAAGGTGCACAATTCAATCATTGACACAACTTGTGATACTATCGTCCTCATTGTACTAGGGGTAACAATTCTAAGACTCATCTTCGGATTACGCAAGAAGGTGGTGAGGAACAGTTCTAAAAGCATATCAAATCAAGGAGTGAAGATGAGAACAAAGACTTTAAAATAAGCACCAATGTAGAGAGGAATAGCAAGGGTAGAGATATAGTAGAGAATAAAATATCAAGGTTCGTAGAGCAAGGGTTTTTGTAGCAACTTCTAAACCTTAGAACGACCAATTTCTACTAGGCTTGCGTCCAACAGTCAGCATTGCTCTGATACCACTTTGTAGCACCCGATTTTAAGAACAAAACTAGATACACACCATATGTGAGTTCAGGAAGTCAAAACTCACATATAGCTATAAATAAAGGTAATATCAATAGACAATGCTCAATATATAACGTACTTAGTATAAAGAATATAACCTTAGATAGCAAACAGCGAAAAGATAACTTCGATCTTCAGGTGAAGACTCCAATTCCATAGGGACAACTGACTGGTTGATCACAAGCCTAATTCCTCCAAACTCTAGCAATCTAGTACCCATCCGGGATTTTTATCCAAATAATTGAAAAATAAGGCAAGCGTAAGTACATGTCGTACTCAACAAATATAACACGGGGGTCATGAGGCTCAAAAGGCAGACCCGGGTTTAACTGCGATTAGCTTTAATGAGTCATCTTTTAGCAATTGGGTGGCAACAAGTTTATTCACAAGCCCATATAAACACATGATCAGGTAAACATGAATAATGAATAGCATAAACAATTAACCATTAATGAGCATCTTTATCATCAGTGTTCATTATCTATTCCATAAGGGTCCAAGGCCGCTCGTGACCATGAGCACGGCTGATATACTAGTTTTACACTATGTAGAGGTTGTACACTTTCACTGTGAGTCGTGATTTACCCTTTCACTAGAGGTAGCTAATCTCTTGACCCACTTCTAAGGAAGGTCAGTAGGGTTCACTGTGAAGCCTTTCAAAGGTTCTTCTAACAAGTTAGGGCCATTAGATTCACTTGGCAAACAGATATAGGAACCCTCCTATCGAATGGTACAATAACACGCAGCCTATACACATAAGAGTAGAGGCTGTCATATACCCGATTCGGCAAGTCATTCTTACGCCATAAAGGTAACCTCTAACAAGCTAGGAAAGATCCTCATACTGAGCTAAAGCCAGAGCCATGTAGCCCTCCCAGCTATACTGTAAGTCCTGAATGTTCGTTTACAGATAAGTCATTAGGGAGAGGAATCTAGAGCACCATTAAAACAACCTAATGCTCTAGCCCCCTTGTTCCATGTTGCTAAAAAACATCTTTTAGTGTTTATTGCATATACCATTAGTCAAGTTACATGATCATGGTTTTAGTTGAGCACTAGCATCATACTACCCAATGCAATAACCGATAGATGACAAGGAATCTAAGATATCAAATAGCTAGGGAAATTTACTACGGTTGCTAAGGCAGACACATGCATATGATTAAAGTGATATTAAGGTGAATATGACAACAAGGATGATCCCATGCTATACTTGTCTTAAACTCTGATCCTTCTTCTAGTCCAAAGCTTCAAAGATCTGCTTCTTAATTCACCACGTATAGCTCACCGACTGGACATGTTCGTAAAGCACCACACAAACATCCATGCAATCATATACGAAGCAAATAGTAGAACTAAATTAGAATAGTACACCAAACATATGAAACAACAAGTAAAAAAGTTTTAAAGATGTTCTACACGTTGCTACGAACACACATACACGACAAGCACACTAATCGGAGCTATAACGAAAAAGTTATGAATTAAACAAGATTTCATTTAATAAAATAATAGATTAAATCTAACCCAAAAAGTATTAGTTATGAATTAGTTGTCTATATGCTATACTCTTGTTTACAGTATTTTTATTAAATACTGTAAACAAGAGTATAGCACATGGACAACTAATTTTGTTAAGCGTAGGTATTAAACACAAGCTAGCTTCTAGCGTGCCGAAGCACGGATTGATGCGGTCCATGCACTCGGTGTGTCTACCTTCTCCTAGGGAAGTCAATCAACTGTTTACTGTTGTGGGATGCCGACATGCAGTAGTGCCATAGGAGTGAGTACTCCTACGGCCCATACTGGCATGTGAGTACATGAAACACACAGCGCGGTGAGGTGACTGCGGTTGTCGTTTCCAAATACTAGTCAAAAGCTTTTCTCTCTCAAGCCTCAAACCAGATAGCAGCTGATGAGCTAAACATCATGGGCTCTCATCTACGATGCGCGGATACTTCGTAGGGGGTGCGTATCGCGTATCCGATACCCGTATCCGTATCTGGGCAACACAGGCTCTCATCCACTCATGGCGCATGCAAGGACAGCCCTCTTTGAAGCTGGTGTTGATGTGACCTTCGTAGGGAGGAGGGATGCGTATGCGCTCGGTCTCTCACTCTTTCTCTCTCTCTCAAGTGATTGATGCCTTCATGATGTCAGATGCCAATAAATCCCATGCAGGATTTGTCACAGGCGACTTCTCGACGGATTCCTTTATCATTGTTGGGTCGATTCCCAGCTCCTGCCTCCTGTTTCTGTAGTTGCTCCGTAACGGGCCCTTTTGGCGTGGTTTCTTTTCTATCTGCATTTGTACTTTTCAGCAATATTTAACACTGAAACGACCTGATTTTTGTAAAGTGAAATTCACAGAGTCGAAGTGTATTATGATTATTGTAGATCATATTACCCAAATTCCAGTCGAATACCACATCCATACAACGATAATATTAGAGTACAAATAGTACGGAATTACATAAATTATTACATCGCCGCATTGTCGGAATCAAAAGTAGTATTCATTCAGAACAGCTTGAAGATAAGATCGCCAAACTCGAGCGTAGGAACGAACCCCTCAACCGTCAAACTCCTCAGAGCTATACTCCTCAGCAGAACCTGTGCGCCAAAATTTATCAGTACGATTTGTAATGGCCACTCCCACTCTATGAGCATTGCTTTGTGGAAATTGGATGAAAGTTGCATATATTCAAAAGGAACCTATAAGGCTGGGGTTTCTATGTTTTAGCATATCAAGTATATATATAATAATAGTTGGTCAAGTTTTAACACCATTTCCACACCCATTTCTGTCCAGAACCAGGTTTCGATCCTGGGATTGATATACCACCATCTCCATATCATCACCACACCATCGCTCAGTCGACAGGCCAACTCCCTCTCGGCACTATCTCATGGCCCGTAGCCCCTGGCTACGACCGACACTCTCTCACGGGGGAAGAAGAGAAGGACTCATCTCACTATCTAGTTTAAGCGAAATTCAGAAAAGGTCCATAGCCGACAAGTCGTTATATGTATCGATCGATCAACCATACACTCTACAGAGGTTTTACATAACCATAAGATCCGCCTTCCTCGCTGACCGTCGTCAACTGGGCTGATTCCGGCCGCTTGCTAGTCTAGGATAATGCCACTCTACCATTCAACCCTGGTACACCCCAAGTCTAGTCCAGGGTGGCTGAAACTGTGAGTCATGAGCCGGGTCCACAAGGTCTTCATGAAGTCTCGGAAGGGTGTGGGGGGAATCCTCCGCGCCCCGTACCTTGCTCGCACTGTCCGCTATCAACCTAGCAGTAGTGGCAATATCCTACCAAGTAGTCCGGCCGTCCCGCACCATATAGGGCGAGTGGTACGTAAGGCTTCCCGATGAATCTGAGTACTAGTAAGTCCTTAGGGATGACCAAGCAAGAATGTCTTCATCAGGGTTTCTATTTACCGTGCCACCACAGCACCTCCACCCTGGGCTCCTCCCATCACAGGTTCACACCCAGGGCCACCTCATATATCATTTACCCACCATAGGTATCCATTTTCAGGGATGCCCAGGTAGCACCCCATGGCAAGACTTGCCCCAGGCTCGTCGTATATTTTGACTTGGTCGACACAACCCTCACCCTCCACGCACCCAAGTCACACACGCAGCACTCTCCCCATAGTCCAGATAACACCAGTTTTCACCACGCATCAATGTAGTACAAGCATAGCAGAAGTAATAAGCAATGAAATATAGCAGCAAGCGTGTGTCTAGCTTAATAGCAGGGTAAGCAGGGGTAAGGTTGCATCAAGGTAAAGGCCATCAAGTAAGCATACTACCATGCAAGTCCTATCATAGTGTGAATATAACAATAAAGTAAAGCGATAGCAGTTCTATATTAGCCATGCGTAATAGGTGCTACGAGGTTGGGTGGGATGTGGCACCTTTAGTGTAGTCGTCTTCGTACTCCTCACGGTACTCTCGATCCTCGTCCGTCTGGTTCTCCTCCGAGTCTGCATACGATTGAATTATAGTCGCGTTAGTGATGTCTATAGAATAGCACAAAGAAGCAATAAAAATTCAAAAGAGCCAAATACACTTAAACATGGGTTCATTGCGTAGAGCTCGATTTTAGATGAATTTTGGTCCTGGTCTCATATTTTTCTGAGGTCGTATGAATTAGTTATGAATTTCCGAAGATTAAATCAACTTCTGAAAATAATAAAGGCTGATTAATTCTGGGCTGACACGTGTCACGCTGTGACTGGTTTACGTGGCATGTAGGGACTTGGAGTGGTGTATCAGCTGGTGAGGTGATCGGAGAGATCGCCGAGGTGGTCGAAGAGATCGCCGAGGTGGTTGGAGAGCTCGCCGAGGTGGTCGGAGAGCTCGCCGAGGTCCCCAATGCTGGCGTGGTCTCATCTTCATCATGATGTCAGCATGGCGTCATCAGAGCTAAACCGCGGCTGACAGGTGGGTCCGGGGTCAAATGGTGACTAACAGGTGAGGCGCGGTTCATGGTGAACCCACCTGCATTGGTCCATAGACCGTAGAGCCGATCTATGAAGGACTTGGTCCACTTCCTCCTTCCCAGGGTTCGGTTCACGTGCACCAAGTGCACGGACGTACGGCCGGTGAGGGGAAAATCCCCATCTTCTTCCCCGGTGTGCTCCCGCCGGTGAGCCTCTCGGGCGGTACTGGTGCGCGATTAAGGTAGGCAAAAGCGTCGCCAAGCCTCGGCGAGTGCAGTGGTGGGGTCAAGGTGGCGGCTGGGGCTTCCTAGGGTTTTGGCCACGGTGAACGGCGGCGTGGGTTCATTGGCGTGCATGGACAGGGCTGCAGTGGTAGCGAGGGCAGAGTTGGAGGAGCGTGTGAGCTCCACGGTGCTTCTACAGCCATGGTAGGCGTGTTGAAGGAGCTCCTGGTGCTCCCAGTGGCTCCGGCCATGGTGGTGGGGGCAAAGCGGAGGCAGTGGTGCTCCGACGAGGTGCGGTGCGGCAACATAGGGCTCCGGTGGGCTTCTTCCTCAGCTAAGGTGAGCGCGGTGTGTCTCTCGTCATGGAGGAGCCAGTCGGGGTGTCAATGTCGCCTTTACCATGATGTAGAGGACGCGGTGGTCTCGCCATGGTTGTGCTCTCAGCCATGGTGAGCGTGCCCGTGCATGTGCGCTCCTACTCCGATGTACAACGTCATGGCTGGGGTCCTCCTTTTGGCTGATGGCAGCGCACATGGTGCATCCTGGGTCTCGGCAAGCGTGGCCATGGCGGTCTCCCTAGCTAACCAGTTGGGCTAGGCTAGAGCCCAAAGCTTCAGCAAGGTTTTGATCATGGCGGTGCACGTTCCATTTGGCTAGGGAGGTGGTCTCAGCAAGATGGCTCACCGCGGGGAGCTCGAAGGCGATGGTGGTGGTGCGGTGTCGATGGTGTAGCATAGCCAAGCCGGGACAGAGGTACTCGCCGTCTTCCATGCCGGTGGCTCCTCCCTTCTTGCTACGGCAGCGGCGTCCTTCTCCACGCCTCTCCTTCTCCTCTTGTCCCTCGGCTTAGTGTGTTGGTGCGAACCGCACGGCGGCGGCGAGGTGTGGTGAGGTGCTAGGGTTCCGGGCTCCTCCTTTTATAGTAAAAGCTCCATGCTCATCCATGGCAGATGGCGGAACGGTTGGTGATGCGCCGAGCGCATCGGGTGGCTCTCTCGTGCGGGGGCGGTTGCGTGGGCGCGACGCTAAGGTGGGGAACAAGGTCATGCAATGTGCGTGGCCTCGGGCCCATGTCTGCTCCACGGTTGACTCCCGGTCGCGTGGTGGAGGGAGCATGGGGAAGACGACGACGCTGTAGCTGGGCGGCTGACAGAGGGGAACCGTTTGTCAGCTTATCCTGATGTGGCGTTGTGCGGTGCGTGACGACTGACGGGCGGGTCCGGTTCGTCAGCGGCTTGTGCGCGTGTGGGCGGTAGGGTGTTGCTGGGCTGACTTCGTGGGCCGCGTGCATGAGTGGGAGGGCAGGCGGGCTCGGCCGGGCTGGCTCGCAAGTCCGAGCAGGCCTGGGTTGCTGTGGCTCCCTCCTTTTCCTTTTCTTTTTCTGTTTGTTTCTCTTTTCTTTCTTTTGCTTCGATTCAAATTTAGTTAGAGTTTAAACTTGAGCTTCGAGTCATGTAGTGGGTCCCACAAGGTGTTTCAAATGGTGGTCAAAATACATCCCATATATTAGGGATTATTGGCTATTTTTGTTATACAAAATAGTTGAAGTTTTTATATAGGGGTGTTTTATTCTTCCAACAAATAATTCATTATTTAGGGTTTATCATAAATATTAAGTAAGTTAGTTAAACATCACATAAGGCAAAAGAATACAAATCACAAGTGGAATTAAGTATGCATGCATGATTTATTTATTTAGGAATTTAATTACACATGTGGCATAAAACCAAACTATGCTTATGATTTTAACCTAGTTGGGTCACATCTAATCCAAAACTAGGGTTTGACTTCTACATGTGTCACTCAACACACATAGGGTTTAAACAAAAAATTTGTAGTTGTGATTTTTGGTATATGGATTTTTGGGTTGTTACAGTCCTACCCCTTAACAAAATATTGTCCCTGAGATTAAAGCGGAACGTACCCTTCGAAGAGATAAGGATATTGTAGCCGGAGGTCAGACTCTTTCTCCCATGTTGCTTCCCTCTCAGTGTGATTGCTCCATTGGATCTTGCACATAGGAATAGTTTTGCTTCGGGTTTCTTTGGTGTCTCTACCTAGAATTCGGATAGAATGTTCTTTATACTCAAGAGTGTTCTGAATGTCAAGTGTATCAATCGGGATTACTTCATCGGGCACTCTCAAACACTTGCGTAGCTGTGATACATGAAACACGGGATGTACACCCGCCAATTCCTCAGGTAGCTCAAGTTTGTAAGCGAGTTTTCCAATTCTCTTGCATATCTTGAATGGCCCAACAAATCTAGGGGCAAGCTTTCCTTTCACATGGAATCTGACAGTTCCACGTAGCGGGGATACCTTGAGATAGACGAAGTCTCCCACATTGAACTCAAGTTCTCTTCTTCTTTTGTCAGCATAGCTCTTGTATCGACTTTGAGCAATTCTCAAATTCTCTTTTACTTGAGCAACTCCTTCTTCGGCATCTTGAATCTTAGCAGAGTCAAAGAACGATCTTTCCCCTGGTTGAGACCACATCAAAGGTGTCTTACAAGGTCTGCCATACAGAGCTTCAAACGGCGACATCTTGATACTGGCTTGGTAGCCGTTGTTGTAAGAGAACTCTGCATAGGGTAGGCATTTCTCCCAATCAAAGCCATAATTCAGTACACTAGCGCGAAGCATGTCTTCTAAGATCTGATTTACTCGTTCAGTCTATCCATCTGTCTGTGGGTGATAAACGGTACTGAAATCAAGTTTGGTTCCGATGGACTTGTGCAGAGCTTCCCAGAATCGGGACATAAACTGAGGACCACGATCAGATACAATATTAGAGGGAGCTCCATGCAGTCTGAGGATATGCTCAACATATAGATCTGCTAACTTTTCGGCATCGGTCTTGGTCTTAACAGGTACAAAGTGAGCAACCTTGGTCAAACGATCAACAATCACCCAAATAGAATCATTGCCTTTCTGTGAACGGGGCAATCCAACTATGAAATCCATGGATATGCTATCCCATTTCCACTCAGGAACGTTAAGGGGCTTCAGCAATCCTGCAGGCCTTTGATGTTCAGCCTTGACTCTATTACAGGTGTCACATCGTGCCACATGTCCCGTAATGTCTGTCTTCATGCCTTTCCACCAAAAGTGTTTCTTCATGTCTTGATACATCTTTGAACCTCCAGGGTGAATACAGTACTTAGAATCACGAGCTTCTGACAGAATTTCCTCTCGTAGTGCTGGATTAGAAGGTACACAGATTCTGTCCTTAAACCAGATGGTTCCTTATTCATCTTCATGGTGGTTGGTCTTGTATCCTAGTTTCATCAGACCACGGAGATACCCAATTTCTTCACAATTTTTCTGAGCTTGACGGATGCGATCTGTGAGATCATACTGTATGCGGAGCTCATTCAACAAGCCATGCGGTGGCATCTCAAGTTGGAAATCATCAATCTCTTCCTTGAGTTCAGGTGGTACGGATTCTGTGATCAAGGTGTGACAGTAACTCTTGCGACTGAGAGCATCTGTGACTACATTAGCTTTTCCCAAATGATAGTGAATTTCTAGGTCGTAGTCCTTGATCAATTCTAGCCATCGGCGTTGGCTCATATTCAAATCTTCTTGAGTGAAAATGTACTTCAAGCTCTTGTGATCGGTGTAGATATCAGACTTGTTGCCTATCAAGTAGTGCCTCCAGATCTTCAAAGCATGCACAACTACTGCTAACTCAAGATCATGAGTAGGGTAACGATTCTCATGTTCTTTCAACTGTCGAGAAGCATAAGCTATCACTCTTCGACCTTGCATCAATACACAACCAAGTCCTTGATGGGATGCATCACAGTAGACCACGAAATCTTTGCTGATATCAGGCAATGCTAGCACAGGAGTTGTGGTAAGCTTCAATTTCAACTCTTGAAAGCTTTGTTCGCACTCGGGCATCCATTCAAACACCTTAGTCTTCTTCAGAAGGTTGGTCATCGGACGGGCTATCTTGGAGAAGTTTTCAATGAATCGGCGATAATATCCAGCCAATCCCAAAAAACTTTTGACTTCTGTCACATTACGGGGTTGATCCCACTCTTTCACAGCTTCAATTTTGGTTGGGTCAACTGCGACACCTTCAGCTGATAGTACATGGCCTAGGAAGGCAACTTTCTATAGCCAAAACTCGCATTTGCTGAACTTTGCGTAGAGCTGATGTTGGGCTAGTTTCTCAAGCATAGTTCTCAGATGATGCTCATGTTCTTCAGCGGTGGGTGAATAGATAAGGATGTCATCAATGAATACTACCACGAACTTATCCAAATCATCCATGAAAACCTTATTCATCATGTTCATGAAGTAGGCGGGAGCATTCGTGAGTCCAAAGGACACCACAGTGAACTCAAACTGCCCATACCTAGTCACGAAAGCTATCTTCGGGATGTCACTCTCTCGAATCTTCATCTGATGATAGCCAAATCTAAGATCAATCTTGGAGAAATACTTGGCACCTTGAAGCTGATCAAGCAAATCATCGATCCTGGTAGGGGGTACTTGTTCTTGATGGTGACTGCGTTCAAGTTCTGGTAGTCAATGCACATTCTCATCGAGCCATCCTTCTTTTTAACAAACAGAACAGGGGATCCCCAGGGTGAAGCACTGGGTCTAATATTCCCCTTCGAGATGAGCTCATCAAGCTATTTCTTGAGCTCGGCTAGTTCGTCAACTGACATGCGATAGGGTCTCTTAGCAATGGGTCCAGTTCTCGACAAAAGATCAATGATGAACTCTACATCACGGTCTGGTGGCATACCCGGTAATTCTTCAGGGAATACATCAGGATAGTCTCTGACCATAGGCACATCATGAACTGTCTTCTCCTCTTTTTGTGATTCTGAACTGGCTTTAAGGGCACATAGGATAGAAGTGGACTTTCTGGACTGGGGTTCACATCTAATAACTTGGCATGATGGGTGGGTCACTTGGACGTATCTAGGTGAACATGATATGATACCTTGGTGAATGGTTAGCCAATCCATACCTAAGATGACATCTAGGTTTGTGGAAGGTAATAGGGTTAGGTCGGCTTTAAAGATAAGACCCTCAATGGTAAGACTCACTCCCTTACAGATGTGGGTGCACTTTAGGTCTCCTAAAGGTGAGCTGGTGATGATAGGCTTTCCACATGGGGTTACAGGCAGGTCATGCTCTCGTGCAAACTTGGATGATATGTAAGAACAAGTTGCTCTAGAGTCAAATAGAACTGATGCAGTATTGCCATTAACTAAAAACATACCGTACTCAACATCAGGGGCAGCCTATGCTTCCTCGGCGTCTAGATGGTTGAGACGTCCATGAGTAGCAGATCCCTTGAACTGAGACTTCTGAGCGACTGAGTTTTGAGGGCACTTAGCGGCTTTGTGACCCGGTTGGCCACAAGCGAAGCAGGTGAAAGGCGCACCGCCTATAGGGGTTGGCGCAGGTGCCTTATAGTTTCCAGTGCTTGGTGCAGAGCGTAGAAGGTTGGTGAAACAAGTAGTGTACTCAGTCACCCTATCCTTTCCCATCTTGATGTTGCAGAACTCCTCGGCTTTGGCCTCCATGATACCCTTGGGAATGTGATACTCAGTGAATGCTTTGGTGAACTCATCCCACGAGATGTTGGCAGGGTCCTCATGGGAATCACTAAAACTATCCCACCAGGCACGTGCTGCACCTATGAGCTGGTGTGTGGCAGCTCCAAACAATCACGTCGGTGAAGGTGGTCAGGTCGAGCTTCTTTTCCACCTCCTTGAGCCAGTCATCGGCTACAAGCGGGTCAGGGTCAGTGCCATCATAGGTAGGTGGCCTTAGCTTCAAAAATCCCTCCAGCTTTCTTTGGAAGTCATTATGCTGACCTCTCTGGCAACGGTTTGCTCCATTTACAAGAGCTACAAGAAGTTGGGTCTGTTGCGCCATCACTTCTGCCAGGTTCGGTGGTGGTGGTGGCGGAGTGTTTTCCTCAACAGGCAGCGGGGTATTCTCTAGGTTGAAGGGTATCCCTCCACGTCCACGGCCGTGGCCACGGCCACTGTTGTTGCCACCACGCCCCCCATTTGGTTCGACTGGTTCGGGGGTGGGCGCACGTCCATGGTTCATTAGGCGAGCAGATCGGCGGTTCGGCATCTGCAGCCCGGATCATAGAAATTTTAGTGTTTGTGCCATAAGTGCTTATAATTCAGTATGATTACATGATTTTGATGATTTAAAGAAAAACATTTATACTATCCAACACTCATAACAAAGAAGCAATAAGATCCATAAGATGTAATAAGATCCAAAACATTCATTACATGAGTTTTATTACATAGCACCATCTCCAGTAGCTACACTTGAAGACTCGCGAGAATCATACTACGCATAGTGTCTCATATTACATCTCATAAGGGGTACATCATGGGGTACAACTTATGGAAGCCACTAACATGAATCATGACCACGCAGGGTCATCTACTCTAACTCGTACACCGCAGCTGGGATACAACTGTTCTCGATCTCGATCTCCTCGTCAGACTTGTGGAGTCGGGACACGTACTTCAAGGCCTCGGCGAGCTCCTCAGTAGACTTGGCTCGAGGTAGGGTAGGGTAGGCGTCTAGGTTGAGGTGAGTTGGGGCTAACCTCAAACTCCTCTATCCTTGGCTTCATCTTGCTATGAATCTCCTTGGGTAGCTAATCCCACATACCCTTCATCTCCCTGAGACGCTTCTTGTCAGACTTCTGCCAAGCCTGCCAAGTCCTCTCACACTTGTCCTATAGGTACTCGTTCTGCCTGAGTGCCTCGATCAGGTGACCCTGGTTGCGAACGGCCTTCTTCCTGAACTCCTCTAGCTCCTGAGTCATGGTCTTGTTCTGAGATTGGATTTTCAGCATATCAATCCCCTTGGACCTCTCTCTGTCTCCTCTATAGTTGAACTCAGCCTTCTTGTCGTCCAACTCTATCTGTAACTCCAAGACCTTGCTGTCGAGGTAGCAGTTCCTGTTGCCTAGGTCAGCGGCTTTGTCCTGTAAGTCAGCGACCTCGGCTCTGTGGACTTCTTCATGACGGTTGAGCTCGTGCTATAGCTTGGCAATTGTCTCAAGCAGACTAGCTCGCTCCTATGCTCCCTGCGAGTCTCGCTCCTGGTACTCCCATAGAAGGGCCTGGTCCTGATGTCTCCTCTGCTTAAGCTGGGTCTCGTACCTGTCCTGCTCTAGTAGGTGGATAGCCAAGACACGAAGGCATCTATCCTCCTCGGCAAGGATAACTCTGCCGGTTGTGAAACTCTGCTCACTAGGGGTAAGGCTGAGGTCAAGGGCCTAGGGAAGTAGATGGAACTCTGTCATCTTCAGGTGCTCGTAGTGGTCCCTCATCACTCTGCGAAGTGCCTTATGTGAGACAGCTCACAGTCCCTCCTCCACTGTGTCCTCTATAGTCAACTCGGTGAAAGCTGGGACAGAAGGTAAGGTAGTACTAGCTGGGAACTCGACTAAGGTGACAACTGGTCCTTCGATTCCTCCTTCCTGAGCTGACTTCCTAGTGTAGGTGACCTGGACAAGCTCGTCAGGGACTCCTAACATGACGAGAACTCGGCAGAGGGTCTGTACAAAACCCCCGAGCTCACGTAGGTCAAAGGTAAGCTTGGTGTGATCCAGAGGTAGTGGTCCTAGAGGCAGCCATTCGACGTTCATTGCCATCTTCATGTTTTAAGAAAATAGGTGTTAGCAGGTCAATAAATAGATAAGCTTTGCATGAAAGTAAATGCAAGGTCGGTATATAACCGAAAGAAGGGCTGTTCACGTTCTATTCTATTGTCCATTTCTGAGGGTTTCGTCCTAGGGTCAAGTATGGCTCTGATACCAACTGAAACGACCTGATTTCCGTGAAGGGAAATCCACAGAGTCGAAGTGTATTATGACCGTTGTAGATCATATTACCCAAATTCCAGTCAAATACCACATCCATACAACGATAATATCAGAGTACAAATAGTGCAGAATTACATAAATTATTACATCACCGCATTGGCAGAATCAAAAGTAGCAATTATTCAGAATAGCTTGAAGATAAGATCGCCAAACTCGAGCGTAGGAACGAACCCCTCAACCGTCAAACTACTCAGAGCTATACTCCTCAGCAGAACCTGTGTGCCAAAATTTATCAGTACGATTTGTACTGGCCACTCCCACCCTATGAGCATTGCTTTGTGGAAATTAGATGCATGTTGGATATATTCAAAAGGAACCTATAAGGCTAGGGTTTCCTATGTTTTAGCATATCAAGTATATATATAATAATAGTTGGTCAAGTTTTAACACCATTCCCACACCCATTCCACCCCATTTCTGTCCAGAACCAGGTTTCGATCCTGGGATTGATATACCACCATCTCCATATCATCACCACACCATCGCTTAGTCGACAGGCCAACTCCCTCTCGGCACTGTCTCATGGCCCGTAGCCCCTGGCTACGACCGACACTCTCTCACGAGGGAAGAAGAGAAGGACTCATCTCACTATCTAGTTTAAGCGAAACCCAGGAAAGGTCCATAGCCGACAAGTCGGCATATGTATCGATTGATCAACCATACACTCTGCAGTGGTTTTACATAACCACAAGATCCGCCTTCCTCGCTGACCATCATCAACTGGGCTGATTCCGGCCGCTTGCTAGCCTAGGACAATGCCACTCTACCATTCAGCCCTGGTACACCCCAAGTCTAGCCTGGGCTGGCTGAAACTGTGAGTCATGAGCCAGGTCCATAAGGTCTCCATGAAGTCTCGGAAGGGTGTGGGGGGAATCCTCCATGCCCCATACCTCCCTCACACTATCCGCTATCAACCTAGCAGTAGTGGCAATATCCTACCAAGTAGTCCGACCGTCCCGCACCATATAGGGTGAATGGTACGTAAGGCTTCCCGGAGAATCTGAGTACTAGTCAGTCCTTAGGGATGACCAAGCTAGAATGTCTTCATCAGGGTTTCTATTTACTATGCCACCACAGCACCTCCACCCTGGGCTCCTCCCATCACAGGTTCACACCCAGGGCCACCTCATATACCATTTACCCACCACAGTTATCAATTTCCAGGGGTGCCTAGGTTGCACCCCACGGCATGACTTGCCCCAGGCTCGTCGTATATTTCGACTTGGTCGACACAACCCTCACCCTCCACGCACCCAAGTCACACACGTAGCACTCTCCCCATAGTCCAGATAACACCAGTTTCCACCACGCATCAATGTAGTACAAGCGTAGCAGAAGTAATAAGCAATGAAATATAGCAGCAAGCGTGTGTCTAGCCTAATAGCAGGGTAAGGAGGGGTAAGGTTGCGTCAAGGTAAAGGCCATCAAGTAAGCATACTACCATGCAAGTCCTATCATAGTGTGAATATAACAATAAAGTAAAGCGATAGCAGTTCTATATTAGCCATGCATAATAGGTGCTACGAGGTTGGGTGGGATGTGGCACCATCAGTGTAGTTGTCTTCGTACTCCTCACAGTACTCTCGATCCTCATCTATCTGGTTCTCCTTCGAGTCTGCATACGATCGAATTATAGTCGCGTTAGCGACGTCTATAGAATAGCACAAAGAAGCAATGAAAATTCAAAAGAGCCAAATACACTCAAACATGGGTTCATTGCGTAGAGCTCGATTTTAGATGAATTTTGGTCCTGGTCTCATATTTTTCTGAGGTCGTATGAATTAGTTATGAATTTCCGAAGATTAAATCCACTTCTGAAAATAATAAAGGCTGATTAATTCTGGGCTGACATGTGTCACACTGTGACTGGTTCACGTGGCAAGTAGGGACTTGGAGTGGTGTACCAGCCAGTGAGGTGGTCGGAGAGGTCACCGTGGTGGTCCGAAAGATCGCCGAGGTGGTCAGAGAGATCGCGAGGTGGTCGGAGAGCTCGCCGAGGTCCCCGACGCTGGCGTGGTCTCATGTTCGGCATGACGTCAGCATGGCGTCATCAGAGCTAAACCGTGGCTGACAGGTGGGTCCGTGGTCAAACGGTGACTGACAGGTGAGGCGCTGTTCATGGTGAACCCGCCTGCGTTGGTCCATAGACCGCAGAGCCGATCTATGAAGGACTTGGTCCACTTACTCCTTCCTAGGGTTCGGTTCACGTGCACCAAGTGCACGGACGTGTGGCCTGCGAGGGGAAAATCCCCATCTTCTTCCCCGGCGTGCTCCCGCCGGTGGTGAGCTCAGCCGGTGAGCCTCTCGGGCAGTACTGGTGCACGATTAAGGTAGGCAAAAGCATCGCCAAGCCTCGGCGAGTGCAGTGGTGGGGTCAAGGTGGCGGCCGGGGCTTCCTAGGGTTCCGGCCATGGTGAACGGCGGCGTGGGTTTGTCTCACGTGCATGGACAGGGCTGCAGTGGTAGCGAGGGCAGAGTTGGTGGAGCGTGTGAGCTCCACGGTGCTTCTACGGCCATGGTAGGCGTGTTGAAGGAGCTCCTGGTGCTCCCAGTGGCTTTGGCCATGGTGGTGGGGGCAAAGCGGAGGCGGTGGCGCTCCGACAAGGTGCGGTGCGGCAACACAGGGCTCCGGTGGGCTTCTTCCTCAGCTAAGGTGAGCGCGGTGTGTCTCTCGTCATGGCGGAGCCAGTCGGGGTGTCAATGTCACCTTTACCGCGATGTAGAGGACGCGGTGGTCTCGCCATGGTTGTGCTCTCGGCCATGGTGAGCGTGCCCGTGCATGTGCGCTCCTGCTCTGATGTACAACGTCATAGCTGGGGTCCTCTTTTTGGCTGATGGCAGCATGCACGGCGCATCCTGGGTCTCAGCAAGCGTGGCCATGGCGGTCTCCCTAGCTAACCAGTTGGGCTTGGCCGGAGCCCAAAGCTTTAGCAAGGTTTCGATCGTGGCAGTGCACGTTCCATTTGGCTAGGGAGGTGGTCTCAGCAAGATGGCTCACCGCGGGGAGCTCGAAGGCGATGGTGGTGGTGCGGTGTCAATGGTGTAGCAGAGCTAAGCCAGGATAGAGGTACTCGCCGTCTTCCACGGCGGCGGCTCCTCCCTTCTTGCTCCGGCAGCGGCGTCCTTCTCCGCGCCTCTCCTTCTCCTCTCGTCCCTTGGCTTAGTGTGTTGGTGCGAACCGCACGGCGGCGGCGAGGTGTGGTGAGGTGCTAGGGTTCCGGGCTCCTCCTTTTATAGTCGAAGCTCCATGCTCATCCATGGCGGATGGCGGAACGGCTGGTGATGTGCTGAGCGCATCGGGCGGCTCTCGCGTGCGGGGGCGGTTGCATGGGCGCGGCGCTAAGGTGGGGAACAGGGTCATGCGATGTGCGTGACCCCGGGCCCATGCCTGCTCCACGGTCGGCTATCGGTCGCGTGGTGGAGGGAGCGTGGGGAAGACGACGACGCTGTAGCTGGGCGGCTGACAGAGGGGAACCGTTTGTTAGCTTGTCCTGATGCGGCGGTGTGCGGTGCGTGACGGCTGACGGGCGGGTCCGGTTGGTCAGTGGCTTGTGCGCGCGCGGGCGGTAGGGTGTTGCTGGGTTGTCTTCATGGGCCGCGTGCGTGAGTGGGAGGGCAGGCGGGCTCAGCCGGGTTGGCTCGCAAGGCCGAGCAGGCCTGGGCTGCTGCGGCTCCCTCCTTTTCCTTTTCTTTTTCTGTTTGTTTCTCTTTTCTTTCTTTTGCTTCGATTCAAATTTAGTTAGAGTTTAAACTTGAGCTTCGAGTCATGTAGTGGGTCCCCAAGGTGTTTCAAATGGTGGTCATAATACATCCCATATATTAGGGATTATTGGCTATTTTTGTTATACAAAAATAGTTGAAGTTTTTTTATAGGGGTGTTTTATTCTTCCAACAAATAATTCATTATTTAGGGTTTATCATAAATATTAAGTAAGTTAGTTAAACATCACATAAGGCAAAAGAATCCAAATCACAAGTGGAATTAAGGATGCATGTATGATTTATTTATTTAGGAATTTAATTACACATGTGGCATAAAACCAAACTACGCTTATGATTTTAACCTAGTTGGGTCACATCTAATACAAAACTAGGGTTTGGCTTCTACATATGTCACTCAACATCACATAGGGTTTAAAGAAAAATTTTGTAGTTGTGATTTTTGGTATGTGGATTTTTGGGTTGTTACAAACACTGTAGTCGGAGCACCTTTTTTTTAATAAAACGTATCTTTATTAGTAGACAAGGAAAACGTACAACGACTCAGTCGATTGCAGATACGAACATATACAGACACAGTTGTCCCACCCTAGAGCCACACCAAATGAACCCTAAATCAAATCAGATCCTCACCGTTGGTGCACTAGTAATAGTACTACTATTTTCTTTTTCAGCTAAACTTATGTATAGCTTTTGTTATAGACTAGCTAGTTCCACAACATTCTAGACAGTTCGTATGGAACCTTATGAACTGCTTTTGGACACATTATGGTTGTTCCTTTTTCCCACGGCTTCTTTGATTATCTTAAGATTCATTCTGAATTTGATCTCTAACTAGAACTAGTACATGTGTATTTTTTTAGGAAAAGGATATAAAATTTGGCGTCTATATCCACATAGGATATATTTAACCAAAATATAAAATCTGGCCTATATACATGTGTATTCTAGGGGAAGATTCTCATAACCTAACCATTAAAATCCAACTATTCACCTCCACCCTAATATTTCATATTTGAAGATAATGGTCGTGGAACACTTCAACCATCTATAATCTATGGCTATAAGCTAGATGTAAGGAAAATGTCACCTAGCTAGTGCCATTAATGATTTTGGTGATTAAGTGACATGATCTTTGGAACTAATGTATTTGCTAGTATACAAAGTTTTAGTCCAATGGATGCAAGGATGGACTTGGGCGAGGCGACAGTAGTGACCATGTCATCAACACCTCAACCAAAGAACAAAAAGCTGCTTTGAAGACAATAGAAGACAAGCAAGGTGCACCGGAGGATAATTACAAAGAGGGTGCTAGAGACATGGTGGAAGTGTTACACTCACCGGAACTCTCCAGTGGTGCACGAGAGCTTACCAACATAATTTAGACTCTCCAATGGTCAGCTAACGACTGGTCTACATGGCAGCCACAAGATCTCTTTGGTGGGTTCATCGGATCTGTCTGATGCTCACCACTCGTCCATTTCATGCATGTGTGTTGGAGCTGAGGGAAGTTGCTGGTGAGTTGAAGCTCACCAACTATTGTTTGTAACCACCAAAAGTGCTTAAGAAACGATTAGGTGATTAGTGTTAGTGCTTTTTACAAAGTGCTTAGGTTAGTTTAGACCACAATTAGCACTTGCTCTAGGTTTAGGTCTAGTGTTTAGTGAGGTCTGCACACCTCCAAGCTAATGATGCCTGCATGCACCAAAATTTGTATACTAGGGGGTTGTAGTCATGTGAGACCCTACTATGTGTGGAGTCGTCGCTTACGTTACACTATGGGAATGAGGACCATGGCGTTTTGACTGGAATCTTGATAGTGAAGACGACTGGGAGCGATCTCGGAGAGGTCACACAAAGACCCAATTGCGCGTGGGGAAAGCCCGTGGGCTATCCATGGAGTTACTCGACCGGGAGTTATCCTTGCGATGGGGCCAATGGGCACTAGGGGAAGTGAAAGTGCAATCAAGCCCTAATTGTGGGTTTTGGTGATAATGACCACGTAATTAGAGAACTAATGAGATTTATCAAGATGACAAGCAGGGAATTTATATTCGAGGATGCTACACGAAACGAAGGAGCCCCCAATTACAAATGTAGATGGCTTCAAACTCAAAGGAGGTTTAAATTCTTTTATATTTTGAATTTGAGTATAGGAAAAGCCGTACTATAAAGGGGGACACAATGCTTAAGCTAATATGTGCTACCAAGTGCTCAAACAACCACATGCATCCTCAGATTCACAGCCCAGACAGTCTACACTTTACTATTACCCTTGCTGTCTTGCGTGGTGTGGCACTGCCGCACTTGAAGAGAGGCACTACTACACTTGGGTTGCGGGCTCTGTCTTGCCCAACCCCTTGGGTGTGGGCTCCATCTCACCCGACCCCTTGGGTGCGGGCTCCATCTCGCCTGACCCCAAGGTCGCGGGCTCCGTCTCGTCAGACCCCAAGGTCGCGGGCTCCGTCTCGCCCGACCCCAAGGACGCGGGCTCCATCTTGCTCGACCCCAAGGACATGGGCTCCGTCTTGCCCAACCTTGAGGTCGTGGGCTCCGTCTCGCCTAACCTCGAGGCCACAGGTTTAGTCTCGCCCGAACCCTTGGGTGAGGTGACCATTGGGGGTTGTGGGATATATATACCTTTCTCCTTCCTCCCCAACGGTAATCTGCCTCTTCTTCCTCACTTCAGAATGCTCAAAATAGAGCAGGAGTTCTCTCTCTCTCCCTCCATTGTTGACCTCAAGCCCCCATGCAAATCCATTGATTTCCCCATCAATCCTTGAGGGAAAAGGGTCCAAAACTTGATTTGAGAGCAGCTCCATTGATTCTTCAACTCTAAAGAGCACTTGGTTCACGTTTTGGCCAATGGTTGTGTTTGTTACTCTTGGAGCTTGGCTCCTAGCTGGCTAGAGCATCGCCCGTGGAGCTTGCTAACTTGTGTGGCAGCCCCAAGAGGTTTGTAACCATCTCTTGAAGTTAGTAAACTCACCCCTCATCTCAAGAGTTAAGTCTCTTGACTTGAGAATGAGGAAGGGTTGGAAATTCCTAAGCCTTAGTGGCTAACCTCAACAACGTGGAGGTAGGCAAGCCTTGGTGGTGAGCCGAACCATGGGATAAATCTTTGTGTCACTTGTGCTTGATTCATATTACTTGCATGACATATTGTGGTTGAGGTGATTTCTAGAGTTTCTAGTCGATCTACTTGTGTGTGGTGTTCCTACCACTTCTAGCTCTTGATCTGTGATTGTCATACCTACAGTAAGCTAGGAAATTTCTCCGATCTAAGTTTTTGTTCACGGATTTTGAACTATGATTCAAAGTTGTCTGCAGGTGTGGCTATGCCGCTGTTCTAGTCTGGCAATGCCGTAGTTCAGCAGTGCCGCCCCCCAGAGCAGCAGTGCCGCTGGGTGAATTTGATAAAAGTATGAGTGTTTGTTTTGACAGGCCTATTCACCCCCTCTAGGCCAACTAGAGATCCTACAAGTGGTATCGGAGCGGGTTACCTCATATACACTTCACAGCGTGAGGTATGGAGCCCGGAGGAGGAACTAGTGGCGTGAAGCGGGTGGATGTCGACACGGACAGCGGTGAGCTGAGCGCGTCGACAGCAAGCAACACCACGCTACCACATCTTGAGGCTACCGATGCCGAAGGAGCTCTCAATGAAAATGAGAGAAGAAGAAGGAAAGAAGAAAGAAAGCAAATATGGGACACTTTGCACCTAGCACATGAAGGGGTTGACAAAGTGAGAAAGGCAAGAATTGATTTGTTGATGTCAAAGCTCAACCAATTTGTGATTTTGGATGGAGAGGGGCCACAAGAGATGTTTGATAGGTTGATGACAATGGTTGGCAAGATTAGAGGCTAAGGTTGTGATGAGCTAGATGATCACAAAGTTATCAAGATTATGTTGGAAGCTTATTCACCTAGAAATGAGACCATAGTCACTCTAATTAGAGACAAGAAGAAGTTTGAGTACTTCACACCAAATGATGTACTTGGGACGATCTTGACCTTTGACATGCAAAGAGAAGAAGCAAATGAGAGGAAGAAACTTGGAGAATTGCAAGCAAAGCTAGAGGGCATCAAGATCAAAGATGTAGCTCTCAAGGCCAACAAATCAAGCAAGCAAGGCTCTACAAGCAAGTCCAAGATCAACCAACAAGCTTCAACTAGCGAGCCCAAAGCAAGCAAGCAAGTTCAAGAAAGAGTAGAGACCACATCATCTTCAAGTGAAAGTGAAAATGATGATGATCAATATGAGAAAGTTGATGATGTTGCTCTCTTTATGAAGAGGTATCACAAGATGCTAAAGAAGCAAGGCTACAAGGTAGTAAAGAGAAGCTTTCCAAACAAGAAAAAGAGGACATGCTACAATTGTGGAAGCACCGATCACTTCATTGCCAAGTGTCCATATGAGATCAAGGACAACAAACACAAGAAGGACAAGAAAGAGGAGAAGGATGACCGTAGAAAGAACAAGAAGTACATGGGAGAGGCTCACATTGGGCATGAATGGGACTCAACTAAAGAGAGCACAAGTGAAGAGGATGAGAAGATTGCAACTATTGCTATTCACAAGTCATCCCCTACACCAAGGCTCTTCAATGACATGTCCGATGATGACTACTACTCCCCTCACATTTGTCTCATGGCAAAGGGTGAGAAGGTAAAATCCAAATCGAAGGCCAAATCTCCTCCACCTCCTTGTGATATCTCTAGTAGTGATATTAGTGATAGCTCTAGTGATGATAAATCTAGTGATGAAGAAATAAACATGATAACTAAAAATTTAGATAGAAAGACCAAATTATTCATCACTAAGCTAATAGAGAATTTAGAGAGTGTCCAAGCCAAGCTAGAATCTAGAGAAGAGACTCTTATCCAACAAGATGATCTCTACATTGCTAGCAAAGAAGCTCTTGCATTAGAGAGAAGTGAGGTGGAATCCTTGCGCAAGGCTTTGGCCAAAGAGCAAGAGGATCATGCTATCACAAAGAAAGCAAATAAAACTCTCAAGAAAAGGTATTGTGATTTAGATGAAAAGCACAAAGAACTTGAGATGCAATATAGAATTCTTTGGGATAGCAACTCACATCTCACTAAGGCAAAGGAAACCTCTACTCCCTCTACTAGTCAAGGTTGTGGAAAATATTTTAATCTTGATTTGAATGCTTCACTACTACAAAACAAGGATATTGTATCACTTTCTTGTAACATATTCATCAATGTGTTCTAGTGAAATTTCATAGTAACACAAAAGTAATGTTACAAGCAAAATGTTACAAAGTGTACTATGTTGTAACACATAAATGGAACATATAAAATGTGTTACAAATATATACCTTGTAGTAACACAAAATAATGTTACAGTCCAAGTGTTACAAAGAAACATATACATGTGGACCTTCCTATTCATAGGCGACACGAACATCGCACCTAGCTGTCGTCAAGGCTATTAGGCAATCACGTCGTGGTCATCACACGAGAACCAAGTAGCAATGAGTAAGGGGGTGTTTGGCAGGGCTCCTCCTGAGGGGCTTCTTCGGAGGAGTCGGAGCCATTTTGGAGGAGCTTCTATGACCACCAGAGGACATTTTCATTAATACAGTGACAATAGTTCTCTTGTCAATAATTCGTGAAATGAAGAAGACAACACATACAACCGGTACAAAGAGTTATGCTCATTGGTCTGAGGACATGGTGAGTCATCTTCTGTTTAAAAAATATATATATGATTCTTCTTACTTTTCCTTTACTGCTATTTTTTAGAGGCAAACTGACATAGAGCAAAGGTTTACCTCGCAACTCACAGGAAAAGGGGAAAAGGGATAAATGAACCAGTGGTATGCTACATGCACATGAGAATTTTTGCAAATATAAAATTATTTCTGTTCTCTAATGTGTGGATTTCTTGCTTGTAGGTTAAACTAGAAAATCTCCTGGACACACAACCAGAGTTAGGACAAAATAGTGAGGGAGGAGTTGCATGGGAAGGTGATGCATTACATCGGGTGTTGGGAGAAGAGAAAACTGGACTAGTGCACGGCATGGGATTGCTTCCAGTTCCTAAACAAGTTTATGGTCGAAGAACACACCATTTTAAGGACATTATTATAGTTTCACTAGATGGCTCATCATCTGATGTAGAGACTCACATGTTGGAGGAAATAAGGCAACTCAAAGAGCATTCTAGAATGCAAGACGAAGTTATTGAAGAACTAAAAAACAATCAAAGGCACCATGAGCATGAGAACCAAGAAGCAACAATGGTAACAATGTACATTTTAATTTGTAACTTCGTATTGAAATGTGTTACTCAAACTTTATTTCTTTTCAAGGGAAATTGTGCTAGGAGTGATCATAACAATTCTCAGAATCAAGCGGTGCTTTCTAAAAGAAAGGTATTTGCTCTATTTTCCATGTTTTCACCTAAATTAGTCTTTTGGCTTTAATATTGTTTCAAAATTTTAGAGAGTTCACTGTGTTGCACCCAACCAGAATGATGGATTCCTTGAACACAGGGATGAATTGGTAAAGCCACTTTCTTGTGAATTTAATACTATTTTATTCACAAAGGATTTTTTTATATTAACTCATGCTACTGTCTTTTTTCTCTTTACTAGAATAAAGAAACATGTGAGTCTGAATATAGTGATGATGATAGTCTACTTTTATTCACCACAAGTAAAACAACAAAGAAACAAAAGGTATCTATGAACCACACTTTGCTGTATTTATAGAGGAATTTTTGTCTTAATATTTCATACTTCATTTTATATGTGTAAGGGTCATCATGGAGGGCCTGGAGAGACTACGACCATTGCACACCAGGAGGTGGCTCATGACAAGGTTACTTGCAACAAGCGACAAGCACCTAAACAACTTCCTATAATGAAGGTAGATGAACATAATACACTTGTTCTAATTGCATGATCTTGATGTACAACTAAGGGTTGTTGGTCACTAAGAGATTATGTCAAATTAATGTAGGTTGGGTCCATGGTGCTACTAATGACTTCAAAATATCCTAATAAGGCTAATGTGGCCTATGCAACTCTCTTGAGCACTGATCCAGAAGCCATTGTTGGTGGAGTTAAGATAGGAAGTCAATTCTACAAAGTGCGTATCGATCATGCTATAGCAAAAGATGAGCCATTAGTGAGGCCTAGGCTTGGGTGCAACAATATTGGTGATGCTCAAGCCAAAGGAGTCTCAATTGCTTGGCCTTCGATGTTTGTATGTTCAAACTAGCTTCTTAACTTACATCATTGTACATATGTGGCCTAATTTGTAATCTTACAACTTACATTTTCTTTGCAGGTTCAAATTATTAATGGTTGAATTCCTACATCGATGTGTACAAAGAATAATGGAAGAAGAAGCAATGGACTTTATGAATCCTAGCTAGTTCTTGAATTTTTCTTTCTAGTATGGACTATGTGTGTTTGCTCTCTAGAGCCATATCGTTATGTACAAATACTATGATTTAATATGAACAAGCACTATGTTTCAAATCATCCTACTATATGTGGATCTTGTTATGATTATTGAAATTTGTGGTTTATGTGATTTTGCAATGTGTCATGTTTGTGTGATTCTATAATAATCCGTGTGCCACATATATAGGCGAAACAAATATTTGTTTCCTAATCTGAATATGTTACAATAGATATAAACAAGTGTTACAAATCATGTGTTTCTTTGTTCCATACAGTGCTCTACCATAATATAGAAGTGTTATTAGAACTAAAAAAAGTGTTACAGCAGACAATCACTATAACACTAGGCAAATGTTCCCATAGATAAATAAATGTGTTACAAACTATGTATTCCACCATAATGTGAAGTGTTACTAGAGAAAAAAAAGTGTTACAACAAAAATCATTGTAACACTAGACAAATGTTCCTATAGACAAGTAGATGTTTTACAATAAACCAGTCTATAGTAACATGGCCAATTGGAACACAAAAAAAGTGTTACTAAGAGAGCTAGTAACACTTTTTCCAACCTAGTAGCACTTTTTCCAACCTACAATAACACAAGTTGGTGTTACTGTATCCCTGTGCTGTTGTAGTGCTTATTCCACTAACCTTGTAAACATGGAAGCTATGAGAAAGGAGATTGCTAGGCTCAATAAAGTCAATGGAAAAGGGTGGATAAGTGTGACCCAATCTAATGACAAGAAGGTTGATGAATCAAAAGGGCCACAATTCAAGCAAGGAAGGCATCCCTCAATCAAGCATGGGCTCGGTCACACAAAAGGATCCAAGACAAATGAAAGAAGGATAATGAATGGCTATGAGTGTGTGCTGTTTGAGAGGAAGGGAAAAATTGGTACAGATCAGCCTACACAGACCATGGTAGTGTAGCTTCCCAGAGAGGCAGTGCCGCACACGGTAGTGCCGTGGTGAAGGGCGGCAGTACCATGCCCCGCAAAAATAGGAAGGCTACCAATTCTGTTCCTAATACAACTAAGCCCAAGAAGAAGGTGTACCAGGAGGAACATGTTTTCTAGAAGCCTAAGGAATCAGTGTGGGCTACCAAGAATAAGTATGCCTATCAACCGAAGACTTATGCACCTCGACAAAGATTGACATCATGCTTTGTTTTGAGGAACAACAACAGTGGGAAATTGGTTGCAAAATATGTTGGAAAGGAAACCAACATATATAGGAATACTTATATTTGGGTTCCTAAGATTCTTGTGACTAACATGCAAGGCCCCAAGTCAAATTGGGGACCTAAATCTAGCAACTAAACTTGTTTTGTAGGCATATTCCTCCGGTGGATCAAGTTGGGTGCTTGATAGTGGATGTATAAACCATATGACCAGAGAAAGGAGTATGTTCTCATCATATTCCCCGATGACGCACTCAAATAAAAATATTGTCTTTGGAGACAATTCAAAGGGGGATGTGATTGGTCTCAGTAAAGTTGCTATAACCTTTGAGCATTCAATTACAAATGTATTACATGTTGATTCATTGAGTTATAATTAGTTGTCCATTTCTCAATTGTGTGAGATGGGCTACAATTATCTCTTTTGGATAAGGGTATGTAAGTCTTTAGAAGGGATGATTCCTCTATTGTCTTTATGGGTCAATTAAAGAATAAGCTTTACTTAGCTGATTTCAACAAAAGTAAAGCTAAGCTTGAGACTTGTTTAGTGGAAAAATCTAGCATGGGTTGGCTTTGGCATTGCCAACTCGCCCATGTTGGGATGAGGAACTTGGCCAAACTTCTAAAAGATGAACACATCTTTGGACTAACAAATGTTCACTTTGAGAAAGATAGGATTTGTAGCGCTTGTCAAGCCAGAAAGCAAGTTGGAGCACCTCACCCACCAAAGAGCATCATGACCACCAAGAAACCATTAGAGCTAATACATATGGATCTCTTTGGACTGGTCGCCTACCTAAGTATCGGGGGATAACAAATATGGTCTAGTTATTGTTGATGACTATTCCCATTTCACTTGGGTATTTTTCTTGCATGACAAGTGCCAAGTTCAAGAGAAGGTGAATATATTTGTTAGAAGAGCTCAAAAGGAGTTCGGTCTTCCCATCAAGAAAGTGAGAAGCGACAATAGGACTGAATTCAAGAATACTCTAGTTGAGGAGTTTCTTGATGAAGAGGGCATCAAGCATGAGTTTTCAACTCCATACATCCCTCAACAAAAATGGTGTAGTAGAGAGGAAGAATCATACACTCATTGACATGGAAAGGACAATGCTAGATGAGTACAAGACGCCGGCCATCTTTTGGTGTGACGCCATCAACACCGCTTGCCATGCCATCAACCGCCTCTACTACACAAGAAGTTGAAGAAAACTTCATATGAGCTTCTAACCGGTAACAAGCCTAAGGTGTCTTACTTTAGAGTGTTTGGGTGCAAGTGTTTCATACTTAACAAGAAACCCAAAACCTCTAAGTTTGCACCTAAAGTTGATGAAGGTTTTCTTCTTGGTTATGGATCAAATGAGCATGCCTACCGTGTCTTCAACAAAACCTCTAGGAGAGTTGAGCTTGTGGTAGACATGACATTTGATGAATCAAATGGCTCTCAAGTAGAGCAAGTTGATTCAAGTGTTGTTGGAAAGGAGGATCCACCATGTGAAGCAATCAAGCAATTGACTATTGGTGATATTAGACCACAAGAAGAAGAAGTCACTAAAATGGAGGTTCCTCAAGTTGCTGCTGCACCAATTTTCGCTGACGTACCTGCTGATGCTACACTATAGCAAACACCTACTGCAACTCCAAAGCGCGGTAGTGCTGCACTTGAGGGCGTCAGTGCCAAACCTACATAGTCAGCAGCAGCTGATTCGACTCTAGTGTGGCAGAACCTCCTAAATTATAGGACCCACATGCACCTGTCACTGTCCAATGACCTCTGACGACTATGCATATGTTCCCGATAACTTAAGAAGACTATCGGGTGTCCTCAGGGAACCCCGAATCATCTGTTAGGGTCGAGATGGCGGACTAGAGGGGGGGGTGAATAGTCTTTTGTAAAATTAATCGCGTCGGCTAACCGAAACAAATGCGGAAATACAACTATCGGTCTAGCCAAGACTACACCCCTCAATATATGTTCTATAGCACCTTGCAAAGATACTAATAAAGCAACTAAGGTGCCAGGCTAGCTAGAGCTCTCCTAAACAATTCTAGGAGCAAGGTCACACAAACCTATGCCACTAGTACTTTAAGTAACAAGGGAGCTCCTACATATGCTAGTAAGCAAAAGCACAAATCTAACTAAGCTCACTAGCAATGCTCAATAACAAGGTAACCAATGCCTAATTAGAGAGCACAAATACTTAACTACACAAACTAAGCAATGTGACTAACAAGGTTACTAAAACCAAATTAGCCACGCAAGGGAGCTACTTCTATGCTACACAAGCAAGAAGGTAATTAGCTAGCTACACAAGCTATCTAATTACAAGAGCAACTACACAAGCTTAAGATATATAAAAGTAATTGCAAGCTTTGTAATGGGGATGCAAACCAACGGGAAGAACAAGCTTGACACGATGATTTTTCTCCCGAGGTTCACGTGTTTGCCAACACGCTAGTCCCAAGTTGTCATCCGCTCACTTGGTGGTTGAAGCGGCTAATTAGCATCACCCACTAAGCCCGCACGTCGGGCACCGCAAGAACCTACCCCTTGAGTGAGGGTAGTTCAATGACACGCTTTACTAAAGTTGCTCTTCGCGACTCATGGGCGCAGCACAAGTACCCCTCACAAGCACTTCTCCGGAGCGCCAAGACAAGCTTCTTACGGGCTTCGACGGAGACCACCACCAAGCCGTCTAGGGAGGTGGCAACCTCCAAGAGTAACAAGCACCACCGGCTTGCAACATGACCACCTAGTGCCACTCGATGCAACCTCACGATACAATCGCACTAGAATCGCTCACTCACACAATCGAATGATCACTATCAAGTATATGTGTGATGGAGGGCTCCCAAGCACTCACAAGCATGGACACTAAGTCCCCTTAGGTGCTCAGCACCAGCCATGGCCAAAGGCCACTTCTATTTATAGTCCCAAGGGCTAAACTAGCCGTTACCCCTTCACTGGGCAAAAATCGGGCCGACCAGACGCTCCGGTCGTGTTGACCAGATGCTCCGGTCGTTTTGACCGGACGCTGGACCTCAGCGTCCGGTCGCCCACAGACGGCCACGTGTCCTGATTCCAATGGTCACTTGACCTGACCGGACGCAGCAGCTTCAACTGACCAGACGCTGGACCCTAGCATCCGGTCGTTTCCAGTAAGCTCCCCAAGGCGTATTTCTTCGACCGGACGCGTTCGGTCCACCTTGACCGGACACAGACCAGCGTCCGGTGCAATACCCTCGGTACTATGCCGACCGACCAGCTCGACCGGACGCATGCTACCAGCGTTCGGTGCTTTCAGACCCAGCTTCTGGTCAGTTGACCGACGCCAGCGTCTTCGCGACCAACTCGTTTTCACTTCTAACTTCTTCACCCTTGCTCCAATGTGCCAACCACAAGAATTTGCATCCGGCGCAATAGAAAATAGGCATTCCATTTCCCCAAACCCATCTCAACCCTGCAAACACCACCTCCTTTGTAAATGTGCCAACACCACCAAGTGTACACCACCATATGTATGTGTGTTAGCTTTTCACAATCATTTCCCAAAGGATGTTAGCCACTCAACTTGCCACGCCACTCGATCCTAGCGATGATGCAAAGTTAGATCACTCGAGTGGCACTAGATGACCGATATGCAAACAAGTTTGCCCCTCTTGATAGTACGGCCATCTATCCTAAACCCGGTCATCAACTTCTCTATACACCTATGACCGGTGAAATGAAATGCCCTAGGTTATACCTTTGCCTTGCGCATTCCATTCTATCTCCTCCAATGTCGATGCAACACATGCACCAACACGACCAACAATGATATGATCCACTTCATATCATCACGTGATCATATTGGTTCATCGATCTTGACTTCACTTGCCCTTCACCGTTGCCATCGTCCATCGGCGCCATGTCTTGCTCAAGCTTCACCGCCACATAGTCCATCACTCCAAAGCCTTCGACTTGCCCTTCACGCTTGCAACCGGTCCATCAAGCCAAGTCTTGTCTTGATCTTCTCCACCTTGATCACATGACTCCATGTCATGTCTCATGTGCGTTAAGCTCCTTCATCATCACATGTGTGAGCTTTGCAACATCTCTAAGCCATTTTCACCTTCATGGCATATGTTGCTCACACACATGTACCTATGGACTAATTACCTGTGTATCTCACATAAACACAATTAGTCCACCTAGGTTGTCACTCAATTACCAAAACCAAACAAGGACCTTTCATCATCCACGATTTTTCCGAGCAGGATCCATTACAGAGTCATTACAATATTATAATAGTTTATTCATTAATTTACATCAGAGCAAAATAGCGGAAGTCTTACAATAACTTAGTTACAAAACAGTCGTTTCAAACCTTCCAAACTAAGTACGATTATTATTACAAACCATAGTTGTGGAGTAGCTTAGTAACATAAACAAAACACACAACAAAGTGCCCTGCCCAAGGGCCACACATTTACTTGTCATCTTCGATTTGAAAAATCGTCATGCAGCACGGTCCAAAGCAGACCTGCTCATGAGGCTCACCTGCAACAAGGGTTAATGAACCCTGAGTACAAAAGTACTCAACAAGACTTAACCAAAATAAAAAACTGATAAGACTCAGGAATGCAGGCTCAGGGATTCAAGGTAAGGCTTTAGCAATAATCAAAGTTCTTTTGCGTAAAAGCTCTCTAACAAGATTATTTCTTTCAACATTTAAACCTTCACCAAGATCATATATGAATCTGCCATGATACGTATTCAGACCATGAATTTCATATCAAACTCTTTCTCAAATCTTACTCAAGTTTCATTTATTAACTACGATGATGAACAGTGAGTTGAGTCTCCATAGCCGAGGAGCAACGACGATTCAAACCGATTATAACCCAGCTGGGGATTCCCAACCACACGACATATGCAGGTCCCTGACCTACATATACCAACCTACCCTCAGATCCTCTAAAACCAGAATGGGTCTGCGCCACCTGAGAGCATAGTACTCCACCAATCCAACCCATTGCCACGTGGGTACACGCTACAACCGCCATCTCTCCACTCCCAGTGCGCGAGTAGCCATTATCGTAATAGAATAGCCGAGTTAAGGCTTACCAGAGTATGTGGCCAGTACTACAAAGTCTCACATCATGCAATTCAACAACGAACGGTTCTTAATCGACACAGGCGGAAAGAACCCGCTGACAAGACATCCATGTCCTGTGGCTCTCACACACCGAGTCTGCCCGGTCTAAGATTTATTACTCCACATGCTTATATCTCATGATAACACAAATAACCAGTCGTATCCAAAAATCCATTTATATCTCGCAAGTGACAGGTAATCACCTGACTTTTATCGGTCTAAACATGGCTAAGCATAAATAGGCATTCTCGAATTAAAACTGGTAATAAGGTTGATATGGAAAAACAAGGTTGGTAATGCACCAATTCGGTTTTCACTCAACTCCTAATCACTTAATGCAGTACTTGAAAGCAAAAGCGATATAAATTTGTAAAACACAAGGTAGGTTTAAATGCATCCGGGGCTTGCCTTGATTGTCGGAAAAGTCAGGTTCCGGAGTTGTTCCACAGATATCAAACCCGACCTCAACAGGTGGATTGACTTCCTCAACGACTTGATTGACTACCACATTCTCACTTTCATTCACTACATGTGGTAACAATGCCATGTTTAATATGATGTGAGAAATAAAACATGATGCTTGACGATGGATGCAAAAGTTAGTAACTTGAATACAACTTTCCTTTGCGGTACAGTTGCAAACCAACAACTAACCAAACCTTTTTATAAACTCAAACATTTACTTTAAGTGTCAAGGATCATTTTATGCTAATGACCCAAGGTCATCACTCAATCCAAAATTCAAACAAAACCTAAGTCATTAAGGTTTACTATTTGCTTTTATGAATTAATTATTTCATTAAAAATTATGAAACAAATCAACTTTCTCCAAATGAGCTCAAAATTTTTGTGAAGGTTCATTCCATGATAACTAAGTGTCGAAACAATTTTCATAATTTTTGGATAATTATTTAAGCCTAGAAAAATCATGGAAACCCATTTATTAATTAATTTGAGCAATTTTTATCACATTTGAAATGTACTGAAAAGTAACATTTAGTATTTTTCCTAAATAGTATACAACTCAGAGAGGTCACACAAAAATTTTCATAATTTTTGGAGCTCTATTTATTCCTACACAAAAATAACAAATCACAGCACTATTTACTCAATTATGCAAAATAGAAAAATCCGTTTTCAAATAAACGGTCACTGACATGTGGGTCACCCATGTCGGCACAGTACCCCCGCGCTGACCACGGTGGCTAGGCTTGCTGACCGGTGGTTTCTCGCCGACGGTGAGGTCTCCGACCACAACCGAGGTACCGGCGTGATCCCCACGTCAAGGCGCACCTATTAGCGGCATTAATTGAACCAGTAACGGCTCAAATAGAGCTCGACGCTAGCCATGGTGGCCACGGCGGCGCGGCTACGTTACGCCGGTGAAGTGACGCCGATAACGGTTAAACCAAATGCTTGGGAAGACTCAGTAGCTCACCCCAAACTCGCTCAAGCTGAAGGATGAACCGGAGGAGCAACAGAGAAGCTTGTCGTCGATCAAGGCCGGTACGGCGGAGCAAGCTGTCGTCGACGGTGGCGTTCTGGTGGCTGCAGTGGACGAATGGATCAACCAACAAGACACAGAGCATCGCAGCAACACGGAGAAGATGAAACTATGCTTAGCAAGGGCAGAGACGCACCGTAGAGTGCTGGACATGGTGAAGCGAGCTCGACGGCGTTGCGGCCGGCCGCGAGGAAGAAAGACGGCGCGCAGCATTTCCCGATGAAGTCAGGCGCCTAGGACTTGTCGACTAGGTTCGCAAAGAGTAGGTGGAACAGTGACATGCTTTGCTGAGACAGAGAAAGGTCTACGGCGACTGCACGAGCTCGACGGAGCTGAGCGGCGATGACGGGAAAAACAGAGGAGAGGAAACGGAGGAGAACGGCGACGGCGTAGGCTTTATAGCGCGGCCAAGAAGCATGGAGAAGCCACGCAGCAGCCTTCCCATGCCAGCATGAAGCCGGAGGTGGCCACGGGCGCGACTGGAAGTCGATGGAAGCTCGCCGTCGGTGAGGTGTCGCCCGCTGGCACTGTTCAAGGTAATTACTGAATTGCCACTCACTTAATTTCTCAAATTGCTTTCAAAATTGTATGGTAACTCAAAAATCTCCAAACATAAAAGTTGCTCCAAATTCAAAGTTCTACAACTTTACTTTAAGAACCATACTCAAATTATGTCTACATTTTAAAATGCAAGTTTAAAATCAAAAGGGGACACTTTAAGAATTTATCCCTTTTCAAATTACTTCAAATTTTATATAACAACTTTGAAAACTCTAAAAACCAACTTTGTACACATTGACAAGTTCTACACTTTTCCTTTTAGGCTCAACCCCAAAATGTGCTTTGATTTTGAATTAGGTTTTCTAGGGTAGAATTAATTGCTAGAAATTAGGGTTTTTGGAAATCCAATACAACACAAAGGTTTTGAACTTGATTCATCCATACAAGTCAACACATATAAACATAAAAATAAACATGTTTTAGTGAATGCATATAAAAGTTTTCACTAACACAAGAATGATGTGCAATGCATATGATGACATGGCATATTTTAGGGTTTAAAACACCAGAGGTGTTACATCCAGCTCGTGGACAAAACCTACAACCCATATTTGAGCAAGATGATGATGAAGATCCAGAATATGAACAAGAGGCCACTGAGCATCCAAGGCTAAGGCAAACAATACAACAGGATCATTCCATTGATAATATCCTTGTGAGTCTTTGAAAAGGGGTAACAACTATGGGGGGTATAACCCTAGGTACCCACGGCAATGGACATGGGCCGCACCACCAGGGGAGGTCTAGCCCATAAGATCAAGGCCTACGGTGCCCAGTTCTGGTCGGCGTGCATCGCAAGGCATTTAGAAGACATCTTGGCAATGAAGGAAGATCTTTTCGGATATGATAGATATCGTATTCCTTGTAAATACTTACCATATAACCGAATAGATCTAGGCCTAGACCGACTTGTAACCCTACCCCCTAGACTATATAAGGTGGTAGGGACCCCCTTGAATTCATCTCATATTCAATACAATCCAACAAAGACACTAGGACATAGGGTATTACGTCGATTAGACGGCCCGAACCTATCTAGATCGCTGTCCCTGCGCCTTGTGTCACCATCCGGTTCCTATTACGCGCACCTCCACCGATCATCTACTACCGTGGGTATACCCCTCGGTTGACTGCTGACCAGATTTTATTGACAATGGCGCACCAGGTAGGGAGGTGTGCGTGCTGATTCCATGGCCAACCAGATGGTCACTTTCCTGAGCTCCATGGCTTTTCCTGAGACAGGCCAGATCTTCATGGTCGGATCCATAACTTGGGTCATCGGCCCTGACGATAGCGGGGAAATCATGGAGGCGGTGCAAGATCAACCTACGCCGATCATGCCAACATCTACAATGACATCTCTAATCTCGACGCCTTCGCCGCTGGGTTAGGAGATCCATCAACAATAACGATTTGATCGAAGCTATCAAGCGGGTCACGGACCATTTAGCGGAATGTCAGCTCCTCGTTGATTCGGTCTTAGATCGATCGAGAGTGAGTGATGAACCTCCTATAGTACAAGGTCACCATGCCACTAACACCGAGTGCCCCGCTCATGCACGTGGTCCGAGGTGGCAGGATGAAGATTTGGTGATCACGGTAACTCCGAAAGGGTGTATCATTCAACGCCGACCACTCCCCGCCCCAATGGAGAGCATGCCGAGGCCCTATCCTTTTGGGCTAGTGGGTGCAGATCGGATCTGTTAGGATGCCATGCACCATCTTTTCGCTGAACACACCGAGCGCAACCACATCAATGACCTCTATCAGATCGACTTCCTTGATGCCGACTAGCCTGCGCTAATGATAAACATGGTGTAAATCTAAACATATCTTTCGAATGACACGCTCCATACAATCCGGGAGGAAAGCCCTGAGCCATACTCCGAGGGCTCTGCCAGCACCTGCCTACCTTTCCCTCTAGGATTTGGGAGAGAGCTCTTTAGGGTTAGCCACGATAGCGTTGCTATCGATGGAGAGACTAGTGTCCAGCGCGTGAACGTGAAACCTAGAACGCCGATCGCCAACGGCAATGCAATGAAGAAGATGCCATCCAAGCTACTAGAGGTGACCCGCCGCCTCTCGCTCGTAATCTCCAACACGAGTTCCTCATGGTGGACAACCGGCAAGTGGAGCAGACACTGAGCGCCAATCTAGCTGTGGCTGCCCACAAGTTGGCTAGACTCCCACCAATTGGAGGTACTCCAGATTCAAGCACAGCTTAAAGTAGCTCAGGTCCAAGTCAACAACATTCGAAACCTAGCTCCGTCTTATTCGACAGCGACCACACGTAGTCATAACCCCCATAGTTTTCGCCATGATGGGGGGAGTCATTACCATAGCGGCCAGATCGTCCAAGGGGGGTCCAGGGGCAATGTCGCCATCAATCCTAGATCACAAGGACTGCAAAATCAGCATGACTGACTAGCTCATAAAGACAACCAGTAGGTTAATCAACCCCTGTGTGGTGACGCCCGTGACCGCATCAACGCCAATCTCGATGTTCGCAATCGCATCGAGAACAGTCATGCCCAGCGACATCAGGCAGAACTTCAACACCGATAGGAGTACGACGACCAACACGGTGACCCCGTCGGCCTCCGACCACTCCCCGCTATCGAGTCGGTGGGACCCCACCCCTTCACAGCAAGGCTATGAGCTGTACAGTGGCCCGCAGGCTTCAAGATCTTTGGGGTCGATCTCTATGATGGCAAGGCTAATCCCGAGCAGTGGATGTAGCTCTACGAGATCGTCGTACGTGCCGCTAGGGGAAACAACAATGTAATGGCAAATTATTTGCCTATCATGCTCTCCCAGACAACCAGCAATTGGCTTATGGACCTAAGGGAGGATTCCATTGAATCTTAGGATGATCTCAAGAAAGTCTTCGTCAAGAATTACATGGCAACGTGCCAGCAGCCTGGCATGAAATATGATCTAGAGAAACTCCATCAGACTTCTAGGGAACCTCTGTGAAGCTACATCAGGCGCTTCTCTGAAACAAGGAACACCATCCCCAACATTGGGGACAGTGAGGCCATCTCCGCATTCACTAGATGACTCCATCACCATCAGGAGCTGCGCTCCAAACTTTACCGCAAGAGGCCCTAGACCATCGGTGAACTCCTCATGGTTCCAAACTCATACGCAGATTTTGAAGAAGCTGGTCGGCAGTTCAAGGATGATGTTGCTCATGCTTCCCGCTCGAATCGCCACCCACATCGTGATGATGATCTCCACGAAGAACAGAGTTATAAAGACCTTGACAGGCGTTACGACGATCGCGAATGCTAGGATAATGATCAGCTAGAGGGATCGAGGACTACATAGCCACGTTGTTGCTGACCAGACAACTTCATCAACAACATAGAACAGCCACACGTTAAGCGCAATTTTAATGCTGCCTACGAAAAGCTCCTTAACGGTCCATGCCCAATTCACAAGAACAACAAGCACACCATGCGACAATGCTATGGCATGGCCAAAGCTTTTCGTGATGAACAGCAGAAATGGCAGACGCGCAAGGACGATGAGTCCGATGATGGCAAGGAGGAGGAGCGTTCTAAGGATGCATGACTTGCTTTCCATGATGCCAACAAGACGGTCACCACAATCTTTGGAGGATGCACCACCTCCGAGAGCAAACGCTAGTAGAAGCTCACCGCTCGGCAGGTCATGGCCTTCATCGTCTCTTTACTGGCCTCTAGCTGGAGCACGAAATCATAGAACTACGCCTGACTATTGGTTCGGATCACTGCAGATAAGGAGTTCAATCATCTTAAAAAGCTTCTCATAGCAAGATGAGTATTAACATGAAGAGTAACTCACGTTGCAGTTCGTCGGTGAGTCACTTTTCCGTCATCCAAGCTTCATCCCTTTGTTTCTCTACTAGCGCTATGGATTCCCACGCTAGCAAAGCTTGGATCTCGCCTTTGCCTTGGCGTCACGCGCCAAGCGCATTTTGGTTTCTGCCTCCACCCTTGCAGCACGCGCCAAACCCGCTTCGGCCTCCGACTACCTCAGAGCTTCAATAAGCTCTACACCAATAAAAGATTTTGGTTAGCATGGGCAAACTAAAGATATGAAAGCAATACACCAAATGGCCGAAGGCTTTACTTTTTTCTTGACTTACACCATCGCCTAGCTAATTCTTTAGCTCCCAGTTCTCTGCTTCAAGTTGTGTCTTTTCCGCTCACAGCTTATATTGGTCGGCATGTGCTCTAGCCAGCATCTTCTCTAGAGTCTTCATAGATTCACGTAACCTCTGATTTTCAGCAACCGATGGAGCCACCCGTTCTAGCTGGCGTCTATGGCTTTCAGAGATCTTCATTACCTCCTGCGGTGACCAGCAGTTAACCGGCATAATCTGTAATCTCAATTGGTTGCGTAGACTAACTTCAATTTCGCCAGACACCGACGCTAGTCCAGCCCTAAGCTTCTTCACTTGCTCGCTCGCCTCCTCGTCCTTCACCACCTCCATCATATCTCCATGGCATACGAAGGTCCTTAAAAGATGAGGAGGAGCATCCCGGGTATTTGGCGCTTCACGCTCAATTTCTTCAATCACCTCGAGTGACTCCATCGCCTACCTCGGCGCTTAGCCGGTTCATGGTCAGATGGAGGGGATAAGTTCCATCCCTGGCGTCTGAGCCTGGGTACTGGCCCTTGGCTCTGGGTGACTGCTCGGCTCGGCAGCAACATCTTCATTCATTCGCTCTGGGTGCTCGGGGACTTCGTCTGGGGGACCAGCCTGGTCTATAGGTGCCTCTCATGTTTCTTCTAGCTGCCCCTCCTCAGCACCCTAAGCATCGGCTGTTGCGGCACTTGGCTCGGCTACCCACCGAGCAGCGTTGACAGCGACTGAGTGAAGCTTCTCGGGCGATGTTTCCCTGCAACATGATGTCTTATCTTTGATACTTCCACACTGGTTTTGCTTGGACTAAGTCTAGAGTAGAAACACTTACTCATTGGATCGCCTGCGTGTAGCTCTAAATGGTCGTGGTTTTTTGGAGCTCCCCTGCCCTCCAGTTGCAGGTACAAATCTTGAGAACACCAGAGGCGGTCGGTTCGCCTCCGATGCTTCTATCCTCACCACGGTGGCCCTCTTAGATGAAGCCTCTTGTCTAGGCTTGGGGACTTCACCCTGAGCAGATCTCTAGCCGGTGCCACCTTGGGCTAGCTGGTCAGAGGCTCTAGCAGTCGGTGCTGGAGCGGCCATCCACGTAGCTTGCCATTGTAGCGTCTCGCCTGTGTCTTCATCATCGTCCGACCAGTTCGCGATGACTCATCGGCTGGCCAAAGGCTCTCTCATCAAGATTCCACCCTTGGGTGCTGGCGGATTGGTTGGTTTCTTCTTCTTCTTCTTTGTTGGCTCTTCTAGGGCCATCTCTTTCCCGCGCGGTGGCTGCCAATGCCTGGGAGGTTTCTCCACCATGTCCTCGGATGAGGATGATGAGCTGCTCTTCGATGGTAGAGCGGTAGGAGCCTAGGTCAGACGGGCATCTACGCCCTTCAGCCAGGTGCCATTCGACATGTCGGAGACATACACAGCACGATCCTGCCCACAAGTTTTCAAGAAGACATTTTAACATCATCAAGATTTGACATTATAAGGACTTCAACTAGTACACTCTTACCCGTGGTGGTGGATTCATGATGTTGTATGCCCTCTGCTGCCCCACATTGTTCAGTTGGGTGTTAGTTGAAAAAAGTTCTAGGAGGCGAGCATAGGCGACGTCCGAACTTATCCTCTCGGGGGCTTCCCGAGCGGTATCTTGATTAGCTGCGTATTCATACGCATGGTGGACTCTCTCCTTGCTCGACAAAATATGGCGGTAGACGAAGTTGATGGCTACACCAACTCCATTAAGATTGTTTGGCATCTGACCCAGAATCTACAGAAACTCAGTGACCTAGGTCATCTCCTCACCGTTCGGTCTTGCCGACCAGTTTGCGCTTGGCACTGCTAAGTGGTTTATGCTGGCAGATAGGCTCGGTTCAGCATTTCTAATATAAAACCACATAGCATTCCATGATTTCAATGATGTGTTGAGAGGCACTTGTATGTATTCTCTTACCATTCCATCCCTCAGCTGTAGATAAACACCGCCGACCACTTTGGAGGACATAGATCCGAGAAAAGGGTTTGAGGCAGAAGAAATAGCGAAAAAGATTGAAGTGCGGAGCGATTCCGATGAACGCTTCGCACAGATTAATGAAGAGGGAGAAATGAAGGATACTGTTGGGATGGAGATGGCACATGCTAATGCCATAGTAACCAAGAAGTTTCCATAGGAAAGGATGTGCATGAATTCCAAATTTACGAATAAAATAAACCACGAATACGTTCGCTGGTATCAGGGGTCGGGAACAGTTCACCTACAGCGGGGCACCATCCGGCGGTTGCTTGATCATGCAGCAAGCCTTTGAACACCATTCCTTCTAGGATCTTCTGGGTGGTCATAGATTTGACCCACTCCTAGTCGCGGCGGACATCGCTGGTACTCTCGCCACCTCCCTCCCTGGCTTCTTCGAGCTCGAGCGGCTGTGTTTCTTCCCACCCTTCGCCATGGATCGGATTTGATTTGATTTGGCTATGATTTTGATTGCGGAGATGCTACGGTTGTAGCTATAGCAGTGTGCCAGAAGGCGAAGCACCGAGTACTCTATGGTTGTGAGGAAAAAGGTGTGCTAATGCGGAATGAGGAGAGTGTGCCGCCGTGGGTGGACTTAAATAGTTTGACCCCGACCCTTTATCTTTTGGGTTTTTGGGAAACCGCACTAACCCCACCGCATTGTTTGCCCCCTCCACAAAATTTGCTCCACCTCCTTCGCGCCCTTCCAACTTCTCCATCAATTATTATTGGGCCGGTATAATGGGCCTACGGGCATACTAAACGATTGAGCCCGCTTCGTCGGTTTACCTCTCCAAATTTCACCATGTTCGCCATGGTATAGTGCTAAGCACTTGAAATGTTATAATGGCTAGAGGGGGGTTGAATAGCCTATTAAAAATTTCTACAACAACACTTAGCAAACCGGTTAGACAAATATGAGGCGAAGCGAGTGCTGCGCTAGCCTACTAAAAATGCAAGCCACCTCCACAATTCTAGTTTATATAGTCTCTATCCACACAATGGCTATGTCCCTACACTAAGTTAGTGTACTCTCAAAGGCTAATTAAAGAGCCACATTAACCAAACTATAAGCTCTCACGACTAGCTACACTAAAGAGCTTGACAACTAGTTTGCGGTAATGTAAAGAGAAAGTGAGCAAGATGGTTATACTGCCGAGTCAAGGAATGAACCAATCAATCACAAGAATAAATACCAATGAAGACCAATCACCTCGAAATCAAATGATGACACAATGATTTTTTATCGAGGTTCACTTACTTGCCGGCAAAATAGTCCTTGTTGTGGCGATTCACTCACTTGGAGGTTCACGAGCTGATTGGCATCACTCGCCAAACCCTCAATTGGGTGCCGCACAACCAACACAAGATGAGGATCACACAAGCCATGAGCAATTTACTAGACTATCTTTTGACTCTCCACCGGGGAAAGGTCAAGAACCCCATACAATCACCAAGATCGGAGCCGGAGACAATCACCAACCTCTGCTCGATGATCCTCGCTGCTCCAAGCCATCTAGGTGGTGGCAACCACCAAGAGTAACAAGTGAATCCCGCAGCAAAACACGAACACCAAGTGCCTCTAGATGCAAACACTCAAGCAATGCACTTGGATTCTCTTCCAATCTCACAAAGATGATGAATCAATGATGGAGATGAGTGGGAGGGCTTTGTCTAAGCTCACAAAGTTGCTATGTCAATGCAAATGGCCAAGAGTGTGAGCTTGAACTAGCCATAGGGCTTAAATAGAGAGCCCCCATGAATAGAGCCATTGGCTCAATTATTGGGCTAACTGCGGGATGATGGACGCACTGGTCATGTGCACTAGACATGTCCGATCGGTGATTGGACGCATCCGTTTCCTACGTCCGGTCATTGCCTAACCACCACATGTCCCATTCAAATGAAGTAGCCGTTGCTGCCACGAGTACTACACTCAACTACGACTGGACGTGTTCGGTCGAGTCCAGAGACCTCCCAGAACCACTCTGGGATTACCGGACGTGTTCGGTCACACTGGACTGGACGCAGGAGACTTAGCATCCGGTCGAGTCTAGAGAGCTCCCAGAGCCACTTTGGGCCAACCGGACGGGTCCGGTCACACCGGACCGGACGCTCCCAGAGTCCGATCAATTATAGCACTAAAACCCAAGAGTTGCTGGTTCACACCGGACGCGTCTAGTGTGGCAAGCTAACTTACATTGACTAGACGTTGAACAGTAACTCCTCAGTGTTTGGTCACTCCATTGAGCCAAAGTCCGGTCATTAATACTGGACGCGTCCGGTCACTCTATGACCAACGCGACTAACTCCTTTTCAACTCTATCTTCTTCACCCTTCCTCAAATGTCCCAACCACCAAGTGTATCACCTTATGCACATGTGTTAACATATTTTCACAAATATTTTTAAGGGTGTTAGCACTCCACTAGATCCTAAATGCAAATGCAATGAGTTAAAGCATCTAGTGGCACTTTGATAACCGTATTTCGATACGAGTTTCACCCCTCTTAATAGTACCGCTATCGAACCTAAATGTGATCACACTTGCTAAGTGTCTTGATCACCGAAATGAAAAGGCTCCTACCACTTATACCTTTGCCTTGAGCCTTTTGTTTTTCGTTTATGTCTTTTCCAAGTCCAAGCACTTGATCATCACCATGGCAACACCATCATCATGTCATGATGTTCATTTGCTTCACCACTTGGAGTAGTGCTACCTATCTCATAATCACTTTGATAAACTAGGTTAGCACTTAGGGTTTCATCAATTCACCAAAACCAAACTAGAGCTTTCAGCACTCTCCATGTTCTCCAAATTTCTCCACGGTCTCCAATTTTTGCCACGGGTCTCCAATTTTCGCCATGGGTCTCCAATTTTCACCACGGTCTCCAATTTTCACCACGGATCTCCTATTTTCGCCACGGGTCTCCAATTTTCGCCATGGGTCTCCAATTTTCGCCATGGGTCTCTAATTTTTGCTATGATCTCCAATTTTTGCCACGGATCTCCAATTTTTGCCATGGATCTTCAAATTTTTTCCAAGGTCTCCACATTTCTCCACGGTCTGCAAATTTTTCCACGGTCTCCAATTTTTGCCATGGTCTCCAATTTTCGCCGCGGTTCTCCATTTTTGCCATGGTTTCCCAATGCTCTCCGTGCTCTCCAATTTTTCCCCATCTTTATGTGCTCAGCACTCTCCAAATTTTAAGAATTTTATTCTTTTAACAAATATGAACAAAGTCCAAATAAACATAAACTGCTCTACGGGGTATAAAATTCACCGATACATTGCTCTCGATAAACTCCGCTCTGTTTTCTTCATCACCAAGTTCATATATTTTATTTTTAAATCATGTACTACCCGTCCTACATATATGTATTGCAGGATCATCGTCTGGGTGGTCGCACCATCTGGCCTTCGGATTTCTCCCCCGATCAACTAGTCGGACCACTAGATTCAGACTTCATCGCGGACTAGTTGGTCGGACCTTTTGGCATTCACTTCTACTCGGCGCTCACTTCGTCGCCGGCCAGTTGGTTGGGCTACTTGGTAATTGATTCTTCATCAACCAACTGGTCGGATTGTCTGTCATTTTCATCGTCAGTTACACTAGGGGCTCGCCAGCTAAGCTGGGGACTTCGTCTGTCGATTTGCTTGTTGGCTTACTATGTTTTGCCGATGCTTCATGTCATGTGTGATATCAAGGTTTTCGATGCTGTCAGATTAGGGTGCTGATCTTGGGCGGCACATTGGGAGCTTTGATAAGTATATCTATCGCAACAATCCAGTGCTAAGCACTTTCCATTTTCTCCATGTTTTACTCCTCGGTTTTATTGAATTTTACTCCATGTACCTAGTGCTAAGCGCGGGGACTTCGTCCTTTACACTTCATTCTTTGATCCTGCTACAAGATGTTTCTTTATCTTACAGTAGGCTCAGGGACTAAGTGTGTACACTTCACCTTATGGTGAATGTACTGCTTTTTCTTCTTACTGGTTTTTAGCTAAGCTTGGGACTAGCTGTGCTCTTGGCTAAGCTAGGAGTTGGTTATCCTGACTAAGTGATAATTAAAATTCTTTGATCCTGACTCCAGGTGTCTTCTTCACCTACCGTTAGGCTCGGGGACTACATTATACATATTGCACCTTGCGGCGCATATATCAGTACTAATATCCTCATTGCATAAGTCATGAATGATGAACATCTGACTTCGCCAACGAAGCCTAAGTGTGTACACTTCACCCAAGGTGGAGAATTTTTAAATTTTAAACTTGAGCTCCTTACATCTTTCTAGCAAGCCTTACTTGGCTAAGTCCGAGATCTGGTCACCTGATAAATTGGTTGGCTTCAATTTCTACTGGTCGGATTACTAGTTAAACTGGTCGGCACTTCGTTCTATTGATTGGATTACTAGTTAAACTAGTCAACACTTCATTTTGTTGATTGGATTACCAGTTAAACTGGCTAGATTGCTAGATTTGCTAGCTGACTCCAAGTTAAACTACTTGAACTTGCTCAAGACGGCGTTGCCCAGTGGATACAAGGTGCTCGGGACTAGCTGTGGGGGGTATAACCCTAGGTACCCACGGCAATGGATAAGAGCTGCACCGCCAGGGGAGGTCTAGCCCATAAGATCAAGGCCTATGGTGCCCAGTTCTGGTCGGTGTGCATCGCAAGGCAATTAGAAGACATCTTGGCGATGAAGGAAGATCTTTTCGGATATGATAGATATCGTATTCCTTGTAAATACTTACCATATAACCGAATAGATCTAGGCCTAGACTGACTTGTAACCCTACCCCCAGACTATATAAGGCGGGTAGGGACCCCCTCGAATTCATCTCATATTCAATACAATCCAACAAGGACACATGACGTAGGGTATTACGTCGATCAGACGGGCCCAAACCTATCTCAATCCCTATCCCTACGTCTTGTGTCAACATCCGGTTCCTATTACACGCACCTCCACCGATCATCTACACCGAGCACCAAAGTCCTCTTGAAAGAAACCAAGTGTGGACTTTGGTGGAATGACCCAATACCAATATCATTGGTACCAAGGGGGTGTTCCGCAAAAAAAAGATGAGAATGGAGTGGTGACAAGGAACAAGGCAAGGTTGGTTGCTCAAGGTTTCACTCAAATAGAGGGCTTGGACTTTGAAGAAACATACGCACCGGTGGCAAGACTTGAAGCAACTCAATTGCTTCTAGCCTATGCCGCTCATCACAACTTCAAGTTATATCAAATGGATGTGAAGAGTGTATTTCTCAATGGCCCAATTCAAGAACTTGTCTATGTTGAGCAACCACTGGGCTTTGAAGATCACAAGTTTCCCAACCATGTCTACAAACTCCAAAAGGCATTCTATGGGCTTAAGCAAGCACCAAGAGCATGGTATGAATGCCTTAAGGAATTCTTGCTTAAACAAGGCTTTGAAATAGGCAAAGCTGATCCTACCCTTTTCACTCACAAAGTTGGCAAAGATGTATTTGTGTGCCAAATATATGTCGATGACATAATATTTGGTAGTACTAATCATTCTTTTTGTGAGGAATTTAGTAGGATCATGACCAAGAGATTTGAGATGTCCATGATGGGTGAATTGAAATTCTTCCTTGGATTTCAAATCAAGCAAGTGAAGGATGGAACTTTTATTAGCCAAATGAAGTACACCCATGATATGCTCAAGAAGTTTGACATGGTGAATGCCAAGACTATCAAAACTCCCATGCCAACCAATGGACATCTAGATCTTAATGATGAAGGGAAAGACATGGATACTAAGGTATATCGCTCCATGATCGGCTCTCTACTTTATTTGTGCGCATCTAGGCCCAATATTATTCTTAGTGTGTGCATGTGTGCTAGATTTCAAGCTAACCCAAAAGAGTGTCACTTAGTGGCCGTTAAGAGAATCTTGAGATATTTAGTACACACTCCTAACCTTGCCTTGTGGTATCCTAAGGGCTCTAGGTTTGATCTACTTGGGTATTCGGATTCCGATTACGCCGGTTGCAAAGTAGATCGAAAAAACGCTTCGGGGATATGTCAATTCCTTAAACGGTCCCTAGTGTCTTGGAGTTCTAAAAGCAAAAATGTGTAGCCCTTTTCACTGCGAAGGTCGAGTATGTTGCAACCGGTGCATGTTGTGCTCAACTACTTTGGATAAGGCAAAACCTTCAAGATTTTGGATGTCACTTCACAAAAATCCCACTCTTGTGTGACAACGAAAGTGCCATAAAGTTAGCCAATGATCTCATAAGCCACTCAAGAACAAAGCACATAGACATCCGACATCATTTCTTGAGAGACCACGAAGCCAAAGGAGATATCGAAATTTGCCATGTGAGCACCGAAAAGCAACTGGCCGATATCTTCACTAAGCCTCTTGATGAGTCAATGTTTTATGCTTTACGTAGTGAGCTAAATATACTTGATTCTTGTAACATGGTTTGAACTATAGCACACCTTGATTGATAAACTAGCATGGATAGGAGAAATGAATTGCAAAAGTATAAATATTGCACTTAAAAATGTTTTATCATAAGAAACAAGTATATTATGATCATTGTTTGTATTGATTATTTGTTGCTGATCATAGTGAGCTTAAGATATGTGTCCATATCATATATATATAGAGGTATTTAGTTAGTAGCTAAATCTTGCATGTCTAGGGGAGTGCGGCTGTGCCGCACCTGCCCTACGGCAATGACGCGTGTGAAATGCGGCAGTGTCACACTTTAAATTTCAACTAGAAATTCGACCCATATTAGTTGTTACCGTGGGGGCCCATCTTTTCTACCTATTTTACCTGGCCCCAAGTAACCCTCTTCTTTCCTATCTCCCAGCCACCGTCTCTCTTTTCCTACACACACGCCGCCGCTCTGCCCAGCCACGCTGCCACCTCCGTATTGCTGCTGGCCTGCTGCTATTCTTCAACATCATCATGAGCAACAGCCCTAGCTCATGGATGGACCCAGATGGCTTCTAGAGGTGATGATGACCAAAGGGGAAGAGGAAGATGATAGAGCCTCAGGACAAGTAAATGCCTCATCGTGGTCATGGCAGGACCACAGGGGTAGCAGCAATGCAGCAGGTAGAGATGTTGCCAGAGACAGGGAGAGGAGAGATCAGATGATCCAAGATGAGAAGAACTTGAAGAGGGCTGGCCACACTATTCCTCCAGGTGCTTCCCCAGATACTCCACCTCATCTTGAGGAGTTTGACAGGAGCTACATTAGAGAGTATTCTGAGGATGTAGTCATGAGGCGTTTTGTTGACACACGTGCTCATCCCATGCTCAACTATACTAGAAAGCTGAAGATGGTGGAGGAAGCACGTGAGAACAATCCCTATGAGTAGCCAAATGATTTGGAGATTGACTACAGGTTTTGGAATGAGTTTCATTTCAACTTCTATGCATCTGTGAACTTCAACACCAAGAAATCCAAGGTTGTAAAGATGCAGTATGTTGATTGGGAGAAGATGAAGGCAAAGAATGAGCCAGAATTCAATAAAGTGATCAAGGCTTGTGAGTTGTTTGGCCTCACCGATATTATGAGCTTCAGATATAATTGGAATGAGGAAGTGCTAGCCCAGTTCCATGCCACTTTCTTCTACAGCATCTACACTGATGAGATTCACAAGATGACTTAGGCACAACATTATAGAGTTGATTTTGTAACTTTCATCCAGATCCTTGGTTTTGGAGAGGAGGAGCAGGGCTTCACTTAGATTTATGATGAGGCTAGAGCTGAGATCCACGACATTGCATATATGTGGATTAATAGGAGAACTACAGATGGGAAGATCAATGGCCTGAAGAGCAATTATTACATTCTGAACAATTTGATTAGGCACACTATCAATCCCAAGGATGGAGCAGCATCTGATCTTAATGGCTATGTTAGGAATGTGCTTGCTAGATTTGCTACTAGAGGTGACAGGTTTAATGTCTCACACTTCATGTGGCATGAACTGAGGAACGCCATGAAGGATGGGAGAAAGGGGATACCCTGTGGCAGAACCGCCTAATCTAATGCCTCCTAGGAGTACTCATCTTCCATTAGACACTAAGTACTCAAGGGAGAATACTAAATTATGTAGTTCCATCGAGCACACCCCAGGGGAGAACCCAAAAATCCACATTTTTACATCAAGACCACAAATGAGAGAATAAAGGTTACATCATTAGTAACCAATTCTTACATCACTTTTAATACAACATCAGAGTATAATATTTATTATTTATAACAGCGGAATATGAACATGTTATCAAAGTTATGAACAATTTAAGCTAACAGCGAAATGTAACATGTGATCAGGATTATAATGGAAATAAATAAACATCTATTCATGGCATGATGAAGCATTGATAAGTAAACTATGACAACAGATTATAAAAATCTCATTTATAAAAACATTTAGTGAGAGTTATAAATAAAACTATGATCGCAGTGCAAAGGAAATCCTCTCTGAGCCCACCAAGAGGAATCCACACACATAGGTCAGCTCGATCTAGCCTCCACCTATCACCTGCAACAGGGGAAATAAAACCCTGAGTACTCAATTGTAATCAACAAGACTTACCCGACAGGAGGAAAGAAAAGACTCCAAGGATATGCAAGGCTATCTGGCTTGTGGGTTTATTGCATCTGTAGGAGCATTACTAAAAGTGCGTCCTTGTATTCGATTTTTATTAGCAGTGCATTAGTTTATTAACTAACCATTCTATGTAAGCACCTATGCTACTTTCAAGCAAGTGGTAAGCAATCAGAATCCTTTTTCCCATATTTCATCTTTCAGTTCTTACTACGGCGCTAGGCCATAGACAAGCCGTACCGGATCGCCTGGCGATTCATGAATCATTGCCCCCAGCTGGGTACCCCAAAAACACACGCCCCTCTTGTACACTAGGCACAAGCAGGACCAACCCATCACCCTCCTGCCATGGGGTCTAGGTCCCCGTCCAAACTTGGACTCCGAGCCCTCGCTCCTGAGTCACGGACTCAGTGCAGTGCAAGGACCTCCACCATCCCCGCCTCCATTCAGTTAGTCCGAAAAGAGCTAGAACCCACGGCAAGAGAGTAACAAGTCTTTCAAGCGCCCATACCCAAGTATGTGCTCGAGATAATAAGTCTGTGACTTGCCTAGAGTCTTATGCAACGGTCGGTACTTAACCGACATAGACAGGGAAAGCAGTGTAACCAAGCTATGGCCCGCGGCCGCAGAACACAACCTCTTACACCCACCAATACCCAAACCATATCCCTGCCCGGTCACCATTTTTTCTTTCCACCATTTATATTTTCCAAGTGATAATAATACAGTAATATATTTCCTATATCTCGCGAGTGACAGGCAATCACTCGACTTCTACCAGAGTCCTGTAGCATAGCAATCTACACGATCCTATCATACTAGTAAGACTCATAGGATAAAGATATATATATGCAAGTGGGTTTCAATCGGCTCCTTAAAACTTAATGCATAAATATAATTTAAAGTGCAGCAAAATAGGGGTTATGCACTGGGGCTTGCCTGGGTAAGATTTAATCATAAGTTAGCTTTCCATCATGGCGACACAATCTCCAAAAACTACCATTTCTCTAGCAACTCCCGATGACTCCGCGATCCATCGACGTCCCTATTATAATATGCAATGCGATGTAATGCAAAGACGTAATCAATCATCTACAACTGTGACTTGTAAAATATGATTTACGTTTTTCAAGTTAATGAGCTAGTTCTAACGACTAATGTACTGATCTACATATGACCATCATCGAGAAAGATGCCATTTCCCCCACAAGTGTTTCAGTTATACAATTCCACAGGGTAACTTTATCCCATTCTATCGATTTAATCTTTATTCAAAATAGGGCATCATCATCTATCTTGCAAACTAATTATTCTCGAGCTATAAAAATTATAGTGAGCAGCTAATAATATTAGAATTTACTATAAATTTTTTAGAGCTAACACTATCACCGATTTATCACGAAAATTCCTACAAATTTATGTCTTATCAATATTAAGCATGTTAAAATAATTAAAGCAACCCTAGAAACATTTTAAAACTAGATTAACCAATTACGCTAATAGATAAATCATGATTTTAGAAACTCAACAAAATTGATTTCACCATTTTTGGACTCCTATAAAATTTTATTTTGAATTTACAAATTTTACCTTATTAGCTAAATCAGAATTTGCTCTAGAAATCGAAAAGGGCCGATGGCCGCTAAGCAACCCAAGCATTTCTAACGCAACGTGGCAGGCAATGGCGGCCAAAGCATGGCACAAGCTGCCCAAATACAGTGTGCGGTGGCACCGGTGGCCCATGAAGCCGCCTAGTAGCAGCCTGGTAAAGGAGCGCGCTGCCAGCGAGCGTGTGATGAGGCCGCCCATCGCGACATGGCCCTTAGGCGCATGCATGGCCCAGCATGAGGCAGCAGGGAGCAGGGAGCTTCGCAGGGCTCGGCGTCCGGGAAGGGCAACGGCGGGCGCAGCCATGGCGGGGGCGCTATGGGACATGGCACGGTGACGGCTTTGTAGAGGAGGCTCAAGGCAAGGCGGAGCTGCGTGTGGCGCGGGGAGGAAGAGGAGGGGCACCGACGCACAGCACGCAGAGGAGAGGGATGCGCCGTGGAGCAACAGGCCCAGCACGGCAGTGGGACTCGCGATGGACGTGCGATTGGCACGGCACTGCGACGCCAGCGTGAGGAAAGCAGAGGAGCGGGGAGCACCGGTGGCGTGCGGCAGCAGCATGGACCAAGGAAAATTTCCGTGCATGAGAGGGCGAGGAGTCGTGCGTGGCTTGCCACCAACTTCATAGGCGTGATGTGGGGGGATAGGAAAGGACAGCGCAGCATGGCCATCAGTTGCACGCCTGCACGCGCACAGAACGTGAAAGGACATGGTGAGGGCAGGGTCAGAACCACATGCACCTATTTCAGACGCCCAACGCAGTGGACCAATTCAGATGCGGTTGGATGGGGAGGCTTTGCAATGCAGAGCCACGATGGAAGGATGGTGCATAATGGCAATGCCAGGCGAGTACGTTGCACGCCGCTCCAAAAAAAATAAATGAAGCATGCAGAGCTGCTGCGCTATCTCTCGTCTGCTACGTGCTTTCACACCAATCACGTGAATTTATGAAGCGGCCAGATGGATAGCTGTGTCACGGGTACGTTACCAAATTATCATAAGGACTAAAACGAGTCTATACATAAAAACATAAACATGTCACTAGACCAAAGCTTTTCAACTGAGCGTGCTTATCAAAATAAACACGTGAGTATATATATATATATAGGAAGAGTATATTCAGTAGCTAGCTATAAAATAAGTTATTCTGTAGCTAGCCACCTCCATTTATGATAATTTTATATACTAATTTACGATAATGTTAATATATATTTATGATAGTTGGGTTACTATAACACATGGGGATATTTACTAAAATGTTATAGTAAATCACTTAGCAAAAAGTTACTATAATCTCATAAATTAACATAGTAATTATCGTAACTCAAAGTGGCTACAGAATAAGTTATTTTGTAGCTATATATATAACGGTTTACTAATTTAGACAATTAGCAACATTTAGACACAAGGAGATTTTCAACAAGCTCGAATTTAAATTAGATTCAAAAGCTATATATATATATATCATTCTATTTATTAATGGATTTTATTTTATTTGTAAAAGTTTTTTTTATGCTTAATCTAATAGAACAAACCGTTCGTTATCTATTGGCTAGAATTGTCGTTCGACATTCCTAAATATGTTTACGCACCGAGTAATTAACCTGGGATGTTTATTTGAGTCCACAAAACTAAGTCATACAGGATTCACTTATCACATCAAGTATGTTTTAAGTCAAAAATCCAAGAAACCTGTTTTGAAAATTTTTTTAGGCCTAAATCTTGGTGCTAAGTAAGCTCGTAGCACTAGAGGTGTTACAACCAACCCTCTTAAAAGAATCTCATCCCGAGATTCGAAGCAAGAACCAGAAGAGGGGAAACACAATTACATTCCATAGATTAGGGATTACACGAAAGATTACACGACTTCAAATGCTAAACCACACAGGGATTTAGAGATACATGGTGAAGAGCAACCTAATACAATCAAGACTTAATCTAGAAATCGAGATAGACGAGGACAATGGAGAAACAACAAGATAATGATTGAAAGCATCTAGGCCCCTAGTTGGGTTTCGATGATTAATGACAATACGTGATTACTATGACTAATGTGTGTTTTGTAGAGGCAATTAAGTTAGGTCATGGTAATGGAGATCGATTGGGCAATTAAGGTGGTCATGCTCCTACGATGGAAATCATTTTGGTTTTCAAAGGATGGACGACAAGGTTAAGGATGGACTAGTTCTAAGTGTCGATTAGAGTTGGAGAGACACTTAGAGTAGTTTAGGACTTTGTTTTTTCCTTTGGCCGTACTATTAAGGGGGGTATGGATGGGACCTAGGTGAGTCTAGTGAGTTAGGTGTAGTGCACACTTCTTTAAACTAGCACTAGGTAGCTCCAAAACAGTCCTTAGATCCAATGGAGCAAACTTCATTCACATATGATCGAGAGTTGAAAGTGAATGGAGGGTCAAATACTGACCTGACGCTGGTTTCAGGTTGACCGAATGCTGGCGCAGAGTCCGGTCGGTTCATTTGACTAAGGTGAAATCATCTGGTGTGACCGGACGCTGAGAGCCTGCGTCCTGTCGACTCCAGTAAGGTTCCAGAGAGGGAAAATCATGACCGGACGCTGGTCATCGTCCGGTCACACTGTAAACACTGGAGTTCGGGGTGTACTGACCGGAGCGTCCGGTCAACATGACCGGAGCGTCCGGTCACCCCACAGAGACACATAACGGTTCGTTTTTCAGCCCATGTTATAAATAGAACCTCCACTCTTGTGTGGGGATACTTTAACTCATTCTAATAGCTGAGAAACACCTTTGAGAGTGCCAAGAAGAGCAAGGTCCTAGTAAGGTGATTGAGATTTGAGAATCCCAAAGAGGGCCCTCATTAGTGAGATCAAGAGTAGCAAAGTGTGCATCCACCCTTCTCATTAGGCTTGTCATGGTCAAGTGAGAGTTCGTGCTTGTTACTCTTGGTGATCGCCATCACATAGATGGCTTGGTGGTGATTGGGAGCTTGGTGATTATCCGGAGAGCTTGTGGTTGACCCAACTCACATTGTGAGCGGTTGTGGGTGATTCACCACGACGGAGTGTCGAAGAATCAACCCATAGAGAGCACTTGATCCTTGCGTAGATCAAAGGGGAGCTACACCCTTGCATGGATGCTCCAACGAGGACTAGTGGGGAGTGGCGACCCTCCGATACCTTGGTAAAACATCACCACGTTCCTCCTTCTCCATTTACTTTGAGCATTTACTTTGAGCAATTCAATTCTTGTCTTTACATTCATAGAATTGCCATGCTAGAGTAGGATTGGAATTTAGGTTGCAAGTCTTTTGTACGGTAGAACAATTAGAAACACTTTCTTGGCACAAGGGGTTAATTGGGCTAACCATAGGATTTAATTATTGCAAAGAAATTTAGAATTAGCCCAATTCACCCCTCCTCTTGGGCATCTTGATCCTTTCAATTGGTATCGGAGCCTTGTGCTCATGTATTTAGGCTTAACCGCCTAGTGAAAGATGTCTCACGGGGATGGACCTCCTCCTATCTTCGAGGGGATGATTTTCCATATTGGAAAATCCGCATAGAGGCGTATCTAGAAGCTCTAGATGTTGGAATACTTAGAGCCGCCTCACAAGGTTTCCCAAAACCTCAGGATGCCGCACACCCATAAGGCGATGAGTTGAACTATGAAAAATGGAATGCAAAGGCTAGAAACAACATTTTTAGAGGCCTTTGTAAAGATGTGTTCAATCGGGTGAGGAACCACAAAGACGCACATGCACTATGGTCGGACGTTTGTGCGCTCCATGAGGGAACAAAGAGTGAGCATGAGGAACGCTATCATCTTGTCATGAAAAAGCTCAACTCTTTTGAAATGCTTCCTAAAGAATGGGCTAATGAAATGTATTCACATTTGAATGTTCTTGTAGAGAAAGTCAATGGGCTTGGACTCACTCAAATGCAACCATCCAATGTTGTAAGAAAGATCTTGAGTGTCCTCCCCATTGACAAATATGGGCATATTATGACCGTGCTACATCAAGGTGATCTTTCCACCGCTACACCGACACAAATATTAGGAAAGATCAATGCTCATGAGATGTACATGCACATCACACCTCAAGATGGCTCATCCTCTACAAAGAAGAAATAAAAAGACTTAGCATTCAAGTCTAGCCAAGAGAAGGGAAAAGCAAGACTTGAGTATAAGAGCTCAAGTGATGATGAAGTTGATGATGAAAGTCTTGCTCTCATGGTGAAGAAAACCGCCAAGATGCTAAAGAAGCTCAACAAGAGTGGCATCAAGTTTGATGGCAAGAAGAAGAAGTTCTTCACAAGCTCTAGAAAGAAGCCAATCTCCGAGATGGATTGCTACAATTGTGGGGAACTTGGTCATCTAGCTCACCAATGCACAAAGCTCTAGAAAGACAAGTTCAAGAACAAGAACAAGGGCAAGAAAGATGAGTCAAGCAATGAAGATGAAGATGAGAAGAAAAGAACAAGCCATACAAGAAGAGAGATGGCAAGTAGAAGGACTTCCACAAGAAGAAGAAGAGTGGAAAGGCTTACATTGTCGGTGATTAGCTCACGGACATTGATTCATCTAGTGGATCATCCGATGATGATAGTGACAATGAGAAGGTAGCCACCATTGTTATTGATTCTTCATCATCTTCACCGCCACCACCACCATCATCCTCTACACACCTATGCCTTATGGCCAAGGGTGAATGCAAGGTATCAAATGATGATAGTAGTGGTGATGAACATGCTAGTAATGATGATAGCGATAGTGATGATGATGAATATGAATCACCCACTTATGATGATCTTGCTAGATTGCTAAAACAATACACTAAGATCATTATAAAGACTAGAGCTAAGAATGAAAAGCTAGAAGCTAAAAATGATTCACTTTTAGCAAAATGTGATATAGAGGAAAAGGCTAGTGTTGAGTTTAGAAAAGCAAATGATGCTATGTCATCCAAACTCAAGGAGCTCAAATCTTCTAAGAAAGAGTTTAAAGATAAACATGATAAACTTGAGTGGGTGCACAAAGAGCTCATCACTAGCCACAACAAGCTAAAAGAAGAATATACAACTCTTAAGATTAACCATGATAATCTTGTCATAGCTCAAGAATTTCTATCCAATGAGCCACATGATGCTACTAATCATGTTGTTAAGATTGATATAGCTACATCATGTGATGACTTGATCATTGAGAGCATTGAGCAAAGTTCTAGTAGCAAGGGCAAGCAAGTGGTTGAGGCCGATGATTATGATGAGTTTGTCAAGCTCAAGAATGACAATGCAAAGCTCAAGAAAGATCTTGAAGAAATCAAAAGCCACAACACCATTGTGCTAGAAACCCTTGATCATGATGGTGATTTGATTATTGAAAATGAAAAGCTCAAAGAAGAAAACAAGAGGCTCAAGGAAGAGAAGAACCATGATGCTCTCAAGGAAGAAAACAAGAAGCTCAAGTTGGAAAAAAGCATCTTAAAATTGGATTGAGCAAGTTCACAAGAGACAAGCATCTTCAAAGTGAGCTCCTAATGAACACCGTCATGAAGATGGATAGAAGTGGCATTGGGTACATGGCAAATCAAGAGAAGAAGAAGGCTCAAGCTCAACAACAACAATCAAAGCCAAAGCCAAAGAGATGCTTTGAGTGTAGACAAGAAGGCCACTTTGCTCATGAGTGTCAAACTCCACCACCACAACCCTTGCCCAAGCATGCTAGACCCTTTGCCTTCAATGCTCACTACATGCTTAGAAAGGATTCTAGTGGAAAGATGAAAGTGATGTTCTTAGGACCTCCCAATAAGAATATGCCTAAGAAAATTTGGGTTGCAAAGTCACTTGTTGAGAAGGTGAAGGACCCTCAACAAGTTTGGGTTCCTAAAGCTTGATCTCTTGTGTGTAGGTGAACTACAAGACCGGTGGAAGCCATTGGGTTATTGATAGTGGTTGCACACAACATATGACCGGTAATCCTCGTATGTTCACCTCACTAGATGAAGAACTAGATGGACAAGAAAGAATCACATTTGGGGATAATTCAAAGGGCAAGGTTAAAGGATTGGGCAAAGTGGCAATATCAAATGATCATTCTATCTCAAATGTGTTATATGTTGCTTCATTGAACTTCAACTTGCTATCCGTTGGACAATTGTGTGATCTTGGCTTCCAATGCTTGTTTATCGAGAAGGAAGTTGTTGTATCTAAGAAGGATGATGAACAAGTGATATTCAAAGGATTTAGATACAACAACCTATATCTAGTGGACTTCACCTCCGAAGATGCTAACTTGAAGACTTGCCTATTCACCAAAACAACACTTGGGTGGCTATGGCATAGAAGACTAGCTCATGTTGGGATGAGCTCACTCAAGAAGCTAATGAAGAATGATTTGGTGAGAGGGTTGAAGGATGTGAAGTTTGAGAAGGACAAGCTTTGTAATGCATGTCAAGCCGGCAAGCAAGTTGCAAATATTCATCCAACCAAAGCTTTTATGTCAACCACAAGAGTGCTAGAACTCCTTCACATGGATTTATTTGGACCAACAACATACAAGAGTTTGGGAGGAAATCTTTATTGTCTTGTGATTGTTGATGATTATTCAAGGTATACATAGGTATTCTTCCTTCATGACAAATCCAAAGTTGCATCTTGCTTCAAGAAGTTTGCCAAGAGAGCACAAAATGAATTTGAAGTGAAGCTCAAAAAGATTAGAAGTGACAATGGCAAAGAATTTGACAACACAAACATAGAAACCTATTGTGATAAAGTTGGAATCAAACATGAAGTCTCCACAACATATACTCCTCAACAAAATGGTGTAGTTGAGAGGAAGAACCGAACATTGATCACTCTTGCAAGAACAATGCTTGATGAGTACAACACCCCCGAAGCTCTATGGATGGAAGCTATCAACACCGTATGCTATGCATCCAACCGCCTATTCCTTCAAAAGTTCCTTGGCAAGACACCTTATGAGTTGCTCAATGGGAAGAAGCCAAACATCTCCTTTAGGGTGTTTGGTTGCAAATGCTACATCTACAAGAAGCGACAACACCTAGGGAACTTGTAAATATGTTGTGATATTAGTTTTCTTGTTGGTTACTCATCAAAGTCCAAAGCATATAGAGTTTTTAATCATGCCACCGGCTTGGTTGAAGAAACATATGATGTGGAATTTGATGAATCTAACAGCTCTTAAGGAGCACATGAGAATCTTGATGATGTAGGTGATGAACCATTGAGGGAGGCTATGAAGAACATTCTAGTTGGAGACATCAAGCCTAAAGATGATGAAGATGATGTACAAGTGATTAATCCACCCTCTTCATCAAATGTGTCACAAGATGGTGAAAAAGATGGGAGAGTAGAAAATGAAGACACTCATGTCTCCCATGAGCAAATGGTGGTACAAGCACAAGATGTTGATGCTCCACAACCTCCTCCTCAAGTGGTCAATAGAAGAAATACACCTCTACTACAAGATCATCCACAAGATCTCATCATAGGAAGTCCATCAAAGGGTGTAATGACTCGCTCACAAAAACTTACTTCATTTATTGCTCATCATTCTTTTGTCTCTTGCTTTGAGCCTACTAAGGTTGAAGAAGCTCTTCAAGATCCGGATTGGATAAATGACATGCATGAAGAGTTGAACAACTTCACCCAGCAATGAAGTTTGGACTCTTGAAGAGCGGCCAAAAGGTGCAAGAGTCATTGGAACAAAGTGGGTGTTCTAAAACAAGCAAGATGATCAAGGTGTTGTTGTGAGGAACAAGGCAAGACTAGTAGCAAAGGGGTTCTCTCAAGTTGAAAGTTTGGATTTTGGAGAGACCTTTGCACCGGTTGCAAGACTAGAAGCCATTCGTATCATCCTTGCATATGCATCTCATTATGATATGAAACTATATCAAATGGATGTGACAAGTGCATTTTTAAATGGCTTTATTAATGAACTAGTCTATGTTGATCAACCTCCCGTGTTTGAAGACCCTAGATATCCTAATCATGTTTATAGGTTGTCCAAGGCATTATATGGGCTTAAGCAAGCCCCAATAGCTTGGTATGAGCGCCTTTGGGACTTCCTCATTGAGAAGGGCTTCACCATTGGGAAGGTCGACACCACACTATTCATCCAAGAAGCTTGATGGTTATATCTTCATTTGTCAAGTATATGTTGATGATATCATCTTTGGATCATCAAATGAAGATTCTTACAAAGAGTTTGGTGAATTGATGTCGAAGGAGTTCGAGATGTTAATGATTGGAGAGCTTACATTCTTTCTTGGTTTTCAAGTCAAGCAAATGAGAGAAGGGATTTTCATCTCTCAAGAGAAATATACAAATGATCTTCTCAAGAGATTCAAGATGAATGAATGTAAGCCAATCAAGACACCAATGCCAACTAATGGACATCTCGACCTAGATGTGGGAGGTAACAAGGTTGATCATACTCTCTATCGCTCTATGATTGGTAGCTTGTTATATTTAACCGCATATAGGCCCAACATCATGTTTAGTGTGTGTATGTGTGCTAGATTTCAAGTTAATCCTAAGGAAACTCATTTAATTGCCATAAAAAGAATCCTTAGGTACCTTAAGCACACACCAAGCATTGGCCTTTGGTATCCCAAAGGAGCTAGATTTGAATTAATTGGCTATTCCGATTCAGATTATGTCGGATGCAAAGTTGATAGAAAAAGCACATCCGGAGGGTGCCATTTGCTTGGTAGATCACTTATGTCTTGGTCCTCCAAGAAACAAAATAGTGTGGCCTTGTCCACCGCCGAAGCGGAATACATTGTCGCGGGTGCTTGTTGTGCACAAATACTTTATATGAAACAAACTTTGCTAGACTATGGTATAGTTCTAAAAAAAGTACCTCTTTTGTGCGACAATGAAAGTGCAGTAAAACTTGCAAATAATCCGGTTCAACACTCTCGCACCAAGCACATAGATATTCACCATCACTTTCTTAGAGATCATGTTGCAAAGAATGATATATCATTAGAAGGTGTAAGGACCGAGGATCAATTGGCGGATATCTTCACTAAACCGCTAGATGAGGCAACATTTTGTAGATTGCGGAATGAGCTCAATGTTCTTGATTTTAGCAACTTTACTAAAAGATGAGCTTGTGTTGTCCTTTGCATTGTATTGTAATATACAACATGTTTAATGTTTGGTATGCATATAGGGCTTGTCTAACATGGTTAAGATAACCGTCGTAAAGCGTGTGAAGAAGCTTAACCTTGGATCAAACTTGAAAATCAACTAGATTTACTTTCAAGTATTGCATTGCATATGCATGATTGTTGTTTGTCGTTTATCTTCAATTTCCCTCTTATTGCCTATTTTCTTAAAAAGAATTATAGCCTAAGGCAAAATATTTTTGAAAAACTTGAGGGTTTGAGAGAGGTCACTCACATCAGTCCCAATTGGTGTTTATTTGGATCTTATTTGAGTTGGGACCTGATTGGGAATAGGCAGCACGAAGCACTTTGAAGATTTGCTGCAAAAGGAGTGACCGGACGTTGAAACAGTGTTTTCCCAGCGTCCGGTTAGAAGGAGGTTCAGCGTCCGGTCGATCATGAAGGCATCAAGGCAAGGTGATCGGACTTTGGCTGCGTCCGGTCGGTGTCCACCGGATGCGTTCGGTCGTGATTCCAGAGGATTTGGACCTCTCTGGAATCAACCGAACGCTGGGTGGCAGCGCCCGGTCGCTGCCACTAGAGCGCCGATCAATGGGGAACGTGCATTTTTAGGACTCTCACTCGTTTCCTTTTTTATCCCATGGGGAATCCTCTTATAACCGAAGGCAGCCACGCACTTTTGATCTATTATGCCGTGCCTACCAACCCAAGCTCCGCCGTGCCCACGCTCACGCATCTCGCCATCGCCACCCTACTCCAACGCCGCCGTACGACGCCCCCCGCCGTGCCGAACTCTGCTCGAGCCATGCAACCGCAGTGCCACCCTCCACGCCAGCAGCCGCCACTCGCCATCTGCGCCTGCGCCCTGCTCCCGCGCCGCCAGCGCCTCACCGAGCCGCGCCTCCACTGCCCTAGCCACCGCCGAGCTCCGCAGCCGCAACACCACCCCTGAAGTGCCCTAAGCGCCCTCATTGCATCATCGCCGGTGATTTCAATCGCAATCCTATGCCGCCGATCCACGCCACTGCTAACCCTAGCCTTGTGATTCGGTGGTTCCCCGCGTGTTGCTTCTCTTTTCTTTGGATCGTCGGTTCATCAGGTAGCATGCCTTCGATTCAATTTCATACCTAATTGCTTGCTTTTTTAGGATTTCGCATCTCTAGATGAATAATTAAGATTATTTGTATATCCTATCTAGTCCATCGTGCAGCGAGTCGGTGCCATTGAGGTCTCTATGGCAATTGTCAGTCAACTCAAGGCCAAGCTCGCGAGTACGGATCGAGGCCAAGCCTCAAAAGTGTCAGCGGTAGTTGATCTTTGTTAGAGGCAGCAGTTCTTGTCAGATGTCTCATGTCAAGAACGTCGGAGGTGGTCCAGGTGATGAGGATCCAAGGCGTCCGCCTCGCTTGCCTGCTGATCCAAAAGGCAAGGCGATGAAGAAGATTGCAACAAAGAAGCGCAAGTACCCAGATGCAGAGACAGCTAGAACAGCCACAGTTGCAGAGGCCGCAGAGCGTGCCAAGAGAGGAGGTGCTCGTAGTGGAGTCTGAATCACATATCAGCTTTCACCAGATGCGAGGGCTACACTTGAGGAGGTTGAGCGCCTTCGTGGTGGTCCAGCTGGGACTCTCATGATTGGTGGATGGCGCCATGCTATTGATGAGGGTCAGCCTCAGGGGGAGTCACAGCAGCAGGCACCGCTAGCAGAGCAGACTCAGGAGGGTCAGGAGGGACAGCAGGCCAAGGTGACAGAGCAGGCACCTCAGCCATAGCTTTGCCACTCTGGTCGTACCCGTGCTCCAGTCACACCGAGGGCAGATACACAGTGGAGGGGTTCTCGTCCACCGCCCAGACCACAGGGTCCGCCACTAGTGACACACTTGGACTTGAGGGCCGCCACGACCAAGCAGGTGCAGCAGCTCAGGTTTGTGGACTTTGAGGTGTGGTTTCCTCCGAGGAGAGATGAGCGTGCATCTGAGAGTTTCTACACACCTCTGCAGGAAGATTTCTACAATGCCTATCTCAACAGTGGGGCAGTTTTTAGATCTCAGAGGGTCTGCAGCATTGATTCTATAGTAGCAGTAGCTGGAGAGCACATTTACCCCTACCTTGCATATCTGCCGGGGCTGACAGATTTGATTGGATGGACCGAATTATATGTTCCATCTTGGGTTCGTCAGTTCTATGCTTCTCCCTGGATTGACCCGCACCATAACTTTATTCACTTTGCATTCAGAGGTAGAGATTACCGGCTGACGAGCACTAGGGTTAGGGAGATACTTAGGCTTCAGGAGCAGCCTGTCAGGTTACATGAGGTTTGCTATGGACAGACAACGCCTCCCAGACATCCTCATGGTGGTATGGTGCCCCCTACAGACTTGGTTCATCACTGCTTTACTGAGCCATTCGGCGAAGGGTCATGCAGGAACCCTATTGATCTTACTCCTACTGCTCGTGTGCTTGAGGCTATCATGAGGAGGACATTGCTACCGAGGATGGCGTATCATGAGGGCTTGACTCACATACAATTGTGTCTTATCAACTCTCTGATGCAGCAGATAGTTTTTAATATTTGGGATCTTCTTCTGTCATAGATGGAGGACACTATAGCTGAGGGCTTCAAAGGTTGTAGGCATCTGCCATATGCCCACTAGATCACTTTTCTTATTCACAGGGTAGTTACTATGAGGCCACTAGAGATGCTTGCTGAGTATAGTGGTGCTACAACGGAATTCCCTGCATACAACATGACTCAGATGATCCATCATAGCACGCCATAGGCACCTAGCCAGCCGTGTCATCTTCCCAATGTGCCAGAGACTATAGCCCAGCACGATAATATTATCAGGGGTATTGCAGCTACCGAGGAGGAGCAGCTTGCTTAGTAGGAGGGGATGGTCGTGAGCGACCCCAATGATAGTTCTGATGATAACTACCAGCCCATCCCTCGGATGCCTCCTCAGTGACATGACCATGAGGCCGGCAGCTCTAGTTCAGCTCCACCTGCACCACAGACAGACCTCGCTCTTCTTACCATACTTGAGCGGATGAGGTAGGATCAAGCTCTTGGCATAGGAGACAGCTGCTACTTTCAAGATAGTTCCGGACTCGGCAGATGAGTTCGGCGCCTTGATGAAGAAAGCGATCCAAAGACAAAGCGACTACCTATTCGGCAAATGACTACCTATTTAAAGCAGACACAAGCTCTGACAAAGAAGCAGTGAAGCCAGCCATGCATCAAAGTAGATCCTCATGCAGCAGCAATTACTCAAGTTTATGCAGCATGTAGTGACAGCTATTGGGGCTCCACCGCCATAGCCTTCGCCCCAGCTTGGTTAGACTGCCACTACTTCTATGACTCCAGTGTTACAACCTAGTGGGCTTCAGAGTCAGGGACAGCCACCAGCACAGCTTGCTTCTCCTATAGAGCAGGTGTCCCAGTGGTTTGCTACGTCAATGCCAGCCCCACAGTTCACACATTGTTTGCACGGGCTTCACACCGGTTGAGACGTCCTCGCTGCTAGTGCCAGAGACCATAGTGTCCAGGAGCCTTGGTGCTTCCTTCAGTGAGTTGACAGGGCACCCTACACCGCCAGACCTACATGTCCCTATACCTACCACCATTGCTCCAGTGACAGGCATGACAGAGACGCTCCCTTCCTTAGTGGCATCATCAGAGCTAGCTGCTTTAGTCATACCAGCACAGCCTATAGCAGCTCCAGTCCCTGATCCAACCCAGACCGCTTAAGCATCGCTTCCTGCTTCAGAGGGTCACACAGCTTAGAGCTTCGGATTAGATGATGATGATGGCACCCAGTTCTAGCTCGCTCCTCGTACCTCAGCGCCCGGCTCGTCCGCTGCAACCCCGCCGATCGACCCTTAGGTTTTGGTGTTTGACGCCAAAGGGGGAGAGGGTTCGAGTATGTTAGCCTTAGGGGGAGCGACATATCTAGGGGGAGCTTAGTTATTATATTAGCTTATCTATTACATTTGGAGTTTTTATGTGTGATACACTATTATGCATTCGTCGTGTGTTTACCTTTGTGCATTAAACTATATTTATGTGATAGTGATATCTACGTGATCGTGATATATGACATGTGTGCTCTCTACTTTGAATTATTTATATGTCATATCACTTGTGCTATGCTCATTTGCTTTTGCTTCCACGTTTTACTCCGATGCAAATGAGCTTTATTATTTGTACTCATGCTTATTTTATATCTTTTGAGTACATCATGTTGGCTTGGGTCATATAAGCTTGCCTAACACTTTTGTTCTTATTGTCAAAAGCTTATATGAACCAAGCAAGTTAAAAACCTCATCTCTTTCACATACTTGAGGTAGTATTGTCATCAATCACCAAAAGGGGGGAGATTGAAAGCATCTAGGCCCCTAGTTGGGTTTTAGTGATTAATGACAATACGTGATTACTATGACTAACGTGTGTTTTGCAGAGGCAATTAAGTTAGGTCATGGTAATGGAGATCGATTGGGCAATCAAGGTGGTCATGCCCCTACAATGAAAATCATTTCGGTTTTCAAAGGATGGACGACAAGGTTAAGGATGGACTAGTTCTAAGTGTTGATTAGAGTTGGAGAGACACTTAGAGTAGTTTAGGACTTTATTTTTTCCTTTGGCCGTACTATTAAGGGGGGTATGGACGGGTAGCTTGACCTAGGTGAGTCTAGTGAGTTAGGTGTGGTGCACACTTGTTTAAACTAGCACTAGGTAGCTCCAAAACAGCCCTTAGATCCAATGGAGCAAACTTCATTCACATATGATCGAGAGTTGGAAGTGAATGGAGGGTCAAATACTGATCGGATGCTAGTTCCGGGTTGACCAGACGCTGGCGTAGAGCCCGGTCAGTTCATTAGACCAAGGTGAAATCGTCTGGTGCGACCGGACGCTGAGAGGTGAAGTGACCGGACGCTGAGAGCTTGAGTCCGGCCGACTCCAGTAAGGTTCCAGAGAGGGAAAATCACGATCGGACACGTCCGGTCAGTGCTGACCGGACGCTGGCCAGCGTCCGGTCATACTATAAACACTGGAGTTCGGGGTGTACTGACCGGAGCATCCGGTCAACATGACCGGAGCGTCCGGTCAACATGACCGGAGCGTCCGGTCACCCCGCAGTGGCACATAACGGTTCGTTTTTCAGCCCATGTTATAAATAGAACCTCCACTCGTGTGTGGGGGTACTTTTGCTCATTCTAACAGCTGAGAAACACCTTTGAGAGTGCCAAGAAGAGCAAGGTCCTAGTGAGGTGATTGAGATTTGAGAATCCCAAAGAGAGCCCTCATTAGTGAGATCAAGAGTAGCAAAGTGTGCATCCACCCTTCTCATTAGGCTTGTCGTGGTCAAGTGAGAGTCCGTGCTTGTTACTCTTGGTGATCGCCATCACCTAGACGGGTTGGTGGTGATTGGGAGCTTGGTGGTTATCTGGAGAGCTTGTGGATGACCCAACTCACATTGTGAGCGATTGTGGGTGATTCACCGTGATGGAGTGTCGAAGAATCCACCCGTAGAGAGCACTTGATCCTTGCGCGGATCAAGGGGGAGTTACACCCTTGCGTGGGTGCTCCAACGAGGACTAGTGGGGAGTGGTGACTCTCTAATACCTTGGCAAAACATCATCGCGTTCCTCCTTCTCCATTTACTTTGAGCAATTCAATTCTTGTCTTTACATTCATAGAATTGCCATGCTAGAGTAGGATTGGAATTTAGGTTGCAAGTCTTTTGTATGGTAGAACAATTAGAAACATTTTCTAGGCACAAGGGGTTAATTGGGCTAACCATAGGATTTAATTATTGCAAAGAAATTTAGAATTATCCCAATTCACCCCCCCTCTTGGGCATCTTGATCCTTTCAATGATTATCCAAAACATGGCGTATGACCAACAGATCCAAAAACAGTCGACTGAGAAGTCAAACATCATGAACCCTAAGACCAAACTAACAAAGGGAATTTGAACTTCTTTGATGAACCAGATCCTTTCTTCTTCTTAGATTACACCATCACCTCAGACTGACAAACCTAGCTCCACAATAACGACTGGATCTCATAGCTCTGCATCAGTTTCGAAGGGATGGGGATGAAGAAGAAGAGCAAGGACCAAGGGTATCTTATAGTGGAGAACGGAGGAGGGACGCAACACACCTGAAGTGCAGAGGGCTTGGATAGGGTACATAGATGGTTCATGTTGTGGGGATAAACTCGGCCATGGTGCGCTTCCTACGTGAGTGGCAGAGGGGAAATAAAGGAGAGGAGAGAGGGGTCCGCTCGACGTGGCAGGCGTGCGGGCGGCCGTGTCCCCAAAAGAAGAAAGAAGGGAGGGGAAGAGGGGGGTCCGGTATCGGGGACGAGGCATGGGGGTCAAGAGCCGACTGGATGCTAGGAAAAAGGGAAAGTGCATAGTGCACAAGGATGGCGAGTGTGGCATGATGCCGAGGCCACGCGAGAATGGGGAGCTAAAGGGCCCAACACAGATGGCGTCCGTAGGGCACACAACGCAATAACCCAGCATGCGTAGTGCGGTCAACTAAACATAGGGCTTGGGACATGATATCCACTCGGGCTTTTACAATCACTCCCGACTATCCACGACTAACTTTTCTTACTACTATTCTTTTCTTTCCCTTCCTTGGCCACATCCATCTTTCATGTAAACTAAGACCATGTCATACGTTCTTTCTCCAAAACCACCTCCTCTTGTTTACCTTGAGAGAACACTATTACATCGACCCATTGTGGATTTCCCGTTTGAACACCCGAATATTTCCAAGAAATATTTGTAGCAAAAGGGTACGACAGTGTAATTTGGTAAAGGTACTTGGTCAACAACCTTGATACCAGCACGTGCCGAGTAGCGTCACCATGTGGCAGCTGTTCCATAGGGGCCCTCGATTTTGTCGTGGAACCATAAGCTATTAACTAAGCAACTATTACCAACTTACACGCACTAAAGGCAGTGGGGTCATAGACCACAGAATAAGAGGAACATTGCAAAGGAAGATTCAAACAACAAGGGTTCCCTTCGCAACAAGGAACAAGGAATTCAAATCCAACAACGGATTGGATTTTGAAGAGATTCAAGTGTTCTATTGGGACATCCACAATTAGTCGATACAGTGTCTTATGTTGTCCAATGTTCTCCATTCACGGCTGGTCTGCTGGCATCTGAATGGCAACTTCTCTTGTAATTCACTTAATATCGCCCATGAAAACTTTAAGCACATCTAACGAAACTTAAGGGTAGATGGACATAATAAACCCAGCAAAATAACAAAATGCATCTTCCAACGGTCTTATACAGGTACATCATATAGGCATCTAGGCTCCCATTCACGACACAGCATTCACCTTCCCTATGGCTGACGATCTCAACAACTACGGACGAAAACAACGGCAAGAGTACAATACCGGAGGACAGCGACGAAAAGCACTACTACTACGGGTATAGCATCCCAAGGCAACTAATCTACTTGGAACCACGCATCTTCATTCCCGGGCTCGGTGAATTCTTCTACCACCCTGGCTATGGATCTGCCTCTTCTCTTGGCAGTGGCTGAGTGAGAGGAATCAAGGGCTCTACTTCTGACACTTCTATGGGTGGAGGTGCTGGCGGCACTGCAACACCGATTCTCCTTCTTTTGGTGGGTGGATAGGGATTCCCTCCATGATCAAGGGATCCTATCATTCCGCCACCAGCGTCCTCCGCTTGGCCCTGGTGACAAGGAAGGCCTCACCCAGCTGATGGACAGGCCGATCTTTAGCCTACTTTAGAGCTTCCGACATGGCAGTCTCCTGACTCTCAGTGGCTGCCGCACTTGCATGTGCTTCGGCAAGCTGCACCTAGAGCATCTTGGAGAAGATATCAGCTTTCTCGACTCAACGGAGGCGTGTCGTCAGCTCTGAGTCTTGCCGATCATACTGCTCATCTAGAGCAAGTAGGTACGTGGTCAAGTACACCACGGTTGGACTATCCTCTGCGCATCATGCCCTTGCAAAGCCTCCATGCAAGCCCTCCATGCCCACCGATTCTTGTCTAAAGGTGGAAAGAACCTCATGGGGGTACGATCAATGGGCTCTTCATAGATCTGGTAAAGGTACCGTAAGGCTTTGTGGGCCACAACCTGGTAGGTGTCGATGAAGCGAAACACAGTTGCGGTCACATTTCAGGCTTCAGTGAGGTCGGGGAACTCTTCACTCTTCCTAATGTAGACGGTAACCTCACACCTCTCGGTGCCATGCTTCTCATACTCATAGCCCTCATACTTGGGACAATCTTTGACTCCGAGCTTTTGCAGGGTGGCATGCAGGATTATGGGAAAACCCTCAACATTTAGGCAGTAACTACTAACCCAGGCTCCTACCATTCCTAGCGATGGTTGTGAGGAAGGCTGAACAAAAAGCTTGCTCAAAGGAAAAGATAGGCTAGCTAAAGTACGCCGAGTGGTGGTACCAATGGCTAAGCCAACCTCTACTTATAAAGGCAGAGCGCTCAGTGGTCCTAGCGCAGTCCACCAGGGTGCCTACGCGGGATCACTATGAATGAATCGACCAAAATTTCACGCGTTCGAGGCGAGCGATGTCCGAGGCCATTACTGACTAGTACGACTTTAGGGCAAGTGTCCGACAAGAGCGCAGAAAAAGAGTATGGGGAGACATGGGTCACGACAGGCGTGAACCACGGTGAACGCAGAGCCCAAAGCCACAGTGCAGAAATACTCCAGAACAGGAACGAGTCGGTCGTGCACAATCCAACATGCGTGACACCTATGGGTAGTGTATCTGCAAGCAATACGAGTGCTACAATGCACAAACAGGATATGCATGAATGCACGTCCTATACGTCCTTCCACTGTTGCCAACATATAGGGCAATCGTTCTCAGATTTTTGGCACATCATTCTCTCCCTGTAGCTAGCCAATACTAATGGACTATGCTCGGGTCAGTGTACCTATAGAAAACTTGATTAAGCCTACCTAAGTCAGCAGAGTGCCATCTATCCTGGATACATAACCATAGTAATAGGGCTAATTATATAACTTCGCAGTTGAACGACCTAACTTTTTTGCAAAAATGGGTTGTCAAATTTTATTTTAGAAAAGGTTTTCGAAGCTTTATTTCCTCATTTATGCTCTGATACCACCTGTGGCAGAACCACCTAATCTAATGCCTCCAAGGAGTACTCGTCTTCCATTAGACACTAAGTACTCAAGGGAGAACACTAAATTACGCAGTTCCGTCGAGCACACCCTAGGGGAGAACCCGAAAATCCACATTTTTACATTATGACTACAAATGAGAGAATAAAGCTTACATCATTAGTAACCAATTCTTACATCACTATTAATACAACATCAAAGTATAATATTTATTATTTATAACAGTGGAATATGAATATGTTATCAAAGTTATGAATAATTTAAGTTAACAGCGAAATGTAACATGTGATCAGGATTACAACGGAAATAAATAAATATCTATTCATGGCATGATGAAGTATTGATAAGTAAACTATGATAACAGATTATAAAAATCTCATTTATAAAAACATTTAGTGAGAGTTATAAATAAAACTATGATCGCAGCGCAAAGAAAATCCTCTCTGAACCTACCAGGAGGAATCCACACACAAAGGTCAGCTCTACCCTCCACCATCACCTGCAACAGGGGAAATAAAACCCTGAGTACTCAATTGTTCTCAGCAAGACTTACCCGATAGGAGGAAAGAAAAGACTCCAAGGATATGCAATGTTATCTGGCTTGTGGGTTTATTGCATCTACAGGAGCATTACTAAAAGTACGTCCTTATATTTGATTTTTATTAGTAGTGCATTAGTTCATTAACTAACCATTCTATGTAAGCACCTATGATACTTTCAAGCAAGTGGTAAGCAATCAGATTCCTTTTTCCCATCTTTTATCTTTCAGTTCTTACTACGGTGCTAGGCCATAGACAAGCCATACCGGATCGCCCGGCGATTCGCGAATCAATGCCCCTAGCTGGGTACCCCAAAAACACACGCCCCGCTTGTACCCTAGGCACAAGCAGGACCAACCCATCATCCTCCTGTCATGGGGTCTAGGTCCCCGTCCAAACTTGGACTCCAAGCCCCCGCTCCTGAGTCCGGACTCAGTGCGGTGCAAGGACCTCCACCATCGCCGCCTCCAATCAGTCGGTCCAGAAAGAGCCAGAACCCACGACAAGAGAGCAATAAGTCTTCCAAGTGTCCATACCCAAGTATGTGCTCGGGATAATAAGTCTGTGACTTGCCTAGAGTCTTATACAACAGTCGGTCCTTAACCGACACAAACAAGGAAAGTAGTGTAACCAAGCTATGCCCCGTGGCCGTAGGATACAACCTCTTACACCCACCAATACCCAAACCATATCCCTGTTCGGTCACCATTTTTCCTTTCCACCATTTATATTTTCCAAGTGATAATAATACAGTAATATATTTCCTATATCTCGCGAGTGACAGGCAATCACTCGACTTCTACCGGAGTCCTATAGCATAGCAATCTACATGATCCTATCATACTAGTAAGACTCATAGGATAAAGATATATATATATGCAAGTGGGTTTCATTCAACTCCTTAAAACTTAATGCACAAATATAATTTAAAGTGTAGCAAAATAGGGGTTATGCACCGGGGCTTGCCTGGGTAAGATTTAATCAGAAGTTAGCTTTCCATCATGGCAATACTATGTCCAAAAACATCATTTCTCCAGCAACTCCCGATGACTCCGCGATCCATCGACGTCCCTATTATGATATGCAATGCGATGCAATGTAAAGACGTAATCAATCATCTGCAACCGTGACTTGTAAAATATGATTTATGCCTTTTAAGTTAACGAGCTAGTTCTAATGACTAACGTACTAATCTACGTATCAACATCGTCGAGAAAGATGTCATTTCCCCATAAGTGTTTCAGTTATATAATTCCACGGGGTTACTTTATCCCGTTCTATCGATTTAATCTTTATTCAAAATAGGGCATCATCATCTATCTAGCAAACTAATTATTCTTGAGCTACAAAATTACAGTGAGCAGCTAATAACATTAGGAATTTACTATAAAATTTTTAGAGCTAACACTATCACCGATTTATCACGGAAATTCCTATAAATTTATGTCTTATCAATATTAAGCATGTTAAATTAATTAAAGCAACCCTAGAAATATTTTAAAACTAGATGAACCAATTATGATAATAGATAAATCATGATTTTAGAAACTCAACAAAATTGGTTTCACCATTTTTGGACACCTATAAAATTTTATTTTGAATTTACAAATTTTTCCTTATAAGCTAAATCAGAATTTGCTCTAGAAATCGAAAAGGACCGACGGTCGCTAAGCTAAGCAACTCAATTTCAATGCGGCCCAGCGCAGGGCAATGACCTAGGGCAAAGTGGCAAAAAGCTAGCCCAACACGTGGTCGGTGGCCTGTGGGGAGGGGGCAGGCTTGCATGTGTGAAGCGGTGATAGGCCGGCCCATCGCGACACGGCCCTCAAAGGCGTCGTGGCCCAAGCGGCAATGAACCAAAGGCGGGAGTGACCAGGCGGCCTGGTGAGGGGGAGACCCTAGCGACGACGGCACCACTTTGTGAAGACACCCCTGAGTTTTCTCGAAACTAACCCGCAGGACATAAGCACTATTTACTTGAGTCACGTATTTTACACCTAGAACCCTGTATTAGCTTTGATTCACCTTTCTCACCTTCTCTTCTTCCTCAAAATAGAGCACCGGCAGGGGAGGCCATCCGCCAGCCATGAGAGTGGCTCATTAGTGGCGGTGGTTGTCGTGGGTTGGCGTGTGGGGCAGCGAGGGTACTTGTCGCACCCGAAGGTGTTGGCGGCAAGGCCAAGGATAGCCCAAGGTGGTCCAGCCGCGGCGGGGACGCTGCGGGTCGTAGCTTGGCGCGACGGTGTTCCCGGGCGGCATGCAGGCCATAGCGAGGTGGTGATACGGAGCATGTAGGCTCGGGCGGCTGTGGGACTGCGGTCTAGAGCGGTCCGTGGGCGTGTGGCGACGGCGGCCTTGACGCGCAACGACGCTGGCCGAGCAGACCCATCGGCACCGAGCGGATCGGACGCGCACCTGGCTAGGGCGGGGCCGTGGAGGCGGATGACGGTGGGCAAGGACACTGCATGGAGCGGCACGGGTCCATCCAACTCAGGCGCTCACACGCACACGCGTGAAGTGCCGGGCAACCACGGGCGCAGCCACGACGGGGACCAGCACGAGGCAGCAGGGACTTCACAGGGCTCGGCGTCCGGGCCGGGCAACGGCAGGCACAGCCATGGGTGGGGGCGTGGGATGCGGCACGACGACAGCTGCGCAGAGGAGGCTCGAGGCGAGGCATAGCTGCGCGCAGCGCGGGGAGGAAGAGGAGGGGGCATCAACGTAGCACGCGGAGGAGAGGGATGCGCCATGGAGCAATAGGCCCAGCGCGGCTAGTGGGACTGACGATGGACGGGCGATTGGCATGGCACTACGACGCCGATGCGAGGCAAGCAGAGGAGCGGGGAGCACCGGTGGTGTGCTACAGCAGCAGCGGGACCAAGGAAGCTTCTGCGCGTGAGAGGGCGAGGAGTCGTGCGGCTTGCCACCAACTTCATAGGCGCGACGTGGGGGGACAGGAAAGGATGGCGCAGCATGGCCATTAGCTACGCGTCTGTGAGCGCAAAGAACGTGAAAGGACATGGTGAGGGCAGGGGTAGACCCACGTGCACCTATTTCAGACGCCCGGCGCAGTGGACCAGTTCAGATGCGGTTGGATCGGGAGGCTTTGCAATGCAGAGCCACGACGGAAGGACGGTGCATAATGGCAATGCCAGGCGAGTACGCTGTACGCCACGCCATAAAAATAAATGAAGCATGCAGAGCTGCTGCGCTATCTCTCGTCTGCTATGTGCTTTCACACCAATCACGTGAATTTATGAAGCGGCTAGATGGACAGCTGTGTCGCGGGTACGTTACCAAATTATCATAAGGACTAAAATGAGTCTATACGTAAAAACATAAACATGTCACTAGACCAAAGCTTTTCAACTGAGCGTGCTTATCAAAATAAACATGTGAGTATATATATAGATAGATATTTCTATCGTTTTACTAATTTAGACAATTAGCAACATCTAGGCACAAGGAGATTTTCCACAAGCTCGAATTTAAATTAGATTCAAAAGCTATATATATATATCATTCTATTTATTAATAGATTTTATTTTATTTGTAAAAGTGCTTTTCATGCTTAATCTAATAGAACAAACTGTTCGCTATCTATTGGCTAGAATTGTCGTTCGACATTCCTAAATATCTTTACGCACTGAGTAATTAACCTGGGGTGTTTATTTGAGTCCACAAAACTAAGTCACACAGGATTCACTTATCACATCAAGTATGTTTTAAGTCAAAAATCTGAGAAACCCGTTTCAAAAAATTGTTAGGCCTAAATCTTGGTGCTAAGCAAGCTCGTAACACCAGAGGTGTTACATACCCTATGCCCCCTATTTCATGTTTATGATTAAGAGGGTCTCTGGCTATATATTTGAGAAAGATGGTCTTCACACTGTCTAAAAGATTGAGAAGACCCGAGCAGGTGCTAGCAGAGCAATGAGACGCTCTCCATCAGTTGAGGACGTGTCTGAGTGGTCTCGATCTATGCCTCGCAAGAAAAAGAAGATGGAGAAATTTGGAAAGTGGATCAAGGCCATCTTCACCACATGCACATATTCATCGAGGACCGCATATCAGGACCGGTTGGAGAATCATGAAGCCAACCGGGAGGCTAGAGAGCATGCAGGGCTGCCACCTCTTTCTCTAGTTCAGACACCATTGAGGTTTGATGATCTCCCTAATTATTCTAAGATAGATTCAGAGGATGAGGAGGAGGAGGAGGAGGAGGGAGCAGGAGTAGCTAGAGCTTGATCCACACACTAGTTTGAGATCCACCTTGCGGTCCATGAGGAGGAGCATCAGGCGTGAGCGCCACATTTCGACCACTCATCGCCAAGGGAGGGCGGTGGTGTCTTCTTCTTCCTCCTCCTCCTCCGACGATGATGATGGTGGAGAGAGAGGACGTTGCGGTGTGCTAGTGGAGCTGCTGGTGGGGATGATGTCGATTGGGACACCATCCAAGAGGATGAGGAGTGAGTGTATCTTTCTTCTTTTCTTCTCTTTTTGGTGCTTTATGTCAAAGGGGGAGAAAATTAGAGGGGTCAACAACTTTTTCAACGCCATGGAGGTTGCTGCGGTTAAAGTCATGTTTGTATCCGTTTAGAGTGGTCTTCGTTAGGTGAGAGTTTGAGAGTCCATTAGAAACTCTATTTATGTAATAATGCTACTTAAATATTTTTCATATGTGTGGGATATTGACATATATTAATCTATGTTGTCGCTTGTGATACAATTATGCTAGAAGGTATGTCATTATATGTATCACATGCTATGTGGTGTCTGTTCTAAACTATGCTGTTACCGCAAGTACGGCAGTGCCGCACTCTGGTGCCGTAGTGTTGCACTCAGCTGCAACAGCAAACCATGTTGTGCATAAACTGTAATCTGCATCTTCTCGACCGTTGGGGGCTGGGGGTATATATATACCTTTCTCCTTCCTCCCCAACGGTAATCTGCATCTTCTTCTTCACTTCCGAACGCTCAAAACAGAGCAGCAGGAGCTCTCTCTCTCTCTCTCTCTCTCCCTCCATTGTTGAGCTCAAGCCCCTAAACAAATTCATTGATTTCTCCATCAATCCTTGAGGGAAAAGGGTCCAAAACTCGATTAGAGAGCCGCTCCATTGATTCCCCAACTCTAAAGAGCACTTGGTTTACGTTTTGGCCAGCAGTTGTGTTTGTTACTCTTGAAGCTTGGCTCCTAGCTGGCTAGAGCGTCGTCCGTGGAGCTTGCCAACTTATGTGGCAGCCCCGGGAGGTTTGTAACCATCTCTTGAAGTTAGTAAACTCATCCCTCATCTCAAGAGTTAAGTCTCTTGATTTGATAACGAGGAAGGGTTGGAAATCCCTAAGCCTTAGTGGCTAACCTCAACAACGTGGAGGTAGGCAAGCCTTGGTGGTGAGCCGGACCACGGGATAAATCTTTGTGTCACTTGTGCTTGATTCATATTACTTGCATGACATATTCTGGTTGAGGTGATTTCTAGAGTTTCTAGTCGATCTACTTGTGTGTGGTGTTTCTACCACTTCTAGCTCTTGATCTGTGATTATCATACCTGCAGTAAGCTAGGAAATTTCTCCGATCTAAGTTTTCGTTCACGGATTTTAAACTAGAATTCAAAGTTGATTTGCAGGTGCGGCAGTGCCGCTGGATGAATTTAATAAAAGTTTGAGTGTTTGTTTTGACAGGCGTATTCATCCCCCTCTAGGCCAACCAGAGATCCTACAGGAAGCATAAGCTTCTCAATGGAAAAAGTCGACATGGTAGTTTGCATTCTATAACTCATTTACATTTCCTCACTAACTTGCTATCAGGAAAAACTCTTTTGCGTTAGAGATAACAACGCTTAACAAAACTGTAATACACATATAGATAATATCTTGCATAGTTTTGATAAGTAGTAGATTTTAGTTAATCGTTAATTTTTAAGTTGTCTAATCCACCCCTAAGCGTCATGATCCCTTCACCAGACATCCAAGAAGACCTTTTTTTTATCTACAATCTAAATTCTACAATTACTATATAAGATCTAGATTCATATGATATTTATAGGAGATATAAATGTTTTTCCTAAATATTTCTCTTCTACCAACTGCTTTTTTATTAAAAAGAAAATATATGCGAGCAAGATGCCTCTATAATTTTCATTGAAGTAGAAAAAAATCTAATCCCTAGGAGGCGGATGCGATCCGCCGATGGCCAGGAACGCCTGATGTTGCGTCGCCTTGGCGTGTTCACGATCATAGTGCTCCTCCAGGAGGAGATAAGATCGCGAGGAGAGGAAGGTGTGCGGAGGGTTCTTGGCGGTCATGACACAAACGGTGTGCCGGTACTTGGCGCTGACCCCGCGTAGCATGTTCAGGACCTGACTGGTCTCGTGGATGGGCTGGCCGATGTCACGCAGGGCGTCGGCAAGCTGCTTGAGCCGGCCGGTCTACTGCGTGATGTCCATGTCGCCTTGGACTAAGCTCCTGAACTCGGCCTCCAGATAGACAGCGTGGTGAAGTTCATTGTCCCGGAATTGATCATGGATTGCATTCCAAATGACGTATACGCCATAGCTTTGGGGGCGCGGGCGATGGCGCGGACGTCCTTGGAGATGGAATTGTAGAGCCTTGATCGATCATGATCCACTCGGGATCACAACGGTCGGCGGCGGTTGGCTGGGAAGGGAGATGTGAGCCGAGGCCGAATTTGCCGATGAAGGCATCAAAGAAAGCAGCGCCATTCGGTGTAATTGGACTCGGCGGCGTCGAGCTCGACAGGGACATGAGACTTGATGTTGACGGTCTGAAGAACAGTCGCCGACGGCGGAGCGACGGAAGGCGGGCCATTGTCGATGGAGGAGTCGGAAGATATGGAACCGATGTCAGAAGGGGGGAAATCGAAGAGGGGATTCTCCTCCAGATTCATGGTGCCAGGGTGTGGGGCAGCGGAAGATGAACCAGCAGTGGAAGGTGAGAGCGCCGATCGGCAGCGAGCTGCGGTTGCAAGAGAGGGCAGGATCAGCCTACGCAAGCTGATACCATGTAGAGAATAGGATAGAGGGCCAACAACGGTTACATTGCCTCGTTGAGTGAATTATATACGGATTACTTCAGGGTGCGCACAGATCGCACGACTCAGGTCGTGGGCGACGTCGTGGCCGCCACTGTGACCGCCAAAACTAACGCAAGCAAAACTGAGTGACTCAACAGCTCTCATATCATTGGCGCCAACCAAAGCTGCGAGGGCAACCAAACGGCCCCAGTATGCTACGGTAAAACACAACTTGGAAAAATGCTGCAGGCAGTAGTACCGGGCTCTCGACGGTTGTTCTCAGGGGTGTCACTTTTGCCATATGACGCGCGGTTGATGTTGCTGACCTGCTGGCTGCCTGGCTGCCATGGATGGTGCCAAAGCCTTCTAGTCCGTTGGCTACGCAAAACAAGACATTCCACGCTGACCAATTTAGATCCGAGTTAACTAAAAACGCCGGCGATGAATGATGATGGCCTCGCCTTACCCCCTGAGAAGCTCGTGCTATCATTCGACGTGGCCGCGCAGGACAGCATGCGGCGTTTGCCCATGACGCGATGCCCCGCCCGGCTCGACAGCATCTCACCCCACTACTCCAGTGGTAATGAAAGCGGGCGAGTGTTTACGGATAGATCGGCAGATAGCACGCGGGTGGTCACCGTTTTCCGGTGCAAAAAGCATGGGGTTTGGTGCAACGCAAAACGGCGGCCGTAATCATGCCGAGAGCGGCACGCTTGTACTTACTCCTGCTAAACACATGGCTCGCATGAGCTGAATGTCTGAATTCGGACAGTCGGGAGCAGGGGCAACCATGTGCCTAACTGCCTCTAAATCTCCTTTTACCACTCCTAATCCTAACGAATGCCCTAGAGCTAAAATGCCGGCACAGCGTGTTCGGCTGGGGCTGGCTGGCTGGACTGGCCAGCCCTCTCACATGGACACTGTTCACACGAACCAGCCAGCAGTACTTCTCTCTCACATAAACGAACCAGCAACGATACGAATCAGCCAACCGAACGGGCTGAGTTCGGAATGAGAACCAGGTGTGGTGCTGCTGGTGCCATCGCTTCGCTTTTTACGGCTCCTGGTATTCCCTCCGTCCTTGTAAGAATGTAATTCTTGAATGTGTCATATTTTAGTATACTAAAGTTTTAAATACTATTTACTCAAAACTTAGTCAAATGTAAAGCACTTTAACTGACACCTGACGCGTATACCATAGTCACGTTCTTTTGAGGACGGGTAGCACTTTGCTGTTCGCCTGTGCAGGTGCAGAGCCACAACCTCCTCCAACAGTCCAATTCCAGGAACCGGTAGACTGTTCCGACGAGCAAAGACGGGGTGGAGACCGCCCCTGGTCACACCCAATGCCCAAGGAGCACCAGAGACCTGCATGGCTGCACCGCTGCACCAAGCGACAGCCGGCAGTCGATTGATTCACGACAGCGCTCGGGAAGCCACAGCTGCAGGCAGGCTGCCTGAGGGAGCCGCTGAGGCAGTTGAACTGCAGCTTGCTTGGCGATTGATGGCCTGGCGTGTGGAGATGCGGTCTACTGACAGCGTACATGCTGGCTAACAGGCTGACTGACGGACCCGTCCTGGACATGTTCGTTTAAACTTATCAGCTGACTTATCAGTTAATATTTTTCTCTCGTAACACAACAGTTTTCAAGCGGTTTATCAGCCGACTTTAATATCAGCCAAACAGGCCCAATCAGAGCTTGTTTAAATCAAATGTAAAGTTGTAGATGTTAAATCAGGTGTCACATTGGAATGCCAGTTTGAATACTAATAAAAAAATAAATTACAGAATTCATCAATAATCTGCGAGACAAATTTACTAAGCCTAATGAATTTGTCATTAGCACATGTGGGTACTATAGCACCATATTATTAAATCATGACCTAATTAGACTTAAAAAATTTATCTCATAAATTAATCATAAATTGTGTAATTAATTATTTTTTAATTTATATTTAATATTTTATACATGTGTCCATACGTTTCATGGGATAGGAAATAAATTTTAGAGAAGGTCAATTTTAGAGAAGGTCTTACTGTCACTGTCACCACTTGTGTCGTGTGAGCGACATGATTGGTACCTGATGTGTGATGTGGTACTGCACTACTGCGGCTGCTTCTTTTCTCTCATCTTTCGGCCTTGTTCTCGAGCACGGTCCTCGATAAAGGGCCATCCGTAACATCGCTCAGTGTCCGGTCCATCACGAGTTTTTTTTCTTTTGTGCGTTAACGGTACCAGCCTACCAGGCAGGCACGACCAACTCAGCAACTGTGAGGTTTTAGCCTAACGAGTGACAAATGCACACGCTATGGTGGCTCTGTTTGATCCATGGGTTAGAGTTAGTTGGAGCTATTTGGGCTCAAATAGCCCTAAAGTATCTAAATATGAGGGTTAGATTGAGGTTATTTGTATCTAAAGCCGTGTTTAGTTGAAGGGCAAATTCCAAAAAGTTGCTACAGTATCTGTCACATCGAATGTTTGCGGCCCATGCATGGAGTATTAAATGTAGACGAAAAGAAAAACTAATTACACAGTTTGGTGGGAAATTACGAGACGAACATTTTAAGCCTAATTAGTCAATGTTTGGACACTATTTACCAAATAAAAACGAAGGTGCTACAGTAGCCCCAAAATCCAAAATTCGCGAACTAAACAAGGGCTAACCCACTCAAAAAACTATCCACCACAAGAGATACTTATTGAGGCTATTTGAGGTGGGGCCCACTAGAAAAGTGTTTTTTTTCCTGCACGGGATCTCGCTCCCGTTCCCCACCCGCACTCGTCTCCCTCCCGTTCCCCACACGCGCGCCGCCGCGGATCTCGCAACACGCGCGTCGTCGCCTCCCGGCATCCGCACTGCCGTGTCTCCCCAGCCGCACCGCCGCCTCCCATCGATGGACGGAGACGGCTTCGACGCGTGGGGCTCGCAGCCGTTGGCGAGCGGCCCTGGCCACGCTCCCGCTGGCCTCGCGGATCTCGACCTCAACTCGCAAGCGCCGGCGGCGGAGGTGTTCCCGTGGCTTGGGCTCTACGGAGCCATCCTCCAGGGGCAACGTCGACGAGCTCCTCCCTGGCCACGTCAGGGGCTCCGACCTCCCTCCCTATCGCCCACCGCGAGCCGGAGCAGGAGACGCGTGGGCGACTCTGGCCTCACCCTACGCCCGGCAACTCCACTTTGGCGGGTCGTCGTCGTCGGCATCCGGTCGCGGAGGAGGAAACGGTGGCGTATTCCCCGGTGGGTCGTCGTCGAGGGCAGGCGGCGTTCGTCAGCACGCGAAATCGTCCGACGCAGTACCCGGCCGGCAGCGCACCAACACGGCGTTACGTGGCGGCGGCGGCCAGCGCACGACACGGCGATCTGTGGCGGCAGCGGCCAGCGCGTACCGCGTCCCCGAGCACCGAGGGCACCGAGGAGTGCCGTCCGTGGGCAAGCATCCGGCGGTGCCCCGGTGAGCCATGCCAATCGAGCCCAATGGAATGATGCAAATAATGCTTGCTTGTTAGAGTTGTGCATAGAGCAACGTAGAGCAGGAACGTATAATGGTGCACAAATGAGTGGTGAAGGGTACGAAGCCGTTGTCGACGGCTTACTTGCTCAAAGGAGGTTGCTGTATACCCGTCTACAGGTGAAGAACCAAATAGGCGTACTCAAGAACACCCACTCATTCTGGCGCTACTTGCAAACGCACACAGGGTTGGGGAGGAAACCAGATGGAACAATTGATGCAGAGTCTGAGTTCTGGACAACACACACAGAGGTAAAGCTATGCATGAGTCTGAGTTCCCTAGCAAATTGTGTAGTGTGCTCACCTTAACTAGTTTCTGATCACCTTGTGATATAAACCTATGATGTAGAAAAAGAAATACCTAAAGTGGTTGTAGTGGGGTCCTCCAGGAAATGAGGAGTTGCTTGATGAACTATTCAGAGGGTTCACTGTCGATGGAAGCACAGCCTTTGTGCCTGGAGATAATTATGGTCAGAATCAGGAGCAAGATGTAGGGGCAGAAGAGGAAGAGGAGGAGTTTCAAACAACACCTACAAGTAGAAGCAGCCAGAGGAGTCAGAGGGGAAAGAGGTCATTAAGCAGCAATTCAAGCACTTTGACCAGTCCAGTGAAGAAGAGCAAGAGCCCAATGATGAAGATTGTGAAGGACATAGCCAGTACCTTCAAAGACTCTGTCAAAGTCAACACTAAGTGACAAGGCAGCATGTTCTATCGAGAGGTGTCAGGAGCTGGCATTTGAGTGTGGCGTTGAGGAAACCGTTGATTCTATCTATGCTATGTCCAAGATGTTCGAAATAGAGTACCAAAGGCAGTTCTTATGTGGCAAATTAACTCCTCAGCTTAGGTTGGGTTACTTCATGAAATGGTGCAGGGACAACAATCTGAGCTTAGGAGGTGTTGAGTAGTTCTTCAAGAAATGTGTGTGTTAAGATGTTGATCTTTATCTATGTGTTGAACTATTATCTGTGTGTGAGGTGTTGAACTATTATGTGTGTTGAACCTATCATTTGTGTGTGAGGTCTTGAACTATTATCTGTGTGATGTGTTGACTTAATGCTATGTGTTGAACCTATTTATCTATGGGTTGTATTAATTTGTTGAATTAATTTCATTTGCTTACACTGCTTCAAGTTTTAGGCTATGTGTTGACAATTTGTTACATGTGTTGAAGCAAGAAGAAGATCAGGGCCCCATGATTGAGGAAGAAGAAGATGATGGAGGCAGAAGTGAGGATGAGATTATATCCATGTGCTGCAATAATGTGGTGGAGGCCCAGAATTTGACCTTGCAGTTGGTTCCTATCTTGGGTATGTACTCTGATAACTACTTTGTCAAACTACCTAGGAGGGTCACTGGAGACTCTAGTTTGGATTGGGTGTAGGAGACACTAGCTCGAGATACCCAATGCTACAATATGTTTAGGGTTGAGAGACCTTTATTTAATAGGCTACATAATACTTTGGTCCATTCATATGGGTTGAAGTCTAGTACAAAAATGACATATGTAGAGGCTCTTGCTATGTTTTTATGGGTTGTTGGTTCACCACAGTCAGTTAGACAGGCTGAGAACCATTTTAGGAGGTCTATGGAGACAGTAAGCAGAACATTTAATAGAGTTTTGACATGCCTCCTTAGGTTAGCACATGACATAATTGTACCCAAGGACCCAACATTTTTAGAGGTGCACCCAAACTTAGAAAATCCTGCATTCTGGCCACACTTCAACAACTGCATAGGAGCTATAGATGGGACACATATGAAGGTTGTGGTGGATAAGAGTAAGAGGGTTCCATACTTGAACAGGCACAATGAAACCAGTTAGAATGTGCTTGTTGTTTATGATTTCGACATGAGATTTACCTTTGTGTTGTCGGGATGGCCTGGTTCAGCACATGACATGAGAGTTTTCAAAGATGCCATAACTACTCATCATCACAAATTTCCACATCCACCACCAGGTATGCTACTTGAACTGTCTTGCAACAATTTTAATACAATTACACTTGTTCATCTAAGTCTCATTGTGTGCCTTTCAAAATATATAGAAAAGTATTATGTGGTTGATGCGGGGTACCCAAACCGGCCGGGCTACCTTTCACCATACAGATGTACAAGGTACCATGTGGAGCAATGGCAAAACGGCCCGCCGCCACAAGGTATGAAAGAAACCTTCAACCATGCACGTGCCAAAGTTAGGAATGCCATAGAGCGATCTTTTGGAGTGTTGAAGATGAAATTTAGGATTTTGTTGAACATGCCAAGATTTTCAGAGGACAAGCAAACTAGAATTATTGTTGCTTGTATGGCTCTTCATAATTTTATTCGAGAGAGCAGAATTATGGATAGGAAATTTGATGCCTGTGATGCGGATGAAAATTATAACCCAATGCCTAGTTCTTCTGCATCAGCATGGCCAGAGGATGAACCTTTTGTTGAAGATATCAACATGAATGCCTTCCGTGATGAGTTAGCTGATACTTTGTTTAATGGAGTGTAATTTTTTTAGCTTGATTGAGGACATGTTTGAGTGAGACATCTCATTTGTATGGACAAATTAAAATTTATCGTGTTATGGATGCATGATTTGTTTGTATCATTTGTGAGCGGGAGGAGGGCACACAACAGCCGGCCACACCAAATCTGGCTGGGAAGGAGCCAAATGATTAGGAAAGTATATTTATTGTCAATCTAACCCTTCCATCTAAACATCTCTTTGGCTAGAGTTAATTTAGCTCTCTAACCTCTAACTTAGTTAGTTAGAGTATCAAACAGGGCCGGTGTACTCCCTCCGTTAGAAAGATGGTGGTTTTGGCATTCAAAAGGTGTCCCGTAAAGAGAGTCGTTTGACAGCATGGGTCCCTGTTAGAGTAGGCTGCAAGCCTACAACCATTCTCTCTTCCTCTGCATCTTCCTCTTCTATTCTGCGTGCAGCGCCGAGGCGGAGGCCGCCGGCATCGAGGTGGAGCAGGCCAGCGTCGGTGCGGATCGGAGATGAGCTGCCGTCTCCCAGCCAGGTGCACTAGCCAGCGCAGAGGTGAAGCGGCTCGACGTACAGGCGAAATCGGCAGAGGCCGCGCCCGCTCTTCACTTCTCCCGCCCCCTCATCTCCCTCCACCGGCACGGAGGCCGCGGCCGCGCCCGCCCCCTCTTCTCCTCCACCGGCGCGGAAGTCGCCTCCTCTTCTCCCGCACTGGCGTAGAGGCCGTGGCTACGCCCACCCCCTCTTCTCCTTCACCTTCTCCACCGCCGGTTCCCATCGCCAGATCCGTCGCCGGTACCCACCGTCCTCATCTCCTCCGCCGGAGCCGCGCCCGGCCCCACCCCTCCGCGTCCGGGATCCGGGCTTGGAGTCGCTGGATCCGGCCGGGATGGGACCTGGCGGGCGAGTGGGTGGGTCGGTGGTGCCTCCCTGCCTCCCTGGTGGCGCTCGACATGTATTTTGGAAGTGCTCATGGGTATAGGATATATGTGCTAGTGTTCATATGAGTGATGGTGCATATGTGTTTATGAGCATCTACATTTACACTATGATTAAAAAATAGATTTTACCAAATAAATACAGTAATTTTTCATTCGGTGTATCATACATGGAAAAGAGGATTTTATACAGAAGGTACCGTGGATATGTTCGCTCGTCTGATCTGATGGGAATTGGTGGACTGCAAAGATGGTTAACGCGTGAATGGAATCGAATTCCCAGACCTCTTTAAGTCTCGATATATTCCAAGTTCCCAACCTAGTTGCATCAGTAGAATTTTTGGTAACGTGACCTCAATCTTCAAGCTCAAAGCACCCTGAACCACGTCGAACTGAAAATCAACTTGTTTGTTTTGGTGGACCGTGGAATCAAGGAAAGAATAATGGAGTTCAAGAAGTTCTTAAGTTAGGACTAGGTTTTTAGGTGCGTTTTAAAAACCCAAAGAACTTTATAAGTGTTTTTCTATTATTTCTATAAATTTTTCATGAGTCTTTGTAATGGGATGTTTTTTTAACCAAAGCATAGACGCAGACACTCGTCACTCACCCCTATAAACACACGCATATATATCCTACTCGTATGAGCACTTCTAAAAGAATGGATCAACGGTTCTCGAGCTTTATGAAATCACCACATGATGGTGATAAGTATGGATTTAAACGTGTAACAGTAAATGTTTTCCCAAGAAAATGCATAGCAGTAAATTGTTTCTTCACAAAAAAATCTAACGGTAAAGTCTCTAGTTTTACTAAAAAAATACAATTTTACAAATCCTTTTAGTTCCTCTAGTGGCCAGTAGAGCCATTTTTATGTATAGATGATGCAGTAACCCAACGTATCTAAAGAAAATGTGTTACGCAATAAAAAGCATAAGCATCAGTGCCTTACCACTCGGGCAATCTTAACTCTTAAGCAAACTCCGCCTATTTTGCCACTACTGGACCTTGGGCCATATGTGGACGGGGGGCTCCAATCCGCTGCGGTCCAGCCTGCGCAGAACAAAGATGGGCTTCCTATCCTCCTTGAGGATTTCGCTCGCTGTCGACACGTATAGAAATAAAATATAACACTCGAGCATATATACCCAGACTTCCATCAGCTACTATGACAAACGAGATTAGCAGCGGGTAAAACGCACTCACCTTACGAGATAAGCATACGATGAACTCTCGTTAACCTTATTCTCTTTTGAACATTCCCGGCACCACGCACTGTGCGTAATCGACTCACCGAATAACATGTCTGAAACATTTTCTATACGACAAGCTTCAAGTCCGGTAATAACTGGTGTCCTCTCCTCCCAATCCCAGCTCCCAGGCATCCAATTCTGTAGACAAGAGAGGCACCCAGCTGCACGCCGTGCCATCACTTGCTTCGACGTAGGAGTAGTAAACAAGCTGCAATAATTCAGCGCGCCTTTATTCTTGCAATAATTGTAGCTAGGATCCGAATTCTGCGAGGTCGGCCACACACTTGAACGGCCTATAAATACCTCGTCCCGTGCCTCCCCAGTCCATCAGGTCCAAAGTGAGATCAAGCAGCTTCAAGCAGTGTTAGTTGCGACAGAGTAAGTAGCACAACAATGGCTTCCCTGAAGGCCTCGAAGCCCGCCGGAGTTGCAGCACAGGGCAAGGAGCCGGCGCCCAAGCTCAGCGAGACGGCGACGAAGCCGTCGGCCGCCAAGAGCGGCGGCGTCAAGAAGGCTCAGCAGAAGCCCCGGGAAACAAAAAAGAAGGTATAACACTGCAGCTGCGTCATACTCATATCGATGTATCCTTGTGATCTGTTTCGTGGTGGTTTAAGTTCTTCACATGATGAAACCTGCAGGTGAAGAGCAGCAAACCGGCGGCAGCCAAAAAGTGACAGTGTGAGATGTAGTGGTGGAGCTTCTTGCATGAGTGTCTCCATGCTATGTTATGAATTATGAATCCAGTCCTTCCTCCCTTGTGTCTTCCATGTGACGGTGTGTGCGTCCCTCACGTGATGACTGATGAATTAATACTACAAATAAGACGGTGTAATTGTGTGGTCATCGCCTTCATCCTTTTTTGCCGCTTCATGTTAAAGTAATCATAGTCATTTTTTCAGCGTAACTACTTGTTCTAGCATAGTGTTTTACACGATTTAGAATATTATATAAGACGTGCTTACGCCTTGTTGAGTTATAGAATGTAAACAGAATGGAATGCACTATACAGCAATCGAAAATAAACAAAGGAAACTAGAAAAGGAAGCGGTGAGTTTCAGATAGGTAACTCCGGCCCTGTCTTGTTTAGAACCAATTATAATCGGATTCTCGAGGCCGACTGCGACAATCACGCCAAACACTCCGCGACGGCGGCGATTCTCACGGCTGTCTAGGAGAGCGGGACCGTGAGAATGTACTGCGCGGTCGATTTCTGGTAGCACGGCCACGGAGCCAAAGCTCAGCTACAGCACCACGTGGCCGCACACCATAGTCCCAAACAGAGCCTTCTTGGCATTCATAGAATTTGGTAGGCCATCTACGAGTTCCCCGAAGAGCTCTATATGGCAAAAATGCCTCAAAAGAGGAAAGCCTTATATACGCTACCAAGGTTTTAAATCATGGACTATAACATTTAGCAGTAGCATTTTTAGAAGCTATAAAAAGCTATAGCAGAATACCCTATTTCATTTAGTGGTTCATAGAAAACATGATTTTTTTATGGGAAAACATGTCATTAAGGAAATTTCATAAACACAAACACTCAAATACATATATAAAGATAATATATTTCTAGGCCCATTAATAAACATTCATGCTAAAACAATCAATATACCCCGGCTATAATTAGCATTTATATTCCTTCAACATTCAAAATCAAACAATCCAAAAATTATTCAATACTCCCTCCATTTCGAATTGTAAGACGTTTTGATTTTTCTAGATACATAACTTTTGCTATGCACTTAGATATACGCTATGTTAAAATACATAGTAAAAGCAATGTATCTAGAAAAGATAAAATGTCTTACAATTTGGAAACGAGAGCAATTCATTGCACCAATTATATCAATTAAAGATCACAACAAAGTGAAAGTGCATTTGCCCCTATGTGGGTTTTGGTGTATTGATGAGATCCAAAATTAGGGACTAATGAGATCTTAATGAGATATATTGCAGCTTTAGTCCCTCGTAAGAATTAAAGAGTTGATCTAAGATGAAATGGTATCCCTCAATTCTTGAAGTTGAAAAGACGGACGAACTCAAAGCGCTCTTCAAAGTTTTTATCTTTTTTTTGAGTTTAGGTTTCGCCGTTCTATAAAGAGTGATGCAAGTTTAGGTGGTCTGAGAAAGATAGAGTGCTCAAGTATAAAAATAAAATCAAAAGAGAAACACTCTAACACTTCACGAGCACGTAGAATATTTTTCGGAGACTTTTGGTGTTGGAAGTCCCGACGCCCAGCCACTTAGTTTGTGTGGTGACTGTGGTCATCGGAAGTCACGATGTGAGTCGGAACTCTTGACAGTCGGAAGTCCCGACTCAGGTCAGGAGTCCCGACGCCTGGACCCTTGGCTGGCCTGCTGACCGCTTTCGTTGGAAGTCCCAACGTACACCGGGAGTTCCGACGTTGACTTGCTCGTGCTGACTTTGACCTAGCTATGAACAATATTTTCTATAGAGGTCGGAAGCCCCGATATCTGCGTTGAAACTTCCGACGTAGATATGAACGGTTAGATTTCTGCTATGAGTATAAATAGCTCTCTCCTCTCTTCTAACCATTACCCACTCATTCATTGCCACCAACCTTCGTCCAAAATAGCTCCCAAGCATTCAAGGCTCCCCTCTTCTCTCCCCTTTGCTCCTAACTTCGATTCCTCCAAGGATTTGAGTGATAGGAGAGTGGATTGAGTGAGAGAACCACTTTGCCAAGCTTGAGCACTTGATTTCTTCGTCAAGCCGGTTGGATTTGTGCTTATTACTCTTAGAGCTTTGCTCCTAGCCGGTTAGGCATCGCCCAAGAGCTTCCATCTTGTGGAAGAGCCTGGGGAAGTTTGTATTACCCTCGATTTTTTAGTGGAAAGCTCAAGTGACCCTTGTGGTTTCCTTGAGAGAGTCAAGGAGGTGAAAGAGACTCTGACCTTTGTGGTCACCTCAACAACGAGGACGTAGGAGCTCCTTTATGGTGTTGCCGAACCTCGTGATAAATCCTTGTGTCTCTCTCTCTCCCAAGCTTCATTTTAGGGTTGGGACTCGATCTATGATTTGGAGGCATTTCGGCATCAAGGGAGTGACCCAACATCTTCACCTAACCACTAGGAAGTGGGGTTGTAAGATTATTTATCCGCAAAGTTAATTTTGGCACTGCTTTTGTAGTTCACGTAGGCATCAGGACTTCTGACAGTTTGTGCCAAAACTTCTGACGACGTCAGGAGTTCCGACCCAAACTGTCGTGATTTCCGACAGTGGCTGACAAATTTGAACTTGGCATTTGCAGTAAATTTTTAGATACACCTATTCACTCCCCTCTAGGCATTGTTAGATTCTTTCAATTGGTATTAAAGCAAGGTCTTCTTTTAGCGCTTCATCGCGTGAAAAGAAACAATGTCGGACACCAAAAAGATGCGAGCCGATGCCGAAGAGATGGCCAAGCAAATTGCAAAAGAGTTGATGGCTCAACAAACCAAGTTTTTCCAAGACGAAATGAAGAAGATGCAAGATGAGATGAATAAGATGAAGGAAGAGTTGAGCAAGAAAGTTGAAAATGCTATAAGTGGCAAGAATGAAGCAACCAAAGACAATGCAAGTGATGTTGGAGCAACAAATGACAATGTTCAAGGAAAGGGAGTCTATTCAAGTATTGGGGTTGACTATGGACAACTCATAAAAGGTCCATCTATGCATTTCCCCACTGTCAACCATGGCAAGCCACCTCACTTCGATGGAACAAGATACACCGATTGGGCCTACAAAATGAAGATGTTCCTCATTGCCGTAAGACTTTAGGAAGTTATGATGTTGGTGTGATGATTCCTACCGATGAAGATAGAGAAATAACTTCGTAAGAAGCTTTCAACCTTCATCAAAATGCACAAGTCATGTCCTTGCTTGTCTCAAGTTTGGGTCCGGATGAGTTCAACAAAGTGAATGGAATGGAAAGTGCTAAGCAAATTTGGGAAGCTTTGAGAACTTTATTTGATAGGCTTGCAAGGTGTGAGAAAAGGCAACATTGAGCTACTTCATGGTGAATTGGAAAGATTTGTGTTCTTGCAAGGTGAAACAAATCAAGCAATGTTTGATAGGCTTATGGCATTGGTCAACCGCATAAGAGCTCTTGGAAGCACAATAAGGTTGCTAGGAAGATGTTAAGAACTTATAGAGCCAAGAACAACATGCTAGCGTCCGTGATCATAGAAAGGCCTAGTTATGATGAGATGACACCCCAAGAAGCTCTTTCAAAGCTCAAGCATCATGAGTGTCTAGATGAAGATGCAATCAATGCTCACAATCAAAATCCTAATACAATGGGATACAACAAGAGTGCAGCCCTTAAAGCAACTCAACAACATAAAGTTTAAGGTTCAAGTCAAGAGAAAAAGAAGAAAGTGAAGGATGATTCCTCAAGTGAAGAAGAAGATTCCGATAAAGAGGTTGTATTTGTAATTAGAAATCTTAGAAAATTCATGAAGAAGAAGAGCAACCACAAGACTTGTGGTGATGGAAGTAAAAGGTATAAGAAGAGGTTTTGCTATGGATGTGGTAAAACCGGTCACTTCATTGCCGATTGTCCCAGAGAGAAGAAGAAGAACAAGTACAACAAGGATGATGACAAGAAGAACAAAGGCAAGAAGAAAGGTGAAGCTCATCTTGGTGAAGAGTAGGAGTCAAATGATAGTGACTCAAGTGATGATGAGAAGAAGAAGGAGCCGCAAACATCACCATTCACCACTCTTCATCACCAACCATCATCTTCCCCGAGTTGTCTTCACCACCAAAACTCTTCCCCAACTTATCTTAATCACCAAGGCTCTTCTCCAACCTCATCAACAATGAATACTACACTCTAGCTTGCCTCATGGCTAAGGGGGAGAAGGTACATAACTCACCCGATCCTTCAAGTGATGAGTATGATAGTTGTGATGAGAACATAGAAGAACTTGAAGCAACCATGATAAAGAAATTTGGTAAAAATGCCTTCACCAAGATAAAAACCCTAATGAAGAAATTAGAGAAGAGGTATAGGTGCTTGGAGTTGCAAGGTGAAATAATCACTCAAGAGAGAGATAAAAACCGTGCACTTGAAGCATCTATCGCCAAGGAAAGAATGAAGGTTGAGAAGTTAACCGTAGAATTGTCTTTAGTCAATGACTCAATTGGGAAATTGACTAAGGAACATTCTTCGGCTAATGACACAATAGCTAGCCTTAAGAATGAGAAAAGTATAGCTCAAGAAAGCCTTACACGCTTGGAAGAAAAATACCGTAATCTTGAGTTAAACTATAACACTCTTTAGGCTAGCACTTCAACTTCTCCTAAGGCAACCGAAGACTCTAATGTCTCCACTAGTAATGGTTGTAAAAGATGCTATAAAGTTTATGTAAATGCATATGCAACTAACCTTGTTGAGCTAGAGAAGAGAGACAAGGAGATCACTAGGTTGAAGATGATCTTGAAGAATGGGTGCAAGTGCCAAGAGCAATCATACAAGACAATATACAAGTCATCAAGGCACCCATCAATCAAGGAAGGCATTGGCTACAATAGGTATGATGGAAAGGCCAATGGAAGGAACATGATCAATGGTGTGCCTTGTGTAAAGTTCAACAAGGGTGTTGCCCTTGATGAGCTCATATGCAAGGCGAACAACAAGGTCTACATTCCCAAGGTTGCACCTACAAGTGACAAGACAAACAAGACGAAGCAAGTGGAGGCCCCCTAGCCACAAGCACCACTCCCACGATGCTATGCTAGTGACTACATGTGTTGTTGGGGCAAGGATGACAAGATCATGGTGAAGTATGTTGGTGCCCAAAAGAGGAAGGAGATCATGAGGAGTGTTTAGGTGCCCAAGTTTTATGTGACTAACCCCCTAGGATCCAAATCTTTTTGAGTAGCTAAAACCAAATCTTGATTTATCTTTGTAGGAATACTCCTTCGGTGGAACAAGTTTGGTGTTGGATAGTGGATGCACCAATCATATGATGGAAAGGCCATATAAAGTTTATGTAAATGCATATGCAACTAACCTTGTTGAGCTAGAGAAGAGAGACAAGGAGATCACTAGGTTGAAGATGATCTTGAAGAATGGGTGCAAGTGCCAAGAGCAATCATACAAGACAATATACAAGTCATCAAGGCACCCATCAATCAAGGAAGGCATTGGCTACAATAGGTATGATGGAAAGGCCAATGGAAGGAACATGATCAATGGTGTGCCTTGTGTAAAGTTCAACAAGGGTGTTGCCCTTGATGAGCTCATATGCAAGGCGAACAACAAGGTCTACATTCCCAAGGTTGCACCTACAAGTGACAAGACAAACAAGACGAAGCAAGTGGAGGCCCCCTAGCCACAAGCACCACTCCCACGATGCTATGCTAGTGACTACATGTGTTGTTGGGGCAAGGATGACAAGATCATGGTGAAGTATGTTGGTGCCCAAAAGAGGAAGGAGATCATGAGGAGTGTTTAGGTGCCCAAGTTTTATGTGACTAACCCCCTAGGATCCAAATCTTTTTGAGTAGCTAAAACCAAATCTTGATTTATCTTTGTAGGAATACTCCTTCGGTGGAACAAGTTTGGTGTTGGATAGTGGATGCACCAATCATATGACCAGAGAGAAGGACATGTTCATATCATTCCAACCTAGTAATGATTAAAGTGGAAACATTGTGTTTGATGACAATGGAAAAAAGTTCTTGGTTTGGGTAAAATTGCCATCTCAAATGATAATTCAATTTCCATTGTTCTACTTATGAATTCGTTGAGATACAATTTGTTATCCGTTTCACAACTTTGTGAGATGGGTTACAATTATCTCTTTACGGATAAGGGTGTGGACATCTATAGAAGGGAGGATTCCTCTATTGCATTTACAGGCCATTTAAAAGGAAAACTCTATCTAGTTGATTTCACATCAAATAGAGTAAATCCTGAGACTTGTTTAATGGCAAAATCTAGCATGGATTGGTATGGCATCACCAACTTACCCATGTTGGGATGAGAAACTTGGCCAAACTTCAAAAAGACAAACACATCCTTGGACTAACAAATGTTTCTTTTGAGAAAGATAGAATTTGTAGTGTATGCCAAGCTAGAAAGCAAGTTGGAGCTAAACATTCCATCAAGAATGTTGTGACAACCGAAAGGCCATTGGAATTGCTTCACATGGACCTATTGGACCCATCACTTATATAAGCACTGGTGGTAACAAATATGGTTTCATAATTGTTGATGATTATTCTCGTTTCACTTGGGTGTTCTTTTGGTGTGATAAGAGTGAAGTGCAAGGCATTTTCAAGAAATTTGCAAGAAGGGCCCAAAATGAGTTTGATGTCAAGATCAAAAGAGTTAGAAGTGATAATGGGATGGAGTTTAGGAACACAAACATTGAAGGATTCCTTGATGAAGAAGGAATCAAGCATGAGTTTTCGATTGTATATACTCCACAACAAAATGGTATTGTGGAAAGGAAAAACCGAACTCTCATAGAAGCCGCAAGAGCAATGTTGGATGGGTATAAGAGTCCAATGAACTATTGGGCGGAAGTGGTCAACATGGCATGTCATGCCATCAACCGCTTATATCTTCACAAGAAAAGAGAAAAGACCGCCTATGAAATCCTAATTGGTAAAAAGCCTAAGGTGCACTACTTTAGAGTTTTTGGATCCAAGTGTTTCATACTTAACAAGAAATGCAAAAGCTCAAAGTTTGCACCAAAGGTTGATGAGGGTTTCATGCTTGGTTATGGTGCTAACGAACATGGATATCGTGTTTTCAATAAAACCATCGATTTAATTGAAATCGCGTAGACATGACTTTTGATGAAACTGATGTCTCTCAAAAAGAGCAAGTCAATGTTGAGATTGTAGGTAAAGAAGAAGCTCCACATCAAGCTATCAAGAAGCTTACTATTGGTGAAGTAAAGCCTATCGAAGCCCAAGATGAAGATGAAGACACTATTGTGTATATTGATCATGATCCAACCACTCATCATGTTCCATCCAATGAACATGGTGAAGCTTCCGCAACAAGAAATAATCAAGATGGAAGATCAAATGGTGCACAAGGTCATTCTCATGAAGATGGTGCTAACAATGAGCAAGTCCAAACTCAACTCAATGATCAACAAAGAAGTGAAGACAACCCTCCACAAGACCATGGTGTTGATCCTCCAATCGATCATGACCATGATGATGAAGATGATGGCCCCATCCAAAGATCAACTCAAGTGCCACATCCTAGAGTGCATCACTCCATTCAATGGGATCATCTCGTTGATAACATATTGGAGAGCATTCGATGAGGGGTAACGACACGTTCTCGTTTAGCAAGTTTTTGTGAACATTACTCATTTGTTTCTCCTTTGGAATGTTGTAGGGTGGAAGAGGCACTTGATGATCCGGATTGGATGATAGCCATGCAAGAGGAGTTGAACAACTTCACTGAAGTCTAGTCCTTGGTGGAAAGGCCCAAGAAAAATGTGATTGGAACCAAGTGGGTCTTCCGCAACAAGTAAGATGAGCATAGCGTGGTGACAAGAAACAAGGCAAGGTTGGTGACTCAAGGATTCACTCAAATTGAAGGCTTGGATTTTGGGGAGACCTATGCACCGGTGGCAAGGCTAGAATCAATTCGTATTCTACTTGCTTATGCCGCTCATCATGATTTCAAGCTATATCAAATGGATGTGAAGAGTGAATTTCTCAACGGCCCCCTATCCGAGTTGGTGTACATGGAGAAACCACCGGGCTTTGAAGACACCAAGTATCCCAACCACATCTACAAGCTTGACAAGGCACTCTATGGGCTCAAACGAGCCCCTAGAGCTTGGTATGATTGCTTGAAGGATTTCCTACTCAAACAAGGGTTTGAGATAGGAAAGGCCGATGTTACTTTATTTACTCGCAAAGTCAATAATGATATCTTTATTTGCCAAATATATGTCGATGACATAATATTTGGTTGTACTAATGTGGTTTTTTGTGTGGAATTTAGTAGGATTATGATGAATAGGTTCGAGATGTCCATGATGGGAGAGTTGAAGTTCTTCCTTGGATTTCAAATCAAGCAACTCAAGGATGGCACGTTCATAAATCAAACTAAGTACACCAATGACATGTTGAAGAAGTTTGACATGGACAAACACTACTATAGATTGATCTTTCACTATCGCCACTTCACTGCAGTAGTGATATAAGCGTCCGTATAATACTTGCACCGTCGGTTGGACCGATAGGGAGGCCTCGCAAGGAATGAAACCGGCAGTTGAAAACCATCAATGCGGAGGTGGTAGTGGGGTTGAATTCCACCATTGTTTGGAACACCGAGCCGACTAAGATACGTGTTATGGCCGCCGCACCTACATGACCGTTTGGTGTACCGGCGGTAAATATTGAAGGTGAGTAATTTTTTTGTGACTTGAAGGTGAGTAAATGATAGTGTGTCCCAATGCCCAACTACCAACACCCCCCGCTGGCCCGCTCTACAATTCTTTAAGGCCACTGCCCTCTAAAACCACCCCTCTTCCATGTTCATCCCATTCTTCCATCAGACTAGCTAGAACCATGTCGGCGGATAGTTTTTTCAAGATTCCCAGTTACGACTCGTCCTTCGACGAGGACGAGGTCCAGCGGCACTCATTGTCTGAGGAGGCCTCCGGGGAGTACATGGATCTTGATTTGATTCCTGAAAAGAGCTCCGACACCGAGGAGGAGGAGGAGGACACCGAGGAGGAGGACGACAACGGTGACGACGAGCTCGAGGATGATGACGTCGACGAATGATGACGGGCCTCCTCCGAAGCGACCAAGGTGACCATCATCCTCTTTCTGAGAGGATTATTTTTAGGTGTATTATCATTGTGGATGAGCTGAGTACAACCACTCGTTGGAAATATATCTATATATTTTATAAAGTAATAAACAAAAATTCTAATCCAACCAATGCTTCTTTCTTTTGCTGTCATTGCTCGTAGTGCTATGTCATGTCACTGGACCAATGTTTTTGGTGGCCCTATTTGGATCCCTCTAGTTTTTAGCAGTTTTTAAGAATATGGCTTTGTAAACTGGATGGGATCCAAACAGGTCAGTTTTTAAGAATTCAAAACTGGTCTAAACAGGGTCATAATGGACCAGTGCTTGATGAGTCATGCTGCTCACACTTTCGTACAACCCCTATGCCTGATATAACGATGTTTGGTGTGGTGTCCATTCTTTCCAATGCCGAAAGCCGGCGATAAAGAGTATTTCCCCGCCAGACTGCATATCCAGGCAGCGGTAAAGGCTGATTTCCACCATTGGGTCGATGGCCTAGGTTGGCTTACTTAAAGTTGTCCGCTGCCATAGCCATACCCAAAGCGAATCCCATTGTTCCCCTTTCCTCGACCATTGCTAGTTCCCCAATATCTATTGAAGGTTGTGTTCGAATCAAAGCCGGGTCATCACTTAACTGACCCGAGGTCCGCAAAATTTTCTTCACAGATTCAATTACTTGATTCTTCCTATTGTGCTTTTTATTGTGTTATCGATGTTCCTGCTCAACAGGACCTTCGCGTTCATTTTTTATTTCTTCATGCTATAAGATCTACCTTTGTTGTACACAGATGGATCGTGGATGGATGTATACGAAGCGCAGTTCAGTTGCATTCGTGCAAGGCCATGAGTTGTTTATCAATGCCATGAGTGCTTACATGGATCATAATGTTGAGGCTCTTGGTTTCATAAACTACCCATGCAGGGATTGCAAAAATCTTAAGCAGTGAGATAGCATGGAGCTAATCAGGGGTCATCTGCTTTGGAGGGGTTTCATGCCAAACCATATGGTTTGAACGAAACATGGGGAAGAAGGCGAGAACCTACCTGACGAACAAGCTTCAGCGGGTATACGGAATCGCAACAGAGATACAAATGTAGGCAAAACAGGGCACATGAACGAGAATGAGACGGTCCTAGAGATCGTGAATGAAGGTGTCAAAGAAACCATCACTGTCCGAGAGTTTGGCATATAATGAAGTGTTAGATGCTCTCGACCAGATGATTTATGCTGGGAAGCCAGATTTCCTTGATGAAAAAAACTGAAAGAAGTTGGAGGACATGAGGAAGCATGCAAAAACTCCGCTGTACAATGGTTCAACTGTGACAAAGTTGGAAGCTAATATTTTGCTTCTAGAGATGAAAGCAAGGAATGGAATGTCGGACACTGGGTTCAACGATGTCTTATCCCTACTACAAAAGTTTGTTCCAAGCCTGAATGAGTTGCCTCAGAACATGTACGAGGCCAAGCAAATGATCTGACCATTGGGACTTGAAGTACAGAAAATACATGCTTGCACCATTGACTGCATATTGTTTCATGGAGATTACAAAGACTTGGATTCATGTCCTCAGTGCCATGCCTCATGATACAAAACTGGCATGATGCCATGATGCAAGCTGGCCGTGAGAAAAGACCGACCATGAAGGTGATGTGGAATTTCCCTATCATTCCTCGCTTGAACTGTTTGTTTGCCACAACAAAGATAGAAAAACTGATGATGTGGCATACGAAAGATCGAGTGAATGATGGAAAGTTGCGGCACCTGGCTGATGGTGCCTAGTGGAGAGCTATTAATCACAGTTATAAGCGGTTGTTTTCCAATAAAATAAGGAACATAAGGTTTGGTTTGAGCACGGATGGGATGAACCTATTTAACATGGTTTGCAGCAATCATAGCACTTGGCCAATGACTCTTTGCATATACAACCTTCTTCCTTGGCTGTGTATGAAATGGATGCACCTTATGATGCCGATACTGATCCAAGGGCCAAGGCAACCTAGAAACAACATCAACGTCTTCCTGCAGCCATTGATGGAGGAGCTACTGCAATTGTGGACAAAAGGTGAGAGAGTGTGGGACGAGTACAAGAAAGAGCACTTCAAATTGAAAGCGCTGCTGTTCGTAACAATCACCGACCTACTAGGCCTTGGTTCTTTATCTGGACAAGTGACAAAGGGTTACAAAGGATGCGTGGTTTGCTTGGATGGCACTTCTGCTAAATTTCTAAAACATAGCAAGAAGATGGTTTACATGGGTCATCGTAGGTTCCTACCATCTACGCACCCTTACCACAAGAACAAAAAATCCTTCGATGGGACAGTAGAAAATCGAGAACCGCCTAAGTTCAAAACTGGAAGGCAGATCATCAAAATCGTAAACAAACTCAAGGTTGTCCTAGGAAAGGGCGCAGGAAGTGTACCCGCTCTGGCGAAATCTACGTGGAAAAAATTAGTGTTTTGGAAACTGCCTTATTGGAGGACATTGCATGTTCGGCATGCACTTGATGGGATGCACATAACCAAAAATGTCACGGAGAGCTTGTTGGGTACCTTAATGCAATCGATGGGCAAGGGGAAAGATTCACTTTAATGTCATATGGACTTAGAAGCTATGGGTGTGAGGGCAGAGCTACATCCCTTAGCACTACCTGATGGCAAAAAGAAAGTACCAGTTGCATCGTGGTCGTTAGAAACAATGGAGAAAGAGAGGCTCTTACGGTTCTTCCATGAACTAAAAGTGCCTACAGGATACTCATCAAATATAAGGAGGATAGCTAACATGAAAGATTTGAAATTCAACATGAGCTGCTTGAAGGCCCACAATTGCCATGTTATCATGACACAACTCCTTCCTATTGCAATCAGGGGTGTTCTTTTGGAGAAGGTACGGGAGCCGATCATCAAGTTCTGTTCATTCTTCAATGCGATCTCACACAAGGTCATAGACACGATGGAGGTTAAAAAGCTACAGGACAATTTGATCCACACACTAACTCGGCTCGAGATGCATTTGCCACCAACAATTTTTGATATATCCATGCATCTTGTTGTTCATCTTGTTGGCTAGATAAAACTACTTGGCCCCATTTTCTTGCACCAGATGTTTCCTTTCGAGCGGTTGATGAGCATTCTTAGGAAGTATGTTGGAAATAGATACAGGCCTAAAGGTTGCATGGTAGAAGGATGGTCAACCAAGGAAGCACTCGAGTTCTACATTCAGTATTTGGGTCACACTAGGCTCAGTGTTCCTATGTCACGGCATGAGGGAAGGCTACAAGGAAAGGGGATTATTAGGGAGAAGCATGTCCATGCTCATGAGTATAGTGTTGTAATGCAAGCTCATTTCACAGTCCTACAACAAGCACATGTAGTTTCGCCCTATGTCGAAAAGCACAAGGAAGAATTACCTGTAGCTAACAGTTCTAGGTCCTAGGCGTGGCTTCGACAAGCAACATAGAGAAAGGTTTGCCAAATGGCTACAACAACATCTGCTGGAGGTTACATCCGGTGACCCTAACCTTGATGCCTTGATGCGTTGGCCATGGGACTGAACAATTTAGTGGTGATGTACCAAGGTTATGACATAAATGCGTACACATTTTACACTAGAAAACAAGACAAAAAGAGTGCGAACCAAAATAGCGGTGTCCGGATCGATGCTTGTTATGAACAAAATAAGCAAATGGACACCTACTATGGAATCATAGAAGAAATATAGGTGCTAGAATATGGAGAATTTAAGGTCCCACTTTTCCGGTGCAAGTGGGTTAGACCCCAGAGCGGTATCCCCGTGAACAAGGATGGTGTTACTACCGTGGATCTCAACAACATGGGTTATAGAGAAGAACCTTTTGTATAGGCAAAACATGTAGTCCAAGTATTCTATGCACCAGACCTAGGAAATAATGAGGGAAGACATATAGTTCTTCAAGGTAAACGGAAGATCATCGGTGTTGACAATACAACTGAGGAAGAGGGGAACGGATATTAGGACATGCCTGCAGTCGAAGTAGATGTCGACCTACCTCTATTTGAAGAGGGCGTGGAACCTATGTACATGAGAGTGGATCATGATGCGGCTATGATCGTCGTGCCTTGAAAACATTTGTTGTACCTGAATTTCGTTGTTCTTGAGGTTTTGTACTATGGTTATAACTACCAACATAACAAATGGTACCATCGTACTGTGGTGACAATATAATATTCTTCATGTTATGGCAACATTAGCATATGATCCGATGTTCCTATACAACTATACCCTAGCCCAAATCTGTTCCGTCCATCATTCTTCAATCCATCTTGGCCATCCGTTTGTACCTAACCGGCCAATCCTAAAAGGATAGTCTACTTACATCTCACCATCCGCCCCCGCCACCGACCTCGACCTCCGAGGGAATAGACCTAATTCTGATCCAACTGACGGTGGACCTGACATTCTGAGTCTATTGATCTACAATTAGAGTTAGAAACCCTGGTTCGTAGCTAGGGAAACCCTATATCATGATAGTTGTTGCCGCATCGGCGCATTGAGTGCTGCTGCCTTACCTTCATATATCGCCATGTGTACACACGCCCCCTTTTGTTGTCCCCTTGACCTCCTAAGCAAGGCACAACTATGCGAGCGGGGTTGTGTTTTAGGTAAGATTTAATCCTTGCCCTTGCCCACAACTGTATATATTGAAATAAAAAAACAAATCAATTTGTAAATTGTGCGCTCCATGTATCTTTGGTACTTTAGGATTATTCATCACTATGGTTAGGGGAGGACCCACGCGTGCATCAGGCAACAAGAGGGAGTCATGGACAAGCAAGAGTGAGTCCCTTAGTCATGGACATCGATGAGTAGCTGGTCCGAGAGGATGATCGAATGGTCGTTGACACGCATGCAAAGAATTTTCCGCAATGAGTCCCTTATATCCATTCAAAAAATATAACCAAGCCTTTGAGAAGGTCAGCAATGGTTCAATTATGAGGAGGCCTAGGAGCAGCTGATGTTGAGAATGGAGGGCGTACCACCCACCGTCGCAGTTCCCGACGCCATGTCCGAAGTTGCCATGTTCATTCAGTTTTGACAATATGGTTGGACGATAGGGAACCGAGGGACACACAAGGCAAGCTAGAGGCAGGCCACATGATTTATCTTACTCCCCCTGTCCCCTGTGCTGACCAGTTGTTAAGCATGAGAGGCAGCAAGATTCAGGAACTGAGGTTTGTTCCGTTAGAGGATTGGTTCCCGGAACCAAGACCCATTGCACGAGGTCCATTTTTAACTCCAATGCAGACAAGTTTTATGATGGCCATCCAAGAAGGAGGCGTCAAGTTCTGTGCACATCATTGGATTACAGTCAAAGGCCTGGCAAAGTCAGCCGAAGTCATCGAGGAAGAGATGAAGGGTCATTTGACATACATGACAGGACTGCTGGACCTGTTGACCAGAGCACACGAATATGTGCCAGATTAGGTGAATATATTCTTTGCAACATTGTGGATACCACGAGGATGGCAATACATTAAATTTATGTTCAGAGGGGATCGCCACCGGCTATACAGGGAAGAAATAGCTGAAGCTCTGGGTGTTGATCTAGTTCCCACCACTCAGGTCCATGAATTATGTTACCCAGGAGGAGTACCTCCTCGTCATGCCCTTGCAAGCGGGACGCCATCACCCGTCGAAATTCTATCTGTTCTTTTCAGATAGGTGTTCAGTCCTGACTCTCTGAGGTCACTGAGAGAACTCACTCAACTAGCAGCTATGCTCCTACTCGCCTTCAAGAAATCGCTATACCCTAGAGCTAGATTTGGTGAGGCAATCACAGTAATGCAACAGTGGTTGCTATCTCTGGTGTTGGGGCACACCCCGTTCGATTTGGTAGACTTGTTGATTTGTGAGTGGGAAGACTGGATCGCTAATGGATTCAAGGGCAAGAGGAGGATCCCCTATGCTCATGTCATCTGTTATCTATTGGCTAAGACAGTTGGTTTCCTAGAACAGGAGACGGTACTGAGAGAATCGAAGATTATGTTCCCTGACTATAAACCTCCCGGTCCGACTAATAGATGTAGAGGAGGGCATACTATGAGGGCATTGCATGACCACATGACACCAGCTGATATAGCCAACAATGAGGAAGCTGACCTAGCTTTGCGAGAGGCAGAGGCAAATTCTAGGCTTCAGGGTTTACTTGGTGCTGCTCTACTGGCTAGCGACAGCGATGACGAGGATTATACATTGCGGGATGATACTGTGGGATCTAGTTCTAGGCCACCGACTGAGCCAAACATGGCACAGGCACAATTTGAGCTTATGCAATCACTACAAGCGAAACTAATTCATATGAGAAAGTCACAAGAAGACAGGTTTGATGCTGTGATGAGATCATAGAAGCACGATGAGGCGCTGGATTTGTTATTTTTAGGCCAGCAAACATTGCTTGAGCAGAAGAGGGAGAACAGAGCGCACAATGACTATCAGTTTGCATACATTTTCAACAAGACTGGTATGCTGCCGCCTGTGCCTATGGTAGCCAGTACTCAGCCTTTGTCACATTGTCCTTGTCCTATGCTTTGTAATGATCATTCGTAGAAATCCTCAGGTGAGATGCACCAGGAGACAGATGTTGGCAACAAAGAAGTTTAGGAGAATAGCAAAGTAGCACATATAGAGGGGAGTCTAGTTTCGATGGTGGAGCCTAATACAACTGCTGTTGCAAACAAAGAAGTTGACCCGAATACTGAAGTACCACATACACAAGGGACTCATGCGCCGGCAATGAAGCCCAATACGTCTGAAGTTGAGAGCAAACAAGTTCAGGTGAATAGTGAAGTACCACATACAGAGGTGAGTGAAGATCCGGCAATGACGCCCAATACAACTGTTGTTGAACCAAATGGTGAATAGGTAATTGATGAAGTATATACAGAGGGGAGTGAAGCTGGCAAGGTCTGCCAGTTTGAAGATTCTAATTTTTCTAATTGGCTTTTTGTTTTATTATATTCTCAGTTTTTGTGATGGACTATGTAAATTGTATGTGAGTTTGTTAATTCATTTCTAGTTTTGAGACATGCTGTTCTTAGATTGTCAATTGTAATCTTAAGCGCTTTGTTTGTATTGAATTTTGATAAGATTTGCATCCATTCCTGAACAATATCTGTAATGAATCTGATTAAAGATTTGCCAGCCCATTGGTATGATTTGAATGTGCAGACTGTTTGTGAACTTTTATTCATATTAGGCCCTATTTGTTTCGGTGAAATTTGGCTTATGCTGAAAAGTAGTACTACTAAAGTAATTCCACATGACCCGAGGAGACGCATGTCCTAGTACGAGAAGGGGAAAAGACCCAATGTCAATTCGACCGCATTGCTTCAAGCATTTACTTTGGCCGCTCCCTCGCAAACAAAGCGCGTGTTGATGGTAGATAACAAACATTATAACCCATCAATATAACTTGTATAAATGGCTAAAATGGATCATCAATGTAGACTTAGGGGTTTAAACTAATAAATTCCATGAGTTTTAGTGAATCTATGTTTTCGGCAGGATTTAATCAGAAAACCATCAAGGAGGATCTATTTGTCAAAAGAAATCACCGAATTTCGCCGCGTAATCGATGTGGGAAGACTCTAGAAGACTCCATAAGGCGAATCACCGAAGCAAGACACGTGGCTCTAACACGTGGGGACACCCGACCCCACCTAGAGGCTACCCGAGCCCTATGGGCCCCACTTGTCAGCCTCGTTGTTATGTCGATTCTCCACCGCCTTAAGGATTGCATCTCCATCATTCTTTAAGTCGGTTAGATCCAAGGGCTCACATTGGATGCTCTGGGCTATATATACCAGCCTGCACCCCCCTCCAGGGAATGCCTCATTTGATCCTAAGAGCTGAGAAGCCAGAAACCCTAATTCATATGTCCACCAGGATCAAGGCTAGCAATCAAGAGAAGATTAGTCCTCAATAGGATATAGTCTTGTATTAGAGATAGTGAGATAGAGTGAGAGGGAAGAGTTTGGAGGAGTCTCGTCCAGTCGGTGCTCTCTCTACGGCTTGTACCCTGGCGAAATCAAGTTCTTCTTGAGCTTGCTTCTGAGATTTCTCTGGTAATCGACTTCTAATTCAAGTAAGCATCTTGTTCATATTGTTCTTCTATTTTGTGACTCTCTTTTGAGTACTTTAATCATTGTAGCTCCTAGGTTAAAGTAGTATTTATAGTGTAAGCATGGTGCTTAAACTCGGTTACTCGTGGATGTACCCTATTTTCCAGATCGGTGGTAGCTCGTGAGGGTGACTTTTATAGCCTCATTGAATCCTTTGTAGTCCACCTCCCGTTAGCAGGCCTAGCAGGACATTGTTACTGTAGGAAACATACTCTGCCTGTGTTTTCTCTAGTAATGTCCCCATAATTGAACAATAGAAGACAAAGCTTACCAAAGTTAGAACTATAAGACCCTAGCAGTCTCCTCTACGCTCCTATTATTCTCACACACGTTTCCTCGAGTTCGATATAAAACTAGGTACTCCCAGTAAAGTGCTACATCAGTATAATATCCGTGCCCTTGCGGATTATTCAGTGTACATTAATTTATACCAACAAACATTTTTGGTGCCGTTGCCAGGGAAACGGTTGCTGAGTTAACTTCGAACCTAGCTTATCCTTGTATCATTATTCTTTTATCTTTTTCTTTTTATCATGGATCTAGAATCCACCCCTAGCTACTAATATGGTGCACCCACGAGGGCAAGCTTACAGCCAAAAGAGTCTTTAAATCCTATCCTAACACCTGGCTATGAACTACGCCCGTGTTTAATTAACATGATTTAGGATCAACCCTTTTTGGACGAAGATGATGAAAACCCCTATTCCCACCTAAATGGGTTTGAGCAGACCTGTGCATGCCTACGTATTGCGAGTATGTCAAACGAAACCTTACGATGGAAGCTTTTTCCTTTCTCTTTGATGGAAAAAGCTAAATGTTGGTACAATCTCACCATAGAGAGTAGACAAGGAGATTGGGGAGTCCTGTGCTCAAGCTTTTGCTTACAATTCTTTCCCATCTCTAGGGTAGTCAGACTTCGTTCAGAGGTTCTATTTTTTAAACAAAAAAAGAATCTCTAGGCATGACATGGGAACGCTTTAATATTCTTATTAATACTGACCCTGACCTTGCCATTCAAGACCATATTCTTCTTCAATACTTCTATATGGGTCTTGATAGGAAAACCTTGAAGCTTCTTAATACGGCGTCAGGAGGCTCGTTCTTGCATGTCTCCACCAATACAGGGAGAAGTGTTCTTATGAACATCTTAGAGAACATCCCTGAGGAAGTACAAGAAAAACCATTAGAGGAAGAATCCTAGAAGATGAACCCGAATCCTTACCAGACCCATCACCAACTTCAGCTATCCCAAATCATGAACCATCGGAAAAGGAGAAAACTTTAATTTTGGACTTTATGCTTGAATTCGAGGATGAACTTTTTGATGAATATGGAAATACCTTGAATAACCATGCCATGAGGAGACCCCAGAAGTCTAGAAAACCATTGTATGAAGAACCTCTAGATCCTTCTGAGGAAGCTTTCCTTAAAAAGACTACAAAAGAGCTAGTATCTATTATAAGCAATGAATGGTTAGAAGAATCAGAGCTTTTCTCTAATATGGTTCATTTAGATTCACCTTCTATATCCATTCATTGCCAAATTAATAGAGCTCCTTTCGATGCTCTTTACAATCCTGTTGTGGGTATTAATACCATGTTTGTATCTTTTGCTCTTGATTTATTGAAACACATACCATTAATCCCAACAACAAAGTTGTTGAAAAGTGTTTTAGGACACATTCTCCCAAGTTTGGGAATTTTGTATGTCCTCCTTATCTAGGTAAAAAGAACCAAAGTTCATTTGAGCTTCTATATCTTTGATATTATGGAGTTCGACTTGTTGATAGGACAACCAATTGAAAGACTTATCCAAGAAGGACAAACGGGGAAGTTGAATATAAGACTCGAAAAAATCTTTAAACTTTCTATATCCATTACTTATTCTCTAAATGCTGAGAGTGAGCCAATTCCTGAGGAAGACCTAATGGAAGAGGTTAAGGTTGCATCTCTTGACTATTTGATCGAACCCAACCTTGAAGATGATGCCGAGTTCTTTATCGAGGAGGAAGATGAAATCCCATGGAGTTTGAACCTCTCGATGAATTGCTAGAACCACCTAAGCCCACCATTGAGCTTAAACCCTTGCCTTCTGGTCTTAGATATGCTTTTCTTAATAATGATCAGGATTCTCCTGTGATCATAAGTGATAAACTTTCTCAGGAAGAATCCCTATGCCTGCTAACTGTCTTAGAAAAGCATCGCTTTGCCTTTGGCTATTCACTCCAAGACCTTAAGGGAATTAGCCCTGCTCTTTGCACCCATCGCATCTCTACAGATCCTAACTCTATACCTTCTAGGGAGCCCTAGCGTAGGCTTAATAATGCAATGAGAGAGGTTGTTAAGAGAGAGCTTTTAAAACTCTTGCATGCCGGGATCATCTATCCCGTGTCGCATAGTGAGTGAATTAGCCCTGTTCAAGTTGTGCCTAAAAAAGGAGACATGACTGTTGTTAAAAATGAAAAGAATGAATTAATCCCCCAAAGAACCATCACTGGATGACGGATGTGCATAGATTACCGAAAACTTAACAAGGCAACAAAGAAAGATCACTTTTCGTTGCCCTTCATTGATGAAATGTTGGAGCGACTGACGAACCACTCTTTCTTCTATTTCCTTGATGGGTATTCAGGTTATCATCAGATTCTGATCCATCTAGATGACCAAATCAAAACCACCTTTGCATGTCCATATGGAACTTATGCTTACCGTAGAATGTCTTTTAGACTATGTAATGCTCCAGCTTCTTTTCAAAGATGTATGATGTCTATATTTTCTAATATCATTGAAGAAATTATGAAAGTTTTCATGGATGACTTTTCTATTTATAGAAAAACTTTTGATGATTGCCTTGAAAATTTAGACAAGGTTTTGCAAAGATATGAAGAAAAGCACTTAGTCCTTAATTGGGAAAAATATTATTTCATGGTTAGAGAAGGAATAGTGCTTGGACACTTGGTGTCCGAAAGAGGGATTGAGGTAGATAGAGCTAAAATTGAAGTAATTGAACAGTTACCTCCTCCCGTAAATATTAGAGGGATCCGCAGTTTCCTTGGTCATGCTGGTTTTTATCGCCGCTTTATAAAAGATTTTTCATATATTGCTAGACCACTTACAAATCTTTTGGCTAAGGATGTTCCCTTTGAATTTAATGATGCATGCTTGAAATCTTTTAACATTCTTAAGAAAGCACTCATCTCTGCACCAATCATTCAACCCCCTGATTGGTTTCTACCTTTTGAAATTATGTGTGTTGCTAGTGATTATGTTGTGGGGGCTATTTTGGGACAAACAAAAGATAAAAAGCATCATGCAATTGCTTATGCTAGTAGAACTTTGACAGGACCTCAACTTAATTGTGTAATAACTGAAAAAGAACTCCTGGCTATTGTTTTTGCTATTGATAAGTTTAGATCTTACTTAGTAGGAGCTAAGGTGATTGTTTATACTGATCATGCTGCTTTAAAATACCTGCTCACTAAGAAAGATGCTAAACCTAGATTAATAAGATGGATTTTATTACTCTAAGAATTTGACTTAGAAATAAAAGATAAAAATGGTGTAGAAAATTCTGTTGCCGATCACTTGTCTAGAATACAGCTTAAGAATTCGTAGGAACAGTCCATCAATGATTCACTGTGGGATGACATGCTCTTCAAGGTCACAAAATCCGACCCCTGGTACGCAAATATTGTTAATTTTATAGTTGCAGGTTATATACCACCAGGGGAAAACAAAAGGAAGCTCATCTACGAAAGTCGTCTCCACATATGGGATGAACCATACCTCTTCAGAGTCTGCTCTGACAGCCTACTCAGAAGATGTGTATCGGTGGAAGAAGGCATTAAGATCATTGAGCGATGCCACTCATCACCATATGGAGGACATTATGGTGCATTCCGCACTCATTCAAAAATCTGGCAAAGTGGATTCTTTTGGCCAACCATGTATGAAGACACGAAAGACTTCATTAGGAGGTGTGGAGCGTGTCAGAGGCACGAGAACATTAATTCAAGAGATGCCATGCCACTCACCAACAACCTTCAGATTGAGCTCTTTGATGTCTAGGGAATCGATTACATGGGACCTTTTTCGAAGTCAAAGAACTATGAATACATCTTGGTGGCAGTTGACTTTGTCTCCAAGTGGGTTGAAGCCATGCCATGCAAAGCTACTGATGCAAAGAAATCCAAGAAGATGTTTGAAGAGACAATATTTCCAAGATTCAGAGTTCCAATGATGGTGATTAGTGATGGAGGAACTCACTTCACTTAAAAGAATTTTCACAATTATTTGTCAAAGCATGGGATCCGTCACAATGTCGCTACTCCATATCACCCTCAGACAAGTGGCCAAGCAGAAACATCAAATAAACAAATCAAGAACATTCTATAAAAGACGGTCAATGAGATGGGAACTGCATGGAAGGATCGACAACCCGATGCACTATGTGTTTACAGAACGGCCTATAAAACACCACTTGGAATGTCACCATATCAGGTAGTCTATGAAAAGACTTGTTATCTACCTATCGAGCTAGAATTCAAAGCTCACTATGCCATTAAGCGATGGAACATGGACTTTCAAGCTGCATGAATTAAGAGGAAGATGCAACTCTTTGAACTTGATGAATGGCGTGAAAAAGCATATCACAACTCCAAGATTTACAAGGAAAGAATGAAAAGATGGAATGACAAGAGGATCAAGAAGGAGTTTGCCCCAGGAGATAAGGTATTACTTTTTAATTCCAGGGTTAAATTATTCGGGCATGGAAAACTTCGGAGCAAATGGGAAGGACCATTCAATGTGATAAGCACTTCGTTGCATGCAGCGGTAACACTTCAAAATGACGAAGGTATGTTATTCAAGGTAAATGGCCACCATCTTAAGATCTTTCTAGAACCTGAAAACCCACCTAATGATTTGGATGAGGTAGATTTCCTAATTTTACCATAGATGTACACCTCTGCCATCCTCCGTATGTTTCGTAACATGAAAATATACTTTTCGAGATTAGATAGGGATAAGAAACCACCGCGAGAAAAACCCGCATGAGATGATGTCATGTGGGGCCGCCTAGACCCACCTAGAGGACACCTGACCCACTTCTCATCCGCCTCATGCCCGATCAACTCTCTCGTGTCTTCTAGATCCTTCCTTGTTAAAATCCTGTAGTTTTTTGATGCATTCAGTTTTTCTTCGTTACGAGACCACGTATGGATAGATCTTGACCCCTGCTGCAAGTTTTTCCCCCTATATAAATGAGCCTCTGCCTCCTCCATAGCCATCCTATCAAAGCCTTCTCTCTCCAATAGCAGCAAAGCTCTCCACCTTTCTAGTTTCCATGGCCAACAAAGAGATCGTCCCCTATGGTTTTGATCCTAGCAAGAAACCCGACGCGCTTGTGCTGACCGTTGCAACTCCTGAAGTTACCCCCATTTGCTCAAGACAATCTTACTTCACCCAAGCCATCCATCATTCGGCCCTTGTTCCACCACCGTGTCCACTTCTTGAAGACAAGCCACGTCAACAAGAGCATCATTTGGACCTCCAGAAGCTAATCAAGGTTATGAAGAAAATCAACCTCCTTCCTCCTAAGGGACACGAGGTGCTGACCGGAGTGAAGACTAACAAATTTAGAGATGTTACATGTGCAAAATACAAGTCGGTCACCCCTTGTACCACCATTGATGGAGTTCACACTATGCTGGATCAGATCAAGGTTGTTCCATCGAAGAAGAAGAGGAAGGCACCATCACCACCTATCCCAGAGGCTGAGAAGCGTCCAAGGATGACTATGGCTCTCCTAGAGAAGAAGATTGAAGATATCTTCGATGTCATCTATACCCTAGAGCAAAGGATCGATGAGGAACACGTTTTGTCACAAGAGCCTATAGCGTGATCTTAATGTTTTAAATCACTTTGTTGTTAAGATGAAGAAGTGAGAATTAGATAGTCGATAATAAGGCACGAGTGTTAAGGTTAGGTGTTTAAAGTTAGTATGTTTAGGTTACTCGCTTAGCTTAGATCATTAGAATATTGAAGTTTGTGTTAGGTCAACAAAAGTTTGTGTTTAGTTTGTGCTTGTGTAATAAAGTGCCTTATGATGAAGTCTTCTTATTATTATCTGCTTTTTATTTCTTTTGGATATGTGTTTGTCTCCACATGTTGTGCATAAAGGTATATAGGAAAACAAGTATGGGGGAAGCACACCTCGACATCAAAACAAGATTCGATCATGAAAATCATGAAATTCAGAAACCAACAGAACAAAAAACCACACTCGCCAAAGTTGGACCAAAATGGGCTTGAGAGTGGGCCGCCCGACCTCCTCTATGGGTTGGCCAGCCCATCACTGCTCCGCCTCGCCTCGTGCTTCGTCCATAGTTAGGTTTGAGCCCAATACACACTATTTTTATATGTTTCACTTTCCGTTTCGAACCGAATTAAGAATCCATTGATAAAACAACTTTAAAACCTGAGGACAAATTATTTCAGTCATGACTTAAGGATAGACTCACATAATACTTTTCTTGGAAGTCATGCTACTATTGGCAACTTATTATTAGGGACCCCATGTGATGAGGACATCACTACTTCATCGCATACAAGCCAAGAAGAGGAGGAGGTCCAACATGGAAGTCCAATTCATCTTTTTCATGGTGGAGGCCCAGTCCAACTAAAGTTGGAGCCCATCTCAGGTTTCAGGACTAGTCTGCCTTAAACTGGTCACCCAGGACGCATTTTGACTCTGTTTTCGATGATCCACATATGGATAGAAAGCTAATTTGATAAGAAAGCCAATCATAGTGGTCTCACATGAAAAGCTATTTGGAATCGATGGGAATCGTGGTCACAAGTCAGCATTCAGAATCTCCCAGGGTGCTGCGACACAATCTTTTGGTCCGTTGGACCATGTATCGTGTTTGGGCCCATTAGAGGCGCGTCCAGGGGTCTTGCATGACCCTAGAGTCTTCATAAACAGCCACCACCCCTCTATTAGGGTTTGAGTTTTGTTTAGTTCTTGATTGTCATGAAACAGATAATGTTTTGCTGCAACTATGCCGCCAAGGCTGCTTGCTGTGAACCAGGGCCCCTATTCTTGATCTTGTTCGCTTGTGGCGATTAGTCCTTTCGAATAAAGACTTGAACTCTTTTTTGTTATCTTAAGCCTCATATTTATTTGCAATTTCATATTACGTTCATCCCATTCTTGCTTGTGTTCTCGATTCACTTGCAGGAAAGCATTCTCGGCGAGGTCAATCGCGTTCGCGTGGTTGATAACCAACGGAGCTGTGGTGTAACGGTTGTGGGGGTCCGAATCAGTCTTGTTTGAAGCCTAGATCGTGAATGTCGAGTCTCCACCAATCGACGCTATCATATCTTTTGGAAGATCGGGCCTAGTCTACAACAAGTGGTATCAGAGCCCTTTTGCCCGTTAGGTATAACTTTATTTTCCTCTTTAGATTATTACTGTTTTGCATTACCTATAGTCCACAAAAAGCCAAAAAAATAATATATACACCACCACATATTCCCTGTCCTATAGCCTCATTGTGCCGTACAATTTCGTTTCTATTTCGCGTTGTTGAGTTTGTGTCCTAGGTCAAGTTCTGGTTGCTGGTTTTAGATCATTTTGAGTCCAATTTGTGTTTTCCCTTTGTTTTTCATCAAAATCCATGAACACCTTCAAGTCTTGCTGTGTTTCCTTTGTATCCATCAAACCATAGTTCACGCCATCTAATTTGATACACTTGTCTTCATTATTTCATTCAAATCCTTGCTGTCGTGACCAATTTTGCGCGCATTGTTCCTGTTTTGTCCTCTAATTCAGAGTCAGTTCATAAAACTGGTCTAGTTTTCGCATACTAACTCGGATTTCGATGTTCCATATATCAAAATCGATCAAATTTTTTTTTGGATCCGTCCATCCCCCAACTTGTTGGTGTCAGAAATTTTTATTTTGGTCAAAAAGTGGTCACAAGATCCTCTTTTCGTGGACACAAGGTTTTTGTTGATTTTGAGCACTTCTTCTGAAATTTCCACAGGCCACGCCTTTAACTTGTTTAAGCTCATATTTTTGTGGTTACTTCTTTTGTGCTCCTAAGTGAAAGAAAAATATCAAAAAAAATAAAAAGAAAAAGTCAAAATTTCCCAAAAAAACAACGATAGCCCAAAAAATAGAAAAAAGAGAGGGGCAAAAGAGGAATAATATCTAGAGGAGCACATAGAGAGCGCCATTTGAGCTGTGTTTGCATGTGCTGATCTCCGCCTTGTTCCTAATCATATTTCTACTGTTCACATCACTTGATACATCTGGTACTTAGAACGTGAGTAGGCCAGCAACTAAGACAAGTACTCGGGAAACTAATTTAGCTTTGCTATTCAGTTGCAAATATTGTTTTTCTTTGCTACTATATTGTGCCTGTCCAAGCTCCACTTTCTTCTAACCAAGTACAGGTTCGCCTTGCAACTGTTACACTCAAGCTACAATGGTATCACAGTCACCGACCGATTGCACCATCTGTTGCTTTGGTAAGAACACTTGTAAGACCATGGTATGACGCTTGAGAGTTGAGTGCCTTGTTTTTCCTTATCCACAGCCTAAGTAGTTGGTAGGGATAATACTATTTGTGTTGCCTTCTCCTTTCTACTAACCTTGTCAGGAAAATCCGGAGGCAGCGGCCAAGGAAACGAGGATGCACCTATAGATTTCAATGACTGTGTTTCTAAGAATGAGCTTCGTGCCATTCTTGATGACAAGTTCAATGAGATCCTTCAACAAATCACCAATTTGGCCAAGAGGATTGAAGATGTTAAACAACGACATCCTAAACCACGTCCTAAAGATGATGAGGATGATCTCTCTAAGGAGGAGGATGGCGACGCGGAGGCTGAAGCCGAAGCTCAACGACATGCTGAGGATGCACGTAACTGTAATCGGTTGAACTTTAACCGACGCGGTATGGGAGGTAATAACCAAGGTAATAATGATCCTTTCTCTAAAACCAAGTTTAATATACCTCCTTTTTCTAGTTCTGCTGATCCTGAAGCATATTTAGATTGGGAGATGGTTGTAGATCAAAAAATTAGCTCCTATCAAGTACCGAAAGAATATAGAGTTAGACTTGCTACTAGTGAGTTTACTAGTTTTGCTCTTTTCTGGTGGAATGATATTTGCAATAATGTTAATGCTAATGCTAATGCTAATGCTAATGCTAATGCTCAAATACCTCAAACCTGGACTGTACTTAAACGACGAATGAAATCGAGATTTGTTCCTCCATACTATCAGCGTGATATGCGATTAAAACTGCAATGTTTAAATCAAGGTAGTAAGACTGTTGAGGAATATTATCAGGAGCTTTTAATTGGTCTAGCACGTAGTAACATACAAGAGGATGAAATGGATAAGTGTTCTAGATTTTTTGGAGGTTTGCGTCGTGAAATACAGGATGTTCTTCACTATAAAGAATGGACTAGATTTTTCCAATTATATCATTATGCTATTAAAGCTAAAAGGGAAGTACAGGGACGACAACCTAGGCATTCCACGACATCGTCCGTGACTCCATCCACTCCTTCACGTCCAACCGAGGTGAGTAAATTTTCTAATGTGCAGACACCACGAGCGCCTATAAAGAAGATTTCTCCTATCACACCTTCTTCTAGTGGATCTGCTACACCTTCCTCTAGCAGCTCTTCTAAAGTTGTTTGCCACCGCTGCAATGACATGGGACATATTGCTAAAGAATGCCCCAGCAAACGCGCATATATTGCTACTGATGATGGTGGGTATGTTAGTGCTAGTGATGAAGAGAATGAATTTGCACTTGCAACTGATCTTTATGTAGATAAATTTGCGGACAGTGCTGAAGATCCTAAAGAGGTAATTGATAGTGTGGCCTGCACTGTAGACTACAAATCAATCCTTGTTCAGCGTGTGTTGAGTACACAAGTTGAGTCAGTACACAAGCTACAACGCCATAATTTGTTTCAAATGTTCCTCATTGTCAATAATTTACATGTTCGTACTATAATTGATGGAGGAAGCAGCAATAACTTGGTAAGTTCTGAGCTTGTCAAGACTCTTGGTTTATCTACATGTGCTCTTCCACATTCATACCAAGTTCAGTGGTTCAACAATAGTGGTAAGGCAAAGGTAACACAATCTGCTCGTGTGCATTTTTCTATCGGATCATACTATGATTATGCTAATTTTGATGTCGTGCCTATGCAAGCTTGTTCACTTTTGTTAGGCTGCCTTTGGCAATATGATAATAATGTTGTACATCATGGTAGGCAAAATAGATATACTTTTATGTTTAAAGGAAAGACCATTGCTTTACTTCCTTTAACACCTGCTAAAATTGTGCAATATGAAAAGGAACTTGCTGAAAAGAAAAAGAAAGGCCTTGATAAAGACTCTAGCAAACCATTAAATGAACCTTCAAGTAACATGAAAGAGTTTTATTTGCTCTTAAATCTGTTCTTGCTATTCATGATGAACCATGTTATGCTCTAACTTGTACATCGCCTATATGTCCACTTGGTCCTACTCCTAGTGCTGTGCCTCTTGTTGGTACTAACCTTTTGTAGGAGAAGGAGGATGAATTCCCAGCAGGGAAGCCACCATGGCAGCCGCCTATGTGAAGGATGGGGCGCCAAGATGAACGTCTTCTTCTAGAGCCATCGTTGCTGTCATCCAATGGAGGAGACGATCTACTTCAGTCGAGGACGACTTTAATTTAAGAAAGGGAGGATGATGAGGACATCACTACTTCATCGCATACAAGCCAAGGAGAGGAGGAGGTCCAGCATGGGTGTCCAATTCATCTTTTTCATGGTGGAGGCCCAGTCTAACTGAAGTTGGAGCCCATCTCGGGTTCTAGGACCAGTCTACCTTAAACTGGTCACCTAGGACGTATCTGGAGTCCGTTTTCGACAATCCACATATGGATGGAAAGCTAATTTGATAAGGAAGCCAATCCAAGTGGTCTCACATCAAAAGATATTCAGAATCAATAGGAATCATGGTCAAAAGTCAGCATCCAGAATCTGCCAGGGTGCTACGACACCGTCTTTTGGTCCGTTGGACCATGTATCGTGTTTGGGCCCATTAGGGGCGTGTCCAGGGGTCTTGCATGACCCTAGAGTCTTAATAAACAGCCACCACCCCTCCATTAGGGTTTGGGTTTTGTTTAGTTCTTGATTTCCTTGTGAAACATACATTGTTTTGATGCAACTATGCCACCAAGGCTGCTTGCTGCCAACAAGGGCCCTTGTTCTTGATCTTGTTCGCCTGTGGCGATTAGTCCTTTCGAATAAAGACTTGAACTCTTTTTCATTATCTTAAGCCTCATATTTATTTGCAATTTCATATTGCATTCATCCCATTCTTGTTTGTGTTCTCGATTCGCTTGCAGGAAAGCCTTCTCGGCGAGGTCAATCGCGTTCGCGTGGTTGATAATCAACGGAGCTATGGTGTAATAGTTGCAGGGGTCCGAATCAGTCTTGGTTCGAAGCCTAGATCGTGAACGTCGAGTCTCCATCAATCGACGCTATCATACATTTCGGAAGATCGGGCCTAGTCTACATCAAGTGGTATCAGAGCCCTTGTTGCCCGTTAGGTGTAACTTTGTTTTCCCCTTTAGATTGTTACCGTTTTTGCATTACCTATAGTCCACAAAAAGCCAAAAAATATATACACAGCCATATATTCCCTGTCCTATAACCTCATTGTGCCGTGCAATTTCGTCTCTGTTTCACGTTGTTGAGTTTGTGTCTTAGGTCAAGTTCTGGTTGCTGGTTTTAGATCGTTTTGAGTTCAGTTTGTGTTTTTCCCTTTGTTTTTCATCAAAATCCGTGAATACCTTCAAGGCTTGCTGTGTTTCCTTTGTATCCATAGTTCATGCCATCTAATTTGTTACACTTGTCTTCATTGTTTCATTCAAATCCTTGCTGCCGTGACCAATTTTGCGCGCATTGTTCCCTTTTTGTTCTCTAATTCATAGTCAGTTCATAAAACTGGTCTAGTTTTCGCATACTAACTCAGATTTCGACGTTCCATATATCAAAATCGATCAGAATTTTTTTTGGATCCGTCCAACCCCTATCTTTGTTGGGGTCGGAAATTTTTATTTTGGTCAAAAAGTGGTCACAAGATCCTCTTTTCGTGGTCACAAGGTTTTTGTCGATTTTGAGCACTTCTTCTAAAATTTCCACAGGCCACGCCTTTCACTTGTTTAAGCTCATATTTTCTGTGGTTACTTCTTTTGTGCTCCTAAGTGAAGGAAAAATATCAAAAAAATAGAAAGAAAAAGTCAAAATTTCCCAAAAAAACAACGACGGCCCAAAAAATAGAAAAAAGAGAAGGGCAAAAGAGGAACAATATCTAGAAGAGCACATAGAGAGCGCCATTTGAGCTGTGTTTGCGTGTGCTGATCTCCGCCTTGTTCCTAATCATATTTTTGCTGTTCACATCACTTGATACATCTGGTACTTGGAACATGAGTAGGCCAGCAACTAAGACAAGTACTTGGGATACTTATTCAGCTTTGCTATTCAGTTGCGAATATTGTTTTTCCTTGCTACTATATTGTGCCTGTCCAAGCTCCACTTTCTTCTAACCAAGTATAGGTTCACCTTGCAACTGTTACACTCAAGCTACAATGGTATCACAGTCACTGACCGATTGCACCGCCTGTTGCTTTGGTAAGAACACTTGTAAGACCGTGGTATGATGCTTGAGAGTTGAGTGCCTTGTTTTTCCTTGTCCACAACCTAAGTAGTTGGTAGGGATAATACTATTTGTGTTGTCTTCTCCTTTCTACTAACCATGTCAGGAAAAGCCGGAGGCAGCGGCCAAGGAAACGAGGACGCACCTATAGATTTCAATGACTGTGTTTCTAAGAATGAGCTTCGTGCCATTCTTGATGACAAGTTCAATGAGATCCTTCAACAAATCACCAATTTGGCCAAGAGGATTGAAGATGTTGAACAATGACATCCTAAACCACGTCCTGAAGATGATGAGGATGATCTCTCTGAGGAGGAGGATGGCGACACGGAGGCTGAAGCCAAAGCTCAACGACGTGCTAAGGATGCACATAACTATAATCGGTTGAACTTTAACCGACGCGGTATGGGAGGTAATAACCAAGGTAATAACGATCCTTTCTCTAAAACCAAGTTTAATATACCTCCTTTTTCTAGTTTTGCTGATCCTGAAGCATATTTAGATTGGGAGATGGCTGTAGATCAAAAAATTAGCTCTTATCAAGTACCGGAAGAATATAGAGTTAGACTTGCTACTAGTGAGTTTACTAGTTTTGCTCTTTTTTGGTGGAATGATATTTGCAATAATGTTAATGCTAATGCTAATGCTAATGCTAATGGTAATGCTAATGCTAATGCTAATGCTCAAATACCTCAAACCTAGATTGTACCTAAACGACGAATGAAATCGAGATTTGTTCCTCCATACTATTAGCGTGATCTGCGATTAAAACTACAACGTTTAAATCAAGGTAGTAAGACTATTGAGGAATATTATCAGGAGCTTTAATTGGTCTAGCACGTAGTAACATACAAGAGGATGAAATGGATAAGTGTTCTAGATTTTTTGGAGATTTGCGTCATGAAATACATGATGTCCTTGACTATAAAGAATGGACTAGATTTTTCCAATTATATCATTATGCTATTAAAGTTGAAAGGGACCAGTCTGCCTTAAACTGGTCACCTAGGACGCATCCGGACTCCATTTTCGACGATCCACATATGGATGGAAAGCTAATTTGATAAGGAAGCCAATCCAAGTGGTCTCACATCAAAAGCTGTTTGGAATCAACAGGAATCATGGTCACAATTCAGCGTCTAGAATGTGCTAGGGTGCTGCGACACCATCTTTTGGTCCGTTGGACCATGTATCGTGTTTGGGCCCATTAGGGGTGCTTTCAGGGGTCTTGCATGACCCTAGAGTCTTCATAAACAGCCGCCACCCCTCCATTAGGGTTTGGGTTTTGTTTAGTTCTTGATTTCCTCGTGAAACATACATTGTTTTGCTGCAACTGTGCCGCCAAGGCAGCTTGTTGTGAACCAGGGCCCCTGTTCTTGATCTTGTTCGCCTGTGGCGATTAGTCCTTTCGAATAAAGACTTGAACTCTTTTTTGTTATCTTAAACCTCATATTTATTTGCAATTTCATATTGTGTCCATCCTATTCTTGCTTGTGTTCTCGATTCGCTTGCAGGAAAGCCTTCTCGGTGAGGTCAATCGCGTTCGCGTGGTTGATAACCAACGGAGCTGTGGTGTAACGGTTGCGGGGGTTCGAATCAGTCTTGGTTCGAAGCCTAGATTATGAATATCGAGTCTCAACCAATCAATGCTATCATACCTTTTGGAAGATCGGGCCTAGTCTATTTCAAGTGGACATCACCATGTTACTTAAGTTGTTGTGGAATGAGATATAGTAGAATAATGAGAACTGGATTCTTAATGTCTTGTTATTGGAGAATTTTATTTTAAAAAGTAAAAAGAAAAGCTACACCTCTCCTTAGTGGTAAGCAATGTCCTACATGAGCCAAATATAGACTTGGAAAACCTTCTACATATACCACTTGTCATTGTATTACGTTTGGTGAAACCTTATGACCCTTGTTGAGAAACTTATCATGCTCCCAAGATCAAGATAACGTACATTGTACATACAACTGCTGCTTCCACACTAGGGGTACACAACAACATGTTTTCCATCCACTCAAAAATGTTCTACTACACTGGGAATAGACACAAAAATGTGCTTGATAGGATAAATGCTCCAAGTTCATGTCTCTCTTGACAAGTTTCAATTGCGGAAAGAGAGACATGGGCTATGCAAAAGATATTCATAAAAGAAAGAAAAAGTAAAAGTATTGAAAAAATTGACAAGTGTCTAAGATATCTAAAACAATGGGTACTCAGATGCCTGCCTGAAAAAGGGAAAAAAGAGAGAGATGAATAAGATAGCCCATGTTTTCTTGCAAAAGTTTTTCAAGTTTCAATCAAGAGAGATATGTTTCAAGGAGCATAGTAGAATTAGGTTAGCCACCATATATATCCACACACATGGACATCTTGATCTAAGAGTATGACATCTTTCTCCTTGGATCCTTGTTTTGACTTTACAATATATGCAATGCAAGTATGTTTTCATATTCATCCCTATCTACGCTCCACATAAGCTTTTAGAAGTAGGTAAAAAGAAAGCAAAGTCATCAATGCCTTGGTGAGGATCCAAAAATACCATATATACAGAGTGATTTAAGAGTACTACAAATGGAGAAGGTAAGCAATGTTTTGTTTTCAAAAATCTTAAAATGTTTCTCCAATTGACTTGACTGAAGGAAGATGGTGATCTGTTTTAAGTTGTTCCATTCTTCAACCGCCCAAAGTTTCATGGTAGACACTTTGAATCCTGCAGTGCATGCATGACTAGGAATAGTTTTATGCTGATGACTTGTCCCAAGGTTGTCTTAAGTAATCCATCCTTTTATCTAGGACGAGTAAAAGCCTAAGTGTGGGGGAGTTTGTTGATAGTAGATAACAACCGTTATAACCCATCAATATAACTTGTATAAATGGCTAAAATGGATCATCAATGTAGACTTAGGGGTTTAAACTGACAAATTCCATGAGTTTTGGTGAATCTGTATTTTCGGTAGGATTTAATCAGAAAACCGTCAAGGAGGATCTATTCGTCAAAAGAAATCACGGAATTCCACCGTGTAATCGACGTGGGAAGACTCTAGAAGACTCCATAAGGCAAATCACCGAAGCGGGACTTGTGGCTCTGACGTGTGGGGCTGCCTGGCCCCACCTAGATTCCGCCTAGGCCCTATGGTCCCACCTATCAGCCTCATTCTTATGTTGGTTGTCCACTGTCTTAAGGATTGCATCTCCACCATTCTTTAAGTGGGTTTGATCCAAGGGCTCATGTTGAATGCTTCGGGCTATATATACCATCCTGCACCCCCCTCTAGGGCATGACTCATTTGATCCTGAGAGCTAAGAAGCCAGAAACCCTAATTCATATGTCCACCAGGATCAAGGCTAGCAATCAAGAGAAGATTAGTCCTCAATAGGATCTAGTCTTATGTTAGAGATAGTGAGATAGAGTGAGAGAGAAGAGTTTGGAGGAGTCCCGGCCAGTCGATGCTCTCTCTACGGCTTATATCTTGGTGGAATCAAGTTCTTCTTGAGCATGCTTCTGAGATTTCTCTGGTAATTGACTTCTAATTCAAGTAAGCATCTTGTTCATATTGTTCTTTAGGTTTGCGAGTCTCCTTTGAGTACTTAGACTCGGTTACTCGTGGATGTACCCTATTTTCTGGATCGGTGGTAGCTCGTGAGGGTGACTTTTATAGCCTAGTTGAATCCTTTGTAGTCCACCTCCCATTAGTAGGCCTAGTAGGATATTGTTACTATAGGAAACATACTCTACCTGTATTTTCTCTAGTAATATCCCTAGAATTGAACAATAGAAGACAAAGCTTACCAAAGTTAGAACTAGAAGACCTTAGCAGTCTCCTCTATGCTCCTATTATCTAACCTTGATTGTGAAGTTAGGATAAGTTAGATTTGGTTATTCTCACGCACGTTTCCTCGAGTTTGATATAAAACTAGGTACTCTCGGTGAAGTGCTACATCGATATAATATCCATATGCTTACGAATTATTCTGTGTACATTAATTTATACCAACAGCACGTAAGGAGTTGGTCCCGATGCTGTAAGACATGTTCACTCGGTTGTGGGAACCACTCGAGTATCTGAAGCGACGGATGGAGGTGGTGACCAAGCTGAAGGAAATGCTCTTGGACGACGGTTCCACCTCGTCGCCGTACACCATGTTGCTAACAGAGTTGATGGTCGGCCCCAATCTGGCAGAGTTGAGGAGGTCGTGGACAATCCCCATGGCAAGATGAACTGGTACTATTCTTATTGAGGCTACCGCCGTAGTTCCCACCCGTGCAATCATTCCTGGAGGATGTGGTGAAGCCAGAGCTGTCCAAGTCCGTCGAGAGGTTCGATGCGGCATGGGAAGCAGAACCAGGATGGGTATGACTACGCCCGTGGATGTCCATCATCGGGTGGCAATTCCTAGAGCCGCTGTACACATGGTGTTGAAATCCCTCGAGAACCTCCTCACCAAGTCTACCAACGAAGGCGCCTACAAAAATTACGACATGGTGGTTCCATGGAAGAATGCTGCTTGGGATGACGTTTGGAGCGAGTTTGTCAAGTGGGTCATCATGCCGTACGTGTGGCGTGGACTAGAGGAGGTCCGTGACAAGCCAATGTTAACAATGGCGCATGTGGCGGCGTGTCTTGATGGTCTAATGAGATGGGGCACCGAGCTGTCGCTAGACACCGTGGTTCATCTTCTTCAGGAGTCCTATGTAAACAAATGGTAGGCTACCCTATGCAGGTGGCTCTTCTCAGATGACTGCGACCAGAATATGGTCTTAAGCTATGATCACATGTTCGGTCTATTGGATTGGTGGAAGGAGTTCATCGACAAGCTCATTGTACCGTACTTGGCATCCCAATTCCAGAGCATGGTCATCATCCCGCCGCATCTAGAATATGACGTGTTCCACGGGCTGATCACCAGGTGGACACCTATTTTGTCCCTGTAGTCATTGAACTAGGCCCTGAGCGACTTCATGAATACCGCTGGTTGATGCATGACAGCCCAACGAAAGAGGAGGCCATCGCCTGGCACAGGGAATGGATGCAGCTCCTACCGTGGGATGTGGTTGGCATCGATGCTACTACCATGGTGTCGGGTTCATAAACCTAGGGTCCCTCATGGACCGACTTCCCAACAAAGGCTCAGCCTAGCAGGCAACGTTGCAAACAACACGCAACTCATGGGCCAGCCCAAGAACAGGCTAGAATGGTGATCCAATCTCCGACCGAAAGGCTTGGCCGAGGAGGAACAGCACTCGCTTCTGACTCCGTCCCGCCTCTCCGATCGGAAGCCCTCGCTTCGGTCTCTAGCCCGCCTCCGGACCCCTACTCACTGCTCTTCTCCGACTGGCGCGATCAGGGCCGACTGGGACCAATCGACCGGGGATGCCCGCTCGGTAGGACTTGGAAACGTACGAAGAAAGTAAAGCAGGACGCACAAGTCAAACCACAATACCAGGGACCATACCCTGAGAACCTACGGAAACAGTGCTCAGTGACCTCCCTGGCACGATGGAGCCCAACAGTGTTGTAGGCGTCGACATTTTCCCCTATAGTATTATGGGTGCCATTAACTCCCATACAGTAAGGCTCCCTCCACATGCCTCTGGGCATCGATAGTGTTGTGGGCGCCGGCTTTTATCATACCTGGCGAACATGGTAAAACCCCTTACGTGCCTCTAGGCATCAGTAGTATGGCAGGAACTGTCGCACCCAATTTTGCACAGCAAAACCAAGTACTCATATATGTGCGCCCATGATGTCCAAACACACACATATATCACAAATTGCAATAGTATCAAAGTAAAGTACTTATTACATCGCATATCTCATCATAAAGTTAATACAAAGTTTGCTCAATAGCAATATTATTACAATCACAGCGGAATAACTAGCCCAACAGCCATAGGGACTCCAACTGGTGAACGTCTCCCTAGTAGTCCTGGACATCCTCCGGGAACTCTTCATATCCATTATCTGTTACCCATCCGAGATTTTCATTGGATGTAAAGCAAGTGTAAGCTCACCATGCTTAGCAAGTATATTAAAGGGATCTATGAGGCTCAAAAGGCTTGACACTGTTTGACTGCGGTTCACAATTTTAGTTGATCAAATTTTAGCATCCTAAATCACTACTTTAATGAAAAGTCCCAATTCCCAAGTGATATTAAAGTATAGTCATATTCATCTCAATTCCCAACCATCCACCATCCTTAGTAACCACTAATCTTGAAGGATCCAGACCGCTCGTATCCATGAGCATGGCTGTTATAACAGGTTAATTATTTCTGTAGAAATTGTACATCTTTACCCACCGAGCCGAGATTCCCAATGCCGAGGTTCGCGAGACCCACTACACCTCTTCCCAGGAAGTGTGGCAGAGTTTCACTATGAAACCCTTAGCTAGTTGCACTAACAAGTCATAGCTATGAAGGAGTGTCACACGTGGGCATCGCAGCACGGTACACACCCTAGCAGAAAAAGGAAAGATACCCTCTTACCCCTTACTGGAGCTACAGACGAGCTAGTACAATCTAGTTAACAGGTTAAAGTCAGAGCCATATGACACTCAGGGTTGTACGGTCCCTCCTGGGTTGCCGCTTCAGGATTAAGTCCTTATGGAGAGGCACTAGAGTACTCAACCCCGTACTCCAGCCCCCTATCCGTTGCTAAAAAGCTCCATTTTATCAAATTGCATATAGCCTTTAATCATGTTTCACAATTATTTTATGTTAAGCGCTGCAGCATCTATAAAAAATGCCTACCCAAAAATCCCAGGTATCAAGGATATGTGGTACAAGAAATCATCTAGGTAAAGCCCTTAAAGGCATTTCAAATTAAACACATGCATGAATATGAATGGTAATAGTTCATAGGTAACAAGGGGCCTTTGGTACACTTGCCTTCCTCAAAGTTGTCCTAGAAGTACTGCTGATCCTGCTGTGGGTCCTCAGTCACCTCAAATGGCTCACCCTCTAATCGTGATCCAATCACCAATCAAGCATCATACCAATCATTACATGCATACAAGATAGACTTCCATTAGAACAGTACACCAAACAGTAAAAACATAAGTTGAAAAGCTTATAAATCTATTCTATGTACTGCTACAAACACATGAGCGAAAGAATCACTCAAATCGAACTTAAAACGTGAAAGTTATGCATGAATTAAGATGTAATGGCATTTCTATAAATAAAACAAACTTAAATTTGAATAAAATCGTACTGTAACGTGTTCTTGGACTGCGGGCACTAAATCTGGAAAATACAGGGGCTAAATTGGAAGAAAATGGGACTAAATAGAAATTCTTTTGAACTGATGAGTACCGCGGGTTGATTCTACAAAAACAGAGGGGCTAAAACGCAAAAGTGCACGGCGGGTCGCGGTTGACCGTGTCCCCGGCTGACTGGGCGGACGCGTGGCGCCCTCTGGTTGGCGCGGTGTGACACGCGGCGTGGGCGCGCGCTGACTTGGTGGGGTGGACCGGGTCCATGGCTCGCCGTGGACCGGCCACTTAACAGCGAAGGGGTATGCAATCTTGATAACTCATTCAAGATCCAACGGGGCTGCTGGGAAGGAAGAGAAGGTCACCGACGATGACGGCTCTCACGGCGGCGCCATGGCCGGGATGAACGGCTCTCATGGATACAGCGCTCCAGTGCGTAAGAAAATGAAGAGAGGGCACGGGAAGGGTCGGGAGCTCACCGCGAGTCCGGTGGAGGTGTTCACGGCGTTCGGGGCGGTCTCTAGAGGCGAGGTCGATGGCGGTAGTGCTCGAGAGAGAGAGAGCGTGCGGGTGAGGTTGAATCTGAGCGAATTAAGGCCAAAACGAGGAACTCGAGATACCTACAGGCTGCGGAAGGTCACGGCAAAGCTCGGAGTCACGTCGGCGTTGGCGATTGAGGCGCGGGCGAGGGAGAGCTACGGTAGTGGCTGCTGGAAACCAAGAGCAGGGGATGGGAGAGGGAGAAGGGATGGCGCGGTGCTTTATAGGCCGGGCGGTGAGCGCTAGAAGGAAAGGGAGCGGGGAATATCAGGCAGGATTGGCCGCCTGCCATATGTGGGCAGTGGCGGTGGGATTCCATGCCGTGCAGTGCCAATGGTGGCCGAAGAAAGGAAAGTGTCGGGCGGAGAAGAAAGGAAAGAGCCAGGGGAAGAAGAAAGGAAAGAAAGAAGAGGGCGTTGATAGGTGGGGCTAGAGGTGCAGTGAGTGAAGGGAGAGAGCGGACGACAGCGCTTGCTAGCGATGGAGGCCGAGCGGGCCGGGGCGCCAAGTTGGGCTGCGCTGTGCGGTGCGCGCGTGGGAGAAAGAAAAAGGCCGCGTGGTGTGGGCCAGTGCGGGCAGGCTGCCGAGTGGGTTGGTGTGAAGCAGACTAGGCGCCGGAGAAATAGAAAAGAAGGGAGGAGGGGCGCAGCTGGGCCGCCAGCGGGCCAGCGTGGAATGGGGGAGAAAAGAAGGACTGGGCCAGAACTGGGGTTGGGCCAGAATGGAAGAAGGTAAATTTTTTCAAAGACAAAACCTTTTTCAAATCTATTTTCAATTCTAAGATAAATTAAAATGGGATTTGAATTCAACTTCAAATCATCTAACCCTACACTCAACCAAAAACCATATGCTTCGGCATGAATGCAACAACCATTGTTTCTAATCCTTATAGTGTATTTTATTTATCCAACATTTATTATTTAGCCTAAGTTAAAAATTCCTAGAAAATTTAATAAATGCTAAGAATTAATTGCTAATTTGTTGTAAAAATTTTGGGTGTTACAAACCTACCCCCCTTAAGATGAATCTCATCCTCGAGATTCGAATGGTTCAAAGAGATTGGGATAGTCAGCTCTCAGATCTTCCTCTCTTTCCCAAGTTGCCTCATCCACAGAGTGTCTATTCCACTGAACCTTGCACATTCTTATTATCTTGTTCCTTGTAATTCTCTCCGTTGTTTCCAAGATTCTCACTGGATATTCTTTGTATGATAGATCCCCTCGGATATCTAGTTCTTCCAAAGGTAGTTGTTCCTCAGGTACTCTCAAACATTTCTTGAGTTGCGACACATGGAAGACATCATGAACACCTGAGAGCTGCTCCAGTAATTCTAGCTGGTAAGCAACTTCTCCTCTCCTGTTGATGATCTTGTATGGTCCCACATACCTAGGTGACAACTTTCCCTTGGTATGAAATCTCTTAACTCCTTTCATAGGTGAAACTTTGAGATAAACAAAGTCACCGATTTCAAACACCAAATTTCTTCTTCTCGTGTCCGCATAGCTTTTCTGTCGAGACTGTGCAACCTTCAAGTTTTGCCTTATTGTTTATACTTGTTTTTCTGCCAGTTGTAAAACTTCTGGTCCAAAGACTTGACTTTCCCCCGTTTGATCCCAAAACAATGGGGTTCTACACTTTCTGCCATACAATGCCTCAAACGGTGCCATCTTGAGACTCTTTTGGTAGCTATTATTTTAGGAGAATTTGGCATAAGGTAAACTCTTATCCCAACTTGTCCCATACTGCAGAGCACAAGCTCTTAGCATATCTTCTAAGATCTGATTTGTTCTCTCGGTCTGCCCATCTATCTGAGGATGGTAAACTGAGCTAAAGTTCAACTTTGTATCCATGGACTCATGCAATTTCTACCAAAAATGTGATGTGAACTGTGTACCCCTATCTAAAACAATCTTCTTTGGTGCTCCATGTAAACATACAATCCTTTCCATGTATAACTCTGCCAACTTTGCACCCAAATAAGTTATCTTGAGCGGAATAAAATGTGCCACTTTTGTCAAACGGTCCACAATTACCTAGATAGAGTCAAATCCTCTCTGTGTACAGGGTAATCCAACTATAAAGTCCATTCCAACTTCTTCCCATTTCCACTCAGGTATCTTCATAGGCTGTAGCAAACCTGCTGGCCTCTGATGTTCTTCTTTTACTCTTTGGCACGTGTCACATATGGCCACATGTTCAGCTACATCTCTCTTTAGTCCATACCACCAGTATCTCTCTTTAAGATCAAGATACATTTTAATACTCCCTAGGTGTATGGAATAGGCTGAGTCATGAACTTCCCTCAAGATAGAATCCCTAATAGATTTCACTTCTGGCACACAAATCCTTTTGCCAAACCATACTGTCCCTTGATCATCCATGTGGAATCCTAGGACTTTACCAATCACTATACGTTCCGCAATATCCTTGATCCTCTCATCATTCAGCTGTCCCTTACAAATCTCTTGTTCTAGAGTAGGTTCTACCTCTAACTCCATGGTGTTAGCCACAATACCCAAATTTAGGTATTTGAACTCCTCACACAACTCTTTAGGTAGTTGAGTTGTATAGGCCATGTTCACATAACTCCTTCTACTCAGGGCATCTGCTACAACATTAGCCTTCCCCAGGTGATAGTATATATCCAAATCATAATCCTTGATTAACTCTAGCCATCTGTGCTGCCTTAGATTCAGATCTGACTGTTTGAATATGTACTTCAAACTCTTATGGTCCGTATAAATCTCACACTTATGACCAATCAAGTAATGCCTCCTAATCTTGAGAGCATGTACCACGGCTGCTAACTCCAGATCATGAGTCGGATAATTTAACTCATGTTTTCTTAGCTGTCTGGATGCATAGGCAACAACTCTGCCTTCTTGCATAAGAATGCCGCCTAGACCTTGCCGTGAGGCATCACAATAGATAGAGAAGCTTTTGGTGAGATCAGGTAAGATGAGCACTGTGGCAAAACCTCCTAAATTATAGGGTCCACATGCACCTGTCACTGTCCAATGACCTCTGACGACTATGCATATGTTCCGGTAACTTAAGAAGACTATCGGGTGTCCTCGGGGAACCCCGAATCATCCATGATTTCCGAGCAGGATCCCATTACGGAGTCATTGCAGTATTACAACATTTATTCAAATATCTACACCAGAGTAAATCAGCGGAAGTCTTACAATAACATAGTTTACAAACCATTTATTTCAAACCATACAACTAAGTTCGATAAATAATACAAACCAAAGTAGTGGAGTGGCATTATAACATATTACAGAACACATAAATGGATTGCCCTGCCCAAGGGCCACGCATTTACTTATCATCATCGCACTGAACAACAGTCATGCAGCATGATCCAAAACAGATCTGCTCATGAGCCTCACCTGTAACAAGGGTCAACGAACCCTGAGTACAAAAGTACTCAACAAGACTTAACTAAAAATAAAAACTGATAGAACTTAAGAATGCAGGCTCAGGGATTCAAGGTATGGCTTTAACAATAATCAAAGTTCTTTTGCGTAAAAGCTTTTTAATAAAATTCTTTACATCAACATTTAAAACTTCATAAGATCATATACAAAGCTGAGATGATCCGTATAGAGATCATGAAACTTCATATCCAACACTTTCTCAAACCATCCTCAAGTTTCAGTTATTAATACTACGATGATGAACAGAGAAGTGAGTCTCCATAACCGAGGAGCAACGACGATTCGAACCGATTAAACCCAGCTGGGGATTCCAGACCACACGACATATGTAGGTCCCCAACTTACATATATCAACCTACCCTTGGATCCTCTAAAACAAGAACGAGTCCGCGCCACCCGAGAATACGGTACTCCACCAATCCAGCCCATTGCCACGTGGGTACACGCTATTCCCGCCATCTCTCCACTCCCAGTGCGCGAGTAGCCATTCTCATGATAAAATAGCCAAGTTAAGGCTTACCGGAATATGTGGTTAGTACTACAAAGTCTCACCGCACATAGTTCAACAACGGACGGACCTTAACCGACACAGGCGGAAAGAACCCGCTCACAAGACCTCCACGTCTTGTGGCTCACACACACCGAGTCTGCCCGGTCTAGATTTATTACTCCACATGCTCATATTTCATGATCACATAAGTAACCAAACGTAACCATAGATCTATTTAAAACTTGCGGGTGACAGGTAATCACCCGACTTTGATCTGTCTAAGCACGACTAAGCATAACTAGACATTTACAAAGTAAAACTGGTAACAAGGTAGATACTAAAAAACAAGGTTGGTAATGCATTAATTAAGTTTCCACTTGACTTCTAATCACTTAATGCAGTATATAAAAGCAAAAGCGAAATAATTTTGTAAAACACAAGGTAGGTTTAAATGTATCCGGGGCTTGACTTCGATGACGGAAAAGTTTGGTTTCGGAGTTGTTTCACAATTATCAAATCCGACCTCAACAGGCAGATTAACTTCTTCCACAACTGGATTAACTACCACGTGCTCACATTCGTTCACTACACGTAGTAACAAGGCCATGTTTAACATGATGCGAGATATAAAATAGGATGCTTGATGATGGATACAAAAATTAACAACTTGAATACAACTTTCCTTCGCGGTACAGTTACATGTCAAACTAACTAAACCTTTTCGTAACACCTAATTCAATTGCCAAGGATCATTACCAACTAATGACCCAAGGACATCACTCAATCAAAAATTCAAACAAAACCTAAATCATTAAAGGTTACTATTTGCTTTTACGAATTAATTAATTAATTAAGAATTATGAAATAAATCAACTTGTTCCAATTGAGCTCAAAATTTTTGTACATGTTCATCTCATGATAACTAAGTGGCAAAACAATTTTCATAATTTTTGAATAAATAATTAAGCCTAGAAAAATCATGGAAACTCATTTATTAATTAATTGAGCAATTTTTATCACATTCAAAAAGTACTAAAAAACAACATTTCATATTTTTCCTAAATAATATACATCACATAGAGGTCACACAAAAATTTTCATAATTTTTGGAGCTCTAAATAAGTCTACACAAAAATAACAAAAACATACACTATTCCTCCATTTCGGAAAAACAGAAAATTCATTTTGAACTCACGGTCACTGACATCAGGTCCCACCTGTCATCCCTAACCTCCCGCATTTGACCACGATGACGATGGCGCTGACCGACGAAAACTCACCGACGGTGAGCCCAATGGTGACGGCCAAGGTACCAAAACGTTCACTAAGACTAGGCGCACCTACTGATGTCCCTACTTGCACCGATTACGGCTCTATACTAGCTCAACGCCGGCCATGGCGGATGCGGCGGCTCGGCGACGCTACGCCGGTGATAGGAGCCCGGTAACGCTTAAACACACAGCACGGGACGAACCAGGAGCTCACCCTGAACACGCTGAAGGCGATGGACGAGCCAGAGGAACGACGGAGAGACGGGTCGACGGTCACAACGATCACGACGGCGCTAACCACGTCGGTGACGGCGTTCAGGCGACTGCGATGGTCAAAAGGATCAAATAACCGGTCATAGAGCAACACGGGATCAAGGCGAAGCTGGTGACATGCTGAGCAAGGACAAAGACCCACCGTGGAGCTCCAGCCACGGCGACGCGCACACCACGGTGAGGTTGCCGGCCGCGGGGAAGAAAGGCAAAGAATGGCGGTTCCCGGCGCAATCAAGCAACAAGGGCTGGAGGACTGGTTTCACAAGGAACTAGCAAAGCTATGGCAAGCTTAGCCGAGGCTGGTTTGCACTGAGGAGGCGAGGCGAGCTCGACGGAGCAGCGGCGGCGACGTCGGGAAAACAGAGGAAGGCAAACGGCGAAGAACGACGACGACGCAGGTCTTATAACTCGGCTCAGAAGCAAGGAGAAGCCACGCAGGAGCCTTTCTCGCGCCAGTGCGAAGCCAAGGGCGGCCACAAGCGCGACTGGAACCGAGCAGAAGGTCGCCGGCAATGTAGCTTAAGCGGTGAGCACTGTTCAACTTAATTACAGAATTGCCATTTGTCTAAATTTCCAAATTACTCCCAAATTTGTATAAAAACTCAAAAATCTCCAAAAATAAAAGTTGTTCAAAATTCAAAGCTCTACAACTTTTCTTTTATAACCACCTCCTAATTCGGTCTACATTTTGAAATGCAAATTTGAATTCAAATAGGGAACATTTAAAGAATTTCTCCTTTTCAAATTGCTTCAAATTTTTCATAACAACTTTGAAAACTCCAAAAACAAACTTTGTACAACTCGACAAGCTCTGCATTTTTTCTTTAAGGCTCAACCCCAAAATGTGCTTTGATTTTGAATTAGGTTTTTCGGGGTAAAACAAATCGCTGGAAATTAGGGTTTTCGAAACTTCAAATCCAAACCAAACTTTGAACTCAATTCACACCATACAAGGCAACACTCATAACATAAATGTAAACTTGTTTTAGTGAATGCATATCAAAATTTGCAATATAACCAAATGCCTTGCAATGCATATGATGACATGTCCTGTTTTTAGTATTTAAACACCCGGGGTGTTACAATCCTTCCCCCTAAAAGAAATCTCGTCCCGAGATTCAAAGTCATAGGGTAAGTAATGGAAAAGAAAATGTGTCAATCCAAAAACATTCACAACTTGTTCATAAAATAGCTGAGGTTCCTTTACAAACAGGGTTCGTAATAACAAAGCAAAACTAACATTCTTCTATATTGATGCAAGAAACTCTAGAAACTTTTCTAACAGGTAATCTTTAGATTCCCAAGTAGCTTCTTCTTTTGAATGTTGATTCCATTATACCTTGTAGAACTTGATTGTCCTCCTTCAAGTAACATGATCTTTCTGATCCAAGACTCAGATAGGATACTCAGAATAGGTCAAATCAGGTTCAAGTTCCACCCCTTCAACCTCAACATTCTGCTTAGGCACTCGGAGACACTTCTTCAATTGAGAAACATGGAACACATCATGTACCGCTGCGAGATGTTCTGGTAATTTCAAGCGATATGCCACTTTTCCATACCTCTCCAAAATTTGAAAGGGTCTAATATATCGAGGTGCCAACTTGCCTTTAACACCAAAACGGGTAACTCCCTTCATTGGTGATACTTTCAGATATACAAAATCTCCTTTGTTAAACACCAATGGTCTACATCGTCTATCCGCATAACTCTTTTGTCGAGACTGAGCTATCTTCAAATTACTTTGTACTTGCCTAACCTTGTCTTCTATTTCTTTCACAAGGTCAACCCCAAAGAACCTTCTTTCTCTAGGCTCAGACCAACTCAGCGATGTTCTGCATCTACGACCATAGAGTGCTTCAAATGGAGCCATTCTAATGCTTTCCTGATAACTATTGTTGTATGAGAACTCGGCCAAAGGTAAGCATTCGTCCCACTTATTGGAATAGTTAATGACACAACACCTTAACATATCTTCAAGTACTTGATTGACTCTTTCAGTCTGTCCATCAGTCTACGGATGATAAGCCGTACTATATAGTAGTTTGGTACCCAATGAAGAATGCAATTGTTTCCAAAAGCTAGAGACAAACTGTGTACCCCTATCGGGCACAATAGTCTTGGGTACTCCATGGAGGCACATGATTCGCTCTAAATACATCTTGGCATACCGTATAGTGGGATATGTATTCTGGACTGGAAGAAAATGTGCTGACTTGGTTAGTCGATCTACAATAACCCATATTGAGTCAAATCCCTTTGATGTCTTGGGTAGACCAACAATAAAGTCTATACTTATATCCTCCCACTTCCAAGATGGAATAGGTAATGGTTGTAATTCACCAGCAGACCTCAAATGTATAGCTTTCACCTTTTAACAAGTATCACACTTTGCTATGTATCTAGCAATCTCTATCTTCATTTTGGTCCACCAAAATCTTTGTTTCAAGTCATGGTACATGTTGTTACTTCCCGGATGGATAGATAACCTAGTAGCATGTGCCTCTTCCAGAATTGACTGCCGCAACTCAGGAACCTTTGGTACCACCAGACGATCCTTGAACCATAACACACCTTCATCATCTATGCTGAAGTATTCTGCTTTTCCATCCCTGACCCTTTCTTTGATATGGGCTATACCCTTGTTTTCTTTATGAGCAGCAATAACTTGATCTCAAATAGTGGATTCAACCATTATGTTGGTCAAACTGCCTTGTTGAATTACCTCTACATTCAACTTCCCCATCTCTTGACATAAAGTCAATCCATTGTTCTCACTACCAGACAATTGCAATAACTTTTATGACTAAGGGCATCTGCAACCACATTTGCTTTGCTAGGGTGATAATGTACTTCCAAGTCATAATCTTTAATCAGTTCTAACCATCTTCTTTGTTGCATGTTCAATTCTGACTAAGTAAAGATATACTTTAAACTCTTGTGGTCTGTATAAATATGGCACGTATTACCAAGCAGGTAATGCCGCCAAATCTTTAGAGCATGGACAATAGCTGTTAATTCTAGATCATGAGTTAGATAGTGTTCTTCATGTTGCTTAAGTTGCCTAGATGCATAGGCAATGACTCGGCCTTCTTGCATCAACACACATCCAATACCAATACCTGAAGCATCACAATAAACATCAAACGGCTTCTCGATATCAGGTTGGGCTAATACTGGTGCAGTGGTCAACGGTCTCTTCAAAGTCTGGAATGCCTCTTCACAATTAGATGACCAGACAAACTTGACTTAGTTCTTCAACAACTCAGTTATGGACTTTGTGGGGGTATTAACCCCTATACCCTTACGGCTAGGCTTGGGTCGGCCCGAACCAGGGGGTTTGGCCCACTAGAAGACTACGCGTGGCCTAGTCAATCTGTTCGGAGTCCCGCGCAAGGAATCAAGGCAAATTTGGAGATCAAGCAAGATCTTGGTCGGTTAGAATAGGAATCCTTATCCGGCCACCTATGGCAATTGTAACTGGTTAGGATTAGTTTCTAGATCTATAACCCTACCCCCAGACTATATAAGGCGGGCAGGGGCCCCCTCTCAAAAACATCTCTCATTGACATACAACAATACAATCAGACGCAGGACGTAGGTATTACGCCATCCCGGCGGCTAAACCTAGATAAAACCTTGTGTCTGTCTTGCGTCACCATCTTGTTTGTAGCTTGCGCATTTGTCTGCCGATAATCTACTACCTTGGGCATACCCCTGGGTAGACTGTCGACCATATTTCGTCGACAGTGGTGCGCCAGGTAGGGGGTGTGCGTACTGCTCTCCAAGCGAACAAGATGGTCATCATCCCCGGTTCCATGGCTACGCCGAATGGCCTCACGTTCACCATCGGCCAGATCACCTGGACCACTGGCTCCAATGACTTCATCGCCATGACCATGGAGGAGGCGCGGATTCAATCTGCGTTGACCACTGCTTCATCTGCATCAGCTATGGCTCCGACCATGGTGGATCTGGCTCTGGCCATGCCAGCATCGTCTTTAGCCACGCCGATAACCCATCATCCGCTTCCTCGCTACAAAGGGAGGCAGATCGACAACTCTGACCTGCTCGACTCCATCGATCGGGTCGACACCAAACTTGCCAAAACCCTAGCTCTGGTAAGTTTGATTCAAAGTCAACCTAATGAGCAGGTAGCCACTACCCACAACAGATCTACCCGACCAGCTCGGGCCAGTCGTCCTGCACGACTCGGTACGGATCTCATGGTCACATCTACTCCTGAAGGAAGCTCCGTTCGTCGCCGTCCAGCCCTCACAATGGGTCTTCGGATCTTCGAGTATGAAGCCTCAATGGAGAACTACCAGGCTCAGCCCTATGGCCTGTGAAACTCTGCTTCCAACTATGCGTGCAATATACAACGATCTTGGCCAAAACCACGCAACTTCATCAACATGGTCCAGATTGAGGAGTACCAAGAGGGATCGGTCCACACAGTTCAAGAGGGTGGATCAAGCTCCCCGTCCAGCACCGCATCTAATGGCTCCATCCACACCGAGCTCCAGCATCATGACAATGAGGGCGTTGAATACAATCTGGATATCCCGGACCACGCCCTGGGGTTCCCACAATTCCCATCCTTCCCACCAAGACGAGGAGACTTGATCAATGTTGTCAGTAATGACAAACCACCGGCAGTTGGTGAAACAGAACAAGAAAGGCTGGCACGCGAAGCACGCAATATTGATCGGTTTAATCACTGACAAGTCGAAGCCAAGGCGAAAGAGGAGGCACGACGCATACGGGTCCAGCCATGCGACCTTAACAATGCCTTTGACAGGGTGGGGGACAAGCAGGTCTTCAGGACTTCAAGTGCCAACGTAGCTGTTGCTATAGCGACAATGCAATGACTACCCAATACCCCAGAAATCCTGGTAGTTCGAGATGATATACAAGCTTACCTGACAGCTGCTATGGCCCAGACTGCAAAGATTGTGAATCAAGCCCTCGCTCCATCCGTCTCAGTCGAATCAAGCTACAGCCACCAGTACTCAAGTCGCTCACAGCCACCCAACCAATGTGGCTCGCGCAACAACGACCCATCAGACAACCGTCAAGGTGGAAACGGTGGTCATGATGGTGGTCGGGACGACAACCGCCGCAACTACCGGGAAGACAACCATCGAGACAACCGTGACAATCGTCGTGATAACCACGGTCGCAGGGTCAACCAGGGTGGCAATCGGGGTCACCGTGATGGAAATAACGATCTCCGCCATTCCCTTGGAGAACGTGATCTGCGCGATCGCATTAACCAAAGAGCCAACGATCGTGCATCCCACGAAAGCTATCGCCGTATGGAATATGATACTACCCACGGCCCTCCGGGTTTGAAGCAGTTTATTCCACACCTTCGCCAAGTCATATGGCCCGAGAACTTCAAGCTCGAAAAACTTCAGAAGTACGATGGCAAGGAGAACCCCGAATTATGGGTCATGCTCTATGAAACCGCATGCAGATCAGCCATGGCTGATGAGCACGTCATGTCTAATTACTTCCCAGTCGCCGTCGGCCATGTAGGCCACCAATGGCTAGTCAGCTTGCCGGTGAACTACTTTGATTCTTGGCAAGAGCTCAAGCAGGCATTCATCGACAACTTCATTGCTACTTGTGAGCAACCCGGCAACAAATATGATCTGCAGTGGATTCGAGATCGCAAAGATGAGCCACTGCGAGAGTACGTCCGAAGCTTCTCGAAGATGCGCATCAAGGTCCCATCAATCTCCAACAACGAGGCAATCGAGGCTTTCATCACTGGTCTCTGCTTCCACGATGCCCTAAGGGACAAGCTCCTCCGCAAGAGACCTGAATCGGTCACAGCGCTCTAGCCACTGCTAAAAAATATGTGGATGCCGATGATGCTAAAAAGATAATCGTCGAAGAAGCAGCAAGGGTTCCACGCTCCGACCACCCTCCACACCGCGACGACTATCGCGGCAACCATGGTCAGAACGATAATTTTGATCGCCACAACCAGCGCAATGATTCCTGCGACCACCGCGACCAGCGTAATCTGCGGCGTAATCGCCATGACAATTACAGGGGCAAGCGTGCTCGGGAAGACGACGACGAAGTCAACATCGTTAAAAAAGGTGGCGGACGTCGCAATTACGAAGAAGACTACACCAAAGCGTTGAAAGGACCCCGTCGGCTCCATCCCAAGTCAAACCATACCATGGAGGATTGCCGTGTTCTCAAATCCATCTATCGCGCCAGCAGAGCTCGGATAAATCCGACAAGCCTAACGACGCAGGGTGCAAAGATGACAAGGACAACGATGACAAAGATGTAGATCCCGTCACAAGTACGTCAAGCCAACCGACCACGCATCCATACCATCATTGGGGGCAGAGTGTCCATCGAGACCAAACGAGAACGCGAAGTCGCTTGCTCGCTACCGCTCGAACGCGGGCCAATACCGACAACCTCATCGCCGATCCACGGCTCCCTCCTTGGTCTCACCGAGAGATCTCCTTAGCGAAAGGACCAATGGGCTGCAATACCGAGTCAGGGCATTTTCCTCTCGGTCCTCGATCCTTGTATCAACAAGGTTTGGTTCGATAAGTCTTGATTGATGGCGGCAGTTCCATCAATATACTATTCAAGAACGGTTTGCTAGCCACGAAGATAAACTCAGCTGATCTCAAGCCACACGAGGCACAGCCTGGGTGTTCTCCCTGCATGAGCTCCACACCTCTCGGGCAGATCACGCTACCTATGCAATTTGGTACTCCAGACCACTTCCGCACCGACTATGTCAACTTCGTGGTTGCTGACTTCGAAGGCACCTACCATGCTATTCTTGGTCGACCAGCGCTCACCAAGTTCATGGCCGTACCTCACTACAAATATTTGGTGCTCAAGATGCCTACTGAGAAGGGGGTTCTAACTCTCAGGGGCAACGTATACGCAGCTTACACCTATGAGGAGGATAGCTTCAAAATAGCAGAGGCTCACGACCTCTCTATTCGCATGGCCGAGACCACACTCAACGCCAAGAAGACCCCATCCGACCACCTGGAGATCCCAGAGCTCGAGGCCCCACGCAAGAACATCAAGTCCAAAGAGCACAAAGTGATCCAGCTGGTCGACGGCGATCCCAGCAAAACGGCCCTTATCGGGGCCAACTTGGATCCTAAATAGGAAGACGCGCTCGTTAGGTTCTTGAGGAGCAACGTGAGCGTGTTCGCATGGAAACCCGCTGACATGCCCGGTGTTCCCCGGAACTTGATCGAGCACTCCTTAAATGTCGATGGCAAGGCCAAACCTATCAAGCAGAAGCTACGATGGTTCGCTCGCGACAAAAAGGAGGCTATTAGGGTAGAAGTTATACGGCTTTTAGCAGTCAGATTTATCAAAGAAGTGTATCATCCAGAGTGGTTAGCCAACCCGGTTCTTGTATGCAAAAAGAATAATGAATGGAGAATGTGCGTTGATTACACTAATCTCAACAAACACTACCCTAAAGACCCCTTCGGCTTACCTCGCATAGACGAGGTCGTAGATTCAACTGCCGGTTGTGAGTTGCTTTCCTTTCTCGATTGCTACTCTGGTTATCACCAGATCGCTCTCAAAAAGGACGACCAGATCAAGACATCCTTCATCACGCCCTTCGGCGCCTACTGCTACATGACCATGTCGTTCGGGCTCAAGAATGCTGGGGCTACCTATCAACGCGCCATACAGGCCTGCCTCAAAGACGAGATAAAAGACGACCTCGTCGAGGCTTATGTTGACGATGTAGTTGTTAAAACCAAGGAAGCATACACCCTTGTTGACAACCTCGAACGTACCTTTGCAGCTCTTAACACATTCCAATGGAAATTAAACCCAAAGAAGTGTATCTTTGGTGTTCCATCTGGTATACTGCTCGGTAACATCGTCAGTCACGATGGCATATGCCCTAACCCAGAGAAGGTAAAAGCTGTCTTGGACATGAAGCCGCCCAAAAAGGTGAAGGATGTTCAGAAGCTTACCGGATGCATGGCTGCCCTCAGCCGTTTTATATCAAGATTAGGCGAAAAAGGACTACCGTTTTTCAAGCTACTCAAAGCATCCGAGAAGTTTGAGTGGTCGGAGGAAGCAGACGCTACCTTTAAACAGCTGAAACATTTCCTTACATCACCTCTGGTCCTCACTGCTCCCAGAGAAGACGAAACCCTCCTGCTTTACATTGCGGCAACTAATCGAGTGGTCTCCACTGCCATGGTGGTCGAGCGCGACGAGCCCGGCCATGTATACAAGGTACAATGACCAATCTATTTCATCAGTGAGGTACTCAATGAATCCAAGGCCAGGTACCCATAGATTCAGAAGCTGATCTACGCCGTACTGATTACATCCCGAAAGTTGAAACATTACTTCGACAGATATCGTGTGGTGGTCATGACCGAGTACCCTCTGGGAGACATCATTCGCAACAAGGATGCGAATGGGCGCATCGTCAAATGGGCAATGGAGCTATGCCCTTTCTCCTTGGAATTTGCAAGTTGTACTACAATCAAGTCTCAGGCACTTGTCGATTTCATCATCGAGTGGACAGACTTAAGCACACCTGCTTCTCAGGGGCCCGCCGAGTATTGGAAGATGTACTTCGATGGCTCTCTCAACATCAATGGTGCAGGAGCAGGAGTCCTTTTCGTATCGCCATCCAAGGAGCAGCTCCAATACGTCCTCAGGATTTATTTCCCGGCATCTAATAACGCCGCCGAGTACGAAGCATGCCTACATGGTCTGCGCATTGCGGTCGAGCTCGGTGTCAAACATCTCTATGTCTACGGAGACTCGGCTCTAGTCATCAACCAACTCAACAAGGACTGGGATACGACCAGCGAAAAGATGGATGCATACTGCAAATCGATCAGAAAGCTGGAAGGCAAGTTCTACGGCATCGAGTACACACATGTGGTCCAGGACAAAAATCAAGCAGCAGATGCGTTGTCAAAGTTAGGATCATCCTGAGCCAAAGTCCCACATGGTGTATTTGTTCAAGATCTGCTCACGCCCTCCATCAAAGAAGAAGATCCCGCGGTTGACAAGCTTCCAGACCAGCTATTGGTGGCTACGGTTCTGGAGTCAAGAACCACCAAACCACCTCCGACCACTAAGGAGCCTGACTGGAGAGTACCTTTCATCAAGTACCTGATAGATGGTAGCGGTTACACCGATCGGACAGAAAACGAACGCCTGATGCGTCGTAGTAAGCAGTATCTGCTCGTCGATGGCAAATTGTGGCGCAAGAACGCGAAGGAGGAAATCTTGATGAAGTGTATAACTCAGGAGGATGGTGAACGTCTCCTAGACAAAATCCACTTCGGCTCCTGTGGCAACCACGCGGCCTCGAGAACGCTGGTTGGCAAGGCTTTCCGAGCAGGGTTTTATTGGTCGTCAACCGTAGCCGATGCAGAGAAGCTAGTCCGCTATTGTGAAGGTTGTCAGTTCTTCGCCAAGAGAATCCACGTACCAGCACATGAGATTCAGACTATACCAACCTCTTGGCCCTTCGTGTGCTGGGGACTGGATATGATCGGGCCTTTCAAACTGCCCCCTAGGAAATTTACATGCGTCTTTGTGCTGATCGATAAATTCTCCAAGTGGATAGAGTACATGCCCCTGGTCAAGGCATCTTCAGAAAAGGCTGTTGCGTTCATCAACCAGGTCATCCATCGCTTCGGCATACCCAACAGCATCATCACTGATCTGGGTACTCAGTTCACCGGGAATGCTTTTTGGGACTTCTGCGATGAAAGGAGCATAGTAGTAAAATACGTCTTGGTGGTGCACTCTAGAGCTAATGGACAGGTCGAGCGGGCAAACGGTATGATCTTGGATGCACTTAAGAAGAGGATGTACAGAGAGAATGACAAAGCTCCCGAAAGATGGCTCAAAGAGTTACCAGCCATGGTCTGGGGTCTCAGAACCTAGCCCAGTCGCAATACCGACGTCTCACCATACTTTATGGTTTATGGCGATGAGGCAGTGGTCCCAGCAGATATAGCCTTTAGATCAGCACGGGTAGAAAACTTCGACGAAGACAAGGCCAATGAAGTACGAGAGCTAGAAGTGAATAGTGCGAAGAGAAGCGGCTCGATTCTTGTGTGTACATGATACCAAATACCTTGCTTTGTTTTGCGCAGTACTACAACAAGAACGTCAAGGAGTGTGTCACAGAACCCACCAATTTATAAGAGCACAAGTACAAAAACAATCACCAAACGATCAAACAAGAACTTGAGCCCATATAAATTGGTAGTCAATCAAATCTCAAGGATTTCAAACCAACTTGCATACAACCAAGATCACAAAGAATTCAACATAACATATCGTATGTTACAACATTTCACAGACGTCGCAAATAGATTACATCATCATAGAGTCATTGTTATTACAAAACAAGTCTTGTAAAACATGCGGAAGCAAATAGTTTAACTTACACACCCGAAGTTCAAATATACATCTTTGGTTCACCGATCACAAATTTCACAAAAGCATTTAGATAGAAACAGAGATCATGCCCATGATCTAGGATTGGTCAATACCAATCCCTCATATAGAAGGTCATCTACAACAAGAGAATAAACCACGAGTAACGGAATGTACTCACTAGACTTACCCGTCGAAAACCAAACAAATGACACCAAGGATTATGCATAGCTTAATTTAGTGGATTTCGACACTTTCTTTTTGTGGAAAAGCATAAGTAATAATGATTAACTCATAACCCGGGTGACTTTTAGCCATTAACCTATCATCTATATTAGCTTTTGTACTAAGCAATCATTTTATTAGGGTGCAAACATTAATAACCATAGCGGTATACATTGTGGCAACTTTATCCTCATCATCCATTTAACCATATCATTAAATTAATTGAATCTACGTTGCCGCTGCTCAGTCAAGTTCTCACTATCCGGGAGAGACGGCGACTCGAATCGATTCCTATCCAGCTAGAGGGGTATTCCTAAACACAAACCCTGCTTCCCCCGTCAGGGTCGCAAACAAGTCACCTTTGGTACGATTCAGGAGTCGCGAGTCCAAGCAGATCGACATTCTCAGAGAACCACTCTGCCAAGGTTGTTTGGGACTCTAACCCGCCTTGGACTTATGCCAATGGCTCTCCGCACATCCTTACTACCTCCAGAATGCACGCCACTGCTCGCGTCCCCGGGCTGAGTCGAGCTACTAGGCTTCGCGGTTGGAACGACTTATCCGACCAGCTAAGTGTTAGGCTTCGTTCAACATGACATGAGGACGTACATCGTATCGGTCCTTAAACGACTCAGACGGAGTCACTATGTTCAAACCTACATAAGACCCCGCCCGGTCTTAATTCATTATTCACATGGTTCTTTTCCACGATAGCAAATATAGCCAACCGTGATCCACCTCATCCTAAAGCTCGCAGGTGACAGGAAATCACCTGACTTCTACCGCACTAAGCATGGCTAAGCATTTAACCCGTTCCTAAACTTAAATAGGATTCCAGTGCGATATCTGGACAAGGAAGGATATATATAATGCAGCAATTGGTTCCAACCAATTCCTATACTTAATGCATCATCAACAATAAAAGGTACTCAATGTATTTTTGAAAGCATGGGAGGCTTAATATGCTCCGGGGCTTGCCTTTCAGGAACGAGGAAGGCTGGTGGTCAGGGCACTCGGGCAATTCCTCCGCGGCGACTGCTTCGTCGGCTTCCTGCACCTCGGGCTCCTCCTCCTAGTTGGCTCCCTCGAACTCCAGCAACGTCACTCCCTCCAGCACACCTATTGCATGAATGCGCAAGATAAATATCATGGATGCACATGAACGAATGTCAGGGATGCTCGGGGAATGCGCATGTTCGCTGTAGTTTGCATATTCCAACTTAAGCCCTATTCAATTCACTTTACTTACCAAGTTTATACAACCTAATGTATAATTGCTCATCTTCAGTTAATGACCTAGCACATGCACCTAAGCATATTCTCAAGTTTGGCTAATCCCTAAACAATCAACGAGAACATTGCATCAAGCATACACTCAAGCATTTGTATCTCAGCAAAATGAAGACTATGTAGCGGTACAGTAAACTAGCCATAACTGGAGATTTATAAATCCAATTGGCATGCAACAAGACAATTTGGAAAGCTTATAAAATTGTCTACAATTCATTTTCAGACCTCAAAGCATGATTCAACACTTTACCAGGTCGAATTCTTTGATCAACAAAACTCTGTCCTCCCAAGACAGAGAGTAAGCAAAACTGGAACCTAACTTTAAATAGCTGTAGTTTCTAAACTACTAGACCAAATGCCCTCAAATTTTGACAGGAGCTAGATACATAAATTATCCACAACTCTTGTGTTCATCACATTCACAGAAAACCAAAAATCATGGGGAACTTCCTAAAGTCCCAAGATCTGTCCAGAGGGACATGATGCAAACGAAATAATTATTAACTTATGATGTAAACAAATAATTGGACAAAACTAACTCTACTAACATATCACTTATATCACAAGAACACCAGAAAGTAGGGTGTTCATCCCCAAAATATTTCTTTTAATACCTTTCTTAATTTATTTAATTAATTAGAGGAAATAGTAAACATATATGAAAACTACACCATTAAATCTACAAAAATTACAGTAGACACTAGATGCCCTAAGTAGACTACCATAAAAATTTCACACCATTTGAGTAAGTATAACAACCTACACAAAAATGGTAAGGCAGAATGGCTTAAAATGGCATAATTAGGAAACCTTAGTGAAAAGTGTCAAGCAACAGATTTCATATTTTTTCTAGCATCCTTAGGGTACTAATATACTACATACCAAGTTTCATGGCCATAGGATTCCTAGATAATTTACAAAAATTCACACAAGTATCCACCAATGATAAAAGAAAAATCTATAACTCAAAAACTACACATGCACTGACTCTCAAATTTAAACCAGAGCTTCTACTAAACAATACTAGCTTACCCACAAAATTTCACAATTTTTTGATCATAGAAACTCAAGATATGATTTAAACAAGTTTGCATGCATTCAAAAACACATTTCAAGTTCCAATTTAATTCATCCAAAATTTCTACATAATGTGCTCAAGACATATTTTTCTTAAATACTAGACCTCACTATGATCCTAACAAAATCGGAAGTACAGAGCTCAACCGCGTTGAGGGATGTACGGAGCACGGCGAATGGCCCCTCGGAGCATGGACGGCGGCGGCCATGGCGGACAGCGTAGACGCCCGACGGCATGCCAGCCAACTCCGGCCATGGTATCACCCAGCGAAAGACGCTAGAGTTTCCTAGAGACCTAACACAGAGATAGCCTAAGGTAAGGGCGGCTAGGGTAGCGCCGGTGAGCTTGGCCGCACGCACGGTCACACGGCGGCGCCCCGAGCATCACGGCGGCATGGCTGTTCTGGCTCAACGGCGGTGAATCCAAGGACTACGTCTTCGAGGTAGATACTATGGCTCATAAAGGTCCTGATGCGTGCTCGGTAGCGTCTAGAGCTATTCCTACCAGAGCATCAGCAGGCTAGCATGGTGCTGGACTGGAGGAAGAGGCAGCGCGTGGTGCGTTGGAGTGCCACGGCCACATGAACCGCAAGCACGGCGTGCTCCGGTGAAGTCTCCGACGGCGAAAATCGAAATGTGCCTTACCAACGGTTCAAGGGAGTAGAGCAAGAGGTCCGGGAGGTGGAGTGGAAGAAGATGTGGTGATGGTTGAGATGGATTGGCCAACAGCACGGCGTCGAAGGCGAGTTGCGGTGGCAAAGAGAGCGGCGTCGGCAATGGCGAGCAGCGGCGTTGCGAGAGAGTGAGTGGGAGGCAGAGCGCGTGCGAGCGAGCAGAGAGGCAGCAGGCGTCCTCCTCTTCACGCCGGGCAGCGCGTAGTGTGGTCAGGGCCAGCTGGGCGCATGGTGTCCACGTGGCGGCAAGGCTCTGCTGCCGGTCGGTCACTGTAGCGAGTCTGAAAATCCGATTTAGTTACCAAGTGAACATCCTGACAGGCGATTTTCAACGCTACATAACTCCTAATCGGCTCGGCCAAATTCTAATCCAGTTGGACTACATGATAGAGCTAAGTGAGTACTCCAAATGACTCAACATAAGCTCAAGCTAATTCACCATGGATTTCCATCTACAAGGTTCCAAAGTCGTCTTCATGAAACTGGAAAGCAGTTCCAACACTTAGAAAATTTCTAAGTGTTGAAACAACACTGATCTTAGGCTTGTGGGCCTTATTTGAACATGTTCTGCTCATTTTCATGACTTGGCTTCTAAACAAAGTTTGTTCCTTATAAAATTTGCTACAACTTTGCTTTAGGTTGCTCAGACATGCAAACATCCTAAGCTACACTTTTTAAACAGTCAAACAAAAGGGTTTAGGGGTCAAAACAAGTCAAACCACTATTTGAAATCACAATTAGGCAACATGGTCAACATGAACAATGTTCCGAATAACATTCTAGGTGTAACTAAGTTACTTAAAAGAATTTTTAGCCACACCATACATTGGTCACACCAAAATCAAGCATCACAGGCATTGAAACAAGGAAGAACAAGTGAAGTGTTACTTTTGTTTCAAAGCCATGTTTCATGAGTGTGTTGCATAGTACTACTAACCATGTTTCACTAAAGTGAGTTACACATGTTGCATTTGAGTGTTGCACACTATTCATTTCATAAAACAAACACACATGGAATATAAACATATGTTGTAATGTTTCAAAAGCATGTTTCATACAATCTAAGCTCATGAATGGATGAATGATGCTCATGTTTATGAAATGCAAGTGCAAATGTGGAAGCTAAACACCTGGGGTGTTACAGCCCTCCCCCTTATAAAAATCTTGTCCCGAGATTTGAAAAGCATACCATTGTTGATAGAATTCCTTATAACCATCCCTCAAATAATCTTCCCTTTCCCACGTTGCATCGCGTTCACTACCCTGATTACTCCACATGACTTTGTAAAACTTGACCACCCGACTCCGAGTCACTCGCTCACGGGTGTCAATCACTCGGACCGGCTTTTCTTCAAAGGTCAAATCAGATTTTAACTCGATATCCCCCAATGGAACTCTCTCTTCAGGGACGCGAAGACATTTCTTCAATTGGGATACATGAAAGACATTGAAGATAGCACTCATCTCTGGAGGTAATTGAATCTTGTATGCCACCTTACCACTTTGTCCAATGATTTCGAACGGACCAACATATCTCGGCGCAAGCTTTCGCTTCACACCAAAGCGTTGGACACTCTTCATAGGTGAGACTTTCAGATAAACGAAGTCTCCAACTTCGAACTCAATAGGTTTTCTACGTCGATCAGCATAACTTTTCTGCCTAGCTTGAGCTACGGCCATGTGGGTTTGGATAGTACGGACTTGTTCTTCGGCTTCTTGAACAAAATCATTTCCATAATATCTCCTTTCATCGGCTTCTACCCAGTTCAACGGGGTTCTACACTTCCGGCCATACAAAGCTTCAAACGGTGCTATCTTGATACTCTCTTGATAACCGTTATTGTACGAGAATTCAGCTAGGGGCAACCATTTTTCCCATGAGCCCTTAGCCGAGATGACACATGCTCTCAACATATCTTCTAAGATTTGATTCACTTGTTCAGTTTGCCCATTGGTTTGCGGATGATAAGCAGAACTTCTTACTAGCTTAGTTCCTAATAATCCATGTAAGTGCTCCCAAAAGCGAGCAGTGAACTGTGGTCCTCTATCCGAGACAATAGTACGAGGGATCCCATGAAGTCGGACTATCTGGTTGAAGTACAACTCCGCGTAGTCAGTTGGACGGAAATTTATGCGGACAGGAATGAAGTGTGCTGACTTGGTCAACCAGTCAACAATCACCCAAATGGAGTTAAAATTCCTCTGAGTAGTAGGGAGTCCAACAATAAAATCCATACTTATCTCCTCCCATTTCCAACCTGGAATAGAGAATGGCTGAAGTAATCTAGCTTTCATGTGCGCAGCCTTGACTTGACAACAAGTGTCACACCTAGCCACATAAGTGGCTATCTCTTTCTTCATTTTGGTCCACCAAAATCGAGGCTTCAAATCATGATACATTTTGCTACTACTAGGATGAATAGATAATTTAGAGGAATGGGCTTCGGATATGATTTGATTTCTAAGTTCTCTATCCTTCGGAACCACCAACCTATCCTTGAACCATAACACGCCTTCCTCATCAACTCGAAAATGTTTGGTTTCTTGCTCTTTCATCTTGCGCTTGATGTGAAACACACCTGCATCTGTCTTCTGTAGCTCGATTATTCGACTCTGTAGAGTACAACTGACAGTGATGTTGTGAAGGACTGCAGTATGAAAGAGCTTCGACAAATGGACATCACTCTCAATCAATGAGTGGCAATGAGACTTCCTGCTTAAGGCATCCGCTACGACATTTGCCTTGCCAGGGTGATAGTGCACTTGGAGGTTATAATCCTTGATCAACTCGAGCCATCTTCTCTGACGCATTTTCAACTCAGGTTGAGTGAAGATGTACTTGAGACTTTTATGATCAGTATAGATGTTGCACACATTGCCAAGTAAATAATGTCTCCAGGCCTTCAAAGCATGAACAACTGCAGCGAGTTCTAAGTCATGCGTTGGATAATTCACTTCATGCTTCCGAAGTTGGTGAGAGGTATAAGCAATGACTCTACCTTCCTGCATAAGAACACCTCCTAACCCAATACCTGATGCATCACAGAACACATCAAACGGTTTCTCGATATCCGGTTGTGCCAAAACCGGAGCCGACGTTAGAAGAGTTTGCAGGGTATGGAAAGCCGCATCACACTCAGGAGTCCAGACAAACTTCATGTCTTTTTGCAGCAACCGAGTCATAGGCTTGGCTATTTTAGAGAAATCTAGGATGAAGCAACGATAATAGCCAGCCAACCCCAGAAAACTCCGAACCTCGTGCACCAAGATGGGAGCCTTCCAGTTCAATACTTCTTGCACCTTGGTGGGATCAATCATAATTCCACCATCAGACAACATGTGTCCAAGAAAAGGTACCTCACGAAGCCAAAATTCATATTTGCTAAACTTTGCATACAACTGGTGTTCTCACAATCTAGTGAGAACCACCCGTAAATGTTCAACATGATCTTCTTCATTCTTAGAATAGACCAGGATATCATCTATAAATACCACCACAAATTTGTCCAACTCAGGCATAAACACTGAATTCATCAGATACATAAAATGTGCGGGGGCATTGGTCAATCCAAAAGACATAACCAGGTACTCATATAGACCATATCTTGTAGAGAATGCGGTTTTTGGGACATCCTCAGGCCGAATTTTGATTTGATGATACCCAGATCTCAAATCAATCTTGGAAAAGACTTTTGCTTTAGACAACTATTCAAATAAGATATCTATGCGTGGCAGAGGGTACTTATTCTTGATTGTAACTACATTCAAGGGTCTATAATCTACACACATGCGTAGGGATTGATCCTTCTTCTTCACAAAGATAGCTGGGCACCCCCACGGAGATGAACTAGGACGGATAAGGCCTTTCTTTAGAAGTTCATTCAACTGGGTCTTAAGTTCAGCTAGTTCATTGGGAGGCATTCTATATGGCCTTCTAGAGATAGGAGCTGTGCCAGGAAGTAACTCTATCTTGAACTCCACTTCCCGATCCGGGGGCAATCCAGGCAAATCATCGAGAAAAACATCCGGAAAGTCACACACGACAGGGATATCTGCTAGAGACTTTGCTTGCACCGCATTGGTCGTGCAAGAAAGATTGATGTCTCGGGTAATCAGACTAGAAAACCCTCCTGATTACCAGGATCTCTGAGCATGACTACCCTAGTCGATGTATCAATAAGCACTCCATGACGGCTCATCCAGTTCATTCCCAATATCACATCGATACCTAGCCCTGGTAAAACTACCAGATCAACCTGATAACTTCACCCCTCTATCTCAAATTGTACGTCCCCAACTACCAGCTTGGTTGGGATAATACCATTGGCAGCCCTAATACAATAACCCTCACCCTCAACAAGATATATGTTTTTCGATAAACTTGGATGCAAATGCTGGACTAATAAAGGAATGCGAAGCTTTTGAATCAAATAGTACAACTGTGTGGTGTTGATCAATCGAAACTTACCAAAGATATCACTACCTCTCTGAAGGAATCTCAAGTAATATTAGTGTGGTTCACCTACCCCCCGACGGCCACCTTGGTAGTTATTCTTCTTAGGGTAAGGGCATTCCCTTGCCTAGTGGCTGTCTTTGTTGCGCCCAAAGAAGACGGCATGTTGCTTGGAGGAGCCTCGAACTACTTTTGATCGGTAGTGCCCTTGGGAAGAGCAATGTAAATGCCTTGCGAAACCCAATCTTGGCGGGATTCTTCTTCTCATGTGGTGGGCGAAACTTAGCGGTTGACGCTGGAGGAGGAATGGAGCCCTCGATGTGATGGGAGCCTTGGATTGTGAGGCACCCGCCTCATAGGCCCTCTTACGACTTTTTGAAGCAGCATACACAACATTGTTGTTCTCTTACGATAAAGCATCACTCACAAGCTCATTAAAATGAGCACACTTGCAATTTCCCATGGTCTTCATCAGTTTGGGGCTAAGTCCCCGCTTGAAGCTAGCAATCTTCTTGGCGTCGGTGTCCACAAACTCAAGAGCATACCTTGCAAGGTTGTTGAAAGCTTTGTTGGTATTCATTCGAGCTCTTGTTCCCCTAGGTCAGCTTCATGAACTCTGTATGCTTGATCGCCATGAGACCAGGAGAAATGTAATTTCCCCTAAAAGTAGACTTGAACTGATCCCAAGTGATTTGGGCATTAGCGGGAATAGTGGACCGATGATGACTCCACCAAATGCCAGCTGGCCCATGTAGTTGGTGAGATGCGACTCGATCTTCAAAGACTCGATCAAGCGGGAGTGCAGAAACTTCGCCGAGAGTATTCAACCACTCATCAGCTTGTAGAGGCTCCTCAGCCTCCTTGAAGATCGGGAGTTTCGTGTCAAGGAAATCCTTGAAATCACTGTATTGATTTGGTTCCGATCCTTGGCGTGGACCACGACCATCCCGATTCGCAATCGTACGGAGGACCTCGGCCATAGTGCGCTATCCTTCTGCAAGCATTGCTATCAATTCCGTTGGTGTGGGTGGTGGTGGCGGTGGAAGATCATCATCATCATCACCCGCACCGGCGGAACAAGTACGAGGCATCTGCACAATGCGCAATCAGTAATTATTGATGATGTCAGCACATTGGTGAGGAACAATGTAATTGTGCCAAACTGAATTTACTGATGAGAATGAAAACTTCATACAATAAACAGAGGCAATAATTCATTCTCCAATCACCACATCATCAAGTAGACTACTAGCGCATACGCAGTGTATTCCAACATGACAAGTTTTAAACTAAACCATTACGATACGCATCCCGAAGGGAGCGAATTAAAGTACATTACATGCCGAGTTCGAATTTAAAAAGGTACATCCAACATCAGTCTTCGTACTTAAGTTCATTACATCAATGACTGCAAAAGCTAAACTAGTGAGACTTGTTAACGAACTACTCGTCAAAGTGATCGCTGTCCACATCGGAGACACCTTGGACTTCTTCTGGGTCTTCCTCTTCTTCTTCATCTGCCGGCTCAGCTGCATTGTCAACCATCTGCACATCCTCTTCTTCCTCATCGGCCTCAATCACTTGAGGTCCACCCACATTTGGATACCTTGGTATGGGGCGAGGAATAGAAATGACGGTTGTGCAGCTTGATGGTGCTCAACCCAAGCTCTTCAAGCTGTTCTTGTAGTGCTTGCTCCCTTTGAAAGGCGTTGTGGTTGGCCAAAATCCAACCCCGACGTCTTTCTTCTGCTAACTCTAAAGCTACATCCTGGTGACATGTCACACGATCCAACTCTTGTGCAGCCTCATCTCTCTCAATAGTGAGGTTCATCAGCTGGTTATGAAGCTTGTCTCTCTCGCGTGTGGTTTGACCCCACTGTTGCAAGCGATAATTTGCAATACCATGAATCGCATCAACTTCTTGCTGAGCTCTCCCACATGCATTCGCCTTATGGCGATACTTGCGGGCACGCAACCTGAACTTGTGCTGAGCTTCCATTGCCTTGCCGGCTTCATCAAGCACACTAGAAAGGGTGTTTTGCCTGACTCGACAAAGCTTCAAGACTGCCATCATAGCACTCATTCCAGCGTTGTCGCTCTGCACCCATTCGCCACGGCCTCGAACCAAGGCCTGACCAACGTCCTGAGTCCACTCAGCCTCAGTAGGAGACACTCGGGGAATGGATGAAGCAGGTCCACCCACTAACTCATCCCCGAAGCTTTGTGCTATATCCATCAGCACATCAAGGGCAGCAACCTGAGCGGCTTCCCATGGGCTTTGCCCATCAGTCTCAATGCTCCACCCATGCCACAATGGTCTTGTGGGGTTTTGCGGCATGATGAAGGTCACGATGTACCATGGTACATCTCCCAATGGTACCGCCTACCTCCACGTGTAGCTGGGTGCCTCTGGGTACCCAACTGAACTGAGCACCCTCCAGAGCAAAGTGGGAGTGCCGAACTGGTCCAAAAAGGTGCTGCTACCAGTAGGAAACACGGGCGCGACCATCTGTATCAAAAAGGGATGCAATTCATGTGAGAGGATTATTTTGCTGAGAGATTGCACTTTACACTTGGGATAAGCAATTATAAGGGAGGGAGTAACGCAATATGAATGACATGAGTGAATATGATGCATGCGCGTTCCGTACGTCCTCACAAACCTATGAAAATTTAAGCTTTAGCGGAATATACGGTGGCATACATACGTTCTCTCAATTAGTGGTAACTAGTCGATCTACACGGTGTGTTGTTAGCGTACCTGCAGAAAACTTCATTGCAGCCCAACCCAACAAGATATAATGCTAATAATCACAAGTAGTAACTAAGACACTCTCCGTATATACATCCCCCGATATATATACTTCGGTATCCAAACTACCCGACAAATGTACCCACAATTAAGTACCTTCATATATACATGTATGAAACATGCAAATACTCTAGTAACCACAACTAGCTCTCCCCTAGACCGACGGTTGGACGGTCATGCTCTCGCAACTCACACTTACCTTAGCGTAGAGGCAATTGATCCATACATTACCATTCAAACGAATGGCATCCATGCAATATCACGCCGCATGGATGACGAAATCAAAACAATCAAACCCCCCCCAAGTTAGTAATTATATATAAGCCACCTAGAAGTCCTTAAGTGGGCTATAAGGGATGTGATCACCAGTATACCATAAAATTTTTGATTTTTGAACACTTATATATAACTATACGTTGGAAAACCGTTTTTACAACAAAAGCTTTTTTTTAAAATCACCGTAAGACATGTTTAATGTTGAATCTAGCTCTGATGCCAGCTGTCACAGAACCGACCAATTTATAAGAGCACAAGTACAAAAACAATCACCGAAACGATCAAATTCTCGAACTTGAGCCCATATAAATTCGGTAGTCAACTGAAATCTCGAAGGATTTCAAACCAACTTGCATACAACCAAGATCACAGTAATTCAACATAACATATCATACGTTACAATATTTCATAGACGTTCGCAAATAGATTACATCATCACAGAGTCATCGTTATTACAAAACAAGTCTTGTAAAACATGCGGAAGCAAATAGTTTAACTTACACACCGAGTTCAAATACACATACTTTGGTTCATTTGATCACAGCCCATAAAAGCATTCAGATAAGAGAACAGAGATCATGCCCATGATCTAGTCTTCATCACCCATGTGGTGGAGACAATACTTACAGTAATCCCCGATATAGAAGGTCATACGCAACAAGAGGGAATAAACCCCGAGTGCGGGAATGTACTCACTAGACTTACCCGTCGAAAACCAAACAAATGACACCAAGGATTATGCATAGCTTAATTTAGTGGATCCTGGCCGACACTTTCTTTTTACGGAAAAGCATAAGTAATAATGATTAACTCATAACTGGACTAGCAATGACTTTTAGCCATTAACTCTTTCATCATCTATATTAGCACCTATACTAAGCAATCATTTTATTAGGGTGCAAACATTAATAACCATAGCAGGTATACATTGTGGCAACTTTATCCTCATCATCCATTTAACCATATCGTTAAATTAATTGAATCTATGTTGCATTTGCTCACCAAGTTCTCACTATCCGGAGAGACGGCGATTCGAATCGATTCCTATCCAACTGGAGGGGTATTCCTAAACACAAACCCCGCTTCCCCGTTAGGGTCACAAACAAGTCACCTTTGGTATGATTCAGAGTCACGAGTCCAACAGATCGACATTCTCGTGAGAACCACTCTGCCAAGGTTGTTTGGGACTCTAACCCGCCTTTGGACTTATGCCAATGGCTCTCTCGCACATCCTTACTACCTCCGAATGCACGCCATCGCTCGCGCCCCCGGCCCGAGTCGAGCTACTAGGCTTCGTGGTTGGAACGACTTATTCGGCCAGCTAAGTGTTAGGCTTCGTTCAACATGACATGAGGACGACATCGATCGGTCCTTAAACGACTTAGATGGAGTCACTATGTTCAAACCTACACAAGACCCCGTCCGGTCTTAATTCATTATTCACATGGTTCTTTTCCACGATAGCAAATATAGCCAACCGTGATCCACCTCATCCTAAAGCTCGCAGTGATGTGAAATCACCGACTTCTACCGCACTAAGCATGGCTAAGCATTTAACCCGTTCCTAAACTTAAATAGGATTCGGCGATATCTCGGACAAGGAATGATAAATATAATGCAACAATTGGTTCCAACCAATTCCTATACTTAATGCATCATCAACAATAAAAGGTATTCAATGTATTTGTGAAAGCATGGGAGGCTTAATATGCTCCGGGCTTGCCTTTTCAGAACGAGGAAGGTGGTGGTCGTGGCACTCGGACAATTCCTCCATGGCGATCGCTTGGTCGACTTTCCTCGCACCTCGGGCTCCTCCTCCTGGTTGGCTCCTCGAACTCCAGCAATGTCACTCCCTCCGCACACCTATTGCATGAATGCGCAAGATAAATATCATGGATGCACATGAACGAATGTTAGGGATGCTCGGGAATGCGCATGTTCATTTGTAGTTTGTATATTCCAACTTAAGCCCTATTCAAATCACTTTACTTACCAAGTTTATACAACCTAATGTATAATTGCTCATCTTCAGTTAATGACCTAGCACATGTACCTAAGCATATTCTCAAGTTAGGCTAATCCCTAAACAATCAACGAGAACATTGCATCAAGCATACACTCAAGCATTTGTATTTCAGCAAAATGAAGACTATGTAGCGGTACAGTAAACTAGCCATAACTGGAGATTTATAAACCCAATTGGCATGAAACAAGACAATTTGGAAAGCTTATAAAATTGTCTACAATTCATTTTCAGACCTCAAAGCATGATTCAACACTTTACCAGGTCGAATTCTTTGATCAACAGAACTCTGTCCTCCCAAGACAGAGAGTAAGCAAAACTGGAACCTAACTTTAAACAGCTATAGTTTCTAAACTACTAGGCCAAATGCCCTCAAATTTTGACAGGAGCTAGATACATAAATTATCTACAACTCTTGTGTTCATCACATTCACAGAAAACCAAAATATCATGGGGAACTTCCTAAAGTCCCCAGATCTGTCCAGAGGGACATGATGCAAACGAAATAATTATTAACTCATGATGTAAACAAATAATTGGACAAAACTAACTCTACTCACATATCACTTATATCACAAGAACACCAGAAAGTAGGGTGTTCATCCCCAAAACATTTCTTTTAATACCTTTCTTAATTTATTTAATTAATTTGAGGAAATAGTAAACATATATGAAAACTACACCATTAAATCTAAAAAAATTACAGTAGACACTAGATGCCCTAAGTAGACTACCGTAAAAATTTCACACCATTTGAGTAAGTATAACAACCTACACAAAAATGGTAAGGCAGAATGGCTTAAAATGGCATAATTAGGAAACCTTAGTGAAAAGTGTCAAGGAACAGATTTCATATTTTTCCTAGCATCCTTAGGGTACTAATATACTACCTACCAAGTTTCATGGCCATAGGACTCCTAGATAATTTACAAAAATTCACACAAGTATCCACCAGTGATAAAAGGAAAATCTATAACTCAAAAACTACACATGCAATGACTCTCAAATTGTAACCAGAGCTTCTACTAAACAATACTAGCTTACCCACAAAATTTCACAATTTTTTGATCACAGAAACTCAAGATATGATTTAAACAAGTTTGCATGCATTCAAAAACACATTTCAAGTTCCTATTTAATTCATCCAAAATTTCTACATAATGTGCTCAAGACATATTTTTCTTAAATACTAGACCTCACTATGATCCTAACAAAATCGGAAGTACGGAGCTCAACCGCGTTGAGGGACGTACGGAGCATGCCGAATGGCCTCTCGGAGCATGGACGACGGCGGCCATGGCGGACAGCGTAGACGCCCGACGGCCATGAGGGCGTTGAATACAATCTGGATATCCCGGACCACGCCCCGGGGTTCCCACAATTCCCATCCTTCCCACCAAGACGAGGAGACTTGATCAATGTTGTCAGTAATGACGAACCACCGGCAGTTGGTGAAACAGAACAAGAAAGGCTGGCACGCGAAGCACGCAATATTGATCGGTTTAGTCACCGACAAGTCGAAGCCGAGGCGAAAGAGGAGGCACGACGCATACGGGTCCAGCCACGCGACCTTAACAATGCCTTTGATAGGGTGGGGGACAAGCAGGTCTTCAGGACTCCAAGCGCCAACGTAGCTGTTGCTATGGCGACAATGCAACGACTACCCAATACCCTAGAAATCCTGGTAGTTCGAGATGATATACAAGCTTACCTGACAGCTGCTATGGCCCAGACTGCAAAGATTGTGAATCAAGCCCTCGCTCCATCCGTCTCAGTCGAATCAAGCTACAGCCGCCAGTACTCAAGTCGCTCACAGCCACCCAACCAATGTGGCTCGCGCAACAACGACCCATTAGACAACCGTCAAGGCGGAAATGGTGGTCATGATGGTGGTCGGGACGACAACCGCCGCAACTACCAGGAAGACAACCGTCGAGACAACCGCGACAATCGCCGTGATAACCACGGTCGCAGGGTCAACCAGGGTGGCAATCGGGGTTGCCGTGATGGCAATAACGATCTCCGCCATTCCCTTGGAGAACGTGATCTGCGCGATCGCATTAACCAAAGAGCCAACGATCATGCATCCCACGAAAGCTATCGCCGTATGGAATATGATACTACCCACGGCCCTCCGGGTTTGAAGCAGTTTATTCCACACCTTCGCCAAGTCATATGGCCCAAGAACTTCAAGCTCGAAAAACTTCAGAAGTACGATGGCAAGGAGAACCCCGAATTATGGGTCATGCTCTATGAAACCGCGTGCAGATCAGCCATGGCTGATGAGCACGTCATGTCTAATTACTTCCCAGTCGCCATTGGCCATGCAGGCCACCAATGGCTAGTCAGCTTGCCGGTGAACTACTTTGATTCTTGGCAAGAGCTCAAGCAGGCATTCATCGACAACTTCATTGCTACTTGCGAGCAACCCGGCAACAAATATGATCTGCAGCGGATTCGAGATCGCAAAGATGAGCCACTGCGCGAGTACGTCCGATGCTTCTCGGAGATGCGCATCAAGGTCCCATCAATCTCCAACAACGAGGCAATCGAGGCTTTCATCACTAGTCTCCGCTTCCATGATGCCCTAAGGGACAAGCTCCTCCGCAAGAGACCTGAATCGGTCACAGCGCTCTAGCCACTGCTAAAAAATATGCGGATGCCGATGATGCTAAAAAGATAATCTTCGAAGAAGCAGCAAGGGTTCCACGCTCCGACCACCCTCCACACCGCGACGACTACCGCGGCAACCATGGTCGGAACGACAATTTTGATCGCCACAACCAGCGCAATGATTCCCGCGACCACCGCAACCAGCGTAATCTGTGGCGTAATCGCCATGATGATTACAGGGGCAAGCGTGCTCGGGAAGACGACGATGAAGTCAACATCGTTAAAAAAGGTGGTGGACATCGCAATTACGAAGAAAACTACACCAAAGCATTGAAAGGACCCTGTCAGCTCCATCCCAAGTCAAACCATACCATGGAGGATTGCCGTGTTCTCAAATCCATCTATACGCGCCAACAGGCTCTGGATAAATCCGACAAGCCTAACGACGCAGGGGTGCAGCATGACAAGGACAACGATGACAAAGATGCAGATCCCCGTCACAAGTACGTCAAGCCAACCGACCACGTCCATACCATCATTGGGGGCAGAGTGTCCATCGAGACGAAACGAACGAACGCAGTCGCTTGCTCGCTACCGCCGAACGTGGCCAATACCGACAACCTCATCGCCGATCCACGGCTCCCTCCTTGGTCTCACCGAGAGATCTCCTTTAGCGAGAAAGGACCAATGGGCTGCAATACCGAGTCGTGGCATTTTCCTCTCGGTCCTCGATCCTTGTATCAACAAGGTTCGGTTCGATAGAGTCCTTGATTGATTGGCGGCAGTTCCATCAATATACTATTCAAGAACAGTTTGCTAGCCTCAAGATAACTCAGCTGATCTCAAGCCATACGAGGCATTGAGCCAGGGTGTTCTCCCAGACAGAGCTCCACACCTCTCGGGCGAGATCACGCTACCTATGCAATTTGGTACTCCAGACCACTTCAAGACCGACTATGTCAACTTCGTGGTTGTTGACTTCAAGGCACCTACCATGCTATTCTTGGTCGACCAGCGCTCACCAAGTTCATGGCCGTACCTCACTACAAATATTTGGTGCTCAAGATGCCTACTGAGAAGGGGGTTCTAACTCGGGGGCAACGATATACGTGACTTACACCTATGAGGAGGATAGCTTCAAAATAGCGAGGCTCACGACCTCTCTATTCGCATGGCCGAGACCACACTCAACGCCAAGAAGACCCCATCCACCACCTGGAGATCCCAGAGCTCGAGGCCCCACGCAAGAACATCAAGTCCAAAGAGCACAAAGTGATCCAGCTGGTCGACGGCGATCCTAACAAAACGGCCCTTATCGGGGCCAACTTGGATCCTAAATAGGAAGACGCGCTCGTTAGGTTCTTGAGGAGCAACGTGAGCGTGTTCGCATGGAAACCCGCTGACATGCCCGGTGTTCCCCGGAACTTGATCGAGCACTCCTTAAATGTCGATGGCAAGGCCAAACCTATCAAGCGAAGCTACGATGGTTCGCTTTCGTGACAAAAAGGAGGCTATTAGGGTAAGTTACACGACTTTTAGCGCCTGGATTTATCAAAGAAGTGTATCATCCGAGTGGTTAGCCAACCCGATTCTTGTGCACAAAAGAATAATGAATGGAGAATGTGCGTTGATTACACTGATCTCAACAAACACTGCCCTAAAGACCCCTTCGGCTTACCTCGCATAGACGAGGTCGTAGATTCAACTGCCGGTTGTGAGTTGCTTTCCTTTCTCGATTGCTACTCTGGTTATCACCAGATCGCTCTCAAAAAGGACGACCAGATCAAGACATCCTTCATCACGCCCTTCGACGCCTACTGCTACATGACCATGTCGTTCGGGCTCAAGAACGCCGGGGCTACCTATCAACGCGCCATACAGGCTTGCCTCAAAGATGAGATAAAAGACGACCTCGTCGAGGCTTATGTTGACGATGTAGTTGTTAAAACCAAGGAAGCATACACCCTTGTTGACAACCTCGAACGTACCTTTGCAGCTCTTAACACATTCCAATGGAAATTAAACCCAAAGAAGTGTATCTTTGGTGTTCCATCTGGTATACTGCTCGGTAACGTCGTCAGTCGCGATGGCATACACCCTAACCCAGAGAAGGTAAAAGCTGTCTTGGACATGAAGCCGCCCAAAAAGGTGAAGGATGTTCAGAAGCTTACCGGATGCATGGCTGCCCTCAGCCATTTTATATCAAGATTAGGCGAAAAAGGACTACCGTTTTTCAAGCTACTCAAAGCATCCGAGAAGTTTGAGTGGTCGGAGGAAGCAGACGCTGCCTTTACACAGCTGAAACATTTCCTTACATCACCTCTGGTCCTCACTGCTCCCAGAGAAGACAAAACCCTCCTGCTTTACATTGCGGCAACTAATCGAGTGGTCTCCACTGCCATGGTGGTCGAGCGCGACGAGCCCGACCATGTATACAAGGTACAGTGACCAATCTATTTCATCAGTGAGGTACTCAATGAATCCAAGACCAGGTACCCACAGATTCAGAAGCTAATCTACGCTGTACTGATTACATCCCGAAAGTTGAAACATTACTTCGACGGATATCGTGTGGTGGTCATGACCGAGTACCCTCTGGGAGACATCATTCGCAACAAGGATGCGAATGGGCGCATCGTCAAATGGGCAATGGAGCTATGCCCTTTCTCCTTGGAATTTGCAAGCCGTACTACAATCAAGTCTTAGGCACTTGTCGATTTCATCGTCGAGTGGACAGACTTAAGCACACCTGCTTCCCAGGGGCCCGCCGAGTATTGGAAGATGTACTTCGACGGCTCTCTCAACATCAACGGCGCAGGAGCAGGAGTCCTTTTCGTATCGCCATCCAAGGAGCAGCTCCAATACGTCCTCAGGATTTATTTCCCGGCGTCTAATAACGCCGCCGAGTACGAAGCATGCCTACATGGTCTGCGCATTGCGGTCGAGCTCGGTGTCAAACATCTCTATGTCTATGGAGACTCGGCTCTAGTCATCAACCAACTCAACAAGGACTGGGATACGACCAACGAAAAGATGGACGCATACTGCAAATCGATCAGAAAGCTAGAAGGCAAGTTCTACGGCATCGAGTACACACATGTGGTCCGAGACAAAAATCAAGCAGCAGATACGCTGTCAAAGTTAGGATCATCCTGAGCCAAAGTCCCACATGGTGTATTTGTTCAAGATCTTCTCACGCCCTCCATCAAAGAAGAAGATCCCACGGTTGACAAGCTTCCAGACCAGCTATTGGTGGCTACGGTTCTAGAGTCAAGCACCACCAAACCACCTCTGACCACTAAGTAGCCTGACTAGAGAGTACCTTTCATCAAGTACCTGATAGATGGTAGCGGTTACACCGATCGGACAAAAAACGAACGCCTGATGCGTCGCAGTAAGCAGTATTTGCTCGTCGATGGCAAATTGTGGCGCAAGAACGCGAAGGAGGAAATCTTGATGAAGTGTATAACTCAGGAGGATGGTGAACGTCTCCTAGACAAAATCCACTTCGGCTCCTGTGGCAACCACGCGGCCTCGAGAACGCTGGTTGGCAAGGCTTTCCGAGCAGGGTTTTATTGGCCGTCAACCGTAGCTGATGCAGAGAAGCTAGTCCGTTATTGTGAAGGTTGTTAGTTCTTCGCCAAGAGAATCCACGTACCAGCACACGAGATTTAGACTATACCAGCCTCTTGGCCCTTCGTGTGCTAGGGACTGGATAGGATCGGGCCTTTCAAACCGGCCCCTGGGAAATTTACATGCGTCTTTGTGCTGATCGATAAATTCTCCAAGTGGATAGAGTACATGCCCCTGGTCAAGGCATCTTCAGAAAAGGCTGTTGCGTTCATCGACCAGGTCATCCATCGCTTCGGCATACCCAACAGCATCATCACTGATCTGGGTACTCAATTCACCGGGAATGCTTTTTGGGACTTCTGCGATGAAAGGAGCATAGTAGTAAAATACGTCTTGGTGGTGCACTCTAGAGCTAATGGACAGGTCGAGCGGGCAAACGGTATGATCTTGGATGCACTTAAGAAGAGGATGTACAGAGAGAATGACAAAGCTCCCGGAAGATGGCTCAAAGAGTTACCAGCCATGGTCTGGGGTCTCATAACCCAGCCCAGTCGCAATACCGGCGTCTCACCATACTCTATGGTTTATGGCACTGGGGCAGTGCTCCCAGCAGATATAGCCTTTAGATCAGCACGGGTAGAAAACTTCGACGAAGACAAGGCCAATGAAGTACGAGAGCTAGAAGTGAATAGTGCAGAAGAGAAGCGGCTCGATTCTTGTGTACGTACAGCCAAATACCTTGCTGTTTTGCGCAGGTACTACAACAAGAACGTCAAGGAGTGTGTCACAGAACCGACCAATTTATAAGAGCACAAGTACAAAAACAATCACCGAAACGATCAAATTCTCGAACTTGAGCCCATATAAATTCGGTAGTCAACTGAAATCTCGAAGGATTTCAAACCAACTTGCATACAACCAAGATCACAGTAATTCAACATAACATATCGTATGTTACAACATTTCACAGACGTTCGCAAATAGATTACATCATCATAGAGTCATTGTTATTACAAAACAAGTCTTGTAAAACATGCGGAAGCAAATAGTTTAACTTACACACCCGAGTTCAAATACACATACTGGTTCACTGATCACAGCCCACAAAAGCATTTAGATAAGAGAACAGAGATCATGCCCATGATCTAGTCTTCGTCACCCGCCGGGTGGAGACAATACTTACAGAATCCCTCATATAGAAGGTCATCTGCAACAAGAGGGAATAAACCCTGAGTACGGGAATGTACTCAGCTAGACTTACCCGTCGAAAACCAAACAAATGACACCAAGGATTATGCATAGCTTAATTTAGTGGATCTGGCTGACACTTTCTTTTTGTGGAAAAGCATAAGTAATAATGATTAACTCATAACCTGGACTAGCAGTGACTTTTAGCCATTAACCTGTCATCTATATTAGCACCTGTACTAAGCAATCATTTTATTAGGGTGCAAACATTAATAACCATAGCAGGTATACATTGTGGCAACTTTATCCTCATCATCCATTTAACCATATCATTAAATTAATTGAATCTACGTTGTCGCTGCTCAGTCAAGTTCTCACTATTCGGGAGAGACGGCGACTCGAATCGATTCCTATCCAGCTGGAGGGGTATTCCTAAACACAAACCCTACTTCCCCTGTCAGGGTCGCAAACAAGTCACCTTTGGTACGATTCAGGAGTCGCGAGTCCGAACAGATCGACATTCTCAGAGAACCACTCTGCCAAGGTTGTTCTAGACTCTAACCCGCCTTGGACTTATGCCAATGGCTCTCCGCACATCCTTACTACCTCCAGAATGCACGCCACTGCTCGCGTCCCTGGCCTGAGTCGAGCTACTAGGCTTCGCGGTCGGAACGACTTATCCGGCCAGCTAAGTGTTAGGCTTCGTTCAACATGACATGAGGACGTACAGCGTATCAGTCCTTAAACGACTCAGACGGAGTCACTATGTTCAAACCTACACAAGACCCCGCCCGGTCTTAATTCATTATTCACATGGTTCTTTTCCACGATAGCAAATATAGCCAACCGTGATCCACCTCATCCTAAAGCTCGTAGGTGACAGGAAATCACCTGACTTCTACCGCACTAAGCATGGCTAAGCATTTAACCTGTTCCTGAACTTAAATAGGATTCCAGTGCGATATCTGGACAAGGAAGGATATATATAATGCAGCAATTGGTTCCAACCAATTCCTATACTTAATGCATCATCAACAATAAAAGGTACTCAATGTATTTGTGAAAGCATGGGAGGCTTAATATGCTCCGGGGCTTGCCTTTCAGGAACGAGGAAGGCTGGTGGTCAGGGCACTCGGGCAATTCCTCCGCGGCGACTGCTTCGTCGGCTTCCTGCACCTCGGGCTCCTCCTCCTGGTTGGCTCCCTCGAACTCAAGCAACGTCACTCCCTCCGGCACACCTATTTCATGAATGCACAAGATAAATATCATGGATGCACATGAACGAATGTCAGGGATGCTCGGGGAATGCGCATGTTCGCTGTAGTTTGCATATTCCAACTTAAGCCCTATTCAAATCACTTTACTTACCAAGTTTATACAACCTAATGTATAATTGCTCATCTTCAGTTAATGACCTAGCACATGCACCTAAGCATATTCTCAAGTTTGGCTAATCCCTAAACAATCAACGAGAACATTGCATCAAGCATACACTCAAGCATTTGTATCTCAGCAAAATGAAGACTATGTAGCGGTACAGTAAACTAGCCATAACTGGAGATTTATAAATCCAATTGGCATCCAACAAGACAATTTGGAAAGTTTATAAAATTGTCTACAATTCATTTTCAGACCTCAAAGCATGATTCAACACTTTACCAGGTCGAATTCTTTGATCAATAGAACTCTGTCCTCCCAAGACAGAGAGTAAGCAAAACTGGAACCTAACTTTAAATAGCTGTAGTTTCTAAACTACTAGGCCAAATGCCCTCAAATTTTGACAGGAGCTAGATACGTAAATTATCTACAACTCTTGTGTTCATCACATTCACAGAAAACCAAAATATCATGGGGAACTTCCTAAAGTCCCCAGATCTGTCCAGAGGGACATGATGCAAACGAAATAATTATTAACTTATGATGTAAACAAATAATTGGACAAAACTAACTCTACTCACATATCACTTATATCACAAGAACACCAGAAAGTAGGGTGTTCATCCCCAAAACATTTCTTTTAATACCTTTCTTAATTTATTTAATTAATTAGAGGAAATAGTAAACATATATGAAAACTACACCATTAAATCTACAAAAATTACAGTAGACACTAGATGCCCTAAGTAGACTACCGTAAAAATTTCACACCATTTGAGTAAGTATAACAACCTACACAAAAATGGTAAGGCAGAATGGCTTAAAATGGCATAATTAGGAAACCTTAGTGAAAAGTGTCAAGGAACAGATTTCATATTTTTCCTAGCATCCTTAGGGTACTAATATACTACCTACCAAGTTTCATGGCCATAGGACTCCTAGATAATTTACAAAAATTCACACAAGTATCCACCAGTGATAAAAGGAAAATCTATAACTCAAAAACTACACATGCAATGACTCTCAAATTGTAACCAGAGCTTCTACTAAACAATACTAGCTTACCCACAAAATTTCACAATTTTTTGATCACAGAAACTCAAGATATGATTTAAACAAGTTTGCATGCATTCAAAAACACATTTCAAGTTCCTATTTAATTCATCCAAAATTTCTACATAATGTGCTCAAGACATATTTTTCTTAAATACTAGACCTCACTATGATCCTAACAAAATCGGAAGTACGGAGCTCAACCGCGTTGAGGGACGTACGGAGCATGCCGAATGGCCTCTCGGAGCATGGACGACGGCGGCCATGGCGGACAGCGTAGACGCCCGACGGCATGCCGGCCAACTCCGGCCACGGTATCACCCAGCAAAAGATGCTAGAGTTTCCTAGAGACCTAACACAGAGATAGCCTAAGGTAAGGGCGGCTAGGGTAGCGCCGGTGAGCTTGGCCGCACGCACGGTCACACGGCGGCGCCCCGAGCATCACGACGACATGGCTGTTCTGGCTCAACGACGGTGAATCCAAGGACTACGTCTTCGAGGTAGATACTATGGCTCATAAAGGTCCTGATGCGCGCGCTATAAGAGGCAGGAAAGGTTCAAGGCGGCCGGCCACGACGAGCTCATGCTCGCGGCCATGGCGGACACGGTGAGGTGCACCGGGGCGTTCCCAGGCACACACTCGGTAGCGTCTAGAGCTATTCCTACCAGAGCATCAGCAAGCTAGCGCAGTGTCGGACCAGAGGAAGAGGCAGCGCGTGGTGCGGTGGAGTGCCACGGCCACATGAACCGCAAGCACGGTGTGCTCCGGTGAAGTCTCCGACGGCGAAAATCAAAATGTGCCTTACCAACGGTTCAAGGGAGTAGAGCGAGAGGTCCAGGAGGTGGAGTGGAAGAAGATGCGGTGATGGTCGAGATGGATTGGCCAACAACACGGCATCGAAGGCGAGTTGCGGTGGCAAAGAGAGCGGCGTCGGCAATGGCGAGCAGCGGCGTTGCGAGAGAGCGAGTGGGAGGCAGAGCGCGTGCGAGCGAGCAGAGAGGCAGCAGGCGTCCTCCTCTTCACGCCGGCCAGCGCGCAGCGTGGTCAGGGCCAGCCGGGCGCATGGCATCCACGCAGTGGCAAGGCTCTGTTGTCGGTCAGTCACTATAGCGAGTCTGAAAATCCGATTCAGTTACCAAGTGAACATCCTGACAGGCGATCTTCAACGCTACATAACTCCTAATCGGCTCGGCCAAATTCTAATCCAGTTGGACTACATGATAGAGCTAAGTGAGTACTCCAAATGACTCAACATAAGCTCGAGCTAATTCACCATGGATTTCCATCTATAAGGTTCCAAAGTCGTCTTCATGAAACTAGAAAGCAGTTCCAACACTTAGAAAATTTCTAAGTGTTGAAACAACACTGCTCTTAGGCTTGTGGGCCTTATTTGAACATGTTCTGCTCATTTTCATGACTTGGCTTCTAAACAAAGTTTATTCCTTATAAAATTTGCTACAACTTTGCTTTAGGTTGCTCAGACATGCAAACATCCTAAGCTACACTTTTTAAACAGTCAAACAAAATGGTTTAGGGGTCAAAACAAGTCAAACCACTATTTGAAATCACAATTAGGCAACATGGTCAACATGAACAATGTTCCAAATAACATTCTAGGTGTAACTAAGTTACTTAAAAGAATTTTTAGCCACACCATACATTGGTCACACCAAAATCAAGCATCACAGGCATTGAAACAAGGAAGAACAAGTGAAGTGTTACTTTTGTTTCAAAGCCATGTTTCATGAGTGTGTTGCATAGTACTACTAACCATGTTTCACTAAAGTGAGTTACACATGTTGCATTTGAGTGTTGCACACTATTCATTTCATAAAACAAACACACATGGAATATAAACATATGTTGTAATGTTTCAAAAGCATGTTTCATACAATCTAAGCTCATGAATGGATGAATGATGCTCATGTTTATGAAATGCAAGTGCAAATGTGGAAGCTAAACACCTGGGGTGTTACAGCCCTCCTCCCTTATAAAAATCTCGTCCTGAGATTTGAAAAGCGTACCATTGTTGATAGAATTCCTTATAACCATCCCTCAAATAATCTTCCCTTTCCCACGTTGCATCGCGTTCACTACCCTGATTACTCCACATGACTTTATAAAACTTGACCACCCGACTCCGAGTCACTCGCTCACGAGTGTCAATCACTCGGACCGGCTTTTCTTCAAAGGTCAAATCAGATTTTAACTCGATATCCCCCAATGGAACTCTCTCTTCTGGGACGCGAAGACATTTCTTCAATTGGGATACATGAAAGACATTGAAGATAGCACTCATCTCTGGAGGTAATTGAATCTTGTATGCCACCTTACCACTTTGTCCAATGATTTCGAACGGACCAACATATCTCGGCGCAAGCTTTTGCTTCACACCAAAGCGTTGGACACTCTTCATAGGTGAGACTTTCAGATAAACGAAGTCTCCAACTTTGAACTCAATAGGTTTTCTACGTCGATCAGCATAACTTTTCTGCCTAGCTTGAGCTGCGGCCATGTGGGTTTGGATAGTACGGACTTGTTCTTCGGCTTCTTGAATAAAATCAATTCCATAATATCTCCTTTCACCGGCTTCTACCCAGTTCAACGGGGTTCTACACTTCCGGCCATACAAAGCTTCAAACGGTGCTATCTTGATACTCTCTTGATAACCGTTATTGTACGAGAATTCAGCTAGGGGCAACCATTTTTCCCATGAGCCCTTAGCCGAGATGACACATGCTCTCAACATATCTTCTAAGATTTGATTCACTTGTTCAGTTTGCCCATTGGTTTGCGGATGATAAGCAGAACTTCTTACTAGCTTAGTTCCTAATAATCCGTGTAAGTGCTCCCAAAAGCGAGCAGTGAACTGTGGTCCTCTATCCGAGACAATAGTACGAGGGATCCCATGAAGTCGGACTATCTGGTTGAAGTACAACTCCGCGTAGTCAGTTGGACGGAAATTTATGCGGACAGGAATGAAGTGTGCTGACTTGGTCAACCAGTCAACAATCACCCAAATGGAGTTAAAATTCCTCTGAGTAGTAGGGAGTCCAACAATAAAATCCATACTTATCTCCTCCCATTTCCAACCTGGAATAGAGAATGGCTGAAGTAATCTAGCTTCATGTATGCATGCACCTTGACTTGACAACAAGTGTCACACCTAGCCACATAAGTGGCTATCTCTTTCTTCATTTTGGTCCACCAAAATCGAGGCTTCAAATCATGATACATTTTGCTACTACTAGGATGAATAGATAATTTAGAGGAATGGGCTTCGGATATGATTTTATTTCTAAGTTCTCTATCCTTGGAACCACCAACCTATCCTTGAACCATAACACGCCTTCCTCATCAACTCGAAAATGTTTGGTTTCTTGCTCTTTCATCTTGGCGCTTGATGTGAAACACACGCATCATCTTACAGTAGCTCGATTATTCGACTCAGAGAGTACAACCCGATGATGATGTTGTGAAGACCTGCTGAGATGAAAGAGCTTCGACAAATGGACATCACTCTCAATCAATGAGTGGCAATGAGACTTCGCTTAAGGCATCCGCTACGACATTTGCCTTGCGGTGGTGATAGTGCACTTGGAGGTTATAATCCTTGATCAACTCGAGCCATCTTCTCTGACGCATTTTCAACTCAGGTTGAGTGAAGATGTACTTGAGACTTTTATGATCAGTATAGATGTTGCACACATTGCCAAGTAAATAATGTCTCCAGGCCTTCAAAGCATGAACAACTGCAGCGAGTTCTAAGTCATGCGTTGGATAATTCACTTCATGCTTCCGAAGTTGGTGAGAGGTATAAGCAATGACTCTACCTTCCTGCATAAGAACACCTCCTAACCCAATACCTGATGCATCACAGAACACATCAAACGGTTTCTCGATATCCGGTTGTGCCAAAACTGGTGCCGACGTTAGAAGAGTTTGCAGGGTATGGAAAGCCGCATCACACTCAGGAGTCTAGACAAACTTCATGTCTTTTTGCAGCAACCGAGTCATAGGCTTGGCTATTTTAGAGAAATCCAGGATGAAGCGACGATAATAGCCAGCCAACCCCAGAAAACTCCGAACCTCGTGCACCGAGATGGGAGCCTTCCAGTTCAATACTTCTTGCACCTTGGTGGGATCAACCATAATTCCACCATCGGACAACACGTGTCCAAGAAAAGGTACCTCACGAAGCCAAAATTCACATTTGCTGAACTTTGCATACAACTGGTGTTCTCGCAATCTAGTGAGAACCACCCGTAAATGTTCAACATGATCTTCTTCATTCTCAGAATAGACCAGGATATCATCTATAAATACCACCACAAATTTGTCCAACTCAGGCATAAACACTGAATTCATCAGATACATAAAATGTGCGGGGGCATTGGTCAATCCAAAAGACATAACCAGGTACTCATATAGACCATATCTTGTAGAGAATGTGGTTTTTGGGACATCCTCAGACTGAATTTTGATTTGATGATACCCAGATCTCAAATCAATCTTGGAAAAGACTTTTGCTTTAGACAACTATTCAAATAAGATATCTATGCGTGGCAGAGGGTACTTATTCTTGATTGTAACTGCATTCAAGGGTCTATAATCTACACACATGCGTAGGGATTGATCCTTCTTCTTCACAAAGATAGCTGGGCACCCCCACGGAGATGAACTAGGACGGAAAAGGCCTTTCTTTAGAAGTTCATTCAACTGGGTCTTAAGTTCAGCTAGTTCATTGGGAGGCATTCTATATGGCCTTCTAGAGATAGGAGCTGTGCCAGGAAGTAACTCTATCTTGAACTCCACTTCCCGATCCGGGGGCAATCCAGGCAAATCATCGAGAAAAACATCCGGAAAGTCACACACGACAGGGATATCTGCTAGAGACTTTGCTTGCACCGCATTGGTCGTGCAAGAAAGATTGATGTCTCGGGGTAACTGTACTAGAAAACCCTCCTGATTACCAGGATCTCTGAGCATGACTACCCTAGTCGATGTATCAATAAGCACTCCATGACGGCTCATCCAGTTCATTCCCAATATCACATCGATACCTAGCCCTGGTAAAACTACCAGATCAACCTGATAACTTCACCCCTCTATCTCAAATTGTACGTCCCCAACTACCAGCTTGGTTGGGATAATACCATTGGCAGCCCTAATACAATAACCCTCACCCTCAACAGTATATGTTTTCTGCATAAACTTGGATGCAAATGCTGGACTAATAAAGGAATGCGAAGCACCTGAATCAAATAGTACAACTGTGTGGTGTTGATCAATCAGAAACTTACCAGCAGTCACTACCTCTCCTGAAGGAATCTCAGTAATATTAGTGTGGTTCACCTACCCCTGACGGCCACCTTGGTAGTTATTCTTCTTAGGGTAAGGGCATTCCCTTGCCTAGTGGCCTGTCTTGTTGCAGTTCCAGCACGGCATGTTGCTTGGAGGAGCCCTGGAACTGCCCTGACTGGTAGTGCCCTTGGGAAGAGCAACTGTAAATGCCTTGCGAAACCCAGTCTTGGCGGGATTCTTCTTCTGCGGTGGGCGAAACTTAGCGGTTGACGCTGGAGGACGGAATGGAGCCCTCGATGTGATGGGAGCCTTGGATTGTGAGGCACCCGCCTCATAGGCCCTCTGACGACTTTTTGAAGCAGCATACACAGCATTGTTGTTCTCTTACGATAAAGCATCACTCACAAGCTCATTAAAATGAGCACACTTGCAATTTCCCATGGTCTTCATCAGTTTGGGGCTAAGTCCCCGCTTGAAGCTAGCAATCTTCTTGGCGTCGGTGTCCACAAACTCAGTAGCATACCTTGCAAGGTTGTTGAAAGCTTGCTGGTATTCATTCAGGCTCTTGTTCCCCTAGGTCAGCTTCATGAACTCTGTATGCTTGATCGCCATGAGACCAGGAGGAATGTAATTTCCCCTAAAAGTAGACTTGAACTGATCCCAAGTGATTTGGGCATTAGCGGGAATAGTGGACCGATGATGACTCCACCAAATGCCAGCTGGCCCATGTAGTTGGTGAGATGCGTACTCAGTCTTCAGCACCTCAGTCAAGCGGAGCAGACGAAACTTCTGCTCGAGAGTATTCAACCACTCATCAGCTTGTAGAGGCTCCTCAGCCTCCTTGAAGATCGGGAGTTTCGTGTCAAGGAAATCCTTGAAATCACTGTATTGATTTGGTTCCGATCCTTGGCGTGGACCACGACCATCCCGATTCGCAATCGTACGGAGGACCTCGGCCATAGTGCGCTATCCTTCTGCAAGCATTGCTATCAATTCCGTTGGTGTGGGTGGTGGTGGCGGTGGAAGATCATCATCATCATCACCCGCACCGGCGGAACAAGTACGAGGCATCTGCACAATGCGCAATCAGTAATTATTGATGATGTCAGCACATTGGTGAGGAACAATGTAATTGTGCCAAACTGAATTTACTGATGAGAATGAAAACTTCATACAATAAACAGAGGCAATAATTCATTCTCCAATCACCACATCATCAAGTAGACTACTAGCGCCATACGCAGTGCATTCCAACATGACAAGTTTTAAACTTAACCATTACGATACGCATCTCGAAGGGAGCGAATTAAAGTACATTACATGCCGAGTTTGAATTTAAAAAGGTACATCCAACATCAGTCTTCGTACTTAAGTTCATTACATCAATGACTGCAAAAGCTAAACTAGTGAGACTTGTTAACGAACTACTCGTCAAAGTGATCGTTGTCCACATCGGAGACACCTTGGACTTCTTCTAGGTCTTCCTCTTCTTCTTCATCTGCAGGCTCAGCTGCATTGTCAACCATCTGCACATCCTCTTCTTCCTCATCGGCCTCAATCACTTGAGGTCCACCCACATTTGGATACCTTGGTATGGGGCGAGGAATAGGAAACAGACGGTTGTGCAGTTGATGGTGCTCAACCTGAAGCTCTTCAAGCTGTTCTTGTAGTGCTTGCTCCCTTTGAAAGGCGTTGTGGTTGGCCAAAATCCAACCCCGACATCTTTCTTCTGCTAACTCTAAAGCTACATCCCGGTGACGTGTCACACGATCCAACTCTTGTGCAGCCTCATCTCTCTCAATAGTGAGGTTCATCAGCTGGTTATGAAGCTCGTCTCTCTCGCGTGCGGTTTGACCCCACTGTTGCAAGCGATAATTTGCAATACCACGAATCTCATCAACTTCTTGCTGAGCTCTCCCACATGCATTCGCCTTACGGCGATACTTGCGGGCACGCAACCTGAACTTGTGCTGAGCTTCCATTGCCTTGTCGGCTTCATCAAGCACACTGGAAAGGGTGTTTTGCCTGACTCGACAAAGCTTCAAGACTGCCATCATAGCACTCATTCCAGCGTTGTCGCTCTGCACCCATTCGCCACGGCCTCGAACCAAGGCCTGACCAACGTCCTGAGTCCACTCAGCCTCAGTAGGAGACACTCGGGGAATGGATGAAGCAGGTCCACCCACTAACTCATCCCCGAAGCTCTGTGCTATATCCATCAGCACATCAAGGGCAGCAACCTGAGCGGCTTCCCATGGGCTTTGCCCATCAGTCTCAATGCTCCACCCATGCCACAATGGTCTTGTGGGGTTTTGCGGCATGATGAAGGTCACGACGTACCATGGTACATCTCCCAATGGTACCGCCTACCTCCACGTGTAGCTGGGTGCCTCTGGGTACCCAACTGAACTGAGCACCCTCCAGAGCAAAGTGGGAGTGCCGAACTGGTCCAAAAAGGTGCTGCTACCAGTAGGAAACACGGGCGCGACCATCTGTATCAAAAAGGGATGCAATTCACGTGAGAGGATTATTTTGCTGAGAGATTGCACTTTACACTTGGGATAAGCAATTATAAGGGAGGGAGTAATGCAATATGAATGACATGAGTGAATATGATGCATGCGCATTCCGTACGTCCTCACAAACCTATGAAAATTTAAGCTTTAGCGGAATATACGGTGGCATACATACGTTCTCTCAATTAGCGGTAACTAGTCGATCTACACGGTGCATTGTTAGCGTACCTGTAGAAAACTTCATTGCAGCCCAACCCAACAAGATATAATGCTAATAATCACAAGTAGTAACTAAGATACTCTCCGTATATACATCCCCCGATATATATACTTCGGTATCCAAACTACCCGACAAATGTACCCACAATTAAGTACCTTCATATATACATGTATGAAACATGCAAATACTCCAGTAACCACAACTAGCTCTCCCCTAGACCGACGGTTGGACGGTCATGCTCTCGCAACTCACACTTACCTTAGCATAGAGGCAATTGATCCATACATTACCATTCAAACGAATGGCATCCATGCAATATCACGTCGCATGGACGACGAAATCAAAACAATCAATCCCCCCCAAGTTAGTAATTATATATAAGCCACCTAGAAGTCCTTAAGTGGGCTATAAGGGATGTGATCACCAGTATACCATAAAATTTTTGATTTTTGAACACTTATATATAACTATACGTTGGAAAACCGTTTTTACAACAAAAGCTTTTGTTTTAAATCGCCGTAAGACATGTTTAATGTTGAATCTAGCTCTGATGCCAGCTGTCATAGAACCAACCAATTTATAAGAGCACAAGTACAAAAACAATCGCCGAAACGATCAAATTCTCGAACTTTAGCCCATATAAATTCGGTAGTCAACAGAAATCTCGAAGGATTTCAAACCAACTTGCATACAACCAAGATCACAGTAATTCAACATAACATATCGTATGTTACAACATTTCGTAGATGTTCGCAAATAGATTACATCATCACAGAGTCATCGTTATTACAAAACAAGTCTTGTAAAACATGCGGAAGCAAATAGTTTAACTTACACACCCGAGTTCAAATACACATACTGGTTCGCTGATCACAGCCCGCAAAAGCATTCAGATAAGAGAACAGAGATCATGCCCATGATCTAGTCTTCATCACCCACAGGGTGGAGACAATACTTACAGAATCCCTGATATAGAAGGTCATCTGCAACAAGAGGGAATAAACCCTGAGTACGGGAATGTACTCAGCTAGACTTACCCGTCGAAAACCAAACAAATGACACCAAGGATTATGCATAGCTTAATTTAGTGGATCTGGCTGACACTTTCTTTTTACGGAAAAGCATAAGTAATAATGATTAACTCATAACCTGGACTAGCAGTGACTTTTAGCCATTAACCTGTCATCTATATTAGCACCTATACTAAGCAATCATTTTATTAGGGTGCAAACATTAATAACCATAGCAGGTATACATTGTGGCAACTTTATCCTCATCATCCATTTAACCATATCGTTAAATTAATTGAATCTATGTTGCCGCTGCTCAGTCAAGTTCTCACTATCCGGGAGAGACGGCGATTCGAATCGATTCCTATCCAGCTGGAGGGGTATTCCTAAACACAAACCCTGCTTCCCCCGTTAGGGTCACAAACAAGTCACCTTTGGTATGATTCAGGAGTCACGAGTCCGAACAGATCGACATTCTCAGAGAACCACTCTGCCAAGGTTGTTCGGGACTCTAACCCGCCTTGGACTTATGCCAATGGCTCTCTGCACATCCTTACTACCTCCAGAATGCACGCCACTGCTCGCGTCCCCGGCCTGAGTCGAGCTACTAGGCTTCGTGGTCGGAACGACTTATTCGGCCAGCTAAGTGTTAGGCTTCGTTCAACATGACATGAGGACGTACAGCGTATCGGTCCTTAAACGACTTAGATGGAGTCACTATGTTCAAACCTACACAAGACCCCGTCCGGTCTTAATTCATTATTCACATGGTTCTTTTCCACGATAGCAAATATAGCCAACCGTGATCCACCTCATCCTAAAGCTCGCAGGTGACAGGAAATCACCTGACTTCTACCGCACTAAGCATGGCTAAGCATTTAACCCGTTTCTAAACTTAAATAGGATTCCAGTGCGATATCTGGACAAGGAATGATAAATATAATGCAACAATTGGTTCCAACCAATTCCTATACTTAATGCATCATCAACAATAAAAGGTATTCAATGTATTTGTGAAAGCATGGGAGGCTTAATATGCTCCGGGGCTTGCCTTTCAGGAACGAGAAAGGCTGGTGGTCAGGGCACTCGGACAATTCCTCCGCGGCGACTGCTTCGTCGACTTCCTGCACCTCGGGCTCCTCCTCCTGGTTGGCTCCCTCGAACTCCAGCAATGTCACTCCCTCCGGCACACCTATTGCATGAATGCGCAAGATAAATATCATGGATGCACATGAACGAATGTTAGGGATGCTCGGGGAATGCGCATGTTCGCTGTAGTTTGTATATTCCAACTTAAGCCCTATTCAAATCACTTTACTTACCAAGTTTATACAACCTAATGTATAATTGCTCATCTTCAGTTAATGACCTAGCACATGTACCTAAGCATATTCTCAAGTTAGGCTAATCCCTAAACAATCAACGAGAACATTGCATCAAGCATACACTCAAGCATTTGTATTTCAGCAAAATGAAGACTATGTAGCGGTACAGTAAACTAGCCATAACTGGAGATTTATAAACCCAATTGGCATGAAACAAGACAATTTGGAAAGCTTATAAAATTGTCTACAATTCATTTTCAGACCTCAAAGCATGATTCAACACTTTACCAGGTCGAATTCTTTGATCAACAGAACTCTGTCCTCCCAAGACAGAGAGTAAGCAAAACTGGAACCTAACTTTAAACAGCTATAGTTTCTAAACTACTAGGCCAAATGCCCTCAAATTTTGACAGGAGCTAGATACATAAATTATCTACAACTCTTGTGTTCATCACATTCACAGAAAACCAAAATATCATGGGGAACTTCCTAAAGTCCCCAGATCTGTCCAGAGGGACATGATGCAAACGAAATAATTATTAACTCATGATGTAAACAAATAATTGGACAAAACTAACTCTACTCACATATCACTTATATCACAAGAACACCAGAAAGTAGGGTGTTCATCCCCAAAACATTTCTTTTAATACCTTTCTTAATTTATTTAATTAATTTGAGGAAATAGTAAACATATATGAAAACTACACCATTAAATCTAAAAAAATTACAGTAGACACTAGATGCCCTAAGTAGACTACCGTAAAAATTTCACACCATTTGAGTAAGTATAACAACCTACACAAAATGGTGGTAAGGCAGAATGGCTTAAAATGGCATAATTAGGAAACCTTAGTGAAAAGTGTCAAGGAACAGATTTCATATTTTTCCTAGCATCCTTAGGGTACTAATATACTACCTACCAAGTTTCATGGCCATAGGACTCCTAGATAATTTACAAAAATTCACACAAGTATCCACCAATTGATAAAAGGAAAATCTATAACTCAAAAACTACACATGCAATGACTCTCAAATTGTAACCAGAGCTTCTACTAAACAATACTAGCTTACCCACAAAATTTCACAATTTTTGATCACAGAAACTCAAGATATGATTTAAACAAGTTTGCATGCATTCAAAAACACATTTCAAGTTCCTATTTAATTCATCCAAAATTTCTACATAATGTGCTCAAGACATATTTTTCTTAAATACTAGACCTCACTATGATCCTAACAAAATCGAAGTACGGAGCTCAACGCGTTGAGGGACGTCACGAGCATGCCGAATGGCCTCTGAGGAGCATGGACGACGGCGCCATGGCGATGGCAGACAGACGCTCGCCGGCGGCCATGAGGGCGTTGAATACAATCTGGATATCCGGACCACGCCCGGGGTTCCCACAATTCCCATCCTTCCCACCAAGACGAGGAGACTTGATCAATGTTGTCGTGAATGACGAACCACGGCGATTGGTGAACAGAACAAGAAAGGCGCGCCGGTTAACGCAATATTGATCGGTTTAGTCACCGACAAGTCGGGCCGAGGCGAAAGAGGAGGCACGACGCATACGGGTCCAGCCACGCGACCTTAACAATGCCTTTGATAGGGTGGGGGACAAGCAGGTCTTCAGGACTCCAAGCGCCAACGTAGTACATTGCTATGGCGACAATGCAACGACTACCCAATACCCTAGAAATCCTGGTAGTTCGAGATGATATACAAGCTTACCTGACAGCTGCTATGGCCCAGACTGCAAAGATTGTGAATCAAGCCCTCGCTCCATCCGTCTCAGTCGAATCAAGCTACAGCCGCCAGTACTCAAGTCGCTCACAGCCACCCAACCAATGTGGCTCGCGCAACAACGACCCATTAGACAACCGTCAAGGCGGAAATGGTGGTCATGATGGTGGTCGGGACGACAACCGCCGCAACTACCAGGAAGACAACCGTCGAGACAACCGCGACAATCGCCGTGATAACCACGGTCGCAGGGTCAACCAGGGTGGCAATCGGGGTTGCCGTGATGGCAATAACGATCTCCGCCATTTCCTTGGAGAACGTGATCTGCGCGATCGCATTAACCAAAGAGCCAACGATCATGCATCCCACGAAAGCTATCGCCGTATGGAATATGATACTACCCACGGCCCTCCGGGTTTGAAGCAGTTTATTCCACACCTTCGCCAAGTCATATGGCCCAAGAACTTCAAGCTCGAAAAACTTCAGAATTACGATGGCAAGGAGAACCCCGAATTATGGGTCATGCTCTATGAAACTGCGTGCAGATCAGCCATGGCTGATGAGCACGTCATGTCTAATTACTTCCCAGTCGCCATTGGCCATGCAGGCCACCAATGGCTAGTCAGCTTGCCGGTGAACTACTTTGATTCTTGGCAAGAGCTCAAGCAGGCATTCATCGACAACTTCATTGCTACTTGCGAGCAACCCGGCAACAAATATGATCTGCAGCGGATTCGAGATCGCAAAGATGAGCCACTGCGCGAGTACGTCCGATGCTTCTCGGAGATGCGCATCAAGGTCCCATCAATCTCCAACAACGAGGCAATCGAGGCTTTCATCACTGGTCTCCGCTTCCATGATGCCCTAAGGGACAAGCTCCTCCGCAAGAGACCTGAATCGGTCACAGCGCTCTAGCCACTGCTAAAAAATATGCGGATGCCAATGATGCTAAAAAGATAATCTTCGAAGAAGCAGCAAGGGTTCCACGCTCCGACCACCCTCCACACCGCGATGACTACCGCGGCAACCATGGTCGGAACGACAATTTTGATCGCCACAACCAGCGCAATGATTCCCGCGACCACCGCAACCAGCGTAATCTGTGGCGTAATCGCCATGATGATTACAGGGGCAAGCGTGCTTGGGAAGACGACGATGAAGTCAACATCGTTAAAAAAGGTGGCGGACATCGCAATTACGAAGAAAACTACACCAAAGCATTGAAAGGACCCTGTCAGCTCCATCCCAAGTCAAACCATACCATGGAGGATTGCCGTGTTCTCAAATCCATCTATACGCGCCAACAGGCTCTGGATAAATCCGACAAGCCTAACGACGCAGGGGTGCAGCATGACAAGGACAACGATGACAAAGATGCAGATCCCCGTCACAAGTACGTCAAGCCAACCGACCACGTCCATACCATCATTGGGGGCAGAGTGTCCATCGAGACCAAACGAGAACGCAAGCTGCTTGCTCGCGCCTGCCTGAACGTGGCCAATACCGACAACCTCATCGCCGATCCACGGCTCCCTCCTTGGTCTCACCGAGAGATCTCCTTCAGCAGAAAGGACCAATGGGCTGCAATACCTGAGTCAGGGCATTTTCCTCTGGTCCTCGATCCTTGTATCAACAAGGTTCGGTTCGATAGAGTGCTGATTGACGGCGGCAGTTCCATCAATATACTATTCAAGAACAGTTTGCTAGCCCTGAAGATAACTCAGGCTGATCTCAAGCCATACGAGGCACAGTTCTGGGGTGTTCTCCCCAGACAGAGCTCCACACCTCTCGGGCAGATCACGCTACCTATGCAATTTGGTACTCCAGACCACTTCCGCACCGACTATGTCAACTTCGTGGTTGCTGACTTCGAAGGCACCTACCATGCTATTCTTGGTCGACCAGCGCTCACCAAGTTCATGGCCGTACCTCACTACAAATATTTGGTGCTCAAGATGCCTACTGAGAAGGGGGTTCTAACTCTCAGGGGCAACGTATACGCAGCTTACACCTATGAGGAGGATAGCTTCAAAATAGCAGAGGCTCACGACCTCTCTATTCGCATGGCCGAGGCCACGCTCGACGCCAAGAAGACCCCATCCGACCACCTAGAGATCCCAGAGCTCGAGGCCCCACGCAAGAACATCAAGTCCAAAGAGCACAAAGTGATCCAGCTGGTCGACGGCGATCCCAACAAAACGGCCCTTATCGGGGCCAACTTGGATCCTAAATAGGAAGACGCGCTCGTTAGGTTCTTGAGGAGCAACGTGAGCGTGTTCGCATGGAAACCCGCTGACATGCCCGGTGTTCCCCGGAACTTGATCGAGCACTCCTTAAATGTCGATGGCAAGGCCAAACCTATCAAGCAGAAGCTACGATGGTTCGCTCGCGACAAAAAGGAGGCTATTAGGGTAGAAGTTACACGACTTTTAGCAGCTAGATTTATCAAAGAAGTGTATCATCCAGAGTGGTTAGCCAACCCGATTCTTGTACGCAAAAAGAATAATGAATGGAGAATGTGCGTTGATTACACTGATCTCAACAAACACTGCCCTAAAGACCCCTTCGGCTTACCTCGCATAGACGAGGTCGTAGATTCAACTGCCGGTTGTGAGTTGCTTTCCTTTCTCGATTGCTACTCTGGTTATCACCAGATCGCTCTCAAAAGGACGACCAGATCAAGACATCCTTCATCACGCCCTTCGACGCCTACTGCTACATGACCATGTCGTTCGGGCTCAAGAACGCCGGGGCTACCTATCAACGCGCCATACAGGCTTGCCTCAAAGACGAGATAAAAGACGACCTCGTCGAGGCTTATGTTGACGATGTAGTTGTTAAAACCAAGGAAGCATACACCCTTGTTGACAACCTCGAACGTACCTTTGCAGCTCTTAACACATTTCAATGGAAATTAAACCCAAAGAAGTGTATCTTTGGTGTTCCATCTGGTATCTTCGCTTTCGATAGCGTCGTCATCGCGATGGCATACACCCTAACCCGAGAAGGTAAAAGCTGTCTTGGACATGAAGCCGCCCAAAAGGTGAAGGATGTTGAGAAGCTTACGGATGCATGGCTGCCCTCACCGTTTTATATCAAGATTAGGCGAAAAAGGACTACCGTTTTCAAGCTACTCAAAGCATCCGAGAAGTTTGAGTGGTCGGAGGAAGCGATACCTTCGCCTTTACACAATTTGAAACATTTCCTTACATCACCTCCGGTCCTCTTTGCTCCCAGAGAAGACAAAACCCTCCCGCTTTACATTGCGGCAACTAATCGAGTGGTCTCCATCGCCATGGTGGTCGAGCGACGAGCCCGACCATGTATACAAGGTACAAATGACCAATCTATTTCATCGTTGAGGTACTCAATGAATCCAAGACCGGTACCCACAGATTCGGAAGGCGATCTCTATTTGTCATCGATTACATCCCGAAAGTTGAAACATTACTTCGACGGATATCGTGTGGTGGTCATGACCGAGTACCCTCTGGGAGACATCATTCGCAACAAGGATGCGAATGGGCGCATCGTCAAATGGGCAATGGAGCTATGCCCTTTCTCCTTGGAATTTGCAAGCCGTACTACAATCAAGTCTTAGGCACTTGTCGATTTCATCGTCGAGTGGACAGACTTAAGCACACCTGCTTCTCAGGGGCCCGCCGAGTATTGAAAGATGTACTTTGACGGCTCTCTCAACATCAACGGCGCAGGAGCAGGAGTCCTTTTCGTATCGCCATCCAAGGAGCAGCTCAATACGTCCTCGTGGATTTATTTCCGGCGTCTAACGCCGCCCGAGTACAAGCATGCCTACATGGTCTGCGCATTGCGGTCGAGCTCGGTGTCAAACATCTCTATGTCTATGGAGACTCGGCTCTAGTCATCAACCAACTCAACAAGGACTGGGATACGACCAACGAAAAGATGGACGCATACTGCAAATCGATCAGAAAGCTAGAAGGCAAGTTCTACGGCATCGAGTACACACATGTGGTCCGAGACAAAAATCAAGCAGCAGATACGCTGTCAAAGTTAGGATCATCCTGAGCCAAAGTCCCACATGGTGTATTTGTTCAAGATCTTCTCACGCCCTCCATCAAAGAAGAAGATCCCACGGTTGACAAGCTTCCAGACCAGCTATTGGTGGCTACGGTTCTAGAGTCAAGCACCACCAAACCACCTCTGACCACTAAGTAGCCTGACTGGAGAGTACCTTTCATCAAGTACCTGATAGATGGTAGCGGTTACACCGATCGGACAAAAAACAAACGCCTGATGCGTCGCAGTAAGCAGTATTTGCTCGTCGATGGCAAATTGTGGCGCAAGAACGCGAAGGAGGAAATCTTGATGAAGTGTATAACTCGGGAGGATGGTGAACGTCTCTCTAGACAAAATCCACTTCGGCTCTGTGGCAACCACGCGCCTCGAGAACGGCTGGTTGGCAAGGCTTTCCGAAAGGGGTTTTATTGGCCGTCAACCGTAGCCGATCTTGAGAGAAGCTAGTCCGTTATTGTGAAGGTTGTCGGTTCTTCGCCAAGAGAATCCACGCACCAAAGACACGAGATTTAGACTATACCGACCTCTTGGCCCTTCGTGTGCTAGGGAATTTGGATATGATCGGCCTTTCAAACCGCCCACAGGAAATTTACATGCGTCTTTGTGCTGATCGATAAATTCTCCAAGTGGATAGAGTACATGCCCCTGGTCAAGGCATCTTGAGAAAAGGTCATTGCGTTCATCGACCAGTCATCCATCGCCCGGCATACCCAACAAAGCATCATCACCGATCCGGGTACTCAATTCACCGGGAATGCTTTTTGGGACTTCTGCGATGAAAGGAGCATAGTAGTAAAATACGTCTTGGTGGTGCACTCTAGAGCTAATGGACAGGTCGGCGGGCAAACGGTATGATCTTGGATGCACTTAAGAAGAGGATGTACAGAGAGAATGACAAAGCTCCCGGAAGATGGCTCAAAGAGTTACCACCATGGTGCTGGGGGTCTCATAACTTGACCCGGTCCGCAAGAATACGGCGTCTCACCATACTCTATGGTTTATGGCACTAGGGCAGTGCTCCCAGCAGATATAGCCTTTAGATCAGCACGGGTAGAAAACTTCGACGAAGACAAGGCCAATGAAGTACGAGAGCTAGAAGTGAATAGTGAGAAGAGAAGCGGCTCGATTCTTGTGTGTACGTCTGACCAAATACCTTCTTTGTTTCTTGCAGTACTACAACAAGAACGTCAAGGAGTGTGTCACAGAACCGACCAATTTATAAGAGCACAAGTACAAAAACAATCACCGAAACGATCAAATTCTCGAACTTGAGCCCATATAAATTCGGTAGTCAACTGAAATCTCGAAGGATTTCAAACCAACTTGCATACAACCAAGATCACAGTAATTCAACATAACATATCGTATGTTACAACATTTCACAGACGTTCGCAAATAGATTACATCATCATAGAGTCATTGTTATTACAAAACAAGTCTTGTAAAACATGCGGAAGCAAATAGTTTAACTTACACACCCGAGTTCAAATACACATACTGGTTCACTGATCACAGCCCACAAAAGCATTTAGATAAGAGAACAGAGATCATGCCCATGATCTAGTCTTCGTCACCCGCCGGGTGGAGACAATACTTACAGAATCCCTCATATAGAAGGTCATCTGCAACAAGAGGGAATAAACCCTGAGTACGGGAATGTACTCAGCTAGACTTACCCGTCGAAAACCAAACAAATGACACCAAGGATTATGCATAGCTTAATTTAGTGGATCTGGCTGACACTTTCTTTTTGTGGAAAAGCATAAGTAATAATGATTAACTCATAACCTGGACTAGCAGTGACTTTTAGCCATTAACCTATCATCTATATTAGCACCTGTACTAAGCAATCATTTTATTAGGGTGCAAACATTAATAACCATAGCAGGTATACATTGTGGCAACTTTATCCTCATCATCCATTTAACCATATCATTAAATTAATTGAATCTACGTTGTCGCTGCTCAGTCAAGTTCTCACTATTCGGGAGAGACGGCGACTCGAATCGATTCCTATCCGGTGGAGGGTATTCCTAAACACAAACCCTACTTCCCCGTCGTGGTCGCAAACAAGTCACCTTTGGTACGATTCAGAGTCGCGAGTCCGAACAGATCGACATTCTCGAGAGAACCACTCGCCAAGGTTGTTCTAGACTCTAACCCGCCTTGGACTTATGCCAATGGCTCTCCGCACATCCTTACTACCTCAGAATGCACGCCATTGCTTTCGCGTCCACGGCACGAGTCGAGCTACTAGGCTTCATGGTCGGAACGACTTATCCGCCAGCTAAGTGTTAGGCTTCGTTCAACATGACATGAGGACGTCTGTAACAGATCGGTCCTTAAACGACTCAGACGGAGTCACTATGTTCAAACCTACACAAGACCCCGCCCGGTCTTAATTCATTATTCACATGGTTCTTTTCCACGATAGCAAATATAGCCAACCGTGATCCACCTCATCCTAAAGCTCGTAGGTGACAGGAAATCACCGACTTCTACCGCACTAAGCATGGCTAAGCATTTAACCTGTTCTCGAACTTAAATAGGATTCCGAGGCGATATCGGACAAGGAAGGATATATATAATGCAGCAATTGGTTCCAACCAATTCCTATACTTAATGCATCATCAACAATAAAAGGTACTCAATGTATTTGTGAAAGCATGGGAGGCTTAATATGCTCCGGGGCTTGCCTTTCAGGAACGAGGAAGGCTGGTGGTCAGGGCACTCGGGCAATTCCTCCATGATCGCTTCGTCGGCTTCCTGCACCTCGGGCTCCTCCTCCTGGTTGGCTCCCTCGAACTCAAGCAACGTCACTCCCTCCGGCACACCTATTTCATGAATGCACAAGATAAATATCATGGATGCACATGAACGAATGTCAGGGATGCTCGGGGAATGCGCATGTTCGCTGTAGTTTGCATATTCCAACTTAAGCCCTATTCAAATCACTTTACTTACCAAGTTTATACAACCTAATGTATAATTGCTCATCTTCAGTTAATGACCTAGCACATGCACCTAAGCATATTCTCAAGTTTGGCTAATCCCTAAACAATCAACGAGAACATTGCATCAAGCATACACTCAAGCATTTGTATCTCAGCAAAATGAAGACTATGTAGCGGTACAGTAAACTAGCCATAACTGGAGATTTATAAATCCAATTGGCATGCAACAAGACAATTTGGAAAGTTTATAAAATTTTCTACAATTCATTTTCAGACCTCAAAGCATGATTCAACACTTTACCAGGTCGAATTCTTTGATCAATAGAACTCTGTCCTCCCAAGACAGAGAGTAAGCAAAACTGGAACCTAACTTTAAATAGCTGTAGTTTCTAAACTACTAGGCCAAATGCCCTCAAATTTTGACAGGAGCTAGATACGTAAATTATCTACAACTCTTCTATTCATCACATTCACAGAAAACCAAAATATCATGGGGAACTTCCTAAAGTCCCCAGATCTGTCCAGAGGGACATGATGCAAACGAAATAATTATTAACTTATGATGTAAACAAATAATTGGACAAAACTAACTCTACTCACATATCACTTATATCACAAGAACACCAGAAAGTAGGGTGTTCATCCCCAAAACATTTCTTTTAATACCTTTCTTAATTTATTTAATTAATTAGAGGAAATAGTAAACATATATGAAAACTACACCATTAAATCTACAAAAATTACAGTAGACACTAGATGCCCTAAGTAGACTACCGTAAAAATTTCACACCATTTGAGTAAGTATAACAACCTACACAAAAATGGTAAGGCAGAATGGCTTAAAATGGCATAATTAGGAAACCTTAGTGAAAAGTGTCAAGGAACAGATTTCATATTTTTCCTAGCATCCTTAGGGTACTAATATACTACCTACCAAGTTTCATGACCATAGGGTACTAATATACTACCTACCAACAGATTCATTAAGTTACCGATATTGCTTATTGCTTTCATTGTTTATCTAATTACAGCAATATCCCTCTGCCCGATTGAGATTGATCTGGATCGGCCTTATATCATATTTAACCCATCGTTTGCTAATCTAAAACTGATCTAATCTACACCTTAAACGACGAGTTATGTTTTATCGGCTATTTTATATCAATCTCAATCGTGCATAGCGTGCGGTTAAGGCATGTTCGATCTTGAGTAGATCTATTGGTTAGGTGAGAACCATTTCATGGCCCGTTATCATGGCCTGTGGGATTCTACCTCTCACCCCACTATTCACACCGTGGAGTGGGGATCGTTAGTTGGTAGATCCGTTCCTGAGAAGGCATGACCTTAACTGTGTGCTATGCCTGAATCGGCTATTTAGTCGATATCGAGTGCTTTCATGAACAGTTCACATTATGAGACCGTTGAAGTAGAGATAGGTTGAAATATATGTTAGCCCCATGATCTTGTTATTGTCTTATGGCCTGCATGATTCTGCCTCATGCCCCACTGGTATTAGTAATGAGTTAGGGTTGTTGAGTCTATTGTTGTTTCTACGGCCTGCATGATTCTGCCTCATGCCCCACTGGTTATGGTGATAGATAAGATCTGACATGTTCATTAGATTTATCTTTATTAAATGGTTAAGTGGTGTTGAACTGTTTCTTTATATAAAAAGGGGTTCGGTTACTTGTAATCATTGGCTCAGTTTAAACCGATCATCATTGATATCTTATTGCCATTGATTAATTTTTGCTCAAATTATATTTATCCTGGATGATAACTGATTCTTCTTACATAACCCCATAAGCTTTAACCGATTTATTCTTATGAATATGCTGGAATCGACTATTTCGTTCGATCTCCTCTCATATCGGCTCTGAGAGCCGCACATTCGGGACTGTCTGGCAACACCGGCACGTTCCACCCTTAATTACTTATAAGCTTTCTCTCCTTGTCAATTGTAGGGTCAAATTGACTGGCACGTCTTGGGAGGATTGCACAGGATCGACCACCCTTGCGCTGAAGCTAGGCGGATCTACTCCATCGAGCGGACCCTTCCGGCTTGCTGCGTGTGTCCTCGGCACGGGACGAAATTCTGTGTCGACACACGTTTCTGGCACGCCCGGTGGGACACCACAATCGTCATGGTGGTTCACAACAACGACAACATCCTTATGGTACATTATGAAGACCTACCTGATGAAGATAAGGATACCATCAACAAAGCTACAGAGGAATTTTAGAAGAAGTGTTTGTTGTCCTACACCAAAACACGTGACAACACCATTATTCAGAAATTTCCACTACCAAGAGTTCTACTACACGGGCAGACAGATACAGTCAAAGCTGAAGAAAGGCTTTTCTTTATGAAAGCCATAGACAAATCTGTTTGGGATGCTCTATCAAGCCGCAATGAAGCTTTCGTTGACTCATTTCACAACGCCATGAAAGAGGCAATTCATGGAATTCTAGTTAGTCAGGTTGGATCGACTTGTTACAACATTCTAGATCCATTGACCCAAGGGACTAATCAAGTCGGCACCAGCCATCAAGAAGCAGCACCAGCTGGTAATGGTGATGTCCAGGCACTTCAAGGTTCATCTGAACAAACTCCAGGTACTACTATGAATCAGATACAGTACAATCTTGGACCGTCAATACAGCATGTGCAATAGCTGGCGGGGCAGAGTCAGAACTAGATGATCAATTTCGGCACATCAGGCCACATACCATCGTCGGCTCAAAAAGTAGCACCATTGATTCAAAGGATCTGTAGAGATATAGATCCTTATGTCTACAATCAGAGACTTCAAGCAACAAGCCAGCAGAAGAACCAGTAGATTGAGATTCCACAAGGGTATCACTATGGCACAGATTATAACACTCTCCACATGATGCCAAATCTAGGGTATCAGGGCACGCGAGATTTCAATCCACAGATGGGTCAGCAAGTACCGAGAAATCCAAATCCACAAGCTGACAAGTTGCTGCTGAAGGTGATCGAGATGATGAAGAATCAGTTCGGCTTGAAGCCAAAAGGGCTGACCTTTTTGTACAAACGCCCATATCCAGAGTGGTAAGATTTGGTCGCTCTTCCTACAAATTATAGGCTCCCAGAGTTTGCCAAGTTCACTGGTCAATACAGTACAAGCACGATAGAGAATGTTAGTCTGTATCTTACACAATTGGGTGAAGCATCGATTGAGGATGCCCATCGAGTTCGTTTCTTCTCCTTATCCCTGTCAGGGCCAGCCTTCACTTGGTTTTCGTCACTACCAATCAACTCCATTGCCAATTGAGCTAACCTAGAGAAGAAGTTTCATACATATTTCTACACTAGGACTGGTGAAAAGAAGATAACCGATTTGACAACCATGAGATAGAGGACTAATGAATTGAGCACTGAGTTTCTTCAGAGATTCGAGAGACTAAGAACTTGTGCTTCTCATTGAGCTTGGCAGATGATCAGTTAGCTGCTTTAGCCGTCTAGAGAATGCTGCCAATGTGGAAAGAAAAGTTGTTAGGGCAAGAGTTTGATAACTTGGGTTAGTTGGCTCAACGAGTAGCATCGATCAATAGCCAATTCCAGAGTATGCGCAAAGATACCCGATTCCAAAAGAGTACCACCATAGCCGAAGCTTATGATCCATACTCAGTCGATGATAGCTATGAGGATGAAGAAGAAGAGATTGCTGTAGCTGAATGGAATTGGGGCAAGAAGATAGTGATGGTGCCAAATCCTTGGGGAAGAGGAATCAAGGAGAGCTACGACTTTGATGTCACAAAATCGGACAAGCTCTTTGACTTCTTACTTGAGAATGGCCAGATCAAATTGCCGGACAATCATGTTATGTTGCCCCCTGAACAGTTGAAGAATAAGAAGTTCTGCAAGTTTCATAATGCTACTTCTTATTCCACCAATGAATGCAGAATTTTCTGGCAGCACATACAGAGGGCTATTCAGCAAGGGAGGCTCAAGTTCGATACGCCTCGAAAGATGAAAGTTGATGATAATCCTTTCCTAGGAGATCAAAATATGGTTGATGTTGGGCTATTCAAAGGAAAAACTAAGGTTCTAACATCGACCAAATCAAGAGAAGCTGGAACAGTTGATCCCAAGATGCAAATATCGGCTGATGAATACAGAGAAATTAGACGACGTCATGATCAGCAGAAGAGCCGATATGAGCAAGGGGAAACGTCGAAGAGCAGAGCGACAAAGCCGCGAGTTACATCTCGAATCTTGTTGAATAAGTGGCAGCGGCAGAAGGAAAAGGATTATCAGCAATTATTAGAGGATTAAGAATACCAGCGTCAACTAGAAAAAGAGAGGTATGAAAGGAGGCAAGCCAAATCGCACTGGAATTGTCCTTTCTTCAGATACTGCTGGAATGAAGGTTTGAAGTTGCCTACCAGACATGACTGTCCAGAATGCAGCAATCAATATTGGGAGTTTAGGCAATCTCAGATCAACCGTCGGTTTATCCATGCCCAGGATGCATATCATCATAATAACATGGATCGGCGCTTAAAAAATAAAAGTATTCATGATCGGCTAGGAAAAAGAGTTGTTGACCAAGACTGGGCTGATCATGAAGAAGGAAGCAACCAAAGGGATCATGTCTGGCAGGAAGGCCAATGGTGCCCCGGAGGATTGACAAGAAGCCAGAAGAGAAGGGTGCAGCGCCTAAGGAATAAGGAGTTGGAACAGGCTCAGGTATCCGGTAAACTTCAAATATGGCGTGCAAGGCCAACCGCCGATAGAGGGCAACCATCGGCTAATATCCAAATGGCTTTTTTGTTGCCATCGGAATTTAGAGCTCCAGCAGATCAAGAGATTTATTCAGATTTTGATGACTTGGAGTATGAGGAGATAGTGGCCAAGTTGACAGTTGTACAACAGGCAATATTTGATAAGCCAGTCATACATCGGCACTTGAAGGCTTTATACATAAAATGTTTTGTTGATGGGAAGCCGATGAACAAGATATTGTTAGATGGAGGTGCTTCTATCAACCTTATGCCATACACCACTTTCCGTAAGCTTGGCAAGGGACCAGGAGATTTGCTTGAAACCGACATGATGCTTAGAGACTTTGGAGCAAATACATCTAAGACACGGGGGCAATGAACGTCAAATTGACAATCGGGAGTAAAACTCTTCTCACCACATTCTTTGTCATCGATGGAAAAGGATCATACAGTTTACTCCTCGGTCATGACTAGATTCACACAAACTATTGTGTACCATTGACCATGCATCAGTGTTTGATTCAATGGCATGGAGATGATGTCGAGGTGGTTCGCGCTGATGAGTCTGTAAGTATTGCAACAGCCGATCCAGTCTTTTGGGAACTAGGAGATTTCGAATGTTTCTCTAGCAAGACATGGGAAGGAGGCTTCATTAAAATCAGCAATGAAAGCCAACAACCGATGCAAGTGATCGGCTCTGAGAGTTTATTTTAGTAGAAAAGTCATAGCTTCACGTCGGCCATTGAGTTAAGGAAAATAAGTATTGAGTCTTGGAGATGGGTTTAGGCCGACGTATGTGAATGCTGAGTTAAAGTATAAGTGCGATTCAGAGTTAATGGATTTCTTAAGAGAAGTTCTGTTTCGCTTAATAGAATGCTTGACTTGGATTGATCGATCGTTTGATCTTTGGAATGAAAACATGCATGAAGAGATGTTATCCTAACATCTGAATTTGATAGCCGATTCATTCTCGGATCCAATAGACGATACCAGGGGGGTATCGCCTCTAGTTCAAAAAGTAAAGATCTTCGAAGATGTAAAAGCCGATACGATGTATATCGCCTATAGAGCAAAAAACAAAAAGAGCAAGAAACATTCATAGTCATACACGAAGGCTTTGCATTGAAACATAATCATAAAAGAACAGGAGTCTTCGTTCATTGGTTTATCCTAAATACAAACTAACCGAAGACCTTGTTCACCACATATTGGGCGGATGTGATGTCCACTATGGCCTCCACTGCCATGACGAACTCTTCGAGCAAGTCTTCATGTTCTTCAGGGTCATCGTCCATTGGGAAACCGGTTTCCATGGTGTGGAGCTCGTGCCCGGTCTAAACTTGCACCGCGGTCAGCGCCACCACTGCTCCATGATGGACGCCGTGGAGGGCGATCTCCTGAACGTGGGCCAGAATGTCGTGGAGGCGAGCATCGATGAGGGAGCCACGGGCATTAACGGCATCCACAGCCACATTTGCCGCAAGTTGGAGAGAATCCAACTGCATCGTTAAGGCTGATGATCACAGAAATGGGGGAACTATCAAGATAAAGACTATTGAAATTAGAATAAAGATATCCCTAAAGCCCATCTTACCTATCACTGCGGCATCAGACTCGACCAGCCGCGCTCGAACAGCGCTGGCCTCCTCTTCGGTCGCATGAAGAGCGGCCTAGGAAACCCCGAGACGAATCTCGAGCTAGCCGTTCTCTTAGGTCACCTTGGAGTAGCGGTTCTGGGACGCCCTCCACTCCTGGAGGAAGCACCGGGCATCGTCACCATTATACGAATCGAAGGAATCTGACGATGAGGCTGGCGCGGAAGACATAGCATTGAAGGGTTTGCTAGCCCTGGGAAGAGGACGAAGTCTATCGTTCACAACAAACCTAGAAACAGAAGTTCATCCCTATGAACAGAAAGTTACGGATTGTCACCATGAGCAGAAGACATCAATCATACCTCATGCGTCGGAGGCGCTGGCTCACCGGCATGTTCTCCTCCAGGGTCTCCCCCACCGCACGCTTGCCGTGGTTATCCTCGCCGGCCATGGAATCGATTGGATCTACAGGAAGGGGAGAAAACTGCTATAGGGGCTTGAAGGTGGAGAAGTGCAAAGGAATAGGAGCAGTCGCGAGTATAGATGTGTTCGAGGCCGGAGCCCTCGGCCGGTATTTGAAGTCACAAAGCAAAGAGATGGACACCTCGGGACATGTAAAAGGTAACAGCAAATAATGGAAGGCGAAGCTCCGCTTCACTAATGCCGATGGGAATATGGCGCTGAGCAACTGAAAGGCAGGAAATCGAAGGGTTCTCTTAATAAAAGCCTGGTTTTCAGACTTGATTAAACTAAGGACCTGGATCGGCCATATCAAATCGGCTCTTTAGCCGAAGAAGGAAGCATGAGTAAACAACGGAGAATATGATCGGTTGAACACAAGATCCGTGATGACATGCAGATTTCAAGTTTGGGACACCATGGGTCGCTCTCGGTATTTCTAGTCAAATAGCATCAGCTCCCGTAGGCTGTTGACTTCTCCAGCTGATCTAGAAATGCTCTCGAAGACACACTTATGACGACCAAAAGGCGAGATAGTCGGTATGGTCGCCTAATCAGGGGAAACCTTATTGGCTCAGGCATTGCGCGCTTGGTACATTTTGGAGACGCTGGGAGGAGAAGAAGGATTCAGCAGATCAATGGGAAATATTTGAAGGAATATTACCCTAACGTTTGGATTAATACTCAATGACCAATTTGCTCGACTGACAGCTCTAATAGCCGATACTAGAAAGGTATCGCTGCTGGTGCGAAAATAGACCCAGAAGAATAAAAGCCGGTACAATGCGTATCATCCGTGGGGGCAAAGCAAGCATAAACGAAGTAATGCACATAGTGCCAAGATAGGAAAAATATCTACTAAATGTTGCCTATTACAAACTATGGGCCGAGGAAAACCTTGCCTACTATATCATCGGCCAAGGTATTAAAAGCTATAGAATTGGTGACACTCATGAAATCCTCAACCAAGCGCTCCTGCTCCCCCAGGGTATGCTACGTCTGGAAAACCATGGGGAAGAAGCTAAAGATTTTGGCCCAAATGGGCTTGGGCGGCAGCCAACGTCGTGGTAGCGCCATGACGAACGCCATGGAGGGCAACCTCCCTGACACAATTTATGATGTCATGCAAACAAACCACCGAAACGGCACCCCTGGCATTGACAAATCTTGCCGCATGATCCGTAGCTGATCGAAGGCTCTCTAGTTGGGCAGATAGATCTAAAAGATTCAAAGGGGAGGTGATCAGAGTCTTGGAGACAAAATTGAAAAGAAGCAGAGGTTATGATAGGTATCTCACCCACAATTTTGGCCTCGGCCTTGGCCAACCTATCCTCCACCGAATCGACCGCAGGAGGTGACCGGCATCGAACCATGGCTAGAGCCGATTCTGCGAGGGATAGACACTCAGCGAGACTCTGGCCATGTCGATCAATGGAGGCAGGTAGATCATCATTATCAATCCGCCTCATCTGATGGCAAGGGGGCTGGCGGCAAGCCATCGATGAGGAAGACCCTAAAGGCCAAATGGAGTCAGCCCTATTCCCCAAGGCAGCGGAGGCATCATAGGATACACCCTCCTGACGACGAAGGCACTGACGCGATGATGCAGATCCGATGAAGACCTTCTTAGGAGAATTCTTGCTGTTCTCCATGATCTCTGACCTACGGAAAAGCAGGAACTATGCTAAGGGTGTAGAAGGTTTGAAGCAAAGTGAGTTATACTTGGATCCACTGCCAAGGCCCGTTTATATAGCCCAGGAAGGCGAGAAGATAGATTTCGCCAGGAGATATGAAATTGAAATCAGAAACGGAAACAGATCGACACTCCAGGAATTCAGGGGACAGATAGCGGAAGGATAACAAATTCGAACTTATCGTTTCCCAAAATTACGAAACATCATGAGACGAATACAAAGAATCTACATTAACTAGAGATCTACCCACCAAGGCATCTTTGGATTGAAGGGAGTCTGGATCCCCATAAGGCCGAGGGTCATCGTAAACCAAGTCACATCGGCCCATTGATAAGATTGTGCAAGAGAAAGGGAAAAGCCGCTTGCCTAACAGATACCCAGCTAATTCCTCGGTGACTGGGAGACCGCTGGAAAGAAGCTTGTGGCTTTCTCGATAGGCATTTGATGGAACAAACAAGGGAAAGGTATCCACATATTCTAGCCTTCACAAAACACTAAAACAGCTTTGTGAGCATGGAGAAAAGACTCAGGTGATATCACAAAAATTCTTCTAACCACGATGGCTGGTCTTCTTGCTCAACGAAGTGCTAGAATAAGTGACACAATTACCCCATACACAAGAATTCTTCTAACCACTCAGAAAGACGGATGGAAGAGAAACATGGCTGAAGTAGTGAGTTGCTCTTGCCAAGGTTGGGTAAGTGTTTTATAGCCGGCCCGAGAAGATGAATCAAATGCCCGTGAAGCAGTAGTGCTCTTGCAAAAGTTTTGAGGCATAGGTTCATGAATGGATGCAAGCAGCGACGAACGGTGGACCCTAGATCAAGGTTCTCTACCCGTGACTGTGGACCAATCAGGGATGCAGACAGGATAATTTTGGAATAAAATTACTTTTATCCCAAAATTGGGGGGGGCACATGTTTACACCAGAATTTGGAAGAAGAATTTTAGAGGCTCGAAAGCTCCCAAAACCATGTCAGCAAGGGATCAATTGCGTGTAGATTGAAAACAGCTGATTCAGATGCAGCACTAGAATCGTCTTTCTTCAGATAGCGCCAGCGGATAATGACAGAAGCTATGATCGGCGCTGGGACGAGACATGCTGGACTCTACGAAAAGGGAAAGATTAGAGTCCAAGTTATCTTAAATTAGGAATGTTTTCGTTTTGTGCCAAAGATTGTAACAAATCATGCTCGAGTAGGATTCATGTCTAGACTCCGGGTATAAATATCAAACCCCGGCTATTGTAAAGGAAATCAATCAAATACAAGTAAATTTACTTTTTTGGCTCTAGCCACCCCTTAAGAGTATGAGTAGAGTAGATCTCGGTGAGTTCTTCAGCGAGTACGGCTGCATCAATCCAGTCGACCACCACTGCTTGTCTGTAAGTACCGTCATGGTTTATACCTTTGTTCGTATGGCTGCATCGATCCGGTCGACCCCCACTGCGACTCTGGTATAGGCTAGTTATCGACTCTTGTCTAATTCAAGTATGGCCTGTGTGATTCTGCCTCACACCCCACTACTTGAATTAGATCAAGGTCAAGTTATCGGCTCTACCTTAGAATGGCAGTCTTTGGTAGATTCATTAAGTTACCGATATTGCTTATTGCTTTCATTGTTTATCTAATTACAGCAATATCCCTCTGCCCGATTGAGATTGATCTAGATCAGCCTTATATCCTATTTAACCCATCGTTTGCTAATCTAAAACTGATCTAATCTACACCTTAAACGACGAGTTATGTTTTATCGGCTATTTTATATCAATCTCAATCGTGCATAGCGTGCGGTCAAGGCATGTTCGATCTTGAGTAGATCTATTGGTTAGCGAGAACCATTTCATGGCCCGTTATCACGGCCTGTGGGATTCTGCCTCTCACCCCACTTTTAACACCGTGGAGTGGGGATCGTTAGTTGGTAGATCCGTTCCTGAGAAGGCATGACCTTAACTGTGTGCTATGCCTGAATCTGCTGTTTAGCCGATATTTAGTGCTTTCACGAACAGTTCACATTATGAGACCGTTGAAGTAGAGATAGGTTGAAAGATATGTTAGCCCCATGATCTTGTTATTGTGTTATGGCCTGCATGATTCTGCCTCATGCCCCACTGATATTAGTAATGAGTTAGGGTTGTCGAGTCTATTGTTGTTTCTACGGCCTGCATGATTCTACGTCATGCCCCACTGGTTATGACGATAGATAAGATCTAACATGTTCATTAGATTTATCTTTATTAAATGGTTAAGTGGTGTTGAACTATTTCTTTATATAAAAATGGGTTCGGTTACTTGTAATCATTGGCTCAGTTTAAACCGATTATGATTGATATCTTATTGCCATTGATTAATTTTTGCTCGAATATTATTTATCCTGGATGATAACTGATTCTTCCTACATAATCCCATAAGCTTTAACCAATTTATTCTTATGAATATGCTAGAATTGACTATTTAGTTGATCTCCTCTCATATCGGCTCTTAGAGCCGCACATTCGGGATTGTCTGGCAACACCGGCACGTTCCGCCCTTAATTACTGATCTGCTCCATCGAGCGGACCCTTCTAGCTTGCTACGTGTGTCCTCGGCACGGGACAAAATTCTGTGTCGATAGTACCTCAACGGCCCTCTGCATCTATCACCCACGTAGCCGTAGTAGCACCGTCAAAATAGATGCAGACACGCTGTCGACCCACCCTAGCGAGCGAGGTGCACATGCTTCCGTATTTCAATTCTATGCTTCTGATTTGATATTTACGAATGCGGATTGTGGATTATTTAAGTTGGAAATGAGATTCAATAGTTTCCACTCCTTTGTTCTTACTTTGGATTCCTTACTTTCCATTCATTACTTTCCAAATTGGAATGAACTGATTCAAGCTGAAGAGCCCCGGGCGGAAGAAATTATCAACCTACTTTTAGCTATAGCTACTGCTGCAATGTAGTATGTGTTTCGCCTCAGTGGATTACTTTGTGCCCCAGCATCATAGTGTCATTGAGATTAGGGTTTTTTATTTTGTTTTTTAGTGATAAAGTGGTTCAGATTAGTTGAAAGATTGTTAGAGCTTTTTTGATTTAGTCGTTGTCTTTGCGATGGACGGTTGTTAGATGCGTTTTTTGTTTCAATTGAAAGCTGGTAACCCCACCTCTGGATCTTAGGCTTTGTTAAGCTATCAATAAATCTAGGTGAATGCCTTTGATCCAAAATGAACCAAAACAATAGTTTTCTGGGATTCCATTTAGCGCACGTTATTAGCCTGCACTGACAATATACGCCTATGAATTGGTATCTGTAGCACCAATGGTATTGACGCGGTGCCGAACATCAGTACTACGGGCTCCAGAGCAGAATCTACAGATTGAAGTTCAAGGTGCAGACGATGACATTTTCCCAGTTTCACCTTCGACATTTCTAAACCTTGAAGGAAATGAGGTAATTACTCATGACTCATTACATTGTGTAGGAAATGAGGTAATTACTCATGACTCATTACATTGTGTACGATGACATAATGGCCTACCGCCAATAATTGCAATGATGTAGTCAATGTGTAGGATACTAGCGTAGAGTAACCTATAACAAACATAGCAGTTAAATAGAGGATGAAGCGATGTGGCTATAGGCTACGCACTTACCAATTTGTCATCGAGCAATTCAATTGCATTGGAGAACCCAAGGAACCAAACACGGTGATTGCACCGTACCACAACTCCCAGGGTGCGATTGTGAGAAAACATGTCCCAATCAAATTTAGGTACTGGAAAAAGAGGAAAGGTCAAGAGGATTGGTGTGTTACTGATGAAATCAAGCAGAAATGTTGAGAGCAGATGGTGAAATTGTTTGCATTCGACTTGCACCCCACCGATATATAAATTATGATGAAACAGGCATTGCACTTCATGGGAAAAAATGGAGGTATTTCAAGCATGAGTTGTACAAAAAACATGTGTTAAATGGAATGGAGCCAAATTGGTAAAAAGGTGAGCACCCTACTCAGCAAGCATATTGGGAAGCTTTGTCATTTGGAAGAAATCAGAGGAAGGTCATGCCATTAGCAAAGTAAATACCCTCAACTCCCATACAAATGATAACCCCCACCGCACCGGCTCTTGGGGGTACACGAAGAAAGTTCCTGAGTGGGAGAAGAAGTTACAAGAGCTAGTCTAAAAAGGTGTTACACCGCAGATTGTAGGCTAGGATGCCCACTCGTTGAGGTATCTTCTTGTAAGAAAGATGACCTACAACGATGATGGCTCCCTAAGTTTTCCCAATGATGTAGTCCGGCAACTCGCTGAGAGGATACAAGCACTACAGGCTCAAGTGGCAAATGGTACTATCGTTCCTGACAGGGAGGATGACGTCCTAAGTCGGGCACTAGGGATGAAAGAGCATCCTAGTTGGGCATGAGGTGTAGGACTAGTTCCATGGTAGATTGCCTTCGAAAATGACAAATACATGTACATAAGTTGTGGAAGGAATAATGCTAGAAAAATTGCGAGTGTGCGTGAAGAATTGTCAGCTATGTTCGAGGCCAAATGGAAAGAAAAGGAAGCGGCATTGACTGCCACATACGAAGCTCAAATAGAAGTGGAACAAGTTTCCTAGGGAAACTTTAGCTCAGAACAGGTACGCAGTAGTTGCGGAAGCACACAACTTCCACAAGTAGATGTAGATTCCACCTTCGATGTGGATCACATCAATGAACCTACATATTGCATGCTATATGTGGAGTCACAAGGATGCAAGGCTGTATTTAGGCACAAGGTGGTTGCCGGTTAGGTTCATCCAAGGAATATGGTAAATGGACATCCGTTGCCTCCAGGCTAGGCAACAGTTACCCTAGATACATTGGCCAAAGAAATGTACGGCATAGTTGAGATACAAATAACCATGGACGATGATAGATTGATGCTAGCAGCCAACCTAGGGTCCTTGGTGCCATGGCAGAAGCGTAACATAGTCCTTGTTGCCACAATGTCGGATGGCAGTTTTGACGAAGATGTCGATCTTACCAAACCAATGCCTACACCTGCACTGCCACCAATTTCAGAAACTCGAGAGTGACCCCATTAGATTCGGAAGATTAGTGCATCGGATAAGAAATCAGCCACAGATAGCAATCAAAAGAACTTGCTTTGTCCCTCCTAGAAAACAATAGAGATAGAGCAGGCAAGCAAAAAACAAAACCAATCTAAGAAAACAATAGAGACGGAGCAGATAAGCACAAAACAAAACCAGCAGTGGCAGTTTAAGTTAGGTGAACCTCTAGTGCATCCGAATCGGGTCCACAAATTGCCGACAAAAATGAAAGCTCGGAATGAGTGGTACTTAAGCCAAATGGGGTTCCAGATTGGTGCAAGATACCATGACAAACATTTCTATGATGGAGAGGACGTAGTACTATGGGTGAAGTTCAAAGAATTGTTTGACTTTTACAATTTGTTCCCCCTAGATGTCCAAATCTTGTCATAGTGGACCATGTATGTGAGCTTCTGCCCCATTTGTGTACATTTAATTGTGGGATCATTGTATCTGTCAAATTTAACTTTTTCTTTTTGTCTCTAGGATGGAGGCAAATACATGCAAGGACAAAAATATTGCAATAGGCTTCTTCAACCCGGTGACCTTTAACTCCTGCACAGTGGGCTTCACAATGACGACAGACGCTATGTGCGCCTCCATTCTGGCCTAGGATGATAAATCACTAATTTTCCTGCCATACAACGACAGGTAAGCGAGTAATTCATTTACGTAATTACGTGTACCAGGTGGGACTCTAATCTGCATCTAATTTTCTTTATTGCAGCGAACATACTTGTCTTGTTGCTGTAGACCATATCAAACCCTTCAAAAATGATGAACAAGTATAGCTCTTGTTCCATGCATTTTACAACGTGGTTTTGTAGATCTCATCATTTACATGTGTAACAATTTTTTTGTTTGTCACAATGATCTTTCTGCTGGATGATGATAGGGCTTACGACAAGTACAAAAAGAACACCAAATTCAATGTTCTTTCCTGGAATGATGGGTTCAAAGTAACGAAGGTCAATACGATCGCAAATTAACATCCTGGTGGCAGAGATTTTAGTGCATTCTATGTAATGCATTACATGGACAGGATCATCAAAGCCATGAAACACAAACAGGTTCTTATTATACCAACACATAAATCTCTACTGATTAAATTGAATAATGAGCTCCATGTTACAATACTACAATGCTTCCTTCTTGTAGTCTGTGCTACTGTTGGATACAAGGGAGCTGACCACTCGAGGCAAGTTTGTGCTTCAAGAATACCTAGCTACTTTTGTCCTCGATGAGGCCATACATGGAGACCACGCGGTGTGTTAATTATCAACAACATTTTCAATTTTGCATATATGTATCCTAGCTACTACTATCAGCTTATCATCTATTGTCAAAAGTACTCTTGTATGTGAATGTATTGTATGGATTTGACAAATATATTTGCATGCCATGTCATGTAGCTATTATGATCCATCTTAATTAATAATTATTGTTAATACCGGATACAATACCATTCTGTGACGGACTCAATTTTGTATTGAACCTCCATTCTTGTGTTGTCAACACCACCGCATCATACGACTATGCGACTGTGATGAAAGCTTCGTCACCGTCGAACTATACCATTACCCAGTGGCAAAAGCCATCAGCAACAACGTCAGTCCAACCTATGATGTGGCAGGATCACAAAATCATCACCACCATCTTGATAAGTAAACCAACATCGAGTACATCCTCATCATGGCCAGATCGTACTACAAGGTGATGGTGGTAATGCAATTCACATAGCTGGGTAATACATCAGAGCGACAGTGATATTGTCCTCCACATAGGCGGGTCATGGTACAATGCAACAGAAACAACAACCTAGTCACGGACGGATCATAGGCCAACATGGCGGTGTGAGTGTACACTCACATAGGCGGGTCATGCTCCGATGCGATGAAAATAAGGACTTGATCACAGATGGTGATGTAGACTAGGCCCGATCTTCCAAAAGGTATGATAGCGTCGATTGGTGGAGACTCGACGTTCACGATCTAGGCTTCGAACCAAGACTGATTCGGACCCCCACAACCATTACACCACTGCTCCACTGGTTATCAACCACGCGAACGCGATTGACCTCGTCGAGAAGGCTTTCCTGCAAGCGAATCGAGAACACAAGCAAGAACGGGATCAATGCAATCTGAAATTGCAAATAAATATGAGGCTTCTGAAAAAATAAGGAGTTCAAGTCTTTATTCGAAAGGACTAATCGCCACAGGCGAACAAGATCAAGAACTGGGGCCCTAGTTCACAGCAAGCGGCCTTGGCGGCGACAGTTGCAGCAAAACAATGTCTGTTTCACGAGGAAATCAAGAACTAAACAAAACCCAAACCCTAAGGAGAGCGATGGCTGGTATTTATAGAGTCTTGGGCATCACCCCCCTGGAGACGCCCCCTAATGGGCCCAAACATGATACATGGTCCAATAGACCAAAATACGGTGTCACAGCACCCTGGCAGATTCTGGACATTGACTTGTTTCGACGATTACCATTGATTCTGAATAGATTTTGACGTGAAACCACTTGGGTTGGCTTCCTTATCAAATTATATTTTCATCCATATGTGGATCGTCGAAAACGGAGTCCGGATGCATCCTAGGTGACCAGTTTAAGGCAGACTGGTCCTGGAGGCCCAGATGGACTCAAACTTGATTTGGGCCTCCACCTTGGTGACTCGAACCAGATGAGCTTCGGGCCTCCTTCTCGCTTAGGACACCCTCGCTGATCTCCTTGGTCTCCATATGGTTCTTCAAGCATGGTCATATGTGTGGAGGTTGTGACAGAACCGCCCAATTTATACAAGATCAAGTATGGTTGTCCCCGCTAACACGTTGACACACACATACTTTTACTCATATAAACCCGGTAGTCCGCCGAGTGTCACGAAGGACCTCGATAAATCAACATCACAACCAAGATCGCGTGATTAAGCAAATACATATCGCATACGCAGAGTTGCAGCGGAAATAATATTACAAATTGGTTCACAAGTAATAGCACAAGTTTGGGTTTCAAAATCGATTTGTGAAAACAACATAGCTTTCAAATGATTACATTAATATAAGTTCCAAATACATTGCTAGCATAAGTGACATCCTTAGACAAAAGCATATAGATGAGAAATAAATATAGAGTCACCGAGCCCACCGGTGGTTAGTCACCATCTTCAGCAGGCCGAGAACTTCACCTGCAACATGGTGGGATAAACCCTGAGTACTCGAACGTACTCAGCTAGACTTACTCGTCGTAAACCAGAAATAAAGTGACACCAAGGATTATGCAAGGCTTTATTTGGTGGAGCTGAGCTGACAACCTTTTTGCATAAAAGCTGGAGTAATCATTAGCATTATCCACCTATACTAGCAGTGACTTTTAGCCATTCCCTACCATCTATATTAGCACCTGTACTAATCAATCACTTAATTAAGTTGCAAACAATAATAACCATATCAGGTATTTCATGGCTCATTATCATAATAATCATCATCATCATTATTTAACCATATCTTTAAATTTAGTGAATCTACGTTGCCGCTGCTCAGTCAAGTTCTCACTATCCGGGAGAGACGGCGATTTGAATTGATTCCTATCCAGCTGGAGGGGTATTCCTAACACTCACCCAATCCACCTGATCAATGGTTTCCTCGGTCACCTTTGGTACGACTCAGGAATCGTGGCTCTGAGAAGCGTCGCACCCTCAGGGAGTCCACTCTGCCAGGTGGTCAATCTCACCTCGGACTTACGCCAATAGCTCCCCGCACATCCTTACTACCGCCAGGGTGCGCACTTTCACTTCTCGGTCTTCCGGCCTGAGTTGAGCTACTCGGCTTCGCGGTCGGAACGAGTTATCCAGCCAACTAAGTGATAGACATGCGTTCAACATGACATGAGGACATGCAGCGAATCGGTCCATAAACGACACAGACGGGGATAGATTCACACCCAAGACCTCCATGCCTTGTTGCTGCACTACTGTCATCCCGTCCGGTCTCTTTTCATTATTAACACATGGTTCTTTTTCATGATAGCAAATATAGCCAACCATGACCAGAGCTCATCCTATATCTCGTAGGTAACAGGAAATCACCCGACTTCTACCGGTCTAAGCATAGCTAAGCATCATTCGATCCTACACTTAATTAGGATTCATAGGATTTTATCTGGACAAGGTAAGGATATAATGCAACAATTGGTTCCAACCAATTCCTATACCTAATGCATCATCAACAATAAAAGATACTCAAGATATTTGTAAAAACATGGGAGACTTAGAATGCTCCGGGGCTTGCCTGGGATCCGACACAAGTCAGTTCAGTTAGCTTGCACTGTATTGGTGACATCTTCGGACCTAGAACTCGCTTAGTCCTTCCATCTTCGGGATAGATCCTCCATACATCGTCTTCGGGTTCGGCTCCAACATCACGTCCTTCACGTGGTTCATCTAGCACACCCAGATGAGATGCAAGATGCATGTGTATGAATGTGATAAATGGTAACACAAGATGCATCACATAAGCATTCAAGACAAACACAAGATTATGCAAGACATAGACACCAATAGCTATTTAACTAACATCACACAACCTATCATGCTAAGATGGCAAAGAAGACAACAACACCAAGCATGACACAGGTTTCCCAAGATCTCAGGTGCTCTAACTCAGTCATCATTCAAGGCATAAGTCACACTTAACAATATACAAGCAAACACTATAATTGGAATCTACCAATTTCTGGACATGCAAACAGCAGCTACAAGATTTAGCTATAACTGGAGTTACACAAATCCAAATGACTTGAAAGAAGACATTTTGGAAAGCTTATGAAATTATATACATTTCATATATAACCATCATAGCATGATTCACAAGTTAAGTAGGTCGAAATTATACATTTATAGAAACTAGTCCACAATTGACAGAGAGCAGCCATTTCTGAAACTACTTGGCCAAATGACACCAAATTTTAACAGAAGCTAGATACATGAATTATATACAACTTTTATATAAACAAGTTTCACAACAAAGCACATTATCATGAAGAAATTTGCTAAGTTCTCAGATCTGTCCATAAACCACATTTGCAAGAAAATAAATATTAACTTATGTTGCAAACACATAATTAGGCAAAACCAACTTTACCAACATGTCACACATGACTAAAGAACATTAGAAAACCTAGTGTCCATGACCAAATAAATTCTTTTAATGCATCTCTTAATTTATTTTAGATAACAAGGTGACTTAATGAACGTATAACAAAAGTATACAATAAATTCTACAAAAATTACAGTGGCTCACATATCCTCTCAATAGTCTACTATACAAATTTCACTCTATTTGAATATGTATAGCAACCTCTATGAAAAAGACAAGTTACTAAAGCAAGAAATCATGTGAGAGCAAGATAAACCAATAACTCACTCATGCAGCAACCAATGACCATGAAATTTTTACCACACATCAAACATCACATGAGTAGCATGCCACAACAATTTCACTTCATTTGGAGCCCTAGATCTGCAGTTATGGAAAATAACAAATTCAACTAGCATTACAACCTTACTGCACAAATCTATTTTTACAGCAAAATATTTAAACTAAAACATGTCATCTTATAGATCTAGTGCATAGAGAATTTCACAAGGATTCCAAAACGTCCTCATTTGCTATTTTACTATTTTTCTATGAATTACTATGAATTTCTAAAGTTCAGCAAATTTCCTGCAAAAAGATCCTTAACAGCACTATTCATTTGAGTCACAGATTTCGCACTTAACCCCCTGCTATTGATCAAATTGTTGCTCTTGGTCCCTGCTCGCAGATTGAAACAGAGAGGAGGCGGGAGTTCGCCACCGACGGCCGGAGGAAGCTTGTCTCATGGCGGTGGAGTGGTGGTGGAGCATCAAGGGGGTAGCCTTTTCAAGCACATGGCTTTGGCTTGGCCGGCATTGGCCTGGGAAGGTCCAGCCACGTGCATGGGCGGCATGCCATGGCGGCGGCCGGCTATGGCAGCGGCGAGGCGACGCGGTAGTGGCATTGTACGGCACGAGCGCGGAGCTGGGCATGGGGAGGCCGAGGGGCAGCAACGCTGGCGGCAGAGCTTCGCTCGGTGGCGTGCCCAGGAGGGAGTCCAGCCATGGGCAGCAGCTGCATGGCCGCAGCCAGTGCGAGTGGCAACGGGAGCTGACCGGCGACTTGGAGAGAGCAGGAGAGGGAGAGAGTGAATGGAGAGAGCAGGGCGAGTACTCGGTATACATGCACAAGGGGGCGAGTTGGCAAGCGAGCGTAGCTCAGAGGAGCCACGTGGCCTGCGGCGCCAAAGTCGGTCGGCCACATCCAAGCTCAAGGATAGTTCAAAAACATCTGAAAAAGCAACTGAACCCTCATTTTCTCACCTCTCTATCTCCTAATCCGAGCCATTAAGAACTAAATCAATTGCACAATATTGTAGAGCTATATTAGGACTACAACTTTGTTTAAAGGTTTTTGGTCTATCTCGGATTATATTAGAATATAGATAGCTGCAAAGTAGGGCCCATGAAACTGAAAGTTCAGTTTTCAGTTACTTAGACTTTGCAAATTTTTCGGACTCTGAAAACCGCAGTAGATTCAAAATTTGAGCCTCGGTTTGACATTCTTACAAGCTGATCTGGCTCTGGGTACAAAAACAAAGTTTGTTCTACTCCACTCAAACTTCAACTTTTGTTTAGGTTCCACTACCATGCAAGCACTGTAAGCCATAGTTCAAACTAAGTCAAAGTAGCATCACGACAAAGCTTAAATTACACTTTTTGATCTATTGGAGCATTTTCTGGCCACTTGCTCAACATGAACTCTTCATAACTTTTGTTCATGAGTGTAAATAGAGTTGTTTGATCAAGGTTGCAATGTTCACATGTTCTCATTCACCTAATAAACCAATTCAGGCGAGAACATAACTTGTCATTTCATGTGACTTCTTAATTCCAAACTTCACGAAACTTTTCCATGGATCAATATAGATGGATATTGATGTGAGACGCATGAAAGAAGTACATCCAACATTACTCAAGCATACTTTTTGAAAAGGGCGGCATGTAAGCAATGGTGCATGGTCCAAGTTTAAGTGGTGGCTCATTTTCATATGTTTGACCTAACATCTCCATCACCACTTAACATGCCATGGTTGAGTTTAAACCCATTGCTTAACTGGTGGCAACACCTGGGGTGTTACAGCCCTCCCCCCTTAAAGGAATCATGTCCCGAGATTTGGTGCAAAAGACTTTTAAGGGAAGAGAAACATGTCAACCAGTTTCCAACATCAGTGATAGCATTAGGCTACTTAACTTCAGAGTATCAGAGAGGCTAATTTGGTCACGACACTTTCTGATACTTGCTCTTCGTCGTAAGCTGTTGTCTAAAGAATCTCCTTTGTTGGTGTTCATAAAGCATTGTTACATTGGAAGAAATCCAAGATAGCACTGTCCTGTGTACTTCTTCCTCGATGTACAAAGAGTGATACAAGCGTAGACTAAATACTTGTAACATCTACTTCCCAAGTGGATATAGCACAGACCTTATGGACTTTGCACTAGACCGCAGTCTGTTGATGGATATTCCTTGCAACGGTGCTATATTTGTTCCCAAGGTTTGAAAAACAGTTCTCTACAGAAGTGGCTTGAGCACAACTTTTCGTAAAGGATGTGATCATAGACAGGGTAAACATCCTTTGAGGGTATGAGAAGCTAGTTAACCAATATCCAAACTAGTTGTAGCGGTGCAATCACTCAGATGTCAACTAATGGAAAGCTACATAATGTTCCATGTGTGCAGTGCTCTTTCTCTGATAACAATATTGTAGGGTCTGAGTCTGCTGAGTGAGTGGTAAACGTAGTAGCTGACTCTATCGGCTCAACATTCTCCATGATCATTCCTTAGGGAGCCTTTGGATCCAAGTTGCAGCAGTGATCTGGGTTGAATCTAATGCAACCTCTTGGGTAAAAACACATATAAGGTACCAAAGGCATATCAGCATTGGAGAACCATTAACATAGAAGAATGTTAGCGAGGCTTGGAGGACAACACAAGTTGCAAGTAATCACAAAACTAGGGACTAGTTCACTACCAAGCAGGTTGAGTATGATTTGCCTTCGTGGTGAAGTTGCACAGCAAGTTGGGTTGACATGCATCGTAGCAAAACCAGCTTTCTTAAACTATATTTGACGTCGAGGCTTCCATTCTTAGGCCAATCAATATCTCAAAAACCATAATCCAAAAATCTATGGTTTGACACCTTTCCAACTACTTTCGAATTGCAAGGGTACAATTTGACTTCTAGAACACCTTGACTGCTCACGCATTGCTGATCTAAGAGGGCAAAAGTGAGGCACATAGGGGTGCAATTAGTCTTCTCAAGGGTATGGAGGGTTGTCTAACAGCAATACACCTTCAAGTTGTAATTTCTTGGCATGAATTACAAACACAACCGTCTAATGCAAAGGATGATCGCAGTCACCGCGAAATTGCAGATTCTGTACCATTTTGTCTTCTATTCATATCTCACAAACTACTGCTCCGATATGCACAAATTTTGGTGGGCATGTAGATCCATGGGTCTTCTAACTACTCACCAAAATTCAACTCAACCGGACACCGTTGGACCATCCAAATAATTCATCTACCAAAGCTGCTCTGTTCTGAAATGGCAGCAAATCGAATTGACAAAACATCTCTCAAATCCGATGTTTCCCTCAACCAATCCTCAAACAAACTTAAGGCATTGACGTGTCCTAAGTGAAAAATGAGGTCACCAAAGTTTGAGGCCAATCCAATCAAATCATTGGCTTGAAGATGTTCGGTTTTGTACCCTAAAATCTGGACAGATTTCTCGTTCTTCTCTTTCTTTGCTTCACACGTTGTGGTGTGTGTTCTATACTCTCGATCTCTTTGTATAGTGTAACACCCCGGGTGTTTAAGTATTAAAAACTGGACATATCATCATATGCATTGCAAGGCATTGGTCATATTACAAACTTTGATATGCATTCACTAAAACAAGTTTACATGTATGTTATAAGTATTGCTTGGTATTGTTTGAATCAAGTTGAAATCTTTGTATTGATTTGAAATTCCGAAAACCCTGATTTTCAATATTTAAATCCTACCCTGAAAATCCATTTCAAAATCAAAGCACATTTTGGGGTTGAACCTTAAAGCAAAGTTGTAGAGCTTGTTGAGTTGTACAAAGTTCATTTTTGGAGTTTTTCAACTTGTTTAGTAAAAATTGAAGTTATTTGAAAAGGCGAAATTCCTCAAATGTCCCCTATTTGAATTCAAAAGTTCATTTCAAAATGTAGACCGAATTAGGGGTTGGTTATAAAAGCAAAGTTGTAGAACTTTTGATTTTGAACAATTTTTATTTTTGGAGATTTTTGAGTTGTTATACAAATTTGGGAGTAATTTGGATTTTAAACTGGATGGCAATTCTGTAATTTCGATGAATAGTGTTCACCGCTCTTGCTACACCGCCGGCGACCTTCGGTTTGCTTCCAGGCGCGGTCGTGGTTGTCTTTGGCGTCGCGCTGGCGCGGTGAAGGCCACAGCGCAGCTTCCTTGCGCTTCTGAGCTGCTCTATTTAGCCTTGGCCGTCGCCGTTTGCCCCCGCTCTCTTGCTCTGTTTTCCCGACGCCACGGCCATAACTCCGGTGAGCTCTCACCATCACTTTAGCACACTCTAGCCGCTGCAAAGCTTGTCACAGTTCCGCCTGCTACTTGCGCACCCAACCAACCTGCTTTTGTCGCTTGTCTTCACCGGAAACTCGCGGTGCGCGCTCTTCTTCCTCGCGGCCGGTAACCTCACCCGTGATCCCGTTTCGTCGTGGTCAGCACGTTGCGGTGAGTCTCTGTCCTTGCCGAGACATGATTCAGTTTCACCACGATGTCGTGGTGCTTTGTACCTTGATGCTTGATCAAATTGTCCACCGCAACCACCGGAGCGTCACCGTCGCCGTTGATTGCTCTGTCGTGACCGTTGTGTCCGTCGAACGATGTCTCCAGTGCTCCTTCGGCCTTGTGCTCTTCTCAGTCGCGTTTGGGGTGAGCTACTGATGCTTCCTGGGCCATCTGTTTAAGCTTTACAAGTCTCACATCGCCAGCGTTGTGTAGCCACGCCATCGTGGCCGCCATGGCCGGCGTAGTGCTCGGTCCAGTCCGTAGCTCGTCCAGCGTGTGCCCCAAATCGATGCGCCTAGTCGAGGGTAGTGTTTTGGTGCCTTGGTCGTCACCGTTGGTCTCGCCATCAGCAAGATATCGCCGGTCAGCGCGTGTGTCGCCGAAGTCAAAGCCTGAGGTTGAAGATGATAGGTGGGCTCGGGATGTCAGTGACTGTGTAGTTCAAAAATGGATTTTTCTATTTTCTGGAATGAATGAATAGTGTTTATTTTTGTTATTTTTGTGTAGATTTATTTAGAGCTCCAAAAATGGTGAAAATTTTTGTGTGACCTATTTGTGATGTATATTATTTAGGAAAAATATGAAATGTTGTTTTTCAATCGTTTTTGAATGTGATAAAAATTGCTCCATTAATTAATAAATGAGTTTCTAGGATTTTTCTAGGCTTATTTGTGTATCAAAAAAATTATGAAAATTGTTATGTCACTTAGTTATCATGTGATGAACATTTACAAAAATTTGTAGGCCAATTGGAATAAGTTGATTTATTTCATAATTCTTAATTAATTAATTAATTCATAAAAGCAAATAGTAACCTTTAGTGATTTAGGTTTTGTTTGAGTTTTTGATTGAGTGATGTCCTTGGGTCATTAGTTGGTGATGATCCTTGGCAATTGTTGTGAGTGTTGCGAAAATGGTTTAGTTAGTTTAACTTGTAACTGTACCGCGAAGGAAAGTTGTATTCAAGTTGTTAATTTTGCATCCTTCATCGAGCATAATATTTCGTACTCCGCATCATGTTAAACATGGCATTGTTGCTACGTGTAGTGAATGAAGGTGAACACATGGTAGTTAATCAAGTAGTTGAGGAGGTTGATCCATCTGTGGAGGCTGGTGTTGATATCGGTGGAACGACTCCGGACCCAGACTTTTCCGTCAACGAAGGCAAGCCCCGGATGCATACAACACTACCTTGTATTTTACAAATTGATTTCGCTTTTGCTTCTTTTTACTACATTAAGTGATTAGGAGTCAAGTGAAAACCAAATTGGTACATTACCAACCTTGTTATTCCATATTTACCATATTACCAGTTTTAAATTCGTATATGTCTAGTTTTGCTTAGCTATGCTTAGAACGATGAAAGTCGGGTGATTACCTGTCATCTGCAATTTTTAAATGGAAATGTGGTTACTTATGTTATCATGTGATATGAGAATGTGGAGTAATAAATCTAGACCGGGCGGACTCGGTGTATGGGAACCGCAAGACATGGAGGTCTTGTGAGCGGGTTCTTTCCGCCTGTGTCGATTAAGATCCGTCTGTTGTTGAATTGCATGAGGTGAGACTTTGTAGTACTAACCACATACTCTGGTAAGCCTTAACTTGGCTATTCTATTACGAGAATGGCTAATCGCACACTGGGAGTGGAGAGATGGCGGGAATAGCGTGTACCCACGTGGCAATGGGCTGGATTGGTGGTGTACTGTATTCTCGGGTGGCGCGGACCCGTTCTTATTTAGAGGATCCGAGGGTAGGTTGATATATGTAAGTCGGGGAACTACATATGTCATGTGGTCTGGAATTCCCAGCTGGGTTTTTAATCGGTTCAAATCATCGTTGCTCCTCGGTTATGGAGACTCAACTCACTATTCATCATCGTAGTAATTAATAACTAGAACTTGAGGATGGTCTGTGAAGGTGTTGGTTATGAAGTTTCATGATCTCATTGCGGATCGTGTGAGCTTTGTATATGAGTTTATGAAGTTTTAAATGTTGATGTAAAGAATTTTATTAAAAAAACTTTTACGCAAAAGAACTTTGATTATTGCTAAAGCCATACCTTGAATCATCGAGCCTGCATTCATAAGTTCTATCATTTTTTATTTCGATTAAGTCTTGTTGAGTACTTTTGTACTTAGGGTTCATTGACCCTTGTTGCAGGTGAGGCTCATGAGCAGATCTGTTTTGGATCGTGCTGCATGACTGTTGTTCAGTGCGATGACAATAAGTAAATGTGTGGCCTTGGGCAGGGTAGCTTATTTGTGTGTTCTATAATATATTATAATGCCACTCCACTACTTTGTTTTGTATTATTTATTGAACTTAGTTGTATGGTTTGAAACAAACGGTTTGTAAACTATGTTATTATAAGACTTCCGCTGTTTTTACTCTGGTGTATCTATTTGAATAAACTATTGTAATACTGCAATGACTCTGTAATGTGATCCTGCTCAGAAATCGTGGATGATTCGGGGTTCCCCGAGGACACCCGATAGTCTTCTTAAGTTACCAGGAACGTATGCATAGTGTCAAAGGTCGTTGGACAGTGACAGGTGCATGTGGGCCCTATAATTTAGGAGGTTCTACCACAGAATGGTATCAGAGAGATCGTTACAAAGTTTTTGTTGTATTGGTTTACAAAAACTTCAAAATGATTTGGGATAACTAAAATTTAACTTGATTAATTTGGTCCAAATTGCTTCTGACTTGTCTTATTTCTTTCTCACCATTCCTTATTTGATTAAAAAGGTTTTATGTGGTGGAGTAGTAATCTTATTATGCCCTATATAAAAACAAATGTTGTTATATTTGTTTTAAGCTTTGGTGGTTTTGTTCGTAAGAATGATTCATGCATCATAATTAATTCACTTGTTACTTCCTTTGTCTCTGAGTCTAGGGTGAGTGGTGTGTATGGGTTGAGTTGTGTAGTCCATCCTTACTGCTCTTGAGACTATTGTCAGATTGTTTTACTTGGATTATTCCTGCTCGTACAGCATGGCTCGTACCAAGAAGACACCCCGTAAGTCCACCGGGCCCAAGGGAGTTCCTTGCCATCAACTTGCCCCTAGGAATGATGGTGCTAGCAGTAGCAGCTCTAGGCCTGATCCTCAGGCGGAGATATAGAGGATTTCTACAGAGTTAGCCCAAGCTACTAGAGATAGGGCTATGGACGCCATCCAGGTGGGCAGATTACAGGAGCAATTAAGGTGTCTCACCACCGCTCACAGGAACTGCGAACGTATGTTAGTTCGTACGGTGGAAGGAAGGAATGAAGCTTAGCATAAGGAAAATGTCGCTAGAGCTAGAACTCATGAGTTAGAATTTTATGTAGAAGACTTAGAAGAGCGTAATACCTATCTGCATGAGGAAGTTCATAGGCTAAGCAATCTCTTAGATCCAAATCATGAACCCCAAGCTGATGCAATGGATCCCGGTGTTATCCTTGCCGATGGTAGTGAATCGAAAGAAGAAGAAGATCCCGAAGAATTAGTAATGATCGATGAAAGTGACAATGAAGGCGGTAATATTTTCGGAATGGATATCAAGCCTGAAGTTTGATGTAATCGCGAAAAGGAGTAGAGTTGTGAAATAGTTAGTTCTAGTTTAAGTTAAGTAGTCTTGTTTAAATGCGGTCTTGTGTTTAAATAAGTGAAACTAGTGCATTGAGTTGTAGTACGCCCTTTTATCAATCAATAAAGGCTTGTGAGTAAAGTTTGGTTTGTTGTGAACAGATGCGTCGTATGTGGGGTTCGTATATTCCTGGTACTTCACAAAATGAGAACGATATTCCAGATCCGCCACCAGTTCTAACAAATCTAGCGGATGCTATAGCCGCACTTGTCAATGTGATGGTTGAAAATTCTCGTTTGCTTCATGAGATGGCTCAAGGTAATCAGAATCAGATGCATGGAAACTGTGGTCTCCATCATAACAGGCAGGAGGCTACATATGTGGACTTCATAGATACAAAACCCCTAGTGTTCACTAAGGCAGATGAACCATTGGAGGCTGATGATTGGCTTAGCACCATGGAGCAGAAATTTGATCTTATACCATGCACAGAGTTTTAGAAACCAATTTTTGCTGCTCAGCAACTTAGAGGTGCAGCCGGTGCTTAGTATGCAAATCTTATGGCCATGCAACCCGTAGGTGTTCCGTTAACTTGGATGGAGTTTTGTACTGCTTTCAGAGCTCATTATATCTCAGAGGGAGTTATGGCTATGAAGCTGGATGAATTTCTTGCTTTGAAGCAAGGGGATCAAACCGTGATGCAGTATGTGGGAAGATTCAATCACCTGTCACAATATGCACCTGAACATGTCAATACTGATGTTAAGAAAAAGAAATGGTTCATGAGAGGTCTGAATACCAAATTGCAGACTATGATGACAACTTGTACCAATGTCACTTATCATGAGGCAGTGAATATTACAATTGCTTCAGAGGCAAAGTATCGGCAGCATAAGGAGCTCAAGAAGAAAAAGAGTATGTCGTCTGGATCTTATGGGGGAAATCCAAAAAGGCAAAGGGTGATTTATCATCCAGTAAATCATAATCGTCCTCCTTATCGTCCGCCGCAGTTTCAAGCTGGTCAACAATCAAATGTCCATCCTGTTACAACTTATCAGAATCCACAACCCACAAATGCTTCTGGGGTTTCTGCTTCAATGCCCCAGGGTCACAAGTATCCCTGTTTCAATTGTGGCAAGCCTGGTCATTTCTCGAGAGAATGTCCGTATCCAAGGCAGTCTAATCCCAATTATCAGAAGACCCCTGCAAATCAACAATAGGGTCAGGCACATAACAAGAATAACAATCAGAATGCTCAGAAAGGCAAAGATGAAAGGAAGATAGGACGAGTGTTCTACATTCAAGTTGGGGAAATTCCGGAAGGGGAGCCAGTGATGATGGGTATGTTTCCTGTCGCCAACCATCCTATAGTTATACTTTTTTATTCTGGCGCATCGCATTCATTCATCAATAGAACATTTATGGTGAAGTATGAAATTTCAATTGGGGCAACAAAGAAAAATTTATTTATACAGTCGCTCGGGGGATGTCTGTGTACTAAGGAAATAGTATACTAGGTACCCATAAACCTGGGTGGGCATATTTTTCCCACTACCATGATTATCCTTAAGGATCAGGATATAGATGTAATCTTAGGAATGAATTGGATGTATCAGCATAAGGCTGTTATAGATGCTTTGAATAGAACTATAAGGGTGAGCTTGCCAGATAGTACTTCTCAACTTCTCATCCAACTTCCAACCTTAAGAAGATCAGTGGGCAAAGTTTGTGCAACTGTCGTCTAAGAGATTAGAGATATCCCGGTAGTATGTGAATTTCCTGATGTGTTTCCTGAAGATTTACCCGGTCTACCACCTGATAGGGATGTCCAATTTAACATAGAATTACAACCTGGAACAGCTCCGATTTCTCAGAGAGCTTATAGGATGCCACCTAAGGAGTTAGCCGAGTTGAAGACTCAGTTGCAAGAATTGATTGAGAAGGGGTTTATACAACCTAGTTCATCTCCTTGGGGTGTCCGGCAATTTTTGTGAAAAAGAAAGATGAGACTCTGAGGTTATGTGTTGACTATCGTCCGTTGAATGAAGTGACCATCAAGAATAAGTATCCATTACCTCGGATAGATTTGCTTTTTGATCAACTGGCCGAAGCCAAAGTTTTCTCCAAGATAGATTTGAGGTCAGGATATCACCAAATCAAGATAAAGCCTGAAGATATTCCCAAAACAGCATTTACCACAAGATATGGATTATATGAATACTTGGTAATGTCATTTGATTTGACAAATGCTCCAGCTCATTTCATGTATTTGATGAATTCTGTATTCATGCCTGAGCTAGACAAATTCGTAGTGGTGTTTATTGATGACATTCTAGTATATTCCAAGAATAAGGAAGAACATGCGAAACACCTCAGAATTGTTCTGACTCGTTTGAGAGAACATCAACTATATGCCAAGTTCAGCAAGTGTGATTTTTGGCTTAAGGAAGTACAATTTCTTAGATATGTCTTGTCAGCGGAAGGAGTTGCTGTTGATCCAAGCAAAGTAAAGGATGTGCTTGATTGGAAACCACCAACCACAGTTCATCAAGTTCGGAGTTTTCTGGGATTGGCGGGGTATTACCGTCGGTTTATTCCAGATTTCTCTAAAGTATCAAAGTCCATAACTGAGTTACTGAAGAACCAAGTCAAGTTTGCATGGTCATCTGATTGTGAAGAGGCTTTCCAGACTTTGAAGAGACTGTTGACCACTGCACCAGTATTAGCCCAACCTGATATCGAGAAGCCGTTTGATGTTTATTGTGATGCTTTAGGTGTTGGTATTGGATGTGTGTTGATGCAAGAAGGCCGAGTCATTGCTTATGCATCCAGGCAACTTAAGCTACAAGAAGAACACTATCCGACTCATGATCTAGAGTTAGCAGTTGTGGTCCATGCTCTGAAGATTTGGCGGCATTACCTACTTGGTAATACGTGCCATATTTATACAGACCACAAGAGCTTAAAGTATATCTTTACTCAGTTAGAGTTGAATATGCGACAAAGAAGATGGTTAGAGCTGATTAAAGATTATGACTTGGAAGTACATTATCACCCCGGTAAAGCAAATGTAGTGGCAGATACGCTCAGTCGCAAAAGTTATTGCAATTTCCTGATAGTAAGAACAATGGGTTTGACCTTATGTCAAGAGGTGGAGAAGTTGAATGTGGAAGTAATTCAACAAGGTAGTTTGATCAACATAATTGTTGAAGCCACTATTCGAGATAAAGTTATTGCTGCTCAAAAGGAAAACAAGGGTGTAGCCCATATCAAGGAAAGAGTCAGGAATGGAAAGGCGGAATGTTTCAGCATAGATAATGAAGGTGTGCTATGGTTCAAGGATCGCCTGGTGGTACCAAAAGTTACTGAGTTGCGGCAGTCAATTCTTGAAGAAGCACATGCTACTAGGTTATCTATCCATCCGGGAAGCAACAAGATGTACCATGACTTAAAACAAAGATTTTGGTGGACCAAAATGAAGATAGAAATTGTAAGATATATAGTAAAGTGTGATACTTGTCAGAAAGTGAAAGCTATACATTTGAGGTCGGCTGGAGAATTACAACCATTGCCTATTCCAGCTTGGAAGTGGGAGGACATAAGTATGGACTTTATTGTTGGTCTACCCAAGACATCAAAGGGATTTGACTCAATATGGGTTATTGTAGATCGACTCACTAAGTCAGCACATTTTCTTCCTGTCAAGACTATATATCCCACTGTCCAATACGCCAAGATATATTTAGCAAGAATTATGAGTCTCCATGGAATACCAAAGACCATAGTGTCCGATAGGGGTACACAGTTTGTCTCTAGTTTTTAGAAACAATTGCATTCTTCATTGGGTACCAAGCTCCTATATAGTACAGCTTATCATCCGCAGACTGATGGACAGACTGAAAGAGTCAATCAAGTGCTTGAAGATATGTTAAGTTGTTGTGTCCTTAATTATTCCAACAAGTGGGACGAATGCTTACCTTTGGCCGAGTTCTCATATAACAATAGTTATCAGGAAAGCATTAGAATGGCTCCATTTGAAGCACTCTATGGTTGTAGATGCAGAACATCGTTGAGTTGGTCTGAGCTCGGAGAAAGAAGATTCTTTGGAGTTGACCTTGTGAAAGAAACATAACATAAGGTTAGGCAAATACAGAGTAATTTGAAGATAACTCAGTCCCACCAAAAGAGTTATGCGGATAGACGACAGAGACCATTGGTGTTTAGCAAAAGAGATTTTGTATATCTAAAAGTATCACCAATGAAGGGAGTTACCCGTTTTGGTGTTAAAGGCAAGTTGGCACCTCGATATATTGGACCATTTCAAATTTTGGAGAGATATGAAAAAGTGGCCTATCACTTGAAATTACTAGAACATTTATCAGCTGTACATGATGTGTTCCATGTGTCTTAGTTGAAGAAGTGTCTCCGAGTGCCTGAGCAGAATGTTGAAGTTGAAGGAGTGGAACTTGAACCAGATCTGACTTATTCAGAATATCCTATCCGAGTGTTGGATCAGAAAGATCGTGTTACTCGAAGGAGGACAATAAAGTTCTACAAGATACAATGGAATCGACATTCAGAAGAGGAAGCTACTTGGGAATCAGAAGATTACTTGTTAGAAAAGTTTCCAGAGTTTCTTGCGTCATTATAGAATAGAGTACTGTTAGTTAAGCTTGGTTGTTACAAATTGTGTTTTGTAAAGAAACCTCAGTTTTTTATGGATGAGAATTGGATGTTTTTGGATTGACACATTTCCTTTTCCATTACTTACCCTATGGCTTTGAATCTCGGGGCGAGATTTCTTTTAGGGGGAAGGATTGTAACACCCCGGGTGTTTAAGTATTAAAAATTGGACATATCATCATATGCATTGCAAGGCATTGGTCATATTGCAAACTTTGATATGCATTCACTAAAACAAGTTTACATGTATGTTATAAGTATTGCTTGGTATTGTTTGAATCAAGTTGAAATCTTTGTATTGATTTGAAATTCTGAAACCCCGATTTTCAATATTTAAATCCTACCCTGAAAATCCATTTCAAAATCAAAGCACATTTTGGGGTTGAACCTTAAAGCAAAGTTGTAGAGCTTGTTGAGTTGTACAAAGTTTGTTTTTGAAGTTTTTCAAGTTGTTTAGTAAAAATTGAAGTTATTTGAAAAAGCGAAATTCCTTAAATGTCCCCTATTTGAATTCGAAAGTTCATTTCAAAATGTAGACCGAATTAGGGGTTGGTTATAAAAGCTAAGTTGTAGAACTTTTGATTTTGAACAATTTTTATTTTTGGAGATTTTTGAGTTGTTATACAAATTTTTATTTAGCCTTGGCCGTCGTCGTTTGCCCCCGCTCTCTTGCTCTGTTTTCCCGACACCACGGCCATAACTCCGGCGAGCTCTCACCGTCACTTTAGCGCACTCTAGCCGCTGCAAAGCTTGTCATAGTTCTGCCTGCTACTTGCGCACCCAACCAACCTGCTTTTGTCGCTTGTCTTCACCGGAAACTCGCGGTGCGCGCTCTTCTTCCTCGAGGCCGGTAACCTCACCCATGATCCCGTTTCGTCGTGGTCAGTGCGTTGCGGTGAGTCTCTATCCTTGCCGAGCCGTGATTCAGTTTTGCCACGATGCCGTGGTGCTTTGTACCTTGATGCTTGATCAAATTGTCCACCGTAGCCACCGGAGCGTCACCGTCGTCGTTGCTTGCTCTGCTGCGGACCGTTGTCTCGCAAAACGGTGTCCAAAGTGCTCCTCGGCCTTGTGCTCTTCTCGATCGCGTTTGGGGTGAGCTGATGATGCTTCCTGGGCCATCTGTTTAAGCTTTACAAGTCTCACGTCGCCAGCATAGTGTAGCCGCGCCGTCGTGGCCGCCATGGCCGGCGTAGTGCTCGGTCTAGTCCATAGCTGGTCCAGCTTGTGCCCCAAATCGATGCGCCTAGTCGAGGGTAGTGTTTTGGTGCCTTGGTCGTCACCGTTGGCCTCGCCGTCGGTGAGATATCGCCGGTCAGCTCGCGTGTCGCCGGAGTCAAAGCCTGAGGTTGAAGATGACAGGTGGGGTCGGGATGTCAGTGACTGTGTTGTTCAAAAATAGATTTTTCTATTTTCTAGAATGAATGAATAGTGTCTGTTTTTGTTATTTTTGTGTAGATTTATTTAGAGCTCCAAAAATTGTAAAAATTTTTGTGTGACCTCTCTGTGATGTATATTATTTAGGAAAAATATGAAATGTTGTTTTTCAGTACTTTTGAATGTGATAAAAATTTCCCAATTAATTAATAAATGAGTTTCCAGGATTTTTCTAGGCTTATTTGTGTATCAAAAAAATTATGAAAATTGTTTTGTCACTTAGTTATCATGTGATGAACATTTACAAAAATTTTGAGTCCAATTGGAACAAGTTGATTTATTTCATAATTCTTAATTAATTAATTAATTAATTCATAAAAGCAAATAGTAACCTTTAGTGATTTAGGTTTTGTTTGAGTTTTTGATTGAGTGATGTCCTTGGGTCATTAGTTGGTGATGATCCTTGGCAATTGTTGTGAGTGTCGCGAAAATGGTTTAGTTAGTTTAACTTGTAACTGTACCGCGAAGGAAAGTTGTATTCAAGTTATTAATTTTGCATCCATCATCGAGCATCATATTTCGTATTCCGCATCATGTTAAACATGGCATTGTTGCTACGTGTAGTGAACGAAGGTGAACACATGGTAGTTAATCAAGTAGTTGAGGAGGTTGATCCGTCTGTGGAGGTTGGTGTTGATATCGGTGGAACGACTCCGGGCCCAGACTTTTCCGTCAACGAAGGCAAGCCCCGGATGCATACAACCCTACCTTGTATTTTATAAATTGATTTCGCTTTTGCTTCTTTTTACTGCATTAAGTGATTAGCAGTCAAGTGAAAACCAAATTGGTACATTACCAACCTTGTTATTCCATATTTACCATATTACTAGTTTTAAATTCGTATATGCCTAGTTTTGCTTAGCTATGCTTAGAACGATGAAAGTCGGGTGATTACCTGTCATCTGCAATTTTTAAATGGAACTGTGGTTACTTATGTTATCATGTGATATGGGAATGTGGAGTAATAAATCTAGACCAGACGGACTCGGTGTATGGGAGCCGCAAGACATGGAGGTCTTGTGAGCGGGTTCTTTCCGCCTGTGTCGATTAAGGTCCGTCCGTTGTTGAATTGCATGAGGTGAGACTTTGTAGTACTAACCACGTACTCCGGTAAGCCTTAACTTGGCTATTCTATTATGAGAATGGCTAATCGCGCACTGGGAGTGGAGAGATGGCGGGAATAGCGTGTACACACGTGGCAATGGGCTGGATTGGTGGTGTACTATATTCTCGGGTGGCGCGGACCCGTTCTTGTTTAGAGGATCCGAGGGTAGGTTGATATATGTAAGTCGGGGAACTGCATATGTCGTGTGGTCTGGAATTCCCAGCTGGGCTTTTAATCGCTTCGAATCGTCGTTGCTCCTCGGTTATGGAGACTCAACTCACTATTCATCATCGTAGTAATTAATAACTAGAACTTGAGGAAGGTCTGTGAATGTCACACCCCAAAAATTCCAATTTTGGGTTGTGCTAGAAAACACTAATTAAAATAAATGTTTTGATATTTGGATAAAATTTACCAATCTTAGTTTGAACTAGCGTAAATTTAGTTATAGGAAACGAGCTTTTCCAAATCAATTTGACGAGCTATTGTTTGATGTGATGCTTGGTTGTTGATTTATTTCATGTTGTGAGAAAAGATTTTTTAAATGCGCTTAGTAAGTCGATCTTCTTTCTCCAGCAATTCTTAGTCTTTTTCACGGATCAAATTCCTTGTTTTCCAACTTAATATTTGCTTGAGAAGTATCCTAAAATCTTTTTCATGAAATCCAAATCACTCCTTCCTGCTCACTATTCATCAACCTGTCTCCATGGATACCTCGAGAATTTCTTTGGCTTTTTCCGAAACTTGTTCCCACTTGTTTGTGAGCATAATCTAATTTTTAAATGCTCCAAAATATCTTTTCATGAGCTCCAAATACTTTATTTGGGTTCCTCATGTTTCAAAGATATCTCGAGGAATTTCCCTGAATTTTTGGAGGTTTTGATTCTGGATTTTCTAAAAATATTTTATTCGTGAAATTAATTAAATCTAAAAACAATTAATTCTAACTCTAATCTATATTAAACCAGGTTTCCTTGACTAATGGATAGGTCTGTACAATTCTCTCTCACGTTGATCCACCCCACCTTGCCTTGATGAGAGGACACATACAGATCATATATGCAATAGATAGCGAAGCCAGCTGTTTCAAGAACAGAGCAAATGATCAACCTCTGTTTTCCTTTCCCCAATCTATCTGGGTTATTTGCCGTGTAAGCCAAGGACTCCGTATCAAGCACGTCATGCCTGTCCGTAAATAGCACTTGCAGTTTCATGTCAATCTCCATCACCACGTCGACATATATGACCATCGCTTTATATATATAAATAGCGAGCTGCTGCCCTAGATGCCGTGCAGATCATACATGCGCCGCCGCCGCCAAAAGTCTCTGTGTTTTCTTTCCGTGCCCTACAGTAGGCGACTCGACGTCTAGCGTCAGTCCTAGGCGGAGTCCTAATCGAGTCGGCGGAGGCGAAGCCTGATCCATGTACAGAAGCAATTGGGTTCCTGCTGCCGCACGGCGGGAGGAGGAGAAATCAACTTGCTGCTGTCGTGTTCTAGTCAGAGGAAAATTTGTCGCAGCTAGCTCTTCCACGCGAATCGAGATTTCATTGGCTTGGTGCTATCCGTGAAGTGGTGAATTGTTGCTGCGCACTCAGATCGAGGAGAACCAAAGCTCACGTGAAATCAATTTTTGGTGAAAAAGATTTCCATCCTATTCTGCAACGTCTACACATGCATGCCTCATCTACGTATACTCAATCATGCGTCAACTATTTCTTTATTCAAAATTCTACCCGTTTCCTTCTAGATCAATGCAAAGTTATCTTCTTATATCAGTTCATCTTATGTCTTCAGAGCTCGTCGATATCCATATTCCTCTCTATATGAAAAATCCCAGACTGAGGCCCCTTCCTTTCCCTACGAGGACAGCAGTAGCCTCTCCAGTGGCCAAGGAAGCTACGATCTGCAACAGCCCAAGCCCCTCCCCCTGCGCACGTTAGCAGCAGGCCATCACCATGCTCAGGCTCAGATCGTGAGGATGACACAAGGTACAAGACGATGTAATTACGAGTTTGCCACCTAGTCTTTAATCTCTGTTTCTTCGTTTTAAATCCGTTTCGAGTAGTTCTTGTCGCGTTAGTTTCGTAAAGTCGCGCTCTAAGCAGTAGCACTAACGTATCTTATGTCACCCAATTATGAATTTATTGATTTAAATATAATTTGATTAGTACTAATTTAATTGTTTTCTAATTAAAAGCAACGTAGAGTTGTAATTCCATTCTTTTTGTGTTGCGACCATACCGATGTAAGCTATATGATAGCAATGACTTTAATCATGTTACATGCTTGTAAATTTTATAAATAGAATATTAAATGGATTAATGTGCCTGCGACTAGTTTTCCAATTTAAAAGTCATATCTATATATTATAAGTTTGCTTAGTTTAACAAGACGTCAGATACAGTTCTATTAGATGCTCTCACATGTTCTATATTTCTAAAGTAAAGTTTAAATACTTTATAATATGAGATATGTTGATTAATAAAATATGATTAATTAGTGACATAAACATGTATGTCTTTAAATTGTAATTTGCCAAGTTTAAATGTGACATATATACTTTGAATATATATATATATACTCTCATTTGTTATTATATTTCAATTTAATTTGCATAAATGATATCAAAATATTTATAATTAAGATATGATTAATTTATCTTAGTTTTCTAAATCTAATAACTCAAGTATAAAATGACTTAACTCAATTTTAGATATTCCCCTGAGATATCTTATACATGTTTTATGATGATTAAAATAGATAAAGCATATAGTTTTCTTTCCAACGTAAATCCTTCGATAGATGTTTCTGTTTTACCGTAGCTCTGATTAGTGTGCCTTTCGCGTGTGTGTGATCGTAGCAACGCGTAGATTAGATTTCGAATCTTTTCATTAATTGGTGTATTGATCTAATCTAGTATGTTTTCTATGCATGCTGGTTCGGATGCTTGTGTGGTGCTTTTTGGTCTTGTCCAGTCGGTGAGTTTTGCATTGGTGATCTATAAGTTGGAGATCAAGAAGAAGTTTACTGAAGGTTTTGGTTACAAGAAAAGAATATAAGAGTTTAAGGCAAGTATAGCTTGGGTTTTCTTTCGGTGACCATGATCTTGAAACTTGATTAATGAATATGCTATAAACATAAACAAGATGACTTTTTAGCAATATAAGGACTTGTCTTGTAACTGATTATCTGGGATTTAACGTACAGCTGTGAGGGCTATATGTCTCTGGCTCTAGTCGCTTGAGAAACCCTTTTCTAGCTAGTTAGAGGTCTGCGAGTTGGGTATAGGACAACCTCTGTCCTATTGAGCCTAGCTTTAGAAGCGGCCTTTTACTTTATTTTTGGAAGGGGGGTTCCTATATCTGATGACCCTGCGGCCCTGGCCGGTTAGACAAGCTCTTGGGTGGCTTTATATGGTTCTCTGTGTTTTGGGCCTAGCTAACCCGGGTATATGAGAATCATGACTCACAGTGAAAGTGTACACCTCTGCGCAGAGTTAACAAACTGGTATACTAGCCGTGCTCACGGATACGAGCGGCCTTGGAACACTTACATAAGGGATGATGACTTTTACTTGTTAAGATGATCATTTATGTCAATTGTTTAAGATATTTATTATTCAATTAAACTTGATCATGTGGTTATGGATTACAATATCTTGTTGCTATATTTGTTGAGTTCGACATGGACTCACTCTTGCAATTTCCCCCACACCTCAGGACGAAGTTCAGAAGGCTAGTTTTCAAAGGAGTTAGGCTTGTGATTAACCAGTCAGTTGGATCCAGTGGAGTGAAGTATGCACCCGGAGATCAGAGTTGTATATCCGTCGATTGCTTTCTAAGGCTATCTCTTTTGCTAAGTTCGCTATATACTAAGCATTGTGAATTGATACTGCCCCTTCATTTGTAGCTATATGTGAGGTTTGATTACCAGGGCCCACATATGGTGTGCATTCGGCTTTGTCCTTAAAACCGGGTGTTACAGTGAAGGTGTTGGTTATGAAGTTTCATGATCTCATTGCGGATCGTGTGAGCTTTGTATATGAGTTTATGAAGTTTTAAATGTTGATGTAAAGAATTTTATTAAAAAACTTTTACGCAAAAAAACTTTGATTATTGCTAAAGCCATACCTTGAATCCCCGAGCCTGCATTCATAAGTTCTATCATTTTTTATTTCGGTTAAGTCTTGTTGAGTACTTTTGTACTCAGGGTTCATTGACCCTTGTTGCAGGTGAGGCTCATGAGCAGATCTGTTTTGGATCGTGCTGCATGACTGTTGTTCAGTGCAATGACGATAAGTAAATGTGTGGCCTTGGGCAGGGCAGCTTATTTGTGTGTTCTATAATATATTATAATGCCACTCCACTACTTTGTTTTGTATTATTTATTGAACTTAGTTGTATGGTTTGAAACAAACGGTTTGTAAACTATGTTATTATAAGACTTCCGTTGTTTTTACTCTGGTGTATCTATTTGAATAAACTGTTGTAATACTGCAATGACTCTGTAATGTGATCCTGCTCGGAAATCGTGGATGATTCGGGGTTCCCCGAGGACACCCGACAGTCTTCTTAAGTTACCGGGAACGTATGCATAGTGTCAAAGGTCGTTGGACAGTGACAGGTGCATGTGGGCCCCATAATTTAGGAGGTTTGCCACATATAGCAGCAGCAACTCTTTTCTCTAAGGATGTAGACCAAGGTTTTCCATATGTGGTTCTTAGGGAACAACTTAAATCGTTTGATTTAGACACCAACTTGACGATGCACAAGCATTGGACTTGTGACTATGTTTTTGGGACACAAAGCATACTCTACATGGCGGGACTGTCCTACAGAGATAAGAAACCATTCCTATATATCCTTTGGCGCTTCGTCCAATAGAGTCCGAACATATGTGTTAGTGGCACCTAGGGTAACAAAGATGCTAATCGAAACTAGGCACATGCTTTCTCTAGTTCTTCACTTAGCTGATACAACATCTTGCATTGCTGAATGTCCTTGTTGTTTCTTTGCTTAACATCATTCTGTGAGACATAGTCTTCATAGCTACCAATAAGTTGCTACCTAGCTGGAGATTACCTTACTATGGGTAACTAATCAGTTGTTTCTCAATACTCAAAGTTCCAAATTCTTACTCTTGCCAACAATAGTTGTGATTGACGCATGACAGATGGTCGCCATTGGAGTCAGTAAACAAGGGGTCACACTAGAGATAGTTAATCTCGCCGGTGCGATCCGCATGCACATAATGATCAAGACTTGGATAGCCAGGTCATAATCATAATGTGACGTTCGATTCTTATCCGACTAACCATTTGTCCAACATTAAGTGTTGTATGCCTTTCTGATCCAACAATGAAGACATAAGTTGTTCACTAGGTGACGGACGTTAATACTGGGACAACCAAGTGGAGTCACTTGTCTACCACCTCTTGTAGTTTGTTAATGTTTATGTCGGTGACCAGTTCTTCAAAGGTTATCCTTTTTTTGTGACTTCAAAAGGAAACTCTACTACTTACGGTCTAATATATGGATGGATTGTATCTTTGATAAGATATGGAGAGATAACCAAGGAAGAGCTCACATGAAAATAACACATCGGTGTAGTTCTGCAATGGATCATGACTAGAAACCTCGATACCAGCACGCACCCAGTAGCACAACCATGCGTTGGCTGCCCACAAGGAGGCCCTAGGTTCCGTCGCGGCACCGTAGATCGCTCATGGCACCATTACTGAACATACAACCAAAGTGAATTTTCAAGTTGCACAGATTGGGTCATAAGAACAAGCATTATGCAAAGGAGGGATAGCAAACAAAGGTAGTCACAAGGTTATGACTCAACAAGGAGGTGATCAGAAGATCAAAACACAGCGCAAAAGAACATAGCCTAATTGTCAAAGGCTACTAAGCAGGGGACTTCTTGCCAAATTTCCATATACGTCTTGTGTCCGCCAAGGTGATTACCAGGTAAAGATTAATATGAGATTTGGTCTTATCGAGTAGCAACATGAGATCAAGACTGATAATTATCCGGAGACTTGGAAGAGTTGGAGACAAAATACATGAGATTCGAGGGACAGAGCCATTGCACTGACTAGGGATTCAGTTGATAAAGCAATGACATGATCTGTGAGGAAAAGGTTCCAAAGCTAGGGCAGATAGCGATTAGCGTTGCACTAGCTCATCAGTAGGAGGAAGAGCAATGAAGTCCGACAAGGATTTTTGAGCAGGGTCCTCCCACACAGGAGCGGGACAACCAATAGAGCAGGGTCCTCCCACACATACAAGCATTCAACGGGACTAAGCTTGGGCCTAAGGTCAAGAAAAGGCATAGATAAAGTCTTCGTAGTGCAACGTTCAAGGCTAGCAACCACATGTACAGGCTTAGGTTCCTAAGAGAGAACTTACTTGGAGACGACAACCATGAGATTATCAAAACTTGGACGCTGCTCCAGGATAACGCTCTTCCACACTCATATGCTTACCGAGGACAAAAGGGTGACAACTACGGCACTACCTAGATAATGAGCATCCACGCCTACATCATGGTCTTAAGCGAGCATTTCGAAACACTCAATCCGATTAGCTTAAGCGACTATTACTAAGCACAAAGCTCGTACATAATAAGCAGTCACCTACAGTAACACCACTACACATAAACATGCTAACCTGGTGGTAAGGTACTGTTATCCTTTATTTCCTTTTTACTGAGTAAGTGGATATCTCTACAAAACAAGTTTTACTTACATTTAGCAATTTAGTTTTCAAAGGGGTGAAGTTTTTGCTAATTAATAACTTGTCCTCTATTTCCTTTGGAAGCAAACATACACGATGAAACTAATCACCCACTACCTTCAAGCATAGCTATTCAAGTAGCATGGGACAAGGTATTTTGTCTAGCTTCACACAGGGAAGATAGTAACATCACATTGATCACAAGTTACTTAATATTAGAACAAAGTGAGGGAAGCATATTTATGCACAAGCACAATCATGATGCATGCTCGTCCTATTCATCCTCACGAAATTGCCAGCCTAAGGTGGCAATCACGTTCTATGTCGGTGGCATAACACGTACTCTCTCGATATATAGCTAGTCGTTAGCTACATTCAATCTACACATTCGTGGTTAGCGTACCTGCAGGCAAATTCATTGCAGCCCATCCCCACAAGAGATAAATAAGCACACAATGAAAGCAGTAAACTAAGATACTCTCCATATATACCTCCCAGATATATATATATATACTTCGGTATCCATAGCTACCCCACAGATATACCCACAATTAAGTACCTTCATATATACATGTGTGTAACATGTAAATATTCCAGTAACCACAGCTAACTCTCCCCTAGACCGATAGTTGGACGGTCATGCTCTCACAACTCTCACTTACCTGGGCGTAGAGGCAATTGATCCATACATTACCATTCAAGTGAATGGCATCCATACAATAGCACGCCGTATGGACGATGAAAGCAAAAATCCCCATGTTAGTACTTAGATAGCCACCTCATAGTCCTTAACTGGGCATAAAGGAGGATGTCGCTAGCATAGTTTTGCAAATAAGTTTTGACAAATTTTCCTGTAGCTAAAGTTTTAGTCAAAATAGGATTTTTAAAACCAAAACTTTGTTTTTAAAACTATGTACATGATCGTATTATGCTTAATCTTGCTCCGATGCCAGCTGTGACAGAACCGCCCAATTTATACAAGATCAAGTATGGCTGTCCCCGCTAACACGTTGACACACACATACTTTTACTCATATAAACCTAGTAGTCCACCGAGTGTCACGAAGGACCTCGGTAAATCAACATCACAACCAAGATCACGTGATTAAGCAAATACATATCACATACGCAGAGTTGCAGCGGAAATAATATTACAAATGGGTTCACAAGTAATAGCACAAGTTTGGGTTTCAAAATCAATTTGTGAAAACAACATAGCTTTCAAATGATTACATTAATATAAGTTCCAAATACATTGCTAGCATAAGTGACATCCTCAGACAAAAGCATATAGATGAGAAATAAATATAGAGTCACCGAGCCCACCGGTGGTTAGCCACCATCTTCAGCAGGCTGAGAACTTCACCTGCAACATGGTGGGATAAACCCTGAGTACTCGAATGTACTCAGCTAGACTTACCCGTCGTAAACCAGAAATAAAGTGACACCAAGGATTATGCAAGGCTTTATTTGGTGGAGCTGAGCTGACAACCTTTTTGCATAAAAGCTAGAGTAATCATTAGCATTATCCACCTATACTAGCAGTGACTTTTAGCCATTCCCTACCATCTATATTAGCACATGTACTAATCAATCACTTAATTAAGTTACAAACAATAATAACCATATTAGGTATTTCATGGCTCATTATCATAATAATCATCATCATCATCATTTAACCATATCTTTAAATTTAGTGAATCTACGTTGCCGCTGCTCAGTCAAGTTCTCACTATTCGGGAGAGACGGCGATTCGAATCGATTCCTATCTAGCTGGAGGGGTATTCCTAACACTCACCCAATCCACCTGATCAATGGTTTCCTCAGGTCACCTTTGGTACGACTCAAGAATCGCGGCTCCGAGCAGCGCCGCACCCTCAGGGAGTCCACTCTGCCAGGTGGTCAATCTCACCTCGGACTTACGCCAATAGCTCCCCGCACATCCTTACTACCGCCAGGGTGCGCACTTTCACTTCTCGGTCTTTCGGCCTGAGTTGAGCTACTCGGCTTTGCGGTCAGAACGAGTTATCCGGCCAACTAAGTGATAGGCATGCGTTCAACATGACATGAGGATGTACAGCGAATCGGTCCTTAAACGACACAGACGGGGATAGATTCACACCCAAGACCTCCATGCCTTGTTGCTGCACTACCGTCATCCCGTCCGGTCTCTTTTCATTATTAACACATGGTTTTTTTAATGATAGCAAATATAGCCAACCCGTGACCAGAGCTCATCCTATATCTCATAGGTGACAGGAAATCACCCGACTTCTACCGGTCTAAGCATAGCTAAGCATCATTCGATCCTACACTTAATTAGGATTCATAGGATTTTATCTGGACAAGGTAAGGATATAATGCAACAATTGGTTCCAACCAATTCCTATACTTAATGCATCATCAACAATAAAAGATACTCAAGATATTTGTAAAAACATGGGAGACTTAGAATAATCCGGGGCTTGCCTGGGATCTGACACAAGTCAGTTCAGTTAGCTTGCACCGTCTTGGTTGCATCTCCGGTCCTAGCACTCGCTTAGTCCTTCCATCTTTGGGATAGATCCTCCATACACCGTCTTCGGGTTCGGCTCCAACATCACGTCCTTCACGTGGTTCATCTAGCGCACCTAGATGAGATGCAAGATGCATGTGTATGAATGTGATGAATGGTAACACAAGATGCATCACATAAGCATTCAAGACAAACACAAGATTATGCAAGACATAGACACCAATAGCTATTTAACTAACATCACACAACCTATCATGCTAAGATGGCAAAGAAGACGACAACACCAGGCATGACACAGGTTTCCCAAGATCTCAGGTGCTCTAACTCAGTCATCATTCAAGGCATAAGTCACACTTAACAATATACAAGCAAACACTATAATTGGAATCTGCCAATTTCTGGACATGCAAACAGCAGCTACAAGATTTAGCTATAACTAGAGTTACACAAATTCAAATGACTTGAAAGAAGACATTTTGGAAATCTTATGAAATTATCTACATTTCATCTATAACCATCATAGCATGATTCACAAGTTAAGTAGGTCGAAATTATACATTTATAGAAACTGGTTCACAATTGACAGAGAGCAGCCATTTCTGAAACCCAACTTTAAACAGGCATAACTCACAAACTACTTGGGCAAATGACACCAAATTTTAACAGAAGTTAGATACATGAATTATCTACAACTTTTATATAAACAAGTTTCACAACAAAGCACATCATCATGAAGAACTTTGCTAAGTTCCCAGATCTATCCATAAACCACATTTGCAAGAAAATAAATATTAACTTATGTTGCAAACACATAATTAGGCAAAACCAACTTTACCAACATGTCACACATGACTAAAGAACACCAGAAAACCTAGTGTCCATGACCAAATAAATTCTTTTAATGTATTTCTTAATTTATTTTAGATAACAAGGTGACTTAATGAACGTATACCAAAAGTATACAATAAATTATACAAAAATTACAGTGGCTCACATATCCTCTCAATAGTCTACTGTACAAATTTCACCCTATTTGAATATGTATAGCAACCTCTATGAAAAAGACAAGTTGCTAAAGCAAGAAATCATATGAGAGCAAGATAAACCAATAACTCACTCATGCAGCAACCAATGACCATGAAATTTTTACCACACATCAAACATCACATGAGTAGCATGCCACAACAATTTCACTTCATTTGGAGCCCTAGATCCGCAGTTATGGAAAATAACAAATTCAACTAGCATTACAACCTTACTGCACAAATCTATTTTTACAGCAAAATATTTAAACTAAAACATGCCATATTATAGATCTAGTGCATAGATAATTTCACAAGGATTTAAAAAAGTACTCATTTGCTATTTTACAATTTTTCTATGAATTACTATGAATTTCTAAAGTTCAGCAAATTTCCTACAAAAAGGTCCTTAACAGCACTATTCATTTGAGTCACAGATTTTGCACTTAACCCCCTGCTATTGATCAAATTGTTGCTCTTGGTCCCTGCTCGCAGTTGAGAACAGAGGAGGTCGGGAGTTCGCCAACGACAATGGGAGGAAGCTTGTCGGCGGCGGCGGTGGAGTGGTGGTGGAGCATCAGCAGGTCAGCAAGACTTTCAAGACAGGGCTTTGGCTTGGCGGCATTGGCACTGGGAAGGTCCAACCACGTGCAGGCGGCATGCCATGGTGGTGGTGGCTATGGCATGGTGGCGCGAGACGACGCATGTAGTGGCGTTATGCGACGACACGAGCGTGAGCTGGGGCATGGGAGGAGAGAGGGGCAGCAGCATTGGGCAAGAGCTTCGCTTCGGTGGCGTGCCCAGAGGGAGTCCGCCCGTGGGCAAGAATTTTGCATGGTCGCAGCCAAGAAAGTGGCAAGGAGCTGACCGTGCTTGGAGAGAGTAGGAGAGGGAAGGGAAGGAGAGGAGAGAGTGAATGGAGAGAGCAGGCGAGTACTCGGTATACATGCACAAGGGGCGAAGTGGTGTTTAGCGTAGCTCGGGAGGAGCCACACGACTGTGGCGCCAAAGTCGGTCGGCCACGCCCAAGCTCAAGGATAGTTCAAAACGTCTGAAAAAGCAACTGAACCCTCATTTTCTCGCCTCTCTATCTCCTAAACCGAGCCATTAAGAACTAAACCAATTGCACAATATTGTAGAACTATATTAGGACTACAACTTTGTTTAAAGGTTTTTTGTCTATCTTGGATTATATTAGAATATAGATAGCTGCAAAGTAGGGCTCATGAAACTAAAAGTTCAGTTTTCAGTTACTTAGACTTTGCAAATTTTTCGGACTCTGAAAACCGCAGTAGATTCAAAATTTGAGCCTCGGTTTGACATTCTTACAAGCTGATCTGGCTCTGGGTACAAAAACAAAGTTTGTTCTACTCCACTCAAACTTCAACTTTTGTTTAGGTTCCACTGCCATGCAAGCACTGTAAGCCATAGTTCAAACTAAGTCAAAGTAGCATCACGACAAAGCTTAAATTACACTTTTTGATCTATTGGAGCATTTTCTGGCCACTTGCTCAACATGAACTCTTCATAACTTTTGTTCATGAGTGTAAATAGAGTTGTTTGATCAAGGTTGCAATGATCACATGTTCTCATTCACCTAATAAACCAATTCAGGCGAGAACATAACTTGTCATTTCATGTGACTTCTTGATTCCAAACTTCACGAAACTTTTCCATGGATCAATATAGATGGATATTGATGTGAGACGCATGAAAGAAGTACATCCAACATTACTCAAGCATACTTTTTGAAAAGGGCAGCATGTAAGCAATGGTGCATGGTCCAAGTTTAAGTGGTGGCTCATTTTCATATGTTTGACCTAACATCTCCATCACCACTTAACATGCCATGGTTGAGTTTAAACCCATTGCTTAACTGGTGGCAACACCTGGGGTGTTACAGAGGTCATGTCCTCATCATCCTCCCTTTCTTGATGAAAAGTCGTCCCCGGCGTCAATTTTGTTTGAAGTCGATCCTGCACAACATGAGGACAAACGAGGTTTCCAAAATAATGGGAATGGACAATGTTGTGAGAAAGAATATGACCACATGTCCAGGTTTGTAGCTTGTCTTGTCCTAGAAACATCTAGTCTGCTCGATTGAAATACACATGATCTTTGCCAATACTATCCTGCAAAAGATTAGTAATAACAAGAAACATATGCTCCCTTTCTTTGGATTTCACTTGTGTTCGAAAAGCAAAACTAGAGGAATATGGCATAACAACAATGTTGATTTTACTGTCCTCTAGTTGATCATTACTTTGCACAACAAAAGGAGAATTCGGATTTGTACAAATGTAAACTCGTTGTATCAAATATTGTCGTTGGTTGTTATATTTGCCAAAAACATGATATGTATGTCTAGAGAACCATGGCAAATCAGCATATGCATAAAGTTTCTCCTCTAAAGAACTAAGATTACACGGAACATCAAATTCAATGTAACCCAAAGTATTTAAAGAAGACAACAATTTTAGCTCATCAACTTCACTAGCATTATGAATAACAAGTCTATTTTCAGCACAAGTGTTCGATTTCAGTGCACATATAGCATGATCATTCTTCAATGATTGTATGGGTATAACATAAATATCATCATGCAAGTCATCTTCGTCACAAGGAACATCAAGCAAATCATCTTGTGACAAAGGTAAATCAAGCGAAGGCTCCACTAAAATTTGCTCTATCATAGCATGATTGGTGGAAAAATTCAGCACATCAAGAGAACTCTCACCTTCCGTGAGTTTAGCATCATCGGCATTACCTTTGCTCTCATGTTCAGCAGGAGTAATAGTTGATGGTTCTGAATTTTCACATGAGACTGTGAGCATCTCCTTTTCTGTCACATCATCCTCGCTCTTTTGTACATTGTTCTACAAAAGGTTAGGCATAGCAGGAGGAATAACAAGAGATTGATCTAGTTGATGCACCTCATTATTTGAATTAATTACAAGAGATGGATTAACAAAATTTTCTCTCATAAGATGTTTCATATCATTCCAAGTTTGAGGTTTATCAGAAGGATCTAAAGACTCCCACCAAGATAAAGCAGAATGTCGCAAAACACTAGCTGCATTTTTATCTTCCTCCTTGGACACATAAAGCAAGTAGCAAATATGTTATCGATGGCAATTTCCCACTCCATGTACTCATCAGCACCTATACCATCATAAGTCGGTGGATACGAACAACCTGTCATTGTTAGAAGACAGCAAAAGACTACACAAAAGTATTATCCGTATCAACTACTTAGGTTGTGGATAAGGAAAAACAAGGCACTCAACTCTCAAGCGTCTTACCACGGTCTTACAAGTGTTCTTACCAAAGCAACAGGCGGTGCAATCGGTCGGTGACTGTGATACCATTGAAGCTTGAGTGTAACAGTTGCAAGGCGAACCTGTACTTGGTTAGAAGAAAGTGGAGCTTGGACAGGCACAATATAGTAGCAAGGAATAGCAATAATTCGCAACTAAATAGCAAAGCTGAATAAGTATCCCAAGTACTTGTCTTAGTTGCTGGCCTACTCACGTTCCAAGTACCAGATGTATCAAGTGATATGAACAGCAAGAATATGATTAGGAACAAGGTAGAAATTAGCACACGCAAACACAGCTCAAATGGCGCTCTCTATGTGCTCCTCTAGATATTGTTCCTCTTTTGCCCCTCTCTTTTTTCTATTTTTTTGGGCTGTCGTTGTTTTTTTGGGAAATTTCAACTTTTTCTTTTTATTTTTTTGATATTTTTCCTTTACTTAGGAGCACAAAAGAAGTAACCACAAAAAATATGAGCTTAAACAAGTGAAAGACGTGGCCTGTGGAATTTTCAGAAGACGAGCTCAAAATCGACAAAAACCTTATGACCACGAAAAGAGGATCTTGTGACCACTTTTTGAGCAATTTAAAATCTTCAAACCCCGGTGCTCCCGAGGATGGACAGATCTGAATTTTTTTTTTGATCGATTTTGATATATGGAACGTCGAAATCGGAGTTCGTATGCGAAAACTAGACCAGTTTTACAAATTGACTCCGAATTAGAGGACAAAACTGGAACAATGCGCGCAAAATTGGTCACAACAGTAAGGATTTGATGGAAACAGTGAAGACAAGTATAACAAATTAGATGGTGTGGACTTGGGTTTGATGGAAACAAAGGAAACACAGCAAGACTCAAAGGTGTTTACGGATTATGATAAAAAACAAAGGAAAAGACACAAACTGGACTCAAAAACGATCTAAAACCAGCAACTAGAACTTGACATAGGACACAAACTCAACAACGCGAAACAGAAATGAAATTGCACGGCACAGTGAGGTTATAGGACAGGGAATATGTGGCGGTATATATATTTTTTTGGCTTTTTGTGGACTATAGGTAAAGCAAAAACAGTAATACTCTAAAGGGAAAACAAAGTTATACCTAACGGGCAACAAGGTCTCTGATACCACTTGATGTAGACTAGGCCCGATCTTCCAAAAGGTATGATAGCATTGATTGGTGGAGACTCGACATTCATGATCTAGGCTTCGAACCAAGACTGATTCGGACCCCCGCAACCGTTACACCACTGCTCCGCTGGTTATCAACCACGCGAACGCGATTGACCTCGCCGAGAAGGCTTTCCTGCAAGCGAATCGAGAACACAAGCAAGAACGGGATCAATGCAATCTAAAATTGCAAATAAATATGAGGCTTCTGAAAACAATAAGGAGTTCAAGTCTTTATTCAAAAGGACTAATCGCCACAGGCGAACAAGATCAAGAATTGGGGCCCTGGTTCACAGCAAGCGGCCTTGGCGGCGATCGTTGCAGCAAAACGATGTCTGTTTCACGAGGAAATCAAGAACTAAACAAAACCCAAACCCTAAGGAGAGCGACGGCTGGTATTTATAGAGTCTTGGGCATCACCCCCCCCCCTAGACGCGCCCCCTAATGGGCCCAAACATGATACATGGTCCAATAGACCAAAATACGATGTCACAGCACCCTGGTAGATTCTGGACGCTGACTTGTTTCGACGATTATCGTTCATTCCGAAAAGCTTTTGATGTGAACCCACTTGGGTTGGCTTGCTTATCAAATTAGCTTTCCATCCATACGTGGATCGTCAAAAACGGAGGCCGGATGCGTCCTGGGTGACCAGTTTAAGGCAGACTGGTCCTGGAGGCCGAGATGGTCTCGAACTTGATTTGGGCCTCCACCTTGGTGACTCAAACCGAATGAGCTTCGGGCCTCCTTCTCGCTTAGGACACCCTCGCTGATCTCCTTGGTCTCCATATGGTTCTTCAAGCATGGTCATATGTATGGAGGTCATGTCCTCATCAGATGGATCATAAGCTAATACGGTAGTGTTAGTGTATACCCACACAGCTGGGTCGTGCTCTAATGCGACGGAAGTAAGGACCTTATCATGGATAGATCATATTCCAATACGGTGGTCTGACTATACACTGTAGATGTTCTCATATAGTGACGGTGAAGGCTATGACCATCATGCCTACAGCTTACTGCCGAGGCCGAAATTGGACTATGATGTGGGTTACGATGCGGCTGTGAAAGGTGCAAGAGTAGTAGTGAAAGACAAGTCCATCAAGACACCTATGCCAACCAATGGACATCTTGATCTTAATGAAGGAGGAAAGGCCATCGATCAGAAGGTATATCGCTCCATGATTGGATCCCTCCTTTACCTTTATGCATCTAGGCCTGATATTATGCTTAGTGTGTGCATGTGTGCAAGATTTCAAGCTAATCCAAAAGAATGTCATTTAATGGTTGTTAAGAGAATTTTTTGGTATTTAGTGCACACTCCTAATCTTGGCTTGTGGTATCCTAAGGGCTCCACTTTCGAGTTACTTGGCTATTCGATTCAGACTATGCAGGTTGCAAAGTAAACCGAAAGAGTACTTGTCGGTGTTTCGGACCGGGGGGTCCTCAACCAACTAGTAAATGTGAACTGCGTGCCCCTAATCCCGGATGGTGATGCAAAGAGACACAAGGTTTACACTGGTTCAGGCAATCAATGCCCTATGTCCAGTCTGAGAGATTGATCTTGTATGCCTTGCACTGAAGTGCTTATAGTAGGGGGTTATAAGCTGGGTGAGAGAGGGAACGGGTCCCAGGTCTCGGCGTGGAGCGGTGTGGGCTGCTTGAGACGTTGCTCTCAGGTAGCTAGGGAAAGTGTGTGTCTACGTGAGCCTATCTCCATGAGCTCGTGAGTGCCTCCCCCTTTTTAAGAACGGCCCCGGTCTCCCCTTTTATAGTTGAAGGAGGGACAGGGGTGATACATGTGTCGCCATGCGGCGAGCGGAGGTGGCGTGCCGGAGTCCTGTAGCTTACTACTGTAGCGGCATGGTCAACGGAGTGGTCTTGTCTTTGATATACTGGAGCAACGCGCCGGTCACACCCGATCTTGTATGACATGGGCACTCCAGTAACAGCTTGACATAGGGTATGGCCGACGGTGCGCTGGTCGCTATGGGTTGATGGTGAAAAGAGTCGAGGCTCAGTTGGTGCCGAGGCCGAGCCATTGTGGGGGGTTCGGTGGGTGCGAATCCCGAGGCTGCCAAGACCTTGAAGTGGATTGCCGAGGCCTTGGAGGGAGCAGTTGGTCTCATGCACCGATTTCGAGGCTATAGTGACCCATGCCTGCTTCCCCACGCCGTGCTGCTCCTGGAGCAGGAATTAGGTAGCACAGTGTAGTACGGGCGCCAGGCATGGGTGCAGTGCTGAGCACAGTGGCTAGTAACCCCTATTCCGTCCTGTCTCACATCCCGTCGGCCACCCTGCTGTACTGCGCCCATGTGAGGCTGATGTCGTGGGAGTGGTTGAACGCATGACATTTTGGTAGAGAAGTCGGTCGAGGCGGAGGTGACGAGGTTGTTGCCGAGCCAGCCTCGAGCGAGTTGGAGAATCGGTACTTTATCCGAGGCTTCACTCGCGGGGCATCGGGCGAATCGAAGAATCGGTAACCTGTCCGAGGCCTTGCGGAGCGGGGCCTCGGTGAGGCAGAGAGTCGTTGCGATGCGGGCTTCGGGCGAGTCGGAGAATCGGCCGAGACCCTGTCGCTGTCCTTTGGCTTTGATATTTGCAAGGTTTTAAGCGATCTTTTCGGTTCTTGCTTATGGTACCCCTTTTTATGGTATCCGACAGTACTACCGGGACTTGCTAATTTATTGGTAGGTCTTTGGTGTCTTGGAGCTCTAAGAAGCAAAACTCCATTGCTTTGTCCACCACTGAAGTCGAGTATGTGGCGGTCGATGCATGCTATGCCCAACTACTTTGGATGAAGCAAACTCTCAAAGACATTGGTTGTGAGCTAACCAAGATTCCCTTTTGTGTGACAACATGAATGTCATTAAGTTGGCAAACAACCCTATAAACCACTCTCGAACAAAGCACATAGACATCCAACATCACTTTTTGAGAGACCACGATGCCAAAGGAGATATCACAATTCATCATGTGAGCACCGAAAAGCAACTAGCCGATATCTTCACAAAGCCCCTAGATGAGTCAAGATTTTATGCTTTGAGGAGTGAGCTAAATATCATTGATTCTTGTAACATGGCTTGATGTCTTGCACATACAATTGTTTAATCTAGTTAGGAGAAAGAATTGCGAAAATATTGTGTGAAGTTTCAAAATCTATTTTTTAATTTTCATGTGTGACTTGCTTTGTAATGCTTGTTTGAAACCTAGTCACAGTTGAAAATGGACTTGTCCATCATATATGTGCCCTGCACTACATGGTTAGTTCCAACTAGTTTGTTTCTGAATCAGCCAGGGTCGGAAGTCCTGATGCCACCACCGGAACTACCGACGGCCGAAACTCCCGGCTCGTGCCAGTACTCCCGACGCCGGCTGATTCGCATCCTTTGTTTTAACCGTGTTTTGACCGTCCACACAACGACCTAGGGTTAAAACCCCTCTTTTGACTGGCCTGGCCTAGTAACTCTCACCCACCTGCCCCTCCCTCGCTCACGTAGCCCTTGCACCGCTCTCCCACCGCTGCCGCCCCTGCCCGCTTTGGTCGGCACTCCTGACAGCTAGAGCCCCTGGCACCTCTGGTGACCCTCCCTCTCCTCTTCCCTCCCTAGAAGTCCCGACGTTACCCATTTCTCCATTCTCCATGGTGTGTGCTCGTCGTTGAAGTTTCAAGATCTCATTGTGGTGTGTATCCCAGGTGAGGAAGTGCTCGTGCTCGTGGATCTGTTCGTGGACACCATGGTCGCTGTGGATTTCATTTTTCTCCCTCTCCTTCCCTTGTTCAAGGTATAACCATTCTCCTAACCCTAATTGCCAATGTACCTTGCTTTTCTCTGTTTTCACTTATCCTCTACCTCCTTTTCTTCCTTCCCTATGTGAATGTATGCGCATATATGAAGCCCCATGTGGGGGATTGCAACTTTTTGCATCGGAGGTCCTAGCGGTGGTCGAAACTTCAGACCATCGAAAGTCCCGACCTACGTTAGAACTGTGGATGCCTTCCCATGCATGTTTCTCCACCTCTAGGTGCTCATTCCCCTCTATCCTTCTTGGTTCTTAGTCTCCTTTCGTCTTTCTCACAGCCATGGATGATGATAGTCCCCCGAGGTGCCAAGAGAAGCGGTCCAAGTGCAACCAAGACTGCGCCGCTGCTCCCAAGCCGTCTTGCCACACCAAGGTGACTTTTCACCGTTATGGTGCTGGTGGTTCCCGTGCTTAGACCAAAGGTGCACATGGCCGTGGTGGTCAGGGATCAGCAGCTGCTCCTCCACCTCCACCAGCACGCACATTTGTTGGTGATGACCCCATTGTTGATGATGAAGAAGAAGCCCTCGAGCGAGCCGGCCACACCATCACTGCTCAGATTCTGTGTACACCATGTAGCGGTCCTTCATTTGTCAGTGATCTCGTTCTTTTTGAGGGTTATCTGCCAATCCTCTGGGAGCCCTAGCTAGCTCCTAATCCCTGTGGTGGCTAAACTCCTTCATTATCGATTGATTAACGTCACAGGGTCTGGGACATCAGGACAATACGAGGCTAAAATCTTTATGCTGAGGAAGAGAAGGATCTCTGGCTTGAGTATCGCTTTTGGCATCCGTTCCACTTTGACTTCTATGAGTCCCTGATCTATCGCAAGTTCCCGCAGAAGGGTGAGCCACTGGTCATTCAAATGAAGGTCATTGATGCTTATTCTCTTAGTCTGTTCAAGGAGCTAGAGCTGGAGTAGCTGGTTCGTGATTTGTGCTCAATGGGGCTATCCTACTTGATAGAGTTTAGGAAGCATTAGAACAATGAAATCATCTATCAATTTTATGCTTCCTATCACCATGAGAGAGACTCTACTGGTGTCGTTGACATCATCCATTGGACCACTGAGGGCAACCACTACAAGGTGGATTTCATCACTTTGTCTCACCTGCTAGGTTTGGGTGAAGGTGACTGCACTTCACCTAAGCTTACTGAGTATGAGGATGTGGCTTTGGAGGAATACCAGCACATGTATCTTGATGGTTATGCCGTTGATGGACAGACAGTGTACCTGAAGCCCTATTTTTATGTTATGAACAACATCATTCGTCAGATCTTGTATCCAAAGGACGGTGACTCCACTTATCTTTGTGATGATTCTTAGAAGGTGCTTTAGCGCTTTGGTGACTGTCATGGGGTTGAAACCGTGGCAAGCATGTTGTTCGAGTTGGTGTCAGAGTACAGGGTCTTCGGTGGCTCGGATGGACTCAGGAACACAAGAATCACACAGAGAAGATGCAATGGTTTATCCTAGTTTGGCCCAATTCGGTCCCTACGTCCAGCAGCTGATGATACTTATACTCAAGAGCACCCAAAATCCAGAGGGTTACAACAGAGTGTAAAGGAAGAGAGTTTGGTAGGGGGGTTAGCTCAGTGCTAATCCTAAGGTTGCCTCACCGCCGGTGTCATTGGAGAGGAAGGAGACGGTGGGATGCGGTGGAGGAGGGGCTCTCGGTGCCCCTCTCTAGGTTGCCTTGCTCTCGGAGCAGAGCGGAGGCGGATGGAATGGAATGGAGTGTCTGGTGATCGAATCGGGATCCTCTCTCCTCTAGGTCTGACCTTATCCCTTATATAATGAGATAGGTCAGGTACAAGGCGGTTTGAGGGCTCTAGTCTATGGTCTACATGAACCAGAGTCCAGGAGGGGCATGCAGCGGTGTGCCGTGGACCATCGAGGTGTCTTGGAGCCAAAAAAGCCAGAGCGTCGTCCAGCTGCTCTGTTCTAACACTTTGTGTGTCAGAGGGTGTCGTCTTGGACTAGCCTCCCCCGAGTGAGGCCTTCTGGAGTCTTGTTGGTGGCGAAGGACGTCGGCTCTGGGGGCTGACGCATGGGCCTAGAAGCCCCCAGAGGCCGCAGGAAGCTTTGTCTTCTTAGGTCACACCCGGACATGACCCTGTCGGAAGAGCAGTTAGTAGGGGCATGCCTAGGGAGCGGCGCCAGGGAGCCCCGACCATCGGTAGCCTAGGGCTTGTCTTCTTGTGCCTAGGCCTTGGTTGACATCGTTAGCCAGGTAGGAGCCAAGAACTAGGCTTGGTCATGCCGTCGATCGAGAGCCCAAAGCTTAGGGAAGCCCCAAGCCCCATGCGGAAGCTGCGGTCGAGTCAGGCTCAGTCGGGTCTCTTTGTCGGAGGGCGTGCACGAGCGTGCTCGATGGGCATAGCCCTCGAGCCCTTGGGCCATTCTGAAGGGGTTGGTCAGGGGCCTTCTTCATTCAGGAACCATTGGACCCGAGGTTTAACATACCTGTATGTTAGGATCTCGTTAGGAGCCCCCGAGCCCTTCATGGCCTCACCTAGCATGATGGCAATAAAGGGCTGAATTCGATCTTCTAGTGATCGAACCCTCCTTGGTGGGGACAATTTTCGCTGGCGAGACTGCTGTGCCCAGCTTGGGGCCTTCTTCTCTAGTGTGATGGATGGTGCCTGGCTATCGAGGCTGAGCAAAGATGGTGCTGATCCATTCGTGAGTCTATGTCACACGGGTCTTCGACTTGAGCGAGAGCTCGGCGAACTTGTCTAGGAGTTGCCGACTGTAGGCCCAGGGACGCCCTCCTTTCTAATTGGAGCCTGCCATGGGATGGGTGATCAAGAGCACTAGGCTCTGGCATAGGGCCATCTGATCATCTAGAGCTCCACGCCCTTCTGAGGGCTGCAATAATAGGTTTCGATCCTCTCAAGCCGGCCTTTTGTGGCTGACCCTCTGCAGCCATAGATTGAGGAAGTACGAGTGCACTGGGGGTCAGACGGAGGCCCTCATTGGGCCCACAACTCAACAGCTCACGACCCTACTCCGGGAGTTGATTAGTTTTTTGGGGGATGCGCCACCCAAGCGCCTGTTGATCGGGGGTCGAGATGCTCCATCTAGAGAGCCAGCACAACCCCGAGGCCATTGTGGGGCCTCCTTGCCAGCGAAAGGGGTGGCTTCTGGGCGCATCCTATCCGCTGACTCCTTGCATAAGCGGTTGATGGAGTCTAGGCCATCGTGCCTTATGGAGGAGTTATGATGTGTGTGCGCCCCCATGCCGTCCCGTCTCATCTAGAACATGGGATGTCAGGGCCACGTGGAGTATATCTAGTGGAGGAGGAGCCACGGCACTTGGTGTGCATGGATCCAAGCCGTTGTTGATAGCTAGTGGGCCTAGGGGGAGGCGGATCCCCCAAGTCCCATGAGGAGGCGTGCGCGGAGTGGGTGGCGTGCATGGGGGAAAGTGGAGCAGGCACTTGACTCGTTGCCAGCAGTTCCCTGACTCCACCTTTACTACGAGGCCGTCATCATGCAACCACCTAGAGGCGTGCTATGGGGATTTAAGGGATGCCTAGCTGGTTAACCAGGGTCCTTTGTAGCCGCTGATGGCTAATCGGAGGGCCCAGAACCACTCACAGCGTACCGCCTCTAGCTATAAAGGAAGGTCCCAAGGGGATGCAGCATCTTCAATACCTTCCTGTGGCCCCCTCTCTTCTTCTTCCTTAGATCCATCTTCTTCGGCGGTGATGGCGGTGGCGACGAAGTGCGATGCTTCCCTCCGAGTGAGCTTGGTGTTGTCCGTCAGGCGACTGCATCTTCGAAGGTGGAAGGACTCCAACTAGGGGAAGGCCACAGCGACGCATGAAGGGGGGGTGAGGGTCGACACCGAGGGACACTGTCCTTTCCTCATGCGCTACCTCCCTCAGCACTTCCCCATCCGCGCGTGTCACCACGCCTCTTCCCTATCCATCTTCTTCTAGAGGGTCAAAGAACTCTAGTGATGTAGATCGCTAGGGCCCCCCTCTTTTATCAGAGGAAGAGCACCTTGTCCGCCATCGGGGTCGCCGGCCAACATAGAGCTAGAGCCTGGAAAGGGAGAGGACGCGATCGTGACCCAACTCTCCTCCTTTGATTGTTTCTTCATTGTCGCTGCTACTGCGAAGGCGTTCCCAACTTCTGCGTTAGGAGAGCGGTGCTCGGACCTCCCTGCGCTTGTCTTCGAACTGCACAGCCCCGACCAAGACCTATTCCAAGGTTGGGGCAGTGGTGCAGACGGCTTCAGGGTAGCGGTTCTTGCCGCCGTTTATTGTAATTGGGTCATTCCCAATCAATAAAAGGAAATTTCTTTTGTGTGTAATCCCACATTGCTCTTGAGTCATGCTCAGAGACTTGATCCCTCATTGGGCTGGGCTATTACGATGATGGCCTCGTTGGCCAAGATTGCCGTGTTCGTGCTGCTAGCGGATAAGTCTGTGAGAACCCTGGGTTTACGGTCGTTCCATGCCCTGGTCTTGTCCCCCAGGGGGGAGATTCTCAGCTTCTTAATCGAGCCACTCATATAGTTCCTGAGCCCGTCTATCAATGCTCGAGGGCCCGCTGCCTCCCTCATTGGGTCACCATGAGTGGCTTGAGGCCGATACTCGAACATCACTCGTCCGACAGATGGGACGCTTCTGAGCATCCCGGCTACAGCCGCGTGGGCTCGTCTCCCGAGCGTCCCTCGCACATTTAGTTGCTTTGGGCGACCTTGAAGCCTAGTGGGCTAGCCTTGAACCCTTGGCGATGCCCCTTCTGGGGGACCCGGACTTACATGCGGTGGGGTGGAACGATCCGATAAAGGATCGAGAGATAGGCAGATAGCTGCAAAGAAAATGGAATGGACACAAGAGAGGGGAAAGAGGACATAGCTAGTAACATGACGGCTAGGGCCGCTCCATTAGTGCCTTGCCAATCTCTCGCCTGCTCCTCCTGCTCCGTCTTCCCGTCCTTGCCTCGCTCGGGGGCCTTTTGTAGCGGTCCTCCTTCTAAAAAGGTCAGCAAGTGGTTAGCTTGGTCGAGCCTCTGGTGCGGCCGAGCCACCCTTGAGATGGCTCAGGTAGGAAAGACGATGAATAAAGTAGATAGAGGTAAGCAAAGCAAGAGGGTAAGGGGGTCAGGACTTATCTTGGTTTTTGTTTTTGAAGAGGTAGGCCGGCGAAGGAGGTCAGCAGGCGGGCCATGTCTCGGGAGGCATTACTTTTGGGCGGATGGCTCGGCGATGGCCTTCCCTCGTGGGGAAAGGTTAGAACTCACCTCAATTGGGTCAACCCATTCTAGGAAGTCGAGCGCCTAGATAGAGGGGCCAGCTGAGCCACCGTTGCCACCAAAGGTCTTGACCGCCTTGCCGATTCTCGGTCGGTCGAGCACCGCCACCGTCTTAGACGCTTCCTCCACTAGCACCCTCCCTACGTCGCGGCCAGGGCCATCGGAAGCATAGGGAAGCAACGAGCGTGGCCGCTTGGGTGATGCAGTCTTGCTCGTAGTAGTTGGCTTGCTCGAAGCTGCCCTCGACGGTGATGACCCCCTTCGGGCCAGGAATCTTGAGCTTGAGGTAGGTGTAGTTGGGGATGGCCATGAACTTGGCAAAGCACGGTCGACCAAGGAGGGCGTAGTAGACACCGGGGAAGTCAACAACCTCAAAGGTGAGTGGCTCCTTGTGGAAGTTGTCTAGCTAGCCAAAGGTCATGTTGAGCCGGATGTGCCCGAGGGGTACGACGTCCTTCCCCAGCACAATGCCATAGAACGGTGCCTTGATATGGTGTAGGCTGCTCCAAGGGATGCCCATCTTACCGAGGGTGATGGCATAGAGTATGTTGAGGCTGCTGCCCCTGTCCATCAGCACGTTGGTGAGGCACGTGGTGCCCACAATCACGCTGACCACAAGCGGGTAGCGCCCCGGATGGGGGACACAATCGAGATGATCTTGTTGGTTGAAGGTGATGGTTGTCTGGGACCACTGGAGCCATGAAAGGGTGGCGAGGGTGTAGATGGCATTCACCTCCTGCTCAGTGATGCGGCACTGCCTGTGGATTCGTACGCCTAGGAGCCCTCGAAGATCATGAGGTAACGCTCGGCCTCGGGGAACTTCGTTGTCTTCCTCTAGGGCACCGTCCGCCGGGTCACCAGCCTTCGGGGCAGGCTTATGTGCCATGCCCTGTAGGCCGAGGGTGTTATGAATGTAGCCCTTCATGGTAGCATAGTCCTTGAGAAGATGCTTCGCCTGCCCCCCGTGGAATCGGACAGGGGGACTCAAGCGCCTCCTCAAAGTATTCGGGCATGCAGCGCGCCCGCGGGGCTAAGGTCTGGCGGCGTGGTCGGCCACGGTGACCATATCCTCCCCACGGTGCTTCCAGTCCTTGTATCACCTGTCGTGGCATTGCTGGCATGAGGGATCATCGGCGCCATAACCACCACTGAGGTGGCCGGCGGCCTTGGCTTTCCCGTTGAAGTTGGCTTGGACGGCCTCCTCGCCGGTGACATACTGGTTGGCGACGTCCAGGAGCTCCCACGTCATGCGCGGGGTCTCGCGGCCAAACATGTGGACAAGCGCCTCACAGGTCATGTCGTAGATGAAGGCGTTGATCACATCGGCGTCGATGATGTTTTGGAGCTCATTGCGCTTCTTGGAGAAGCACATAATGTACTCCCAGAGGGTCTAGTCGGCTCTCTACTTGTAGTTGCGGAGATCCCAGGAGTTCCTTGGGCGGTGTAGATACCCTAGAAGTGGCCAATGAAGACCAAACGGAGATCGACCCCAGCAGCGGATGCTGCTAGGCTCGAGCTGCTCAAGCCAAGCTCTGGTTGAGCTTGATAGAAGTAGAGGAAGGTACTAGGTGGCGAAGTCATCATCTAACCACCCAGCCTTCATGTCTAGGCGGTAGTCCTCGAACCAATAGTCTAGGTTGGTCTCGCTGTCATACTTGGAGAGGTGCGTCGATGGCCAGAAGCGCCGGGGTAGGGGGCAGCTCGGATCGCTGCCCCAAACGCCAGGGGCCAAACTGATATGGGATGGGGCCCCGTCCCATCGCTCAGGGATACGAGACAGCGCCTAAGCATGGCGCCCAGCCACGATGGTGTCGTGGACATCACGGTCATCGCCGATCCAATGCCACACAGGGGGACACCAAGGAAAAAGGTTGCACCTTTACTCCTACCGAGGCTTGGCGCCCTGGGTCCGTGGCTGGTCAGAGCTGTTGCCAGAGGCATCGCCGCTGCACCCTACCACCTGCGGGGTGTGAGCATTGGAGCACCCCCCCCCGTTGGTGGTGACCGTCGTCTAGGACAACCGGGAGAGCGCGACATGGCGCCGAGAGGCCAAACTCTCGGCCCGCTACTCGAGGGCGACGCGGAGGAGCTGCTCGGTGGTCTTTGGGTCCGGCATGTCAGAGATGTCTTCCAGGCGACAAGCGGTGGCCGCCATGTTGTATGCCACGTGGGAAAGCAGCAGCCGCTAGGAGACCCCATGCGGGCATCGTCGTCATCGTCGTGAGGGTGCGCGATTTGCTGTCGTGCAAAGTCCTACCTTTGGCGCTCAAGCTCTGCCTCGGCGGCCTCCAAGTCCACCTGCCAAGCGCGCAAGCGGTCCACCTTCTCTTGAAGGTAGGCCATGCAGCTGCAGGGACTCTGGTCCTGCGACATGTGTAACAGAACCGCCCAATTTATACAAGATCAAGTATGGTTGTCCCCGCTAACACGTTGACACACACATACCTTCACTCATATAAACCCGGTAGTCCGCCGAGTGTCCTGAAAGACCTCGGTAAATCAACATCACAACCAAGATCGCGTGATTAAGCAAATACACATCACATACACAGGGTTGCAGCGGAAAATAATATCACAAGTGGATTCACAAATAATAGTACAAGTTTGGGTTTCAAAACCGATTAGTGAAAACAACATAGCTTTCAAAGGATTACATTAATATATGTTCCAAATACATTGCTAGCATAAGTGACATCATCCGACAAAAGCATATAGATGAGAAGTACTATAGAATCACCGAGCCCATCGGCGGTTAGCCACCATCTTCAACAGGCCGAGAACTTCACCTGCAACATGGTGGGATAAACCCTGAGTACGAGAAGGTACTCAGCTAGACTTACCCGACAAAACCAGAAATAAAAGACACCAAGGGTCATGCAAGGCTTATGAGGTGGGCTAGCTTGACACATTTGCATAAAAGAGCTTATGAATATAGTGACCAAGTTAAACTTAGCATCAAGCTTATCATCATTTACCTGTCCACTAGATTAGCACCTGTACTAGAGCACTCACTTATTAGGAGCAATCAATATTAACCATAGTAGGTATAATGAGGCTGTCATCATCATATCATCATTTCTGAACCATTAGGTTATTTAGTGTATCTACTTTGGAGATAAGCCCGTCAAGTTCTCACTAACCGGGAGAGACGGCGACTCGAATCGAATTACAACTCATCTGAGGGGGTATTCCTAACTCTCATCCTGGCATACTTTGCAAGGGTAGCCATGGGTCACCTTTGGGACAACTCAGGAACCAAATTCGCGGGTTCGATCAGCGCCAGCACTCTCAGGGATTACCCTTCTGCCAGGATGATCAGGACTTTTAAATCACCTGCCCTTGGACTCACGCCTACGGCTCCCTTCCGAGGCACACTTTATACTTATCGACTCCCGGCCTGAGGTGAGCTACTCGGCTTCGTGGTCGGTCTTCGGACACGGCCAACTAAGAGAGAGGCATGCATTCAACATGAACAGGAAAGGCTTCAAGATTCAGTCCTTAATCGACACAGACGGAGTCACTGCAAACTGACAAGCCTCCGTCCGGTCTTCATTTCAAATTAAGACTGGTTCTTTTCCACGATAGCAAATATAGCCAACCATGCCATATGCATCTTCCTATATCTCGCAGGTGACAGAAATCACCGACTTCTACCGTGTTTAAGCAGGGCTAAGCACTACACACGATCTGAGCTACATAGGATTGTGGTATCAATATCTGGACAAGGATTGATGAATGACCAATGCAAAGCAAGTGTTTGCATCCAACACCTAAACTTAATGCAACAATATATATATGTAACAATAATCATCAGAATCGCATTTCGGAAATTAGGAGGCTTAATATGCTCCGGGCTTGCTCGAATCCGACACAAGTTAGTTTAGTTAGCTTGCACCGTCTTGGTGGTCCTAGCACTTGCTTAGTCCTTCCATCTTCGGAATAGATTCATCAAACACTGTCTTCGGGTTTGGCTCCAACATCGCATCCTTCACGTGGTGCATCTAGCGTACCTAGATGAGATGCAATATGCAAGTGTATGAATACATGGAAGTGCAATAGACAATGCATCGCATGCAGTAAGTAAGACAAGCACAAGGTTCCATTAATATGCACAAGCACTTCGCATTGCCTACTTTAAATATCGCACAATTTATCATCCCACGATAGCAAAGAAGACGACAACACCAAGCATGACACAAGTTTCCCAAGATCTCAGGTACTCTAACTCAACCATCATCAAAGGTTTGAGCCACACTTAGCAATATACAAGCAAACAACTATAATTGGAATCTGTCAATTTCTGGACATGCAAACAACAGCTACAAAATTTAGCTATAACTGGAGTTACACAAATCCAAATGACTTGCAAGAAGACATTTTGGAAAGCTTATAAAATTATCTACATTTAATCTGTAACCATCATAGCATGATTCACAAGTTAAGTAGGTCGAAATTATACATTTACAAAAACTGGTCCACAATTGACAGAGAGCAGCCATTTCTGAAACCCAACTTTAAACAGGCATTACTCACAAACTACTTGGCCAAATGATACCAAATTTTAACAGCAGCTAGATACATAAATTATCTACAACTTTTGTATAAACAAGTTTCACAACAAAGCGCCTTATCATGAAGAACTTTGCTAAGTTCCCAGATCTGTCCAGAAACCACATTTGCAAGAAAATAAATATTAACTTATGTTGCAAACACATAAGTAGGCAAAACCAACTTTACCAACATGTCACACATGACTAAAGAACACCAGAAAACCTAGTGTCCATGACCAAATAAATTCTTTTAATGCATTTCTTAATTTATTTTACATAACAAGGTGACTTAAGGAACATATACCAAAAGTATACAATAAATTCTACAAAAATTACAGTGGCTCACATATCCTCTCAATAGTCTACTGTCCAAATTTCACTCCATTTTAATATGTATAGCACCCTCTATGAAAAAGACAAGTTGCTAAAGCAAGAAATCATGTGAGAGCAAGATAAACTAATAACTCACTCATACTTCATCCAATACTCATGAAATTTTTACCACACATCCACTATCACATGATTAGCATGCCACAAAAATTTCACTTCATTTGGAGCCCTAGATCTACAGTTATGAAAAAGACAAATACCACTAGCATTACAAACCTAGCTGCATAAATATATTTTTACAGCTAAAACTTTAAAGTAAAACATGTAATATTATAGATCTATTGCATATATAATTTTACAAGGATTCCAAAAAGTCCTCATTTGCTATTTTATGAATTTCCTATGAATTACTATGAATTTCCAAAGATTCAGCAAATTTACTGCAAATAAGTCCTTATTGGCACTATTCATTTGGGTCACTAACTTCGCAGTTAGACCCTTGACTTTCGTCGAATTGTCGCGCGAGGTCCTCGACGTCGATTTGCACAGGGAGGTCGCCGGGGTCTCGCTGCTCCGGCCGGAGGAGGCCATGCCATCGGCGGCTGAGGGGCGGGGGAGCACCAGGGGGCCCTTGCGCACTCGTGGGGCTGCTCGGCTTAGCCCAAGGTGGCCCACAGTGGCTTGGCTGCCCGCTGAGCGCCGTGCGGCATGGGCGGCCCGAGCTTCCACGGCTAGGGTGGCGGGTCACGAGCACGGGCGTGAAGGAGATGGCGGCGAAGCCGAGGGTGGTGCTCGTGGGGAGTGAGAAAGCCGGGAGCGGCGAGAACGGTCATGGTGGATGAGCTCGCTCGGCCATCAATGGCGGACGTGAGCGAGGGCGAGAGAGAGGCAAGAGAGCGGCAGTGGGGGCGGAGCATCTAGGAGCGGCTCAGCGTCCACAAAACATGAGGAGGAGGCAAGGCATGCGGCAGGGAGGTGGGGGCGCTCGTCGCATGGTCGCCACGCCCGGCCGGAGGCGTCGGCATTTTGACGAAAGGTGTGAAAGCGATCCGCCAGCGTCTTGGAAGCCATTTTTGGGCTGGTTCGGTTGGGAATTTGATGGTGGGCCTTTAACGAAGTTTGATCTCCATCCGATGCTCTACAAATTTCGTTAAAAGTTCATAGCCATTAGAGCAAAGGATTCAGAGATAATTAGGCCCTAATTTGCCACTGTCAATGAATTAATGTCGATCAAAGTAAAGCTCGGTTTTTGTTCATTTTGGGAAGTCAAACTTGGTCCAATTGATCCCATCTTTGGGTATCCTCTTCTCCAAATAATTATCTCCATATTTTATTTTGCAACCCAAACATGTTTCTTACAAAATTTTGGAGAACGCGGAATGTCATCGTCGATGCCCAAGATTTCAGACTTAGGTCTACAAACAGCAGCAGTTTTGATCTTGTAACCTCTGTTTGCATCATCTACAAACTGAACTAGGGCATACTCCAAAAACAAACTATGTTGTACTCAAAACAAAGAACAACTTTTATTAAAGGATCGAGGTCTAGATCAGCTCAGTTTGCAAGATATAAAGCTCCAAAGTAGGGTACCCGCAGTTCAACCTCGCTTAGGACTTAGCCAAATTTCACGGGCTCCAAAACAACATCGTATTGAATCTTATGAGTTCCATTTGACTAGGTTAGAGGCCAAACTAACTCTTGACCATTAAACAAAGTTTGTTCTACACAAGATGAACTACAACTTTTGTTAAAGGTGAAACCTCATAACTGGTACGAAACCTACTGTTCTACTTTGACCAAAATAGGATCAGGATGAAGCTTAAATTATCCTTTTTGATCCATTGGAGCATTTTCTGGCCACCTGCTCAACATGAACCCTTCATAACATTTGTTCATGAGTGCAAGTAGAGTTGTTTGAGCAAGGTACCAAGGTTTGGTTGACTTCATAGGTTTCCATCCACTTGATAAAGCAATTCATGCAAAGATATGACTTATCATTTCATGTGACTTTTTGATTCCAAACTTCATGAAACTTTTCCACGGGTCTAGATGGATGCATGTGGATGTAATGTACATGGAATAAGCATGTTTAACATTACTCTTGCATAATCTTAACAAGGGTCCATATGTAAGCAATTGTGCGTGGCCCAAGTTTAAGTTGGAGCTCCATCATGTAGATTTGATCTTGACACCTTGATTACCACTCGACATGTCATGTTTGAGCTCAAACCCATTGCTTAACTGGTGATAAACACCTGGGGTGTTACAACATGAGCCTGGGTGCCTGCTCAGCAAGATCATCGCCGTCAACATGGTAGCAAATGCGCGGCGAGGCATCATAGTTGATGTCATCGGAGTCGTACTTCCGTCCGTTCCCCTAGAGGACCTCGAGGAAGGTGTGGAGCGAGGGGATGTTAGTCCTAGCTACGCCAGAGAGGATGATGCTCCACGGCGCCTCGCAACTGATGAAGTTCTCTAGCTCTAGCTGGAAGGATGTTGTCGCATTCTGTATCCCGAAAGGCAGTTTCGGGAGGTAGTACCAAGCGATCAGGCACCGGGAGCACCTAACGGGGGGCCATCTAGTGGTGAACATTGGCCAGCATGTAGAACATCTAGCGGCGGTCCGACCCGGTGGGGTTCGAGCCTAGACCACGTCGGATCTGATGGGCCAAAACCTCAAGATCTGCTCCCAAGAGTCCTAACGGAGGAGACGACGTCGGGGGCTCGTTGCCCCAATGATGTAGCCCCGTGTAGTGGATGAAGCTCACCATAGCAGTCAGCGATGTAGGCCAGGCTCCCAAAGTTGAGGACCTCGCCTAGAGCGAAGGCGCCGACCACGACGGAGAACTCATTGGGGAAGCGGACACCACCGTCTGGGGTGGCGCCACTTGCTCCGGTGACAAGGCGAGTGGCTCCAGCCACCGTAGAGCTAGAATCGCACTTGACGTTGTCCCCTAACTGGCGCACCAGCTATCATACGGTCAAAACTATGGCAAGAATGTTGTTCGAGTCGGTGTCAAAGTACGAGGTCTCTGGTGGATCGGGTGGACCCAGGAACACAAGAATCACAGAGAAGACGCAATAGTTTATCCTGATTCAGGCCAATTCGGTCCCTATGTCTAGCAGCTGATGATCCTTATACTCAAGAGCACCCAAAATCTAGGGGTTTACAACAGAGTGTAAAGGAATAGAGTTTGGTAGGGGGTTAGCTCGGTGCTAATCCTAAGGTTGCCTCACCACCGGTGGAATGTCCCCCTCGTCAGAGAGGAAGGAGGCAGTGACATGCAGTGGAGGAAGGGCTCTCAGTGCCCCTCTCTGGGTTGCCTTGCTCTTGGAGTAGAGCGGAGGCGGATGAAATGGAATGGAGTGCCTGGGGATCGAATCAGGATCCTCTCTCCTCTAGGTCCAACCTTATCTCTTATATAACGAGATAGGTCGGGTACAAGGCGGTTTGAGGATTCTAGTCTATGGTCTATGTGCGTCGAGTCCAGGAGGGGCTTGCAGCAGCGCGCCATGGATCATCAAGGTGTCTTGGAGCCGAAGAAGCCTGGGCGTTGTCCGGCTGCTCTATTTTGACACTCTTCGTGTCAGAGGGTGTCGGCTTGGACCGGCCTCCCCTAGGTGAGGCCTTCTGGAGTCTTCTTGGTGGCAAAGGAGGTTGGCTCCGGGGGCTGACGCGTGGGCTCAAAAGCCCCCAGAGGCCACGAGAAGCTTTGTCTTCTTATGTCACGCCACAGATGTGGCCCTATCGGAGGAGCAGTTGATAGGGGCATGCCTAGTGAGTAGCGCTAGGGAGCCCCCGGCCATCGATAGCCTTGGGCTTGTCTTCTTGTGCCCAGGCCTTGGCTGGCATCATTAGCTAGGTAGGAGCCAAGGACCGGGCTTGGTCATGCCGTAGATCAGGAGCCCAAGGCTCGGGGAAGCCCCGAGCCCTAGGCGGAAGCTGCGATCGAGTCAGGCTTGGCCGGGTCTCTTTGCTAGAGGGTGCGCACGAGCGTGCCCGATGGGCATAGCCCCCAGGCGATTCTGAAGGGGTCAGTCAGGGGGTCTTGTTCGTTTGGGAACCATTGGACCCGAGGCTTAACATACCTATATGTTAGGATCTCGTTAGTGACAATTTCGACAAGTTCTCCATAAGTCGCTACATTTGGAACAAGATTCATGATGCGAGTGAGGATCTTGTGAGGCACTATCCGTATGCCCCCTATCTTATACTCCCTCCGTCCCATAATGTCCGTCGTTCTGGGAGGGGAGCGGTGTCCCTTAATGTGTGTCGTTGGGCTAGTGACGCGGGTCCCACGCTTAGGTGCAGACTCCCACCGCACGTCGCCCGCAGCAGCCTTATCCCTTCACTGCTTTCCCCTCACACCACCGCATAGGCCTTCGTAAAAAAAATCCACCGATCCCCAATCTCGCCCTCTTCGACCGCATCCTTGTCGATCTTCTGTCGCCCCATCTGCATCCGCATTGTCTCCGGTCGCCACATCCTCATAGCCGCTCACCCCATCGTCGTCGCCGGTTGCCCCATCCGCATCATCGCCGGTCGCTGGGCTGCAGGAGGCGAGAGCGTAGGCTCACTCGTGAGGCGGCGCACGGCGTCTACCTCCTCCTCTGGCCTGGCCCCTCCCTTTCATCCTGCGCCAGGCTAGGGGAGCCGAGAACGTGGGCCCTTTGTCCACATGACATCGTCGAGACTCATCCGACAGCGCAAGGGTGAAGCACGGCTTCCGCGCCGACCCACAGAGGCTCACCGCTCCTAGTCGTCGCTGCCCTCTGCTGTCATCGCACTGCCTCCCACAACCTTGCCTCCTACCAGCTCAAGGCGGAGCTAGGCTAGATCTAAGGGCCTGTGTTGAGGACCCTCAAGTTTCGTCAAGGTACTCCTCCTGCTCCAAAAATCACATCTCTCTATTCTAAAAAAACTTCAATCTTTCCATGACCACTATAAGCAAATAAAAAAATAGGTTACCTACATCATGCTCAGAAAATTAAGTTAGGCACATCTAATCCACTCTGTTGATGGCCTAGACATTTACGAAAAATATGGCTCAGCTACTATTATGCTCAGAAATCCTGTTGATGTGCTAGTGCTTTTTTCATTAAGAAGAATGGCTTCTGTTTCTCAAATTTTTTAGTCCCTTCCTTTTTTTGTCATATCAGTTTATCATTTGCATGAGAATCAAGTGTTTTACTCTTATTGTAGTGTTCTTTTGCCAGGCAATCCTTGGATGGCAGGCGGCAATAGGGCACATGGGCCTAGCCGGTTCATTCGCCACTTGCGAATGAAGCGTGCCTTGGGAATCCCTTCAAGCCATAGGATGTGGCCTGCAAAGCAGATGAGCGGTCGGGATCATCGTCGTGGAACTTGGTGGGACCATAAGCTTAACTGCATCGCCATCGAAGGACAGGATTTTGCTCAAGATACACAGGAAGGGGGTGCAGATCGATTCAAGTTGATACCTGATTCGAATGAAGAAGAAGGGGTTAAGGGTTCATCTTTGCTTGGCGATGAGGATGAGTACGTGCCTGAGACGCAGCCACAGGAAATTGTTACAGTGAGAAGAATTGTTGGGCCGTGTGGCAACCAAGGTCGTGGGCATTTGGGGTAAGCCAGCTTTACGTTGGGGTCAAGCTGGGCTCTGGCTCCAAGCTCTGCCACTGATCTTGTGTATAAATTCTATTGTTTCTGTGCAGTACTATGCTTCACCAGTGGCGCGACCTTATTTTTGAGCTGGAGTAGGAGAAGGAGATTTCCAAGGTAAACATGGAGAGCAACAAGCTGCAGATGGACAATGTCAAGTTTGAGAAGGAGAGTGGCAATGTGGAGATGGAGAGCGACAAGTTGGAGATGTTGTCTGGCAAGGTCCAGGTTGATAGGGTCAAGTTGAAGAAGGAGAGTGCCAAGCTGGAGGTGGACAGTGTGAAGTTGGAGGTGGAGAGCGACAAGCTGGACATGTCGTGTGCCAAGGTGCAGATGGATACTAGCAAGGAGGAGGTGGACCATAAAGCTAGCTTCTCTGATCTAGAAACTGATGATGAGGGATGTTGGTTTTAGGATGGTGTGGACTTGCGAGGCCATTCATAGGTGCAAGATGATGACTTAAATGAACAGGTAACAGACATGTTCACTACCTTCATTCCTGCGTATGAAGATGTTTTCAAGAGTTCCAAACATTAGAACCATTGGGCTACAACACGCAAGGTCATAGTCAAGGTGTTGGTAACATTTTGATTGTAACTCCACCCTAGTGCTGGTGGTACTGATGGGTTGTTGGTTGTTTGCACTGATGGTTTATGTTGGACTAGTTTGGTTCATTTTGATTTGTGGTGCTTGCATGTATCTATGTTATGGTATACTTTGTGAATTGCAATGTTAAATGACACACTAAGGAATTACTAGTTTGTCGCTGCCACATGATACAGAGACTTTATACATGGTCATATATATACAGAGAATTTATACAACGCAAAAGCATCACAAAAGCATCACTAGCGATGTTTACATGAATAGAACCATTAAGTGTTCAATAACTCAAAAGCCCTTTGAACTAGCTGGCTATCACAACTTAGAGTTGTAGGGAGCATGCCTTGTGCCTCTAGCCTCTCTTTGTTCATGTGAGGGATCTTGTACCTATTGCCTCCATTATCCTTCATAACTTGAATCATGCATGTTTGTAGTGTGAGGAATACCCTATTGAGAAAGATGGGGTTGTAGTTTTGATATTCAATGTACACATTCTGGATGAGCTCGTCCATGTTTCTGGATGTCGTTCTATCCGTTAGCGACTGAAGAGAAGCAAAGAAACCAAGGTCAAGGCAGTTCATATCAGGAGAATTAGGAGGTTGGTTCATTAGGCGTATATCGAGGCCTATTCGGGCTACTGATGCAGCAAAAACTGCATCATCTATTGGTACATGAGAAGGAGCATTGTCCTGTTGTATCCATATTGTCTCATGCCTTGCTTCTCTAGGCCAACGAGCTTGTATTTCTGGTATGAGTTTGTCGATCATATAAGTTCTCATTGTTTGTCTATCAACCTTCATGGCCTTTGTGATAGGTGTGCCCCTTAGTCTGTTGACACTTCTCCTTTTTGCTGGTTCTTGTAATTAAAAAGAATGTTATTTGAAATAACATAAAAGGGATTGCAAGTATTATTTAGACAAAGATTAGTACCGTTCGCACAAAAGCCCATATGCCTAGCTTCCCATCAAAATAGCATCTCCCTTTAGCATCAAACCTGGGCTTTGCAACAGCAGAATAAAACATGACTTTGTGAATGGCATTCTTATTTTGCACTGTTCTATGTGGGTCTTCTTCATCTGGATGCATGTACATAGTCAGATTCTTCTTTGTCCCATTGAACCACTTCTCATCTGAGTGAATAATATTTTTCATTTCTTTGAACATGGGATTGTCTGGTAGAGTACTTTCTTCTAGCATAGAGAGAACCCACCGCAGCCTTGCATGTTTGTTTTCTTCCTTCAAATAAGGCTTCAATGAGTTGGAGTGTCGTCGTAGCAAGCCTTCTTTGAACAACCTATGTAGAGAGCTTTTATTGATATTAAGAGCAGTTGCTAGTGACCTTATGGTACCCCTTCTGTTTAAGGGAATATCAACAACCCTTGTGAGGTCCACTTGAATTTTTTTACGACCACAATTCTTAGGTCGCAAAGATTTGACATCTACTGGTATGCCTTGTTCCAAACATTTTTTTGCTCTCTACCATACCCGTTGTATTGTACGCACATGGACATTGTACTTTGCAGCAATAAGTGTTGTGTTGTCTCTTTTTAATTTGCCATTATTGCTTAACCGAAGCAAATCTTCATAAATGTCTTGCCGTTCTCTTTCTGTCAAAATCCTGACCATATTTGTTGCTTCTTCTTGCTGGGTTTGCTGATCTTCGTCGTCATCCGAGTCGGACAACTCCTCTTCATCAAATATGATGTCAACATCATCCGTGTACACTCCGAAGTCTTGTATGAGATCGTCCAAGGTATCATGTTCTGCTTGTAAGGCAGTGTTGTCATTTCCTACCAAAAAAAATGTAGATGCTGTGTGCTGATTGTCATTAAATAAATTATCAAACTTTTCATAGGGACAATTATTCTTGCAAACATGACTTGAACCTAAGGGAAATAATCACCTGCATGCAGGTTTCCTTGTTCTACTAGTGGATCATTCAAATCAAATGGATCATTATAAGAATGCATTGTCACCCAGACATGTGAGTTATTCTCCCCCTCACAGTACATCAGTTCATACTAGTTTAGAACAAAGAGAATAAACACTAAAATTTCCTAGATGTTGCTAGATATTTTAGTAGGGAGGAAGTAAACCAGAACATAAAAATTGAGGAGATAGAGTGAGGCTAGAGAGAACTGCTTCACAAAAGATTATGAAACTTTTTGACATGGACAATTATTGTTGCAAACATGACTTGAACATGAGAGAAATAATCACCTGCATGCAGATTTTGTTCTTCTTCTTCTTCCTATGGATCATTTAAATCAAATGGATGGCCAGCATTGTCACCTGGTACAAAAGCATGCTGATGATTAGAAAATTGCATTGTGACCCACACATGTGAGTTATTGTCCCCTCTCATTCTAATTTATTTAATAGTTCCCACACAAGATATCTTGAAGCAACTATGAGCTGCATGCCTTACACAGAGAATTGACTAATCTTGCTTGCAATTTTATGAGAGAGACTAAACCAATTGATACTAATTTTAGAACACCAGTTGATACTAATTTTAGGACAGAGAGAGGACTACAAAAGAGTTTGAAACACTAATTTAGAGAGAGATAGAATAGAAAGAACATGTGCTACACAATAGATTATCAAACTTTTTCACATGGACAATTATTGTTGCAAAGATGACTTCAACTTGAGGGAAATAACCACCTGCATGTAGGTTTTCTGGGTCTTCTTCATGTGGATCATTTGCAACAAATGGAGGGCCAGCATTGTCACCTAGTACAGAAAGGTGATGGTTATGAGAATGCATTGCCAACCACACATGTGAGTTATTCCTATCACTACAATTTAATTTTGACCTTGAAACAAATATGAGCTGCATGCCTTACACAGAAAAATCACTAATATTGATTGTGATTTTATTTGAGATAGATTAAAGCAGTTCATATTAATTTTAGAACAGAGAGAGGATAAGGATCCATGCTGCAAAGGAGTTTTAGGTGAGAGATAAACACTAGAAATTCTTAGATGTTGCTAGTGATTTTAGTAGAGATGAACTAAACCAGCACATACTAATTTATGATTTGAGAGAGAGAGGCTAGAGAGAACACGTGTTGTTGCTTGTGATTTTAGGAGATATAAATAAATAAGCACAACTAGTTTAAGGAGAGAGGATAGAGAGAATTAGAGCCAGTACACTCAGTTTGGATAGAAATAGATGAGCTTACCTTGACGAATTTGTTCTTCTTCATCATTCTCAGCAGGATGGACATCAAAGTGGTCAGCTCCCCCAACTTGAACTACAGCAACTACATCTTCCTAGGGACCACGATCCTTTTCATGTCCATGTTCAGCAGGATTCTTGTTCAGATCTGGCACCTCCTCTCTTCTCTCTTCCGGTAGCTTGTTTAAGTCTAGTATTGCCATGGGGAGATGGATGAGAACTGAGTGGTTCAAATGAATGCAAAGAAAGGGTAACCATGCTTTATTGCCACTACTGTTAGAGAAATAGCGCTACTTTTAAATTTTGGATTGCTTCGTCTGTATAAAAATTGACGGTAAGTTGTGTTTGCCGCCGAGTGGATGCTGAGTTGTTTGGTGTAAAAAATGTGTTTGCCGCCAAGTGATGTGAATTTTGATTTGTTTATTGTAAGAAATCTGTGGACTGGGTGAGCAAAAGGTGACATTAATGGCATACCATTCCAAAACCGCAGAACGTCAATCATTGTTATCTAGGGGTGTTTAGGTCTTTGCCCACCTGCCTTAATTCCTGTGCCCACCTCCCCAGCGACAATTAAAAGAGGACGGAGGGAGTACATGTGATTGAGCAAGTGTTAGGCATCCGGTTCCCCACAGATTCCACTCATAAGCTTCTCAAGATTTCCAACAAGATATCTATTACAGCCGCAAGGGAACTGAAGAAGGCTGCTGCTACTTCTCGTGCTTCGGGCTCTCGCTCTAGCCATGGTGCTTCACCACCTGCTGCTTCTCATGCTTCTAGTGTTGAGCCGCTCTCTTCCTCCTCCTCTAGTAAGAAGCCCAGCAAGTTCAAGTTTCTCATGACCTACATGTCTAGACAGTGTTGTGCTAGTGCTCAACGCGAGCATGACATGCAAGAGAGGCTCTATCATTTGGAGCAGCGGGCTGGTATTGAGTCTGCACTACCTCCATCGTTTGTGCCTCCCCGTGATCCTCTGGCGCTTTATGATGAGGCTTGTATGGCTTATGAGGACAATGCTGCTTCTCACCCTCATGCAAGATCAAGGCTACTGAAGAAGATGAGGACTACATCAACGACGATAACGATGATGATGATGATGGTGACCACGATGATGATGAGGACTACAAGGACGAGTAGTTGTTTCTCTCCCGCGGCCTACCCCTTTTGGCACTTTTTGACAAAGGGGGAGTGTTAGGCTTTGATTATCATGTAATAAGTTAGTTGGTCGCTTAGAGTTTGTGAGACTTTGAACTAAGTGGTTTGTATTAACTATGTCGTGTGGTGGCACTATGTGATGGACAACTATATATGTGTGTATGATGGATGATTATAGGACAAGTAATGTTTATCTATCTATCATTTTAGCTTGTGCTTGTCTCTACTTGTGATGGTGGATGTTATTTTTATGGCCATGTGTTGTTCAAGTTTTTATTATGAGATCTTGGCCATCACATTCTCTTTTACTTGTTGTGTGAATACAATGTCATATTGCATATCTTTTTCACAGATATATACTTGTTCACATACACTTGTTGCACCCCACGAATTGCAAAATTTAGGGGGAGCTTTTGTGTCTTGATATATGCAAATGATGGATAAATGATCATCATTGAAATTCAAATTCATTGCATATATTAAGGGGGAGCTCTCTATAAATTTTGGGGTTCAAAAGCTTAAATTATTTCATTCTTATAAAAGCCAAAATTGGTTGTCATCAATAACCAAAAAGGGGGAGATTGAAAGTGTATTTGCCCCCTATGTGGGTTTTGGTGTATTGATGACATCCAAATTAGGGACTAATGAGATCTTAATGAGATATATTACAGTTTTAGTCTCTTGTAAGAATTAAAGAGTTGATCTAAGATGAAATGGTATCCCTCAATTCTTAAAGTTAAAAAGGCGGACAAACTCAAAGCGCTCTTCAAAGGTCTTATCTTTCATTTTGAGTTTAGGTTTCACCGTACTATAAAGAGGGATGCAAGTTTAGATGGTCTGAGGAAGATAGAGTGTTCAAGTATAAATATAAAATCAAAAGAGAGACCCTCTAACACTTCACGAGCACGTAGAATATTTTTGAAGACTTTTGGTGTCGGAAGTCCCGACCATCGGAAGTCCCGACACCCAGTCACTTAGTCTGTGCGGTGACTGTGGCCATTGGTAGTCCCGACGTGAGTCGGAACTCCCGACAATCGAAACTCCCGACTCAATTCGGGAGTCCCGATGCCTGGACCCTTGGCTGGCCTGCAGACCGCTTTCGTCGAAAGTCCCGACATACATCGGGAGTCTTGACGTACGTCGGGAGTTCCGACGTTGACTTTCTCGTGCTGACTTTGACCTAGCTATAAACAGTGTTTTCGATAGAGGTCGGAAGTCCCGAGATCTGCATCGGAACTTCCGACATAAATATGAACTGTTAGATTTCTACTATGAGTATAAATATCTCTCTCCTCTCTTCTAACCATTACCCACTCATTCATTGCCACCAACCTTCGTCCAAAACATCTCCCAAGCATTCAAGGCTCCCCTCTTCTCCAAGAATTTGAGTGATAGGAGAGCGGATTGAGTGAGAGAATCACTTTGACACGCTTGAGCACTTGATTTCTTCGTCAAGCTAGTTGGATTTATGTCTATTACTCTTGGAGCTTTGCTCCTAGCCGGCTAGATGTTGCCCAAGAGCTTCCATCTTGTGGAAGAGCCTTGGTAAGTTTGTATTACCCTCGATTTCTTAGTGGAAAGCTCAAGTGACCTTTGCGGTTTTCTTGAGAGAGGCAAGGAGGTGAAAGAGACTCCAACCTTTGTAGTCACCTCAACAACGAGGACGTAGGAGCTTCTTTGTGGGGTTGGCGAACCTCGGGATAAATCCTTGTGTCTCGCGTGGTTCTTGTTGTTGTGATTTGTTCAAAATTATGTGTATTTGTTTCTCTCTCTCTCCCAAGCTTCATTTTAGACTTTGGACTCGATCTATGATTTGAAGGCATTTCGGCAAAGGGAGTGACCCAACAACTTCACCTAACCACTAGGAAGTGGGGTTGTAATATTATTTATCCGCAAAGTTAATTTTGGCACTGCTTTTATAGTTCACGTAGGCATCGGGACTTCTGACAATTTGTACCAAAACTTCTGACGACGTCGGGAGTTCCGACCCAAACTGTCGGGACTTTCGACAGTGGCTGACAAGTTTGAACTTAGCATTTGCAGTAAATTTTTAGATACGCCTATTCACCCTCCCCTCTAGGCATTATTAGATCCTTTCACAAAGATGCATATATTATAGTCATCAGAGCCCAGGAATGAATATTTACCTTGGTCAATATTACCCGTGATTCGTGGCTAAGCCAAATAGTGGTGTTTAGCGAAGCCATAGCATCATTAGTCGGAACAAATGGCTATCATAGTGGTAGACCCTATAAAATAGCTATAGTGGTGTTATAATAGGCTATTTTAAAATATTGGTCTTAGCTAGTCCAATCGACGGAAGGAATATTCTAATACATTATCTTCTTTCGTTACAAAATATACGTTTTAGTCGTATTTTCTAACTTTCAAAAAATTATGGAACAATGTATCAACATCAATACCAAAATTAGTTACATTAGCAACCTAAGTGTACTCAACTGGTTAGATTTCATGTGGTGGAACATGCTCACCGAGAGTCCTCAACTTGATATGGATACTCGTATTTTTCTAGACTCATTCCAAGATTTAATAGTTTTTTTTTAATGATGGGTATCTCATCAAATCCTCGACTTGACATGGATGCTCATATTGTTGGCCTTTTAACGATAAGCTATCCAGTATTTTAGAGGTCCTGAGTAACATTCACAAAAAAAAAAGTTTCATTAATTCTGAATCTTCCATGTAATGTTTCTTGAGAGTGCATTTTAGTATTAGATGTTAACAAAATCTTTTATAAACTTGATCAAAGTTAGGTCTAAACTAAAATGACTTGCATTTTAAAACGAATTATATTTTGGATTTTTTATAGTGCATTTTGCTATTATAGATGTCAACAAATTCTTCTATAAACTTAGTCAAGAGTTTGATTTAGTCTAAAATTAAAATAACTTACATTTTGGAACGAGGCACAAAAAAACGTATTACAAGCCTTTGTGCAATACAATATACAACATTATATACAGCTTTGCAAAAAAAGATGATGTGGTTTCCATTTCCAGTCGTGTATGTTAGTATGTAGCTTCTTCCTCTCGTACTGCGTACCAGCCACCAGTTTCACATAAACCAACATTGTGCAAGTAATAAAGAAGACGCGAGAATTCTTTGCTTGCCTGATCCAATCCAGCTCAATGGCTCCCCGAGCACCCTTTCCTCACGAAGGTGCAAAATCCACAGATCCAAGTTTTCTCCATGCTTCATGCTAGATATTTTCCACACAGACGAATTTGAAATGATCCGCACCTAAAACGTTCTGAAAAAGAAAAGGTCTCACTAATATGCAAACTAAATCTTTCTCCGGGTATACATAGTACTCAATGAGGAAAATTGATCTAAATCCTCATCTTTATGCTCTACATATGTATGTGGTTCAAAGCATTTAGAATTTTAGATTGATGCTTTTCTATGCCGTACTGAAATAATGGGAGAAGGATAAAATGTTAGTCTGGGATTCGTCTACTGATGAGAAACCAAACACTCCAAGTGCTTTACTAACCTAACCTAATTTGCAAAACCTTTTTGGACAAACCAAACTATCAAAAATGTTTGTAAAGGAGACGGAGCATACGAAAAAAGACTAAGGTGTGGACAGCACTAGCTACCTGCTAGAAAGGACTAATTTGGTGGGCCAACTTTAATTGCCACTCAAAAACTAATCTCTTTGGAGTTGGTGCTGAAGCAATCTTTTGACGTGCAATTGCATCATCAGCATGAATAATAGACAACACATCTTCAACCAATGGATCTCTTCCACCCCTAAGAGGGTCCTATGGGAAAAAAATAAAGAAACAAGATACAGTTATAACAATGCAAAGTTGAGTGAGATACTCTAGCAAACCATAATAGAATACATTCTGCAGTGATGTTCAGGTAGTTGTGTTAGTTCTGACCACACTAATTAAAGGAAGTTCAAGGAAGCACACCATAAAATCTTCATCTTAATATCAAACAGTATAAAACATGGCAATAAGATCGATACATGCGTATCTCTGGAGCAAGTTCTGACATCCATCAAACATAAGTCCCAAACTGCAGGGACTACCAGGTTTCTCAGTAACACCCTAAGAATAACTTGGTTAGAAACTGAAAAGAAACCAGTGGCATTCTATGGCATATCAAGTCTCCCTTTAACTTAACAAGCACATTTTTCCATGAAACAAGCAACTATGGCCTATGTGATTTAGCCAAAAATTAGTCATGAGTTGGTTAATTAGGATAAGATTAGCAAAAAATGCTTCCAGAAAGATACATTATGAACCGCATCAGTAAATACGAAACTTTTGATTTTAATCCAACTGCATCACAAGAAAAGTTTTTTTTCGTAACTAATGGCAAGCCAATTATTAATAAATTAGACAGCGACGACTACTTTCTTCCCAAATAGAAGAATCCAGGCCTTCTACAAAATCAGGGGTAAGATTTAGTTTGCCCCAATCAAGAAGCGTGAAGTAGAGATGCTTGTAAACCCCAACATCCATAAACAACCTTAAAACCAAACTTAGTAAAATAAAAGGAACCAATCCAGTTTACAAAAAATTATGTATCAACAAGTAACAGTGTTATTAAATTTACTGTACACCTACAGACTATCAAGTATTAGAGAGCTTGAAAAGTTAGAAATATGTGGAAAATTAATTATAAAAGTTCAAGACATGAAACCTGTAAAAAGATATCTGTATGTGTTTTCCCTTCGTACAATAGTAACCTTGCTTGAGCACCAGCTTGTTGGAGGATGTCAGCAAAAGTTTGACTGCACATGGAAGATTGAGTAGCTGGTAACATGAAATTGAGAAGGCTGGATTTGTTACATGATGGGTCAATCAACAGATCATCCATCCAAAAAAAATATCAATCTACAGTAGAAGCAGAGAAATGTACACAAAGGGAAGTTCTAGTTGACCACAGAAGATTAGCAAGTATAGCAAGCAATCTCATTGTAATTGACCATTGATTTTACATCTGAGGAGAACACAATATTCTCGTAAAACTTGGCAATTGACATCCTAATCAAGCAATGCTCCAGTTTATCAGCATTTATTCCGGAGTCTAGGAGGACAAAGGGATTTCACCTCGAAGTGTTGTGGGAAATTATTTTTGAAAGTAAAGGCAGGAGCTCTGCCGCTCAATTGAGAAAGAAATAGAGTTTTATGTACAAGGCACCCCACGGTGCCCAGGACACCGGTTAGAGGACCAAAACACAAAGTTCACTGCTCACGCTCTTGTTGTTTTACCCCGCAATACACATGGCCCTCCGCCTCTGAAGAATATCCTCCTTTGCTAGATAGGCTACCTGTTCCGCCGTTTTATGCTCATTTTCGAAAATCCTTTTGGTTTTTAACCAGAAAAACTGCAAATTATGTTTATCAACCTTCCAGCCTGTATATACAGTTATACACACTGTGTTGGTGTTCAAGGAATACCTTAATACAGGAAAAGAAATGGTAAATTTGTAAAAGGAGAAGGGTTGAAGGAACATCACAGTTGCAGGAATCTTTAGACACCTTAAAAGCATACTTTAATCCTGCCTCAGCTTGGTGCATGGCTTCATGAGTCCATCTTGTAAATTCTATTGAACTGGTTTGTATCATGTCAATAGACAATGAATTTTTTAATTCAGATCAGCATCCAATTAGTTAAGCAGCTGTAGGAAAGTTGCTTTTGTCAAATTCAAGGGCTAACAGATTTGTACTGTCATAGGATTTCCTTTCAATATGACAGCATGACAAGCATAGAGAAATCATGTCAACCAAAACCTTAGGTTTACTTGATTTTTGCCCTTCAATTTCCTAAACAAACATCTATAAAAGGAATATGAACAAACCTGGCAGATGATGGTATTGAATAATCTTCAGTTCCATGCATAAGAACAATAAGAGGCAAAAGAGCTATGGTTTCAGCACTTGACGTCTTGGCAACAATTTCAGGAGAATAACGTGACAATGATTCCTCTCCTTCCATTATGCTGAAATTGTAGTTCAAATCCTTCCTTAATCCTTACAATCATACTTAATCGTTACTAGATACCACTTCATTAGATATTCAATTTAATACCTGAGAAATATTGAGCGACAAAGACCACGCTCGTGGAAATGGTCAACCAAATTATGAATGTTGTATCTGCAAGAAAACACTTTTACTGATAAACCCAAGTCATCCAAATGCAATGCAGTGATGAAGATCATTAGTTTCGTTTTCATATTTTAGGAAAGTTCGTTATTAGATAGGTTACATTTATATCACATGACAAGTAAAAGGACAGAAGATTTTCAGTGCATTCATATTTTGAAGACTCAAAATGGGCAATTGCATGTTTCCCCAGCGTCACTTGGTGCAAACAACACCTTCTACAGAAGATACTCATATGTTGAGGACAATATGACATCTTATCTTTTGGCTATTTTAAGTTAAAAAGGCATGATCCTAAAAATTCAGGATAGCTTAAAAGGAGCTCAGCTGCCTGAATCCATGCGCGTTGTATTAGCTCATCAGTCTGCAGGACTCAAAATAATCGTGCAATAGAAGGCTAACGAAGGCCGGAACCTAGGATCTCAGATCTCACCCTCCAGATAAACCGAAGTATGCTTTGATTTGGGTAACACTCCAAGAAACAGGATGCCCACCAGATTCTTTTACTGCTTGCTCCATGAGGGCACATGCTGCAATATGTGCACCTGCTGACTGACCCATCAAGTAGATCCTACAGATTCATAAATTTTACTCAAAGTTATTAAGTGTTAAAATGGAACCAGATTTTGCATTCACATATAACCAAAGTTAACCAGTACTGAAAACCGCAGGATATAAAGATACATCATTAACAGAATGCACAAGGATAAGCAAATATTCCTGATACTTAAAGCTGGAGAAAATAGAATGGGTAAGGTTCTAGGAGAGCATCCAATGGCGATGAAGCAAACAACAGACTAGGTCAACTTTCCTCCCCAGTGACTGACTCATCAATTCTTTTAGCAACTATGATTTAAATTGATAGCTTTTAGCAGCTATAAAGTGTAAACCATGGTCCTGTTTGGACCCCAGTGGATTTTAAGAATCTGGATAAAAAAATCTGATGTGTTTTATTGGATTTTGTGCCTGTATGTTAAAATCTACTAAAATCCTAGTCTGTTTGGATAGGATTCTAGAATTCTGAGATTTTTTTTAATCCGAATTCTTGAAATCTCATGGTACCCCCAAGTCACAAACACTAATGATGGGAGCTGGCTCGCTGGCCTCTCCTTGTACTTTTTTCATCTTAATGAAATGACATGCAACTCTCCTTTGTCTGAGAAATTAAAAAGTTGCTCGCTTACTGATTAGGATCTCCTCCGTAGCTGGCGATGTTGTTGCACACAAAAGAAATTCCCTGAGAAGCATCATGAACCATGTCGCCTATTGTACCTTGTGGGAAATTTCTGAAAGGAGTATTTGATTGTTGTGTCAAGCAAACAAGATACAAGAAGACTCCATAAACCCTCATTAGTAATAAAAAAACAAAGCCGTAAAACTCAAATAATCAGCACCTGTAATCAATGCAAGCAACTATTATTCCTCGCTCTGCTAATCGTCGTCCTAGAAGAGCACCCCATGCCTTGTAACTATAAGTAAACAAAATCATTAATAAAGATAGTCACCAAGTATTACTGCAGTATTCCTTTTTTTCCCCAGAATCATCAATACTAACCCAAAAATCCATGCTCCAAAAGTTACAAAGGCCATCACTGGGCAGGGCCTACTATTATCTTCTGGTATGTACAGATCCAACCTGTATAGTGTAATACTCATCAAATTATTCAACCATGTATGTATAGGAAATACTAGCTGTGTTTCCAGCTATGTGGCCTTCCTAACTGATGTTACCTGTTTCTGGGTTGGTCTCCATAGACTACACTTCTACGAACCTGGCTCGAAAAGAAATAGTAATATCCAACTGTAACCCAAGAAAAGATGTTTCAGAAATCAGAAAAGATATCATATTCCTGTGAAAGGGGTCATAACCATAAGGTCCCTTCAAGACAAACTCAAACGTATATATTAAAACAACAGATCATACTGTGTTAACAGGTAGGTTTCAACATACCTTGTGTGAATCCTGGCATAAGTAAAATTGCATAGATTGTGAGTGAAAGGAGTTGTGACATCCATCGGTAACCTAACCTGAATAATAGTAAAAATCAGAAAGAATATCAGAAACACCAACAGCAATGCTATTTATCAAAGCGTTCAGACAAAATGGGAGAACACTGTTGTGAGTGAAAGGAGCAGATGAATACGAAGTTTTCCAATACACAGAGAATGACACTACTACAGTGCACATGACATCGAAAAGACTAGAAAATACAAGGCCTATATAGTGTTGTCACTTTCAATGCTGAACCTTGCGTACTTCTATAATTTCTCTGTACGCTCTTATTAGTACCTTAAGACCTTGCACATGTTTCTACGAAAGTGTACTTGTGAGTTCTGTGACCCTCTATCATGTGTTTAATTGCCATAGTGAACAGATGTAATTTTCTCAGCTTACTCAGAACTACTTTTCAGCCATGGAACCGTGTTTTTCTCTCGCAACATTTTAGCATAAACATTAGCATAAGCCAAATTTCAGCATCAGCGAACAACAACAATAACAACAAAGCCTTTAAGATTTATAGCCCTCATTGGTATTATTATAGCTCAGTCTCCAAAGAATGATATTGGTATTATTACATCACGAAATTCAGCAGCCAGATTAAGGTAATCACGAACATGCCTACCTCATTGCCCTCATTAATCAAATATAAAATCAATAATGATTGGTTGCTTCGCTGTTAAGTCAAAAGCAAGTGGGCTGCACATGACCAATCAACTGTACACTACCATGACTGCATCAGCATGCGCATCCTTTTCAAAGTTTTCAGAACAGAACGGAAACAGGGACGAGGTGTGCTACTCAACAGCATAAAAAGTCTGCACGCAAATGAAACCCAGAATCGTCGAGCACTCTGCAGTCTGCACCCGTGTGGCCCCAACTTAGTCCCAACAAGACTCCCATCCGCCCTTGTCGAGAAAGTTCCATACGCAATTGCATCATCCTTTCAGCCGTTCTTATCGATTTGAGCATAAGCCCCATTTTGCATCTCCGTCAAAGCTGCCTTCTCGACGCAGCCACATAGCCACATAGGACTATGAACACTGTAGTAGTAGAACCACAAACCGTAAGCGACTTCACTAAAATAGCAAGTTCATTCGGCCGTCGCTCCAGAGCATCGAGTCCATCGCCGCAGCGCGGGGTAGCATCGCGCAATCCGTCGCAAGCCGTTGACTAGTTAATCAACTGCTTCGTCAAGGTCGATAGACGAGTTGGACTAAGCGCTTGGAATTCATCGAGGCGAGGACGAGCTAGTGTCGGATTACCCGAGGTACTGGAGGAGGGTGAAGGTGAGGCGCGAGACGAGGTAAGTCTCGGAGGCGGCGTGCCCCACGTCCTCGCGGAACGACCACGACTGGCGCCTCAGGCTACCGGGCCTCGGGGACGCGGTCTGCACCGGCGACGAGGAGCGGCGGCGGCAGCCGGCCGAGTCGCTCCGCGCCAGGAGCGCGCCCGCCTCCTCGACGGAGGCCCGCATTGCGAACGCGAAGCAGAGGCCCCCGCCGCGTCCGCGCAGCGGGGAGATTCGAATTGGCTTTTGGCCGGGCGCGGGTGCGTGGGAGGCTGGGAGCGATGGAGCGAGCAAGCGGGCGAGTCGACGGGGGGCGTGCTCGTGAGGCGGCGGTGGGGCCTAAATAGGAGGGAGGTGGTGGCGTGGTGGCGTGTGAGCACTGGGGAGCGCGAGTGCGTGCACGACGTGGGAGTGGGACGCGTCACGCGTGGGAGGCACTTGGGATCGCGGCGATGTGCGCGCTCACAACAGATGGCGATCCAAAGTTTTGTGTTGCTTCCGGCATCCGCATCCTTCCTGTCCCTGCACGCCCATATTGAATTTTTTTTTAATTTTAACACTTTTTCGAAACTAATTTTAAATCTAACACTCTCGGTTTTTTTTAAACTAACATTTTTAGCCACGCTATTTCATCGGCGGCAAATGTAAATCTCGCGCAGCGCCATGCATGGCGGTGGCGCGCAAGGAGCCGACGATGGCGGCGACTGGTTACCGATCACGACGGGAGGCTCGCCGCCACCGATCTTCTTGGCGCTACCGATCCATGGCGGCAGAGCGGTATACCCTCCACCACGGGCGAGTCCCACGCCTTCGAAAGCAAAGAAGGCCTAGGCGTCGCTCCCGCTCCCGCCCGTCGCCAAGCACGCCGGCGGTCGCGCTACGAACGGCGGCAGCCCGGCCCTTCATTGCCGCCTCCCTCCCTTCCCTTTTATTCCCCGGCCAACTCCCTCCCTCCTCGTCCTAGTCCAAGATAATGACGTATATTTTATTTTCGTTTGAATGGTGGATAGGATATTATGAATGGGAGTTAAGGTTAGTAGGAAAATTATGTTTAGAACTATGGTAAACATATTAGTTTGATTTTATCAACGTTAAGGTTAATTATTTAGTTAGAAGTATATTTGTCATGTATATTTTTGTTGCTATACTTGTTGTTTATAATATTTTAGTTGCATCGTAAATGATTACATTTTACATTAATTTGCGTTATTTTGATTGATGTTTAATTTGAACCGTTTTATTAGATGGAAGACATGTTTCGGGAGCAGTTATGGCGAAAACGGGGTCGTCCTAGAGAAATATACCCCGACGAGTCTAACAAAGATGCCCCGTTCCTTCTGAACTCCCTGTCCCTAATTGTGACTGTGGTCGTCCGGCCGGCGTGTTTCAATCGAGACATCCGGACACAGCGGTTCGTTGCTTCTACACGTGCAGTTGTTTTAATGTAAGTAATTATTTCCACTATCTTTTCTTCTTCATTTGTATTACTAGATTACTAATATTTTTTTAAATTTTTTGTTGTGTAGGACCATGAGAGGTGTTTTTTTCACTGGATCGACGGTGCAGACAAGTTTGACCCCAAGTACCTTCTTTTCAACGATTGGTGGAGTGGACGACATCCACGAGCACACTTCGAGCGGTGGGTTCCACCTCCCCTTAACCCCCCTCCAATGACGGCTAAGGAGAAGCACTTAGCCGCAGTTAGACGACTCGAGGAACCTCCTCAGTGCCATTGCGGAGACCAAGCCGTGGTAAACCCTGACAATATGTTAGAGTTTGTGTGTCCAAACAAGCATGAAGTAAGTGCAAAGTGTATGTGTTGAAATATTGAGCTATATGTGTCATGTACTAATGTCACGTTATTTAGATGTATTCAATGACGAAGTGTCGTTTCAAGTAGTGGTTGTATGGTCCTAAAAACAAATGGCCCAAAGAACCTCTAAAAGCAAAATAAAAGAAGAAAGAAAGGTTAATTTACAAAGCACCACCAGTCAAGTGCGAATGTGGTGTTAATTATAACTATGGCCTAGTCTCTTCGGAGCTTGGAATAGGTCATTATTGCGGCCATATGGTTGAGTATGAAGAGGTTCGTTATTTTTGTGGTAAACATGAAATCGTATTTTGTTTCTTTTACTCAGACATATATGATATAATATTTATTTTGAACAGAGCACTAGGAAATGCAGGTGGAAACGTTACGATGGTCAAGCTAAGTTCTTGGATGAACTGAAGAAGAGGCAACTAATTGCAAAGAAGAGGGGATATGGACCTGATTACGTCAACCTATTCGTTAAACATCACAAAGAAAAGATGCGTGAGTTTGCTAGACAGCGCAATATTTGTAACCCGATCGATGTTGGGCTTAACAAATGGAGATTGGAGAGGCGGATGACGTTAGAGGAGGAGAGGGCAAGGAAGGAGGCAAGGGAGGAGACAAGAGTACAGATGTAGGTCTTGAACGAGCATGTTGCTGCATTATGTGCCAGTGAGTGCTTGAACGTCTTTTTTCGTTGTCTGGTTTTAAATGTAATATAATCACGTTCCTAACTGATTACATTTTATACATGAAGGGATTGGATGCAGCGAGGAACATGCTGCAGAGGTGGCTCATGCCAGGTACGAGGAAAAGAAGTTAGATGAGCACAGAAAGCGAGCTGGTCGCACCGTTGAATCACCGATTATGTTGTCTGATGAGGGGGTCGATGATGAGGACGATACTACCAGACTTAGGAGAGGTGGGCTTACAGGCGGAGGAGGATGACGACGCGTTCTTCACTCAGACCGTAGCGGCCGTAGATGAAGCGGAGGCCGCTTACTACAGGCGACAGGCAGGTCAGAGCAACGCAGATGAGCATAGCCACAGCAACAGGGTTGTGGTTGAGGATTGGTACTCGAACAACGAGTTGCTTACTCAGTATGTTTCTGACTGAGGGTTTTTGATTGCGTCGTTTGTTAGTTCCATGCTTTATTAATGATCAATGTAGCCATGTAGTAGAAATTCTATTGTGTTGTCTTATATTCCATTTGAACTACTGATGTATTGTACCCATGTATCATGTACTCGGATTACCCATGATCGATCTTAAGTGATCACATCTGTTTGTATCATGTGTTCAAAATTTCTAAAACGAACGTAATCGTTTGTCGCGCCATAGGCCAGGTTCTGGTGCCCCATAGGCATGGTTCTGCCGCGTCAGAGCCCACGGTGCGTCTGTGCCACGCCATAGTACATGGCACGTCAGTGCGCAGATGGACAACTGCCAGCTACAATTGAGTTGTTGTCGGTGTTGTACAAAACTACAAGTGCTGTACAAAACGAACATGAAGCAAATAAATGGACGATAAGTTGCCATACAACATTTTCATTGGTTTATGAGTCTACAAGTTTTCGACGACAATATTTGTTCGACATAAGTTCGACGTAATGAACTAAGTCCCACGACGTAATGAACCTTGTCGTCCGGTACAAGAAGGGGGTCGTTGTACTCCGCATCAAGAAGGGGGATCAGCTGGTGCGGCGTGGGAGGGGCCATCCTGTTACAAAATGATAAACAAAGGGTTAGAGTATTCAAATTAATAATTTTTAGATTAACATTATATAGCATTACAAAATTTGAACTATTTGTTATGCAATACGAACACAATATGAAATCACCTGTTGCCTTCTATGCCTGCTAGCCTTGTGGCCAGATTATTTGCAAACAGAGCAAAGATTCCTGCCACGGGTCTCATTGAAGTCCCCCCGCCGTACATGTCTTCGTCGTACCCTTTCATAGCGTCCATGTCCCCCTTCAGTCGCTTCTTCTTCCTCCTACCCTTCCCTATCTTCATTAGATCCGGATACGGCACGTAGTCATAACCATTATAAGGTGGCCACTGTGTTGGGTCAAGGTATGGCTCGAAGCTCTTCTCCCAAATACTAACGGTGTTTGAACAGAGATAAATGGGTGACATATATGGTAGATCCTCATAGTTGTACCCGCGAACCCTACAAGCGTGATCATATAAGAGCAAGGGGCATGCATGATCTGAGGGACGTTGCAACTGCACTCTACTTTTTCAAGATCAACTCGATAGTTTCATCCACCATAACGTTCACCACCTAGGCTTGTGCCACCCTTGCCCCGTACACTACAGATATGGCGGCGGGGTCCATACGGCTCGACGGTGTGCTGCTTGACCAATTCCTTGGCATCCTTCAAGTGTTCAGCTCGGCCTTTCCAAAACACCCCTGCTTAGCTATATTCCTCTGCGCAAGCTCCCATCTCTTCACAAAATATTCGTTGCACTTATGAAAGGAGAACTCAACAATTCTAGACACAGGCAACGATCAAACTCTGGTGAATACACGGTTGAAGGACTCCAAGGAGTTAGTGGTCATGATGCCATACCTGAAACCCCCCTCGTCATATGCTAACGTCCACTGAGCCTTCTATTTCATCTGCGCCTCTAACTAGGCCTTTCCCGCTGCATTTATCATCTTATCTAGTTCTCTCTTTGTCTCCTTGAACTGGATGCCCTGCACGTACACAATATAGAGCCTTTACCTTGTCACATACCTCCTGCTTCCGCTAACGCCGCCAGAAATTAGCGGCAAAGTGTCACATGCACCATCTATGTACTAGAGGCGAGAACCCATCTATATGCTCAGCTGCAGCATTAAGAAGCCCTGCGTGACGGTTGAAGATCAAACATATAGTGCGAGTTGAGCCAAGCACTTGCACACGAAAAAGCCGCATGAACCATGACCACGATTCATTGTTCTCTCCCTCTGCCAAAGCAAAAGCTATGGGTACTATCTGCTCCTCAGGATCAACAGCAGCAGCCATCATCAAGGTGCCCCTGTACTTTCCTGTCAGGAAAGTGCCATCAACAAGTACGATTGGTCGACAAAACTGGAATGCATGTTCCGTTTGCGTGAACGACCAGAACACACGATAGAGGACATGCCTCAATGGGTTCCGAAAAAACATCCCTCCAGTATCCACAAACCATTTCAAGGCAGGGTTGTAATAATGCATTGCACATAAGATGCGGGGCACCCTGTTGTACGCTTCCTCCCAAGTACCCCATCGAATCGCTAGAACAATTTGCTTAGCACGCCAAGCCTTTCTGTATGTCACATCATACCTAACGAATCCAGATATGGACTGTTGTAAAGAAGACACCGAGATATCGTTATTGTCATCAACGACCCCCAATATATGATGGGTAAGATAACGTGCAGTGAGCTGCTGATGATTTTCCTTCCCCCTATTGTCTAGGCAAGTGTGGGCTTCAACAACTTTAGTTATCCTCCACTTGCCATCACTCTGTCTCCTTTATGCATTTAACCTCCACAGACAACCGTTTTTGCATATCAAGTGGTACCTCAACTCCTGGTCCGAATGAGTGACGGTGTACGGTCTATGGTGGTACACAGCATAGTCCTAAAGGAAGAGTTTCATCTTTGATATTGTGCTAAATATCATCCTCTTTTCTAAGGGTTTCTGTCTCATAGTTATACAATAAATTTCTACACATCTAGAGACCGGTATCACAAACTATCATATCCGTCATGTTGACATCCCTATAGTTCGAAACACCCCTAAAAGGTACGTTCTTGGACCTTAGTTGCTCAAGCTCAGTCGCTATGTAAGGTGGTGGTGGAACATACTACTGCGCTTCGCTAATTCTGGCCCATGAATCATAGGGATATCATCTGCAGCCAAATCTGTGACTAGTCTACCTTGAGCATGGACACCTTGCAAAACCTCAGTTGGTACTGGTAATGGCATAGTATGTACCGGTACTGCCATGGCATCAGCCGTTATTGCCATAACATCTGTACCTCCTTGGTCATCATCAGAATCGTCAGAATCACTGCTAACTACATTACCGATCATGTCCTCCTCCTCCTGCTCCTCCTCTTCCTGTTCGAACTCATTCACATCGAAGTCATTGCTTATACAGCCTACTGCAGTTGAATGAAACTGCTCCTGCGTCAACTGATCGTCCAAATCCATATTATCCTGAGTTGCTTCTCCTTCGACCACTAATTCTTTTTCATTGCCTCCAAATCCATCAATGGATGGCCCGTCCTGAACACCATGCATCATGTACCCATTCTCCACCACCACCTCAGTCATGGGCACATTGAAACCTTAGAGAACCCTAGTGTAGCGGGACCAATGAGCAGGATCGCGCAAGGGTATGAGGACATAGTGTGCCCTAGTCTTTCCAGTATCAAACCTACCATTTAGTGTGAAATCACCGCCAAACTTTATATTCAAACGGACACAAAGATCGTTGAAGCTAGGAGGTTCCTCAAACCATTCTAATTCTTCTTTCATATCCTCAGACATACCATCCTCTCTCCTAACACTTCCTCCGTATAAAACTCTAACACAACAATCCATCTCCAAAAGTATTTCAAGAAACTTCATTAAGTCATCGAAATCATCGTACGTAATGTCCATACTAACATTAATATATTTTCTAACTATAAATATATTAATTAATCAAATATTAACATCTATACAAGAAATACTATAATTGTACCAACTAAACTACCTAACTTTACTAACTATACTAACTTATTATATTACGTATACTAACTAAACTAACTAACTTTACTAACTATACTAAATACTTTAATAATTTTACTAACTTTATTAACTGTGTTAACTATATTAGTGAAGTACCTCGTTCTGCAGTAGCAAGCAAGACCCGGGGGAGGGGCTGGCGCAGAAGGCACCGCCGCGGCGTGACCGGAGTTTCTGGCCGGGAGGAGGCACGCCTTGCATGGTGTCTGGCGGTGCCGCACTGACGGCGGCTTGGTACTGGCTGGCCGGGTGCGGCCGGGCGGATGCGGCTAGCTTGCTGGCTTGGCCGAGCCGGGCGGGCGGTGATGCACGCGCCACGGGCGGGAGATCGGCAGTGGCGGCGCAGCAGCATGCTGCCTTGCTGCTGCCGCTTAGAGAACGGCGATCGCTTCTCGGCATCTTTGGCCATGGCGGAGGTTATACCCGCCTACCGCCACGCCATGGATCGGCGCGCAACCTTTGCCTCGCTAAGATCGGTGGCGTGCGAGCCTCGCCCCGTTAGCGGTCGGTAACCACGCCGCCGCCACGTCAGCTCCTTGCCGCGCCGCCATGCATGGCGCGGCACAGGCATTTGGCCGCGCCATGGCAATAGGCGCGGTCAAAAGTGTTAGTTTTTTTTAAAAAAAACGAGAGTGTTAAATTTAAAATTAGTTTAAAACAAGTGTTAAAATTAAAAAAAATCCCCATATTGGGGCGGGCGGGGCTTTCGGCGCTTGGGTTTCGTTCAAAAAAAAAAAGCACTGCCGCATCTTGACAACAAACTTGTCTGGTTGAAATTGCCCTGGGCGGCAAATGGTAGCAGCACACGTATGCTCACAGCTTGCAAGAGGCAGTAAACATATGGCAGCCAGGCAGGAGGAGGCCGTGAATGGCCCTGTGCACCACCAGCACACGAAATTGCGTTTCGATTCTCTGTTTTCTCGTAAATTCGTGTACCGATTCTTCTGCGGAAAAAATAAACTGACACCATGTTTGTTTATGTTAAAATTTAGCTTATGCTAAAATATTGTAGGAGAAAAATACTATTTCGTAGCTAAAAAATAATACTAAATAAACTCAAACAAATCATTGCGGAAAATCTGCTGCTCTGTATGGGCGAGAATGGTTGGTGGAAGGGGGCATGCTGCCAAAATCCGCCGGTGTAGCTGCGGCGTCGACAGGATGAGAATCTTGCAGGTTCTAGAGCTGGCTGCTCAGGTTCGTGGCCTGCGAGAAATTAGCTGGCCATAGGATGCGGCGGTGGACGATTGCCGTCCGCACCCAGCTCTGTAAGTGGGGCCATAGTCCCATGACCCATCCCAGACCCGGAGCGGATACGTGCGGCCGCGCCACACGTCAGGTCCAGAGTGATTTCAAATCATGTGGCTGGGTCGTGTGGCGTGACAGACCACGAACGAGTCTTTCAAAAACGTTGCAGAGCCGAACAACGTACTGAACAGGCTCTACAGCCCGTGCCAGGTTGGGTTGGGTGGGCTGGCCTGGCCCGCTGGCCGGGTGTATTACCGGGCCGAGCTAGGCTGGATTGGCAGCTTGTCGGACAAGCCCGTTTTTTTTCTTTAAAAATACTACGAGTGCATCTGTTTTCATGCTTGCTTTCGACCAAAAGCTTTATCCACAAACGCATGGTACTTTGCAATTTGTGCAGCATAGATTATTCCAAGATGCCTATTTTAATCTAAACATCGACTCCCAATGCATATCATATTGTCGGTGCTAGTTATTAACGAGATGCATCTTGATTAATTTATCAAATACATTGTTTAGTACATGGGTTACATACGGAAAGTGCTCACCAGTTGTGACAGTGGGACTTTATTCATCTTTCGCACTCACTTCGGCCTTGTTTAGATTGCAAGTTTTTTAACCCAAATTTTTCTAACCACCAAGGGTTAGAAAGTTTTCATCCCAAATTTTTGCCACTCAGAATTCCAACTCTTTGCATTGCAATAAATAAGCTTGGTCAAAGACAGAACTGCCCCTATTTATTCAAAGATTTGCATGTCCCATGCATGCTACTGCATCCTATACATTTGCTACTGCATCCTATACATTGCATGCATATGACACACACAAAACAGTTCGCAAGCACTAACAGACCCACAGATTATTATAGTCCGCAAGCAACATTATTACAACTTTTCAGCAAATAAAACTAAAATACAAGTCCTCCACAAGCAACATTATTACAAGTTCTCAGCAATTACAAATGAAATATAAATCCTTACAACCTATTGTACAGGTGCTCCGCAATATAATCATGAAACTCATTCATCTGTGCACGATCTTCGCTGTCAGGGGCACCAACAGTTTCAGGCTGATCAAACGAGGCCTCTGGCAACACATAGGAAACATTTTCATCTACCAGCCCAAAGTCAACATCGTTGAGGCCACTCAATCTTATGAAGTTATGCAAAGCCATACAGGCAACTATAATCTTTGTTTGCGTTCTAGCAGGATAGCAAGGGATTTGCAACAATATGCGACACTTCATTTTCAAAACTCCAAATGCCCTTTCAATGACATTTCTAAGCGATGAATGGGCATAATTGAATATCTCTTTTTTACCTCGTGGTTCTGCTGACGTTTGGAAGTCTTGAATATGGTACATGGTTCCCTTATACGGAGCGAGTATCTGGGACGGTTTATGCATGCGGAGTCCACGACATAGAACTCCCATGACAAAGAACATGTACTGTAAGTGTTAAATACTTCAATTAGAAATGTCAAATGTACTAACAGATTAGGTGGCTACCTTGGTGGGTGAGGAAAGTCATCCTTTCATGTAGTCATGGCATCATCGAACACTCTCATGTCATGAGCAAGAGCCAGCCATCCCGCAAGGACAAATGTAAAAATCATATCAAAGTCACAAGCAGCCATGACATTCTGTGTTGTCAGGCCCTTGCGACACAAGTGCTATACAAACTTATCAGCAGGCACTACACAAGGCATGTGACTGCCATCTATAGCTCCTATGCAGTCCTCGAATTCAGGATAGAACCGATGGTTCATCACCCTTCGATGCCTTGTTCTAAATTCTGGGTCCCTAGGTTTAATGATATCGTCCGCATACTTGATCACACACTTGAGCACTCTATAGAACATCGAGTGGACGGTGCCTAGTGATCTCTCAAATCTATCCTCGGCTTGCCTAACTGACTGTGGAGCACCTAGAATCCAGAGGAACATCCCTAAAGCCTCAATAGAGGTGGACTTCTTTGTGTCTCTCAGGCCATACTTAGTTTTTAACAGATTATGCAAACTATAGAACATATCTGGGGTCATTCTAAACATGTTGTAGCAGGATGTTTCATCGCGTAGCTTCCGTTCTACCCATTCCAACCCACTCATCTTTGGCACCCTGTAGTCTGCCCTGTTGTAGTACTTGTCAAGGTGCATGGCATACTCATAATACATACCATATATCAATGCAATTTCGTCGTCATCATCTTCTGCCAACATGGCAAAAAAATCCTCCTCCCACTGCTGCTTCCTATCATCATCATCATCCAGCGCTGCACCAGGTTGTTGAGGTTCCTGGTACAAATGAAGTGTTGTCAGTACATATTCCAATAACCAAACATAATGATGCACCCTAACCTTAGCACATGTAACCAACTCTCACATTGACACAGCACACATCCATTGTACCACATCACTTAAACATTCATCAACCGAGCAACAACACAATAAAGTTCACAACAACAAATGGTTCATGCCATAAGTTACCACACACAAACACACACACAGGTGCATGCATTGATTAGAGGGTCTAGTTGCCGACCCTAGCGAGGTGGTCAAGGAGGACTTTTCTTCCTTCTTCATCTGCGTCCTCAAAGGTGTCCATGTCAGATTCAGAACGGGCTAATTTGAGGACTCCAACCCACAAGTGACGATTTCCCGTAGTTGCCACTAAATCTTTGGCCATCTGTATCACTTGCTTCCTCCTGGCTTTCTTTGCTTCCTCCTTGTCATCCTCTTTTTCTGCCTGTCGGCCTAGATTTGGGATTGTCGTGCAGCCTTGTTCTCCATCATGACGTTCAAATGCCTCATGTTGCTTTGCATTTGATGAAGTGCTGGGCTCTTGGACTTCTTCCTAGGACTGGTACCAGTGCTATGAGTGCTCATGCTGTTGAAGCTCCTCTTGCTGCCACTGCTGTGTGGAGTGTTGTGTGGAGTGCCGTTGTCGCCATCTTCGTCTTCGTCACTACTAATGTGCTGTGGCCCAATGCGGCCGCCAGGAACATATGCGCTCTCCCCTGTGACTGCTACGCCTTGGAACATCTTTTCCATTTCTGGGAGGTACTCAGGAAGCCCATCCTTCATCTTTTGGCACTCCTTGTCCTGGAATGTAGCAAAGAGGTTATCAGAAAGCGTACGAAGATAACTTAGGAGTTGTGGACACCTAAGAATAAGGTGTACCTCGCTGTTCTCCTCCCACCATTCATCGGTAGCATCGACAGAACCATCAGCAGAACGGCCCAATCCTGTGCTCTTGTGCTGGAGCTTCTGTATGGCTGGCCATTCCCTCTTCAGTTCTCAGACCTTACTGCCAAAGGTTACGTTGTCATGAACCAACTTTGTCGCTTTAAAGTACTCCTCTGTGATATTTTTCCAACCCCACTTGCTCATCTGACCCCTATTGCAGTAGCCAAGGTCAATCTGGTCACAGTACAGCTTACAGAAGACCATAGTGTGGAAAGGACTCCACTTTGCCCTATCAAGCCGGCTCTGAAATAATGCATAACCTAATTGCCTTAATAACCAGAGGCAACCATATGGAAACTGATACTGAAATTATCATGATAAGCAGAACATACATATGCATTCAAAGTTGTATTACTAAGTATGTTGTAACATTTTGTAATATGCATTGCATGTGACAAGTAAAAAAACTAGCCATGACAATTTGACAACCGCAGGAACAGGCCATGAGGAACAGGGCATGCATGCCACCAGAACATTGATAATTTGAGAAAAACTAGACATTTGAGGAAAACTACACATGCATGCCAGCAGCACCATGACAATATTGTTCTAGGAATCGATCTATATCGGGACTTGAGGAGGAGGCAAGTCGTCGTCGGTGGCGGTTCCTGGCGGCGGCATGCACCGCGGCCCCTGGAACCGCTAGCGCCGCTAGATGCGGAGCCACATTGACGAGGAGGGACGACACCGGCACCACCGCTACCAGAGGCCCCGCGAGGCGGGTGAAGGCCCAGTGAACCCCTGCCACTGCGTGAAGGCACGCGCACAGTAGGGGGGGCAAAACTGCCGCTGCCGCCGTATTGAGCCCTAGACTATAGGATTCCCTGGTAGGCGTGCATGTCCGCCCAGGACTACTGGCGTTGAGGTCGAGCGAATCCAGCCTTAGCTAGCTAGGGGTGGGGTTGCTCGAAGACGGGAAGCCAGGAGGCGGCGCGCCGGCGGAGGTGTGCGCACCGGAGGTGGAGAACGACGGCAGCTGGGACAGGAAGTCCCTGGTGTGGCCACCGTCGCCGAAGCCGGAGTTCAAGGCATCATCGCCGTAGCCGGAGTTCAAGCCACCAACGCCGTAGCCGGAGTTGAAGCCGCCGCCTAAGCCGGAGGCGTAGCCGTCGTCGTTGAACTGGTGGCCGTCGTTGCCGTCCCCGTTGAACCCCTCCATAGCGCATGACGGGTAGAAGGACGCCGGATCTCAACGAGGATGGGGTGGATCTCGCTCAGGACCGCGTGGATGTGGCGTAGGAGAGAGCGGTGGCGGCGGTGCTATATGGCGTCTGCTGCGGCTAGGGTTTCGAAGGCGAGAGGAGCTAGTGCTGGTGAAAGGATAAGGGAGAGGGAGATGGTGTGTATTGTGGTGAAGGACGGCAGATCTAGACGAACGGCGGGGAGGAGAGAACGACGGCGGTGGAGGGAGACAGCGGCGGCGCGGGGAGAGCGAGCTGGGGGAGAGATGGGGGAGACAGCGGCCGAATGGATAGGGTTGGGGAGGGAGCGGCGCGGGGTTCAGGGGTATAGGGCGTCCAGTGTGCGCCCCGAGACAATTTTGGCTGGGCCCAAAAATTTTCCACCCCACAACTTTTGCAGCCCAAATTTTTTTCAACCAGCCCGTTTAGATTCCAAATTCAAGATGTTAGAAAAACTTGCAATTTGGGCCTCATCTAAACAAGGCCGAATTTGATTAACTTTATAAGAATACACAAACATTTATGACATCAAATTAGTTTTTATCTTTATGGGAAATGTCATGATAGCGCATTTGCATTCTTTTAATCTATAGATTTGATAATTTTAGTAGCATCTTATCAAAACTAGAAAAGTTTAACTTAGACAAAAAAATGAACTATAATCTGAATTTGATGGACCATGATGTCGTGAGTATCATGGTTGGAGCTACAGTAAAATCTACGTGCCGTGAGTTCAAGGAGACGCTCTCCTCTTGTCGGTGCAGAAAGTGACCAACACGTAAATATTTATAGTTTTGCCGTACGTTGTGATCGGAGGTGGCCTAGCACTCAATGACACATGGTTTATACTGGTTCAGGCAACATGTCCTACATCTAGTTTGAGTCGGTTGGTGACTTTATTCCTAAGCCCATGTACTTAAAGTTTGCTGTGGGGTTACAAATAAGAAGGAGAAAGATGGGTGTACAAGAGGTCCGGTCGGACTCTGGTCAGAGGGGCCGAGAGTGACGGGAGCTCCGCTATGTGCTAAGTGAACTTGACCGATGTGAATCAACTCAACTATTGGGAGGGAGCGCATCCCCTTTTATAGATTAAGGGGATGACCTTACAAGTGAGAGGGAGAGAGTACGTATGCTACTAAGTCTTGTTGCCCACGCCGGCGGGTATAGGATGATGGTAGGCGTCCACGATACTGTTGAATGTTAGATGCACGTGGGAGGTTGTGTTGTCTTCTTTGGGTATGGCAGACGTTGGCGCCTGCCACACTGTTGATACACGAAGGCATGCGAGGGGTTTTACCATGTTCGCCTGGTATGGTAAATGTCGGCGCCCACAACACTGTCGATGCCCAGAGGCATGTGGGGAGAGCCTTACCATATTTGTCTGGTATGGGAGTTAATGGCATCCACAACACTGTAGGGGAAAAATGTCGACGCCTACAACATTGCTTGACTTATGTCGTGCCAGGAGGGTCACATGGTACTGTCCTGCAGGTGTACAGGGTACGATCCTTGGTATTACGGTTTGACTTGAGTGCGATGCCTTACTTTCTCCATCCATTTCCTAGTCCCTACCGAGCGGGCATCCCCGGTCGATTGGTCCTAGTCGGCCCTGATTGAGCGCCAGTTAGAGAGGAGTTGTCAGTAGGGGTTTGGCGCATCCCCGGTCAGAGAAGCGGGTCAGAGTCGGAAGTGGTGTTTGGCCAGGCCTTCCGGTCGGAGAGGCTGTCCGGAGGCGGGCTGGAGACCAAAGCAAGTGCTCCGATTGGAGAGGTGGGCCGGAGTTGGAAGCGGGCGTCGTTCCTCCTCAGTCAGGCCTTCCGGTCGGAGATTGGATCGTCCTTCTGGCCCGTCGTCTAGGTATTTTGGGCCAGCCCATGAGTTGCGTGTTGCTCGCAACATTGTTCGTTAGGCCGAGCCTTTGTTGGGAAGCCGGTCCATTAGGGA